>PVKZ01000315.1:0-600000 GCA_004027375.1 Macroglossus sobrinus | reverse complement strand
TAAATTAAAATGGACCAAAAACCCAAATTTGAGAGCTACATAACCCTTAGAATTAAACATATGGAAAAATCTTCATGACCTTGGATTAGACAATGATTTCTTAGAGATGACACCAAAAGCAAGGGCAATAAAAGAAAAAGAAAATTGGACTTCACCAAAAACTTTTGTGCATCAAAAGACACTAAAGTAAACCATGCAAACATCAACAGAGTGAAAACGGCAACCATTAAATGGAAGAAAATATTTGCAAATCACCTAAGATGGTATTAATATGCAGAATATATAAAGAACTCCTACAGCTCAACATACCAAATTAAAAAAAAAAAAAACCCAAACTACGCAATTAAACATGGGCGAAGAACTTTGACATTTCTCCAAAGATGCATAAATAGCCAATCGGCAGTATGAAAAGATGTTCAATATCATTAGTCATCAAAATGAAAATCAAAACCACAATTAGACACCTTTGCACACCCATTAGGATGGCTATTATTCAAACAAATAAACAAACATACAAACAGAAAAATGTTGGTGAGGATGTGGAGAAATTGGTACTCTCATGCACTGCTGGTGCAAATGTAAAATGCTACAGCCACTGTGAAAATAGTTTGGGAGTTCCTGAAGTTGAACATAGAATTACAATATGACCCAGCAATTTCACTCCTAGATATATACCCAAAAGAACTAAAACAGGGACTCAAACTTGTACAACAATGTTCTTAGCAGTGTTATCCACAATAGCCAAAAAGTGAAAAAAAAAACAAACACAAGTGTCTATATCAATGGGTAAATGTATAAACAATCTATGACATATACATCATGGGAATATTAGTCATAAAAAGAAATGAGATTCCTACATATGCTACAATATGGATAAAATTTGAAAACATTATGCTAAGTAAAATTAACCGGACACAAAAGGACAAATAGTGAATGATTACACACACACACACACACACACACACACACACACACACACGTATATATATGTATACATATGTATACATATATACGTATACATATACACGTGTATATATATACATATATACAAAATATCCAGAATAGGCAAATTCCTAGAAATAGAAAGTAGAATAGAAATTGCCAAGGGCCGAGGAAAGGAAAGATTGGGGAATTATTGTCTAGTGGGAACAGAATTTCTATTTGGGATGATGAAAATGCTCTGGAAATAGATACTGGTGATGGTTAAAGAACATTGTGAACGTACTTAATGCCACTGAAGTTTATGTTTAAAATGGTTAAAGTGACAAATTCTGTTATGTATTTTTTACAATTAAAAAGTGTCAAAATAATAAAGTTGATGAGATTTTCTGAGAACTTAATTCGGGTGGTTAGTGTTGATCAAAGATGTTAGAAAAAGAGTTTTTTTCCAGCTTGAGGATTAAAAAAAAAAAAACAACCAGGATATTTTAAATCATGCTGGGAGATAAATCTAGTACATTTTAACTAGTACAATAATCCATATTTTTTAAATTTCTATTTGATTTATCTTTTCCCTGGGTCACAAGAACGTGATTGGAATGCTTGCCACCAAGTTTGGAGGCTTAAAGTTGTCTAACTTAAAACACAGGCTCTGTGGCAAACATGAAATTTACTTGGGTGCTCTCAGAAGCACCTCAAAGAGATAAGGTATCATTTTGTAGAGGAGAGGTTGAGGCCCACGTGTCTGCTGGTGCACAGGAGCAGAAAGACAGCCAACGGTTTCCACGGGAACTGCTCACTGAGTCTCAAAGGCAGAAATCAGATTGCAGGTGTGGATGGCAGTGGAGAGGTCTCTGACAGGGGCGGCTTTAGCATATTTCGGGGCAGGGGAGTGACAGCAGGGTTTATTTAATATTGGTTAATAATTCTCCCCAGCAATGTGGGGCAGGATAAGCTGCAGCAGCAGAAGATGAAGTATCCAGTGAGTGAGCAGAGCCCATGCTGCTGGGTTTGGCTTTTTTTTTTCTCACCACTTATATTCAGATAATTTTTCTGCCAAAGAATCACATTTACTAAAAAGAAAATATGGTATGGTTTTACCTCGTGTCCTAGCCACAATTGGTAGAGGTTGCTACTTTAGAATGGGAGCAGAGCATCATGGGTGAAGGGAAGTTTTCTGAGAAGACAAAGGGTCCTGCAGTGTTTACATCTGAATTATATAAATGGACTTTAGAAGCAGCTCAAAAATATGCACATAATGAGGATACATCTTAAGACAGTCACATCAGAATCAAGCTGATCAATTAGAGGCTCTATTTTATAGTTTTTTGAATTATGAAATATATGTTGTCCATCGTAAAGACTTGGAACATGATGAACTATCAAATACTTGACTGCTTTTAGCTCTAACTTTGCCTCCTGAATGTTAGTATTATTTTGTTTTGGCTCGGAGGGTGGTGATGGCAGAGGAGGTAGAGCAAACAGGAAACCTCAAACAGCATTTCATGTGGTCCCCGCCTCTCTGCTCCCATATACTCGCCTTTAAGTGCACAGTTCATATTAGACCACAGCTCCTGGCTCATGCTGGCCAGGTGCTAGCCAGGCTAGCTCCACGGGGTTCGGCCAAGTTTATGAAGGATGTCTTCTACATGGATCCATGGGTCTGCCAGACCACTGCCAAGGCATTTCACAGCCTGTATCTCTTTCAGAGGCTCCTGAACACGCCACTCAGGTGGGGTACATAACACATTTTTCTGACTGGGCAATCAGCCAAAATTATTTAAAGACTTAGGTTTGGGGCAGCACTACACTGGGTGGTATATGAGGGGAGGACAACTTTTCCATGTTACTGAAATGCCACTGGACTTGAGAGTAAAGCTGATTTGAGATAAGCAATGTCATATAACGTAGAGAACGCTTGAGCAGCAAAGAACATCAAAAGCAGGCCTTCTTAGGGATATACAGTAGGTTCTCAGCCCTCTAAGGGGGTCTGAGTGTGGAAAATCCCTGCTAAAACCAACATCCTCCCTGGCCTCAGCCATCTTGCCTACCTGTTCACCTGTATCTTCTGCTTGGAATTCTTCCTACTTAGCTCTGCCTATGCAAATCTAACGTAGGCCACAATATTGGGCATTTCACTTCATCCCCAAAAATGCAGGAACATTGACCTCTTCCTAATGTTTATGAGTACATAAAATGAGACCACCTCACATCCCAGCACATCTGCTAACAGCACTTGTTCCAAGTACACAGTTCAAGTAAGACGGTCTCCTGAAGCATACACAGGGCCACCTCATCTTCTGTAGGCGCACACCCATCCACAGGCTTATTCTGCCACAGATGCACATTGAGCCCCATGGTAACTAGGGTTGTTCACAAGTATTCTGGTTTGTTCCTTTCAGGTTACCTTGAAGTTAGATGTGATTTGCTTTGACCAATGAAAACAGTCCAGGTAGAGGGAACAGCTAAAGCAAGTACCTGTAAGACCACAGGGTTTGAGTGAGAACAGGCAAGTTCTGGGTACAGCCAGGAACCAGCTTGGCTAAAGCAGAGGGAGGGAGATGAGTCCAAAAGGTCAGAGGGACCAGATCATATACGGGGTTTTGTAGGCCACTGTAAGGACTCTGGTTTTTATTGAGTGAAATAGGAACCAACCCAGAGATTTAAATAGAAGATCTGATGAAGGGCACAGGAGGATGCAGGCATTCCCTGGGGTGGAGGGGACACTTTCAGTATGAACCTTCTAACTTGATCTTTAATGCTGAAGTATTTTTTTTTTAAGCTTCTAAGGTCATCATATCTTGCTGACAGGTGGCATGTTGAGAACCAATGCTTTAGAGAATAAAACAGATAGTAAAAGGGAAACCTGTAATCCTTACCTTAAACCTTGTTTCTTCCTAATTGAACATACAAGTGACAATTGGCAACTGAGTTAGATCATCTCCTTTCCCTGATACTTTGGGGAGACACAATGGAGGTAGAACAAAGAGAGACTTGACTAATCTACCACCCAGTGATGCATTATTGACTGCTATAAAACCCAGGGGTGATCTATGGGGACTAAATGGGTTAGTTCCATTTGAATTTCAGAAAAACAGAATTTTAACTTAAAAAAAAGACCTTGTTTTTTCACTTTAAAACCGCCTTTTTGCCCTTAGTATTTATCTCCTTTTCTTCCCCTCCTCCATGGTCTTCTTCCTTCCTTGTCATAAATATATAAAATGCCAACTTCATTAAATGACTTCAAGTTAAAGTCCAAGAAAATCAGATTCTAAGATTAAAAAGCACAATTACTTTCACATTCCAATTTTTATACCTGAACAAATGGTTTTTGAACATGTTTGATTTTCAGCCCAAGAAAACTATCAAGACAGTTCCAGTTCCAGCAGATTTAGAGAACCAACTATGTGATCTTCAAAAATTGATACTATCTTCTTTCTTATCTCTAATTATGGAGACTTGCTTTCCAAGAAGTTTCCCTCTTGGAGCCCTGCTTCTCCTGAGATGAAGCTTTTACTGATACTGTCAGATGCCAAATCCATCTGGTTATAAAGCTGGAAAAACCTCTCTGAAGGTCAAGTTGAACCAGTAAGACTAGTGACAGGTACTGTGGAGTTGACCTTGAACAAGGATACTTACACATCCAATTGTAATACACTTTTAGTCATATTGTTATAAAACAGTCCGGTTGTAAAACTTGGGGCAGAGCATATGGCGATCCCTTATATGATATCCAAGAATGCAGAATTCAACACCCTCACACTTTTATAACAAATGTTTGCAAAAGTCCTAAAGCAGAATGTAGTCTAGGAAGTTATATATTTAAAACAAAACCAAAGGGAAAAAAACAAGGCGAACATTCTGATTTCAGATATAAAAGTAAATACCAAGAAAGGAGAACACCAAGCAAGCTTCCTTTCTGTGATCTAGGCACAGAATCAGTTTCATTGCCCTTATTAAACGCTAAGACCTCTCTCTATTTTATTAAGGATCACTACAGCAAAGAGTCGGTCAAAATACATCAAGAACGGCAGCCAGTTATAAAAGTTGAATTTACAAGATTACGTGAGACTTTTATTTGCCTAATATGATGTTTCAAAAACCACTTCCCATCCAATCACTAGAAAATTTTAGTTATGTTAGGAATGTTCTGGAGACTTTGTTTTAAAAAACTTTTCAATTTTGTTAGTAAGCAGTTAATATATCATTGGCTAAAATAAGAATAATTCTTTGATAATAGTAAAATATATATATAACAAAACCTTCGCTTTCTTCATTAAACAGAATGTGTATCCAAGATGTGCTGAGAATTCAGAAGACAAACAGTCCTGGCATGTTTTCAGAATGCTAATGTAAGGTACACATACAACCTCTTTCATCTGTAACAGTCACACTCTTCTAGTGAATCCTTTGATTTTTAAATACTAGGCAATTTTAGTCAACTGTTACCAAAATGAATAGCAAAATATAATACAAAAAAAGATCTTTGGGAAGGGCGTAGCATGGCTATAAGCTAAGTGAGAGTTTGATTGTCATATAGATAACAAAGAGTACTCAGCCATCTTTACCAAAGAAAGATTTTCTGAACTATTGACAACAAGGAAAAGAGAAAGATGAGTACCTCAGTATTAGTTTCTCTGTAAGTAATCAAGGAAAAACAACTGAAATAAAAAATTTTTACTCCCTCTAAAAAACCTAGCTCCAACTTTCAAATGAAAAAGCACAAAAAACAAAAGGAATCACCTTGACAAGTGAACAGGTACTAGTTACACATAAGCCAAATAAATCCTTATTTGTCTCAACTTTACTTAGTTCTAAGACCTGCTGCCTTTGGTTAGGATGTCTCGTTATTGTTTTCATTATAAATTTTACAACAAACAAAAAAAGCTCCTGCAGTCACAGTCACTTACATCACCAATTCAATGTACTCTAAAATCCCTCTAATTGTGCAAGCCTATGAAATAAGTCACTTTCAGACAAGAATGGACACAGGTAATACAACCACTTACCAGAATTCGCAATGGAAGCATCCTAAATACAAACACATGCATATCTACTAGGAAGCAGGCACTACACCAGGGATACTAGGTGAAGTCCTTTTCCAGACCACTCCCAATTCCCAGTCTCAACTCTTCAAGGGTTTAAGAAGTGTACATCATCTATAAGACAACAGTGGGCAGCATTCCTGCTAAATAGGAACTACTTCTGGCTTCTGTATTTCTAAAATGTCATGAAAAATAACCATCAACCTAACTTACTTTTAATAATCTTCCTGAAGTCAGAATGGGACAGGTCTAGTTTAGACTGTGACTATTAGATCTACCTTTTTAAGCAAATTAACCAAGTTCAATTGAAAAAAATTCTCTTAAAGACTCCTAATAATTTCAAAATTTCTAAGTTTATAGCCGGACCAAAATTACGGCTTGCAATATCAATCATAAATACACACACATTATGCAATTGCCTGTTTATTTAGTGGCACCAGTTTTGCAAACTAGAAATTATTTCTACTTTTCATCTCACATATAATCTGTAACCATTCACAGGCTGAATGCAATTTCTCCAATAGACTTGAAAACAAAAGGTACATTCTTAAAGTTAGAACTGAATTCACATATTTTCTTTGGACCAGGAAATGGTACATAATACAAAATATACATTTAAGGAATTTCTTTAAAAGTTTAGATCGTATAAACTGCAAACAGTGGGTAAATTACTGTGGAGAATTTTGTTATACACTGTTTAGGAAAAATATTTCTGTATTTGTATTAGCTTTACATTTATAAATTAAAAAAATCAATCTATATGTAATGCAACATGCTTTTATCATGTAGATGGTCTCTCCACTCCTAACATTTATACAAATTAAGTCATTTCAAGAGTGAAACCAACCAGAACTGGGGCATATTACTACAAACAAGATATTCTCCTGCAGGTATGCTATTGACTTAGTCAAGGGTTAACCAGGTAAGACAATTGTTTCTATGTTACAAGTGGGAATTAAACTGTTAACTGAATGTACATTCAATTTTGGCAACAAATACAAGCTGAGTTTTTTCATGGTAGTTATATTTTAGAAATCTCATCAATCCTGTATATTGGTGGCTGTTAGATCCTGTTTTAACATTGTTATCATTAATTATCGAATTCCTTGTAATTCGAAGTGAATTAAACATTTAATGAACCCTTAACACCAAGAAACTCAAAATCTTAAAACCCGAGTGAGATCTGTGTTAAATGTTTTGCGACTATATTGTATCTGCACTAGGCAGGTTAGAAATATTCTATTTCCATAACTCTTCTGAGTTTCAAAAGTGGCAAAATCAGTGAATAATGTTACCCTCCAAAACTAGTCCTAACACTATTTTTTTTTTTTTTTTACTATTAATCATTCTTCTTTTCCCTTAGAATACCACCTTTAAAAAGAGTATTTTAATATCAGATTCCATCCTAGGTCCATTATCTACCTCTTCTATGTTTTAAAATTTTGAAATAATTCCTTAACATTATTTTTATGCCCTTGATATATTTCTTATGGCTTTGCAAGAAAAAAGCTGATGCCTTCTTATTATGCTATAGTATGGGATTTTAACCAGGGGCCCCTGAACAACTGCAATATTGTAAACTTTGGGGAATTATGTACATTATACACATTTTCCTGGGTAAGAAAGTTCCCAGAATTCATCAGTCTCCAAGAGCCTGTGACCCTAAAAGATTAAGAACCATTGCTATCATGAATTTATGCGTATGTCTAATTATTAATTTTGTTTTGTGGCTACCCAATCTCCTACATAAATCTAACTTCAGATAGTACCATACAAATGCTGTTACTAAATGTCCCTTACTGGATCAGGACTATGTAAAAAGAAAGGAAAAACTCTGAACAAATTTTTTAAACATTTAGTTCAATGACAAAGCTCTTAGAACAAAACTGGATTTTAGAGCAATGAAAAGAACAGAAGGGTTGGCATTCATTTTTCTGTTGTTTCCATGTTGTTTCCCTTGCTGGAAAAAGCAAATTATCTGAAGAAAAGCAAAGGTTGGTTCTTGCTGGTCTAAGTGACACAACAGTTCTTAACACACAGCTGTGTCCAGGGAAGACCTTCCTCTGGCTTTAAAAATCAAGTGATTCTCCTCTGTCATCATTGGCATCTCCACATCCCTCTATCTCCCAAGTTTTCTTATTTTTGGCCCAGTTTTACACAGTTATTAATCAGCTTTAGTGAGGTAATGCACTTGAGCTTTCTTGCTCAAGGAAATGGAATTGGCCTGTTTCAGTTTGAAAAAAGAGACAGAAACCACCAAGAGTAGTAGAGGAAATGAAGCCATATTTTGTGCAGAATAAAGGCAAAAAAAGGTATTCTGTTATTATATCAATTTAAACCAACTTTCCTCCTCATGTAATAAAAGTATAAGCTGTCAATGACAATTTCAACATATTTCAGTTTTTCTAATTGGCACACCCCTACCTGCTAGTAAATCAGGATGAGAGAAGCCACCACGAGTTTAATACATAAAGCAGGTTAAAGGGAAAGAATCTGTGCTGAGGTGAACAAAAGTGGAAATGTTCATTTGACAATGAAGTGGAACCTAATGCCTCTCATCATTTCTGTACATAGCATTCTACTAGTAATAACTAACACATGTTATTCTGACCAACAAAACAAGACAGTATTATACTCATAATATTAGAAAATACTCATGGCACATTACTGAAGGAAGTAAAGTAAAATTAGGCTTCTAAACATCTAAACTATAGTCTTCCTTAATCTTAAAAAAGAAACACTATTAGAAGACTAGATGACTCAGTTAAAAAAGGTCATCTCACCAACAGGATCTGTAAGCAAAAGTATATGAAACCCCATAAGGTTCTTTCAAAGAAAACCTCAAATAAGAAACATTTATATACTGAAATATTGACATAACATTTTCTAATACCAAATCCTAATATAATACTGTACAAATAGCAACCAAAACATTTTAAAGGCTTAAACCTCTCATTTAAACTTTATGAATTAAAAGTACACACATAATTAAATTAAAAACAAAAAAAAACCCTTAACCAATTTAATCATTTCTTTCAGAAATTACAAATTGAATTCTCATATGAATTTGTCCAGTAAAGATAGGCAATAAAATTATTTTAAAAAATCAAAACACATAGTAATCATTTGGTTAAAACTGGATATTAGCACTGGCAGTGTTTTCAAGAAGTTTTACTTAAATAAGATACATTTAGCTATATATATATATATATATATATATATATATATATATATATATATAAATATTTTTTAATGCCTTAATCTCAAATTCTACCAATATTTTCAGGTTTGGAGAATTCTAAGATGTCCATTCCCTATTTCTCTGACTTGCTGCTCTTAGCAGGAAGAGTAAAGGCTATTTGCTAAAGGCGATCAAGTGTTCTGAACAGACTTGAGCTTCATCAGTCCAACTTTATTCCTATGCTGAACAAAATTTTCTTTTGAATGAGATTTTTAACTTTGTGGAGAAGAAAATAAATAGAAGAGTTTTCAAGTTAATAAAGTACAAATGAGTTATTTAGGGTAGAGACATGCCTTATTCAGGTTGGATGAGTCATCCAGTTATATAACATTAGCATACATTAGATTATAAATTCTACTCAAATGAAAACTCCTTGAGGGCAAGGACCTATTCATTTTTTTATAGTCTAACTGTGTTCTGTGGATAACTACTCAATACATTTGTAGAAAAGCTGAGTTATAGCTGAATTAATACATGATCAAATGGGTGATCACTAAAAGTACTGCTATAATTCAGATAATCTGAATTACATAATTGATTTATTCTTTGACCCAAATATCTTAATGTTATGCAGTAAAAAAAAATTAAGTGGCCGGAGCAATACACTAATTGCACAGTATTCTAGAAGCAAGTTAATGCATTATAATTTAAAAAGTTTGAAATAGTTCTAAAGCTGAGTAAGAAAAATACCTCTTGGATTTTTAAAAGTTAATGCTAATATTGAGAACTGCTTCTGTTATCTGGAAAAGTATATTCCCTAAGAAAGTAGCAGTTAAGAGTTTGCCTTGCTAAAACAGTAAGAGATCAGTGACAACCTTTAATGTTAGGGTAACAAGAGTGCTATACAAAATGAATTTCCTATTAAAAGCAGCAAATTGGGTTCACCCTATTAAAACATGTAAATGAAAGTACATTTTGAATGGTATATTATCATCACACATGAACCTTTCTCTTCAAATAAAACAATATACAACAAATCAAGAAATTTTGAGGCATTACCCTGAGATGCTAATTAGCACACAAAAGGGGGTGGGAGGTCAAGGATTTAAGTGATACAAAAATGAAGTGCACAACAGAGGTGCAAAAGTGCCTTTTCAAAGTGTGGTTGGTTCCCTACCACCATCATTACCTCCAGGAACCAAGAACACACACAGTCTGCTGTTGTAATGTATACTTTCTTCCTGTATTTTTATAATGAAAAACTATATCTAGTATGACTATTCTGACTCATGTGGAAAAAAATCTTCTAAAATCACACTTAATACAGTTTTCTCTTACTTCCAAGCCTAATTTCAATACTAATAACTTTAACAGAGGAAATGTTAACCTCTTTGTTATTTAAAGACTCTCAAATAGAAAAGGCTCTAAAAATATGGTGTGATGGTTTGAAATATAGTTTTCCATCGTATTTTTCACTTGTGATTTAGGATTTTACATTTCAAAATCTAATTCAAGATTTTGAAATTTCTACAACTGAAAACGTGGGCTACTTTAAAAAGTAAGGACCTGGCTTCTTATAACAGGGATTTGGTTTTCAGTACTAGTATGCCTGGTAATCTATACTACAAGTACTGGTATTCATTAAATGCACATTTAATGCTTTCAGAACCATAATTTAAAACATTATCATACTTCGAACTCTACCACACAGATTTAGACATTAAGCATTTATTTGTAAGTTAAGTATGGAATTGGTTCTGTAATTCCAACTGTTACGAATTTCTAAATATAAATAGTACTTGTTTTTCTTCATGCTAGATTAAAATATAAATTAAATACAATTAAGTTACATTTAATCACCTCACAAATAAGAGGGATATAATGAAAAGATTTTGCTGGTATGTAACTACTTAAATCTGAGACATTTCACATTACTTTTCCCACTACTCCCCTAACTTTACATTAGTTTTAAGGCTGTATGTACAAATATGTATATTTCCAAGTTATGGAAAAAACAAATAAAACAAAATGATTATATTACCTTTTATACACAAAGTTTTGATTTTGTATTTAATGTTGTATTTTAATAGTTTTCTAGTGGGGAATCTGCCTACTGGATGATTAAATTACATGGTGATAAATACAATATTCAACCTAAAGAGACAAAAATAACAAAAGGGCACAGAACAGTAGTCTTTTCAATGTGACAGATTTTAAAACTTACTTTCACATGCTTAATCAGAGGAATTTAAGCCTAAATTACGTTAGGTTATTTTTATATCTACAATACTTTAAGCTTCGAAAATTATTTTTAAAGGCCATCAACTAAATATTATCGACATGCTATTTTTCAAATCACAAATACATCTTAACTACTTGGATTCTAAAGACATGGGCCAATTAAAAATCACAGCCAAACACTCACGAACACACACACACCTACCATAGAGTGTTAGATTGTCAAGCTTTGACAATTATTTTAATTAAACAGTAGGCAAATTCAAGCTGATACATATCTTAATGAAAAATAAGTAGCCAGAAAAAAACCCATTTTAAAAACAGATTAAGGAACAACAGAGACTTAAATCTTTTAGTCATTCTAATGGAAGGGAAACAGTTCCATTTATGCCTTGAGTAACAGGATTTTCCAATTAAGAGACTAACATCTTTCCCCATGAACAACTCCTCATTTACAATGGCATGGTGTTTTAAAAGGGCAGGGTAAAGGAGGAATTACACATACATGATTAAATTTCGTGTTTGTTAAATCAAGCTTTATTGATAAAATGGAATTCAGAATATCTTACTAGGAACAGCAGCAGGCCCAGCCAATCATGATAGCAAAAATGTGGCAGTCTCCTACTATAGGTAGGAAGCTGCTGCTTATCAATTAATAATTAGATGTAAGGACTTGTAAAGGAGGTGCAAAGAATCAAGGCATTTTAGCCCCAAGATTGATATTCTTATGAATATACTGTATTACCTGCAATACTCATGGCAACAAGTATAGAACCTAAAAGACAATTAAATGAAAGGACCAGCTTTTATCAACAATGCCAATCCCACTGCCAAGAACATTAGATAGGTTTCAATAAGCTCCCTGGATGTTTGGCTTTATAAGCTTCTGGAATTATTCTCCATAATCATGTGCACATTTGAGCGTCTAGCTGACATGGTTGCTGCTCTCCCTATCCCAACCCAAGTCCAAACACAACATGACTTGAAAGGGGGCTATATATCTGTTGCATCACACAATAAGCCAAACATTTCTTATAACGTTGATAATGATTTAAAGCAGTTCATAATTAAATATGAGCGTTTTGTACAAGGACAATTACACTTTACAAAAAACAAAATCATACAACAAAAGTTGCTGGAGTCTGATTTACAACATGAATTATGGTTTGAAATCACGTTTACATAAGTCTCAAATTTACAAAAAAAAAAAAATCAGTTCTGGGCTGTTGTACTGCTGAAGTTCTCTGGTGTAATCACTCTCACCCATGTCATATGCCCTTCTTTAAAGTTGAGGATGGATGTTTAAAAGGTTCAATGAAGTTGAGCTGTACTCTCCTTTGGAGGCGAAGGTAAACTCCATGGCTAGATGAGCAGTTTTACCACATGTCATCAGTTGATGTAGAGTCCTTTATAAAAGGGAACAAAGCAAAACAAGGAACTAAATTAAAGATTAGAGGTGCCAAAATACATTACTTTCTGGATAATGCAGAAAGATAAGGTTTTGTAAAGTTGACTTTTAGAATGTAAATGTTTTTAAAAGTATATAAGTATGTGTAAATGTGTATATGAAGTATCAGTATTTAATCTGCTCAAAAAATTGTTAACGCTTTATTTTGGAATAAAATAGTATTTGAAATATAATTTTACCAAGAGGTTGACTAAATATATTTCAAAGCCAATAAAACTACTAAAAATTTTAATTTTCTTTAATAAACCCCAATTTATTTTTATACTTTTATTGCACAAGAAGAGATTAAGACCTCAAGTAATATGAGATTTAAGGCGGCTTCTTAATGCAATATATAAAATATTTCAGAGCTGTGCCCAAGTGATTTGAAGTTACTTTTCTATAAACATTATACAACAAGAGAACTGTAACAGGAAACTTAATTGGAAAATATGACATTCTGCCTATTTATATAAACAGAATTCTTTACTTTAACATTTACATGAAGTATATACTTCAGGGTTCTTGGCAAAGGTATTTCCAAACATAAAAACTATTTAGTGCAGATGGACATTCTGAATTTCTGTTGCAGCTGCTTATAAAACTCAGAATAATTCAAAATTGCAAGCAGAAATATTATTTCCAACTTGAAAAAAACTTAGTAGAGGCAAATCTTCTGAGGTTGATTGCTTTTAGAGGCTTAAAAAAATCCAGAATAATTTTTAAAGACTTTCATTTTTTTTGAGAGAGGCTAGCCACTCACCATGGTTATGTCCTCAATCACTAGAACTATTGTGCAGGCAGAGTTCAGAGCAATCAATCAGGGTTAGGTGTAAGAGAATGGGTGCAGTGAACAGCTCTGCAACAACAGGTAGGAAGGATATGCATTTAGAGCAGAGGAGAAGGGAAAGCAGAGGGAGCTAAAATAAAATGCTACTTACAGTGTCATCATTTTTGTAAGGATTCAGTCTATTGTAAACAGCTTCAATTACATTCCGCCTAAATTTTAAAAAATGCAGAAAGTTAATTCTTCAGAGCATAAAACTGTTTAATAACTCACAGCCAGGTGTTCATTATAATGTCAAAGATAATCTTACACTTAGCAATTATTTTAGTTCTATTTCTTACTCTCAATAAGTGAGCTTCATTTTAAGATACTTGGGGCCCAATATTAAAGAGGTAAATTTACTTTAAATGTAACATTCCATCAACCCAATTCATAAAAGACTAAAGGTCACTTTTTTTTTTTTTAATCAGTCTCTGGTTTTCTATTTGAACTAGCTTAAGTGGTTATGAGTTAGTAATGATGATGCAGTTCTTAAGGTATAATATTAATATATTTTGGTTAAGAGTTGAACTAGTTTTGAAGTAGAAGTAACTGACTTCTGTTGTAGTAAAATGATTTTTATATATTTTACATTTAAATTTGTGCTTTTTGTAATGTCCTTTTAAAAAAGTTCTATTAAAATTGAAATGTGAAATATAACATTTCCCTGACAAGTCTAAAAATTGGTTTTTGAATAATATTTTGCTTAAAAATCTGTAGTGGTATTTATAAGTTAAATCAATTTGAAGCAATTTGATAGACAATCATTTCACAAAAGGTCATTTTGGAAAAAAAGTTTTCCAAAAAATAAAAGCTTCAAACAGGCATTTTTATAATTACTATTTAGTGTAATGATTATAAACAACATGGCTACACTTATGGAACATAGTGAAGAATCAAGGAAATTAGTCAATATATATCTTTGTAGGTCAATTATATGAATATCTGAGGTAAAAATGTTTTAAGTCTTAAATTATAAAACAGCTTAGTCTCCACTTTACTTTTTAAAGAGGTAACCTTAATATTTAACACACATTAGTCTAGTTCTATGAAATAAAGTGCAAAAAGGAAAAGGCAAGAACTGCACCCTCATACCAAAACCCACCCAACAAGCAATCAATAACTAAAAACTTGGGAAAAGTCAGATGTAGAAAAATGGCCCAGAAACAGGAAGAGAAAGATGCTCATCTCTGGGCTGTTAAGTTATCCAGGGATTGACAAAATCAAATTATAATAGTAGGAATAATAATGACATAATTTTGTACTGCTATGTAATTTAGTTTTAAAAATTCTTTCACTATGAGGAAATAAATGTAATCCAATCTCCACTAAAGACAGTTTTCAGTATAATTAGCTAAAATGACATTCTGATACCTATTCTAAATATGCACCATCCAGCATTAAATACTGAAAACAATGAACCACAAATTAAACATTCTGAAGACACAGATAATTGCATCAATAGGTAAATACACTTTGATCAACAAACACTTAGCATTTTCATGTACTGAGATAAACTGTACGAGTATGTAGAATGTAACTTACTTGCTTGCCAATTCACCCCCTGGTGGGAGGCTAGGGATGTTCTCACTCGCTAATGTGCGCATCACGTGGACTAAGTCAGGGACGCCTTCCCCCTGCTTCTTTATGATTTCTGGGAATCAGAAGTACTTTTTTTGTAAGTGCTATCCAAATTAATAATAAAAAAACTGAAACAAAGATAACTTAGGTTGTTAAAGATGGCATTTACCACATCTGAGATTTTTCTAAACTGGTATAAGAAAAAAAAATCAAGTTGTCTTTTGATGCACAAAATGACATGAAAGGTATTTTCCATATTAACTGCAAAGAATAAAAATAAGACAAAAACATGAAAACAAAATTTCATGTTAAAATCAATGTAATACATAATTAGAAATATGTGTGTACAAATGAGAGCACTCTTCTTAGATGCCAATTAGTTACTCCTGAAATGAACTACTCCTCTCTTTAGTCTGGAAACATGTTTCCTGAACTTTGCCCTGAAAATACACTTCAGATTTTTTAAAACAATTTCAAGATTTGAAAAAAACTCTTTAAGTATATGGGAATTACTAATTACATACTCATGCAAATCACTTTTACATGTTTATGTTCACAAAATAATACTTAAGTAGAAATTGCAAATTAAGTTATATACTTCAACACCATTCTCAGTTTCATTTTTGTATAAAATATCTTTACACAATATGTAATACCATTTCCTTAGTTGATTATTTGAACAAAGCCTATAAAATGGGAAAAAAATATAAATTTCGTGACAAATTAAAAAAAACTGATTAACCATACAACTGTATTTTAAAGTATTAATTTCAAAATATCCACTTATTAAATGGGTATAGTGATACGATCTGCAGCGTTGCCATGCAGATACATATTGTTATTTATACCACAGAATACCAACAATCATGTACAACTTAAAAGAACTCTCAAACTATTCACTTTAAGTACAAGAAGTCTTTACCTGGAATTTTAGCGTATTTATTCTAAATGCAATCATGCCAAAGGTATTTGTGTAAGTTATATGTTCAAGTTTTGTTCAATTTTTTGTTTTTCAATGCTCATACTATTTTGTCATTACTGGGACAAGAAAATTATCATTCTAGTTCTCAATCTTTAAATACCTTTGAAAATAACAATGCATATAAAGAACTTACATCCTTTAATCAAATCTCAAAATATTAATTCATCAGTAAAGCTACATATTAAAAGACAATGCTACTCATATTTTTTTAAATGGCTCAAACTATCCTTTTAGAATTAAGGCCAAATTTCACCATCTATTATATTTTGCCTTTTTCTTTTTTAACCAGTCTTAAATCTGAACAAAAAGCAAGGATCTCAGATTTGGTTTGCCAAGTTCCTTTATTGTGTAATCTTTAACATCTAGTATATTTATTCTACATGGTTCTAATGCTGAAAATCTGCTGTACAAAAATAAAGGGATTTGATGTTTACCTAAACTGCACAATTTCACAATCTAAAGCTGTATTACATTTTAACATACAGTCTCTGCTAAGCCAATACAATTATTGGATAGATAACTAGACATAATAGGAATGAACACTGATGATAAATTCAATCAATGATCGTTTCAGGTCTAAAAAGCATTACCTTGAATCGTCTATATTTGATGTATCTTACATCTCCTTTGTGAAAATATAAATTAAGGTATTTTAATTCTGAAGACAATTACAAGACAACATATTCTTAAAATAAAATACTGTAAGGTTTTCAAAACTGTTAATATCTCCTATTCCACGTGGGATAATACGCTTAAACTATCTGACCATTAATGCTACACTGCTTTGCTTCTGTTTAGAAAAAAAAAAAAAATTTAAGAAATATTCTTTTAGTTGCTCTTGGACTTTATATTTTAATTAGAATTATAAAAAGACTAAATGCTTTTTGTTAAAGAATATATATGTATAGAAAATCTATGTTTCACATACTTATATACAGACACACATTTAACTCCTCTGCATCCCCCACAACAAGTTTGAGGGCTTCTATTAGTTATCTCTCAATTAGCAACTTTAAAGCTTGGGCAGGTGATAAGCAACGATTTAAAAAATATGTATGTATAAGTGTATTCTTAAATTGGCTTAGAAGGACCACAACCTTGGGTTAGGGTATGGTTTAAATTATGAGCTGAATTTTTCCAGAACCCTGGAGTCATGTATTTTGAAGGGCACAGATAACAGGAGAGTTGAAAAGCCTCTGTCCTTTTCTGTAGTGTAAACAGAGAAGCCAAAAGTATTCAAAACAAATAAAATGAGATTTAGTAGGTCAAGGCAATTTAGTGAAGTCATGTATTGAAAGAAAAAGGTATTCAATGTCTGTTTTGGTAAATGCAGTATTTTTAACTTTTTGAGTCATAACTTATACAATGCAAAGTTACATTTTTTCTATGTTTTAAATAGTTTTAATTAATGGAATGTTTATTCTCTACTTGCAGTCTCATCAACTGTACCTCAGTAAAGAATATCATATTTAATGTATGACATAATCTCCAGCTGAATGGTGTAAGTGTAATAACACTACAACATCAAAAATAGAGAATTAATGTAACTGTTCAGGTGGCAATTCTAGCTTGATGATAAGCAATATAAAACTTAATAGTGTAACATAAAATTACATATCTAAAGAAATTCTTTAGAATTGCATCAAAAACTTGAGTGTACTCTAAAAAGTGGCAATTCATTTCTAAAATTTGAGCCCATTTTATAGTAAATAAAACTAAAATACTTATTCTTGTTTCTTTAAATCAGTAAGAAAAGATGTACATTCAAGTTAAAGTCCCAATAAATTAAATATCGACTTATCCCAATACATATTTTTCTTAGGGTTTCATACTTTTCCACTAACCAGTAGTTTGAACCAATGTGCTATTACCTGGTACCATTCTAAATATTTTACTTTATTATATATAAATAATGTATATTGAAATGATTCATTTAAAATATAAAAACTCTAAGACTCTTGATAATAGTGAAGAACAAACTCATTTGAATAGTATGTCCAATGAATGAAATAGTAAACAGTACATACACATATTACTAGATATAACACTATCAAGTATAGGAGAGCAATAAAAACATAACAACAACTATAGATAGTACTGCAAATCAAAACCAATCATGATTCTAATATCAGATTGATTAAAATTGATATCAAAAGGTAAAAACGGAGAAAACAAAATTATATTGTGTATTAATTTTAATAATACAGGCAGGACATAATAGTGCATAGGTCAATGCTTACATGCTATTAGAGATCTTTAATGTGCAAATTAATGATGAGGAGCCCAAAATGCATTTTAATGCTATTATAGGCATGTCAAGTTTTTCTACATAAATTGTATAATTTATATGATTACTGAATATATGCAGTAAACTGGAATTCTCTGGGGGAGACTTAATAGTTATACCAAGTTAGTAGCTCCATCAAAGATCATTTAAATTTTTTCAAATATTTAAAGGAATTATACTTGAGAGTTACAAACACCTTTCTAATTGTCTCAAAGTAATTTGCAGAATTCTTATAAATATATCCCCAGAATTCCCAACTTATTTCTTGATCTTATTCAGCATTTACATTTCTGCTAGATAGAGACCTAGTATGTCTTCTATTCAGGTCTGTGTTGTCCAGGTGAGGCAGTTTAGTGCTTAGGCAAGAAAGCCTTAAAATAATTTAAAATAAAATTTTAAAAGCTGTGGTACATGAAAATTGTTAATAACCAGGCTATGATCTTCAAGTTATTAAAAAAAACCCCTAAAGATCTTAAATTCATATACACAGCTTTACAGAGAAAGATGGCATTCCAATTACCATCATAATCTATTTATAATTATACAAACCACAAATCAGACTTTCCTGACATAAAGTTATTCATGCCAGTGAATTCATCAAAAATTTTAAAGCATACAAACACTTGAGCCTTTAAACAAAAGTATCCTGAACAGAATGTACAGGGCAACACTGGTTACTATTTCTAATATAACTGTGATAAAACAATCACAAACATCTGAACAGCTACTATAGAAATGCCTTTCCCAGTTCTGTACACTAAACACTGAATGTCAAAGACATGTAACGATCTGAAAACTAAAATGTTATAGTTTGGTTGTGTTGAGGTTTTTCTTTAATAAAGCTACTTATTTTTTGTTAAATGATCCACCTTCTACTCTGCTTTCCAGGTACTTGTCCAACTCTGCCTCTTTCTTCACTGCTTCTGGTGATACTTTGGGTGCATTTGGAAAACAGATCAATATCACACTCATGTTGTCTCGACTTCCCTGGGAAGAAAAAAGTGTGAGAAAATATTTTGGTTTTCTTTTTGTTCTTGAAAGCCTTGAGAACCTTTACAGTCACTCCAATTATAACTATACTTGTTTTAGTGAATATATTTTTTTAAGGAGAAAAAAATATATATGTCGAGAAGGCACCGCTCCATCCCCGATACCAATACAATATATATAGTACACAGTATAACCAACACTCTAAAAGACAGGAGAGAAACAAGACAGGTTAAATTCCAATGTGACAATCATTTTAAAAAATTCTATAAAAGAAAAAAACATTCATGAACGTTTACTGGTGGCCTACTTAACTTGAAGTGATACCTAAATGCAAATACACATATATAGACATAATTCAGTGAAGTAGAAAATTCTAGTGGTATTCTTCACAACATTTACATTTAAAATAAATTATAATAAATTGTGAGGCTAATTAGTTTCATAAGAAGAAATATGGAATTAGAAGTAAAAACAATACTTGAATTGATACTGGACTCCCTACAACTCCCCTTCCTATTAGTAACTGGAGTTAATGTTTATGTTTTAAGTCTTTAAGTTCATCGTATGGGAACCTTACCATATGCTATTAGTTTAAGCAAAGAATGCAAAGAATACTAAAAAAGAATCTTGGGGGAAAATTGTATAAAATACAGCAAATGATGAGGCATAATATAATTTTTTAAAACAGAGTAGAATGCAGAAGAGAAAAAGTAGAATCTCAGTCATAATTTACTAATATCTGAATCTGACAATCCTCTTAAGAAAACAGCTTTTAATTTAGCTAACATTTATTTCACAAATGTTACAGAATAAACCCAACAAATTGATGATACTTTTATGCATATTAAAAGGGACAAATATACGTATCATTGTTCGGTTTGCCCCAAATTCAGAAATTAACAGTGTACACTATTAAGCTGTGGCTCTACTGATTTTTTTTAAATAAGTGTTGGATATTACATAAACTTGATTTGTGTTGGATGTTACATAAAACTGATTTCTAAGTATAATCGAATTTTAATTAAGATTTTAAGATTATGTTGACTTTCTATCTCTGCACGTTAAAAGGAAATCAAATATATAGCCTCAGAAATTTTATAAAATCATTTTTTAAAAATATCAAAGAATTAGTCAACAAGCGTTATTGACAAACAGGCTTATAGAACACTAAACCTAAGTCAAGGGCTTAAATTCTAGCCTTACTGCTACCAGAGAAATAAACTATTTAACCCTGAAGAAGGCATTTTTAACTTAGCTCTAGGATAGGAGCAGCATGTAAACTATTTGCTAAATTAGGAACCTCATATGTATACATTAGTTCACTAATTCCTTAATAATCCTATGCATTCGATACTATTAACTCCATTCAATAGCTGAGAGAAGTTGAACAATTTGTTCATACTGTAGAGTATAAAAGGAATATAGATAAGCCTAGACTCCAGGTCTATGTGACTCAAGTCGCAAAACTTTCTTTGGCTTCAGCTTCTTCTGTAAAAGATGCTGAGCTGGCTCATCTACATACACGGTTTCGTTTGATCATCCCAACAATGCCAAGAGACAGGGTATTAATATTTCTTACCTTTTTTTATAATTAAGGAAACTGATTTTCCAGACAGTTTAAATAGCTTACCTGAAGCCATACAGTCTCATACCAAGTTCTTCTATTACATCACAACAAATGATCACTAAATGCTTTGTTGGTACTTCAGATTCGTTAGACCATAGTCTCGAAGTACTAAATATACTGATATATCACATGGTAAGAACATTAAAATTCTAAAATGCTTTTCATTTATGGACACAAAGGCCTAACCCCTCACTGTCCTTTGTAAGACATTCACTTAGATATAATCTTTTTTACCTTTGAGATTAAAAAGCTCAAGTAGTCATGGTTATTAAAATACTAAACATTCAGATTATAACTCTTAGGTATTTGATAATTGAATAATTTATTTCTAAAAAGTGTTTCTATAATTTCACAACTGGTGACAAGTAACCTGCAGTTGTGCCAAAAACTTATTTCTGAGAACTATTGTTTCTAAGATGATTAAGTATTAGAGCAGTAATTAAGGTGGCAGTAAATCACTTTATCTTAAAAAAAAAAAAAAAGTCTAGCTACCTTATACAAACAGGTGTCGACTACTTCATTGCAAACTTTCTCAAGGTCATCAGTGACTTCAAGTCTGGATCTTACAAAATCACAGAGCTCTTCATTTCCCATAACATCCCAAATACCATCACATGCAAGAATAATGAACTGATCATCTTCTTCAGATCTTTCAATATCATGGACTTCAGGCTCAGGTGAGACAAGCTGCTCTGTAGGACCTTTTCCATGGACACATTTGTAATCAAAGTCCCCAAGGGCCCTCGATACAGCCAGAGAGCCATTCACACGCTGAATCATTACAGAACCACCTGCATTCTGAATTCGTTCTTTTTCCAGTGGATTACTTGGTTTGTGATCTTGTGTGAAGAAGTGAACTTTCCTGTTCCTACAAAGTAAACCTCTCGAGTCTCCACAGTTAATGAAATAAGTATGTTGAGGGGAAATTAAGACACCCACAGCTGTTGACCCACTTCTATCTGCACCATGTTTCTTCTCTGACATGACTCTCATGTGTTCATCAATCTCCAGAAAACCTGTTCTGATTCCATTCTTTACATTTTCCACAGAAGGTGCTCCTGCAGACCCTTTAAAATCCTGGTTATTGGTGATGTGATCTAATAAATGCTCACAGCAGTATTTGGCAACCTGAGAACCAGCATGCCCATCATACACAGCAAAGAATGACCATGTTTCCAGTCCACTTGGCAAACCAATCACAGCTGTATGTGCATCCTCCATTTCAACTCGCCAGCCTTGCATGCTGCTTAGCCCATATCGCAACCCATTACCCTGCCCCTGGGCATTATGTTTTTCCATCTTTGGCTTGTCTAAAAATGCTCCCATTATGTCTTGATCCTTTAGGTCTGCAAAGGAAGAAAAACAAAAAAAGTTAACTATTTTGTAAACAAACTACACATCCAACACCTTTTTTTAGAGTGAAGGAGATACAAAGAAATCTTTCAATAAAAATTCACAACTTTTGTGATAAGCAGACACTCATTTGCTGACTTGGAACCTGGAGATTAGCAAAGAATTGGGAGAATGATTGATCAGGCACAGCTCAGAATGGGCAAAAGGCAGAGAGAACTAAAGCATCAGGATAAAGGTAGCAGATGTGACACTATCTCTAAGGCACAAATGCTTGGGTAGAAAGAAGACTTGGCAGTGACCATCAACTTACACGAACTAGGCCAAGCATTTAAGGATGCATGTGAATCTCTTAGGAAATCTCAGAATTGAATTGTATATGTATATAAATCAAGAAAAGCAAAATGAATTCACAGGACATACCGAAAGACTACATTTTAGCTAAACATTCAAACTTTCCAAAGTTTGATTCTGAACTACCTAGTTTTACCTCTACTTCATCAACCCTTTGAAAAAGTAAAAAATGATCTACTCAGTGGTCCAAATTTGCACACTTTCCTTTAAGCCTCTGCTCATGTCAGTCCCCTTAACTAGAATCCCTTGCATCGCCTCCATACTTATAAAAAAAGTATACCCATCCATCCTTTAAAGTCTAGCCCAAATTCTACCATTTCCCATAATTTTCAGTCTTTGATAAAGCCAATAAGTTATTAAATTACTATAAACAGTCTAGCTTCAATTTTCAAGTTGCAAAGTAATTATACATACATATAAAATGAAGATTATATATTACAAAATCTCCTGGCATTCTATTAATCTAGTGATAACAACATGTATCATTATTATTACATTCTGTGACCATTAGGTAGCTTAATTAACATAATTCTTTCCCAATAATCAAAAGCTAAAACTTTTGGTCTACAATGGGCAGGTCTACACAAGGCAGGGAGACAATTGGTCATGATTTAGGTTGGCCTTTACTTGAGTAATAGCCTAGGAATGTAGAGAGTTGGGGTCCAAGTCATTAAATGAGTCACATCTGAACACAAAGCAATCTGAAAAAGATTGAGATTTAATGAAGGTGAAGGGGAGATAAGTAGGAGGCAGTAGGGATGGGGAAAAGTACTTATGTTAATCAGGATGCAGTTATGATACTGGGGGATTAAAGATGCTGGTGATGCTAAACTCTATGAAGCTAGGAGAGAAAGGGGAATAAGAAATAAACCCTTAAGAAAAGAAATAATTTACCAGAAACCACTCCCTGTTCTTTTTCCTACTAATAACACAGGCAGAAAGTCTTGCTGATTGGTGTGATAAAACAATCTCCTGCCTACTCTGCTGCCCTCTATTACAATTCCACTAATGGAAGGCAAATAATAAAAACTAACCATCATTCATTCCTTACGGTGGTATTCATCAGATTAACTTTCTGACATCAAGCTGATACTCATTATGGCTAGGGTGAGTGTTCTGACTGAACAAAGGTTAACAACATAATTACACATTAATATTTAAAAATAATTCTATAAATAACCTTTTTATAAGCATCACCTCATTCATTCTCTTCAACAATCCTCTAAAGTGGGTAATAATATTATCTCCATTTTATAGATGAAGAATCTTGTCATCATGCATAAGTGGACTACTAAAGAATATTTTATTTAGTCAAATTATCAAATTGGCATATATCTAGACCCCAAGAGGATTCAATTTGCCCATGAAGGTTTAAGTTAGTTTCTGAGAGAAATTCTAGTTTTCATCTAGTCTTAAATCCATTCTGAGCACATGCTGGGTCTCATTTAATACCAGTATTTTCAGTTCATTTGAACTTTTCAAAGTACTATAGCAATGAAAAGAGTGAATTCATCAATTATATAACCAGGAAATCTGGTGAACATTTTTGTCTTTTAAAACCAAACTAATCCTAAATTGAAAAATTCTAAGGCTGGGCCACTCATTAAAGTTCAACCACTGTGTTTTATTAAGCAAAATTGATCTCATAATCATAGTGGAGTCTTGAACCTGGTCATATGGTTTCATGCCCTCAAAATCATCCTAAATTATAAAGAAGCTGTATATACAGTATTCCACTGTTAAGGTTCCTTAGCAACACATTAGCTCTGAAACAAGAGTTATTCAACTGATAATTTGGGCAAGGTCCTTTAGTAAAAAAAAAAATTGAAAAATAAAAACCTCTGAGGTTTTTTCCTGTTCACCTATGGACAGAGTCTAATATAGAACACCACCAGGTTCCATAAACAGAGGACAAAATAGACACATGTGAACAATATGGAGAAAATTATTTTCTCTTGGCAACCAAAATCAGAATTCTTCTTAGGGCAAGCCCTGCTTTTTCTGAGCAACATGACTCTGATCAGATATGTAAAGGCAGGGGGTAGGGATCAAAGGATGTACTCACATAACCAAAGATCACTGCTAAACAGGCATCTGAAGGAGGGGAGATGCTGGTAACTGAAGGACCTCAGTTTGATGAGCACTGAGATAGATTTGGTTATAAAAACTGGGGAGGAAAATCTGGAGAAAATCTGCATAAGAAATAAGAAATCTAAAGATTGGGGGAAATCCAGAGGAAAAAAACTGTAAAGCAAGAGAGACTAATAGCAAGTTGCCTCATCTCTGAACCCCTGCGGGGAAGAGGGCAAAAATGGAACCCTAGCAGCACAGCAGCAGTGTATAACAACATGGCAACATTCAAGTTACCTGCAGTGGAGTGTGGGTGTAAACTCTCTACTACCATCAAATCTTTAGTATATGCTACATTGTCCACTAATGTTTATATAAATGAAATAGACTTTGTCAAAGGTAAGGACAAATGGTCAGCTGACCTCTGGAATGCACAATAGAATATTAAGCAATATTATTATGTAGCTGGGGTTCAGTAAAGAAACACATATCTGCATCACTCTGCAAAGGATAATTTAGGGTACACAAACTACTTTTTACTTCCCAAGCTAAGAGACATGGTAATTCACAAATCGTAGTTATCAGCCCTCTCAAAGTTATCTATGGTAAATAAATAAGCACATGAACAAAACTTTATAGCAATCTGAGGGGGAAAGAAAAGGCTAACTTTTGAGTAAATTTTCTCCCATTTAGGGTCTGAAATTTTCCACTGATCATTACTTTAAAAAATGATTGCATGTATTTACATTTACAAGTTTTATTTTGATAACTTGTGTGATTATTGTCAAAATGTAGAAAACCTATTTTACAAATGAGAACGTACAGAGAAACAGAATGGTTTGCCCAATCACAAAGGTAGTACAGCAGTAAGGTTATGAATAGGACTTATATTTCTGGCCTTGCATTCCAATTCTCCTACATATACTATCCTGTATAGTTAGAAATGAAGTAATGAAAATCTAAAAACTTATCCTTTTTAGAGACAACACACAAGGCAGAAAGGTGGGAAAGACTGTTGCAGAACAAAGCTGAAAGCGCCCTTAGTGCCATTGCTTTCCCTGCCTACTCTACATTTGTCTTCATTTTCTAAACTTCCAAATTACCTAAATAACCCCTACCTCCAAAAAATAAGGAAGGAAGGAAAGGTGAAGAAGAAAAGCAAGAAAAGCAAGAAATCTAAACTTTTTTTTTGGTCTGGTACTAAAAGAAAACAAGTGAGATAACTGCAATTTCTGGCAAAGCCAATTTCAAATACTCAGGCTAAATAAAATACAATAATGAACAAAAAAAGATATATTTTTAATTGTCAACTGAAAAAAAAAGACACTCTTGAAAGTAGGTTCATGGAAATGAAAAACAATTACTGGACTGAAAATTTCAATAGAGATAATGAATAGAAAATGGAAACCACAGGAAAAAAACCTTATAAATCAGATCACCTAAAGGAATTCTCTTAAAATTCAGGTCTTTCCTCATCTTGTTAATTCCAAACATATAAAACCCACTCACATCTGTACCCATCCTATCCTCATACCTTTCTGTTACAATAGAGGATCTGTCCTCTCACTTCAGATAAATCCCTCTTCTAAAGCTTTGGAGTCCATGCTTCAAAGGAATCTTATATGACTTAACATGCAACGTCTTCTCAGGAACCTTATATTATCCTCTATTTATCCTTTATATTCCACCTCTTCCTCTCAATTGGAGTACAACTTTTAAAGACACTCAATGTCACCCATTAAAAATACTTTTAGGTCTTTATATGACTCATTCTCCTCTGGTTAGTTCTTTTTTCTTTACAGTTCAACTTCTTAAAAAAAAAAAAGCACTGATACTCGAAACTGTTGTTAGGTCATTCTACTAAAACAAACTCCCACAAGTTGCTTAATCCAATTAACGTTTTTCACAGCAACATTCAACACAACACTCCCTCTTGAAACATTTTTCCCACTAGTTTTCCAAGATGCTATACACTCAAAGCTTTCCTCCTACCCCTAGCTTTTCCATCTTTGTCTCCTTTGCAGGCCCCAATTTCATCTCCCAAGCCATTAAATACTGACATTCAAGGCTAAACGTAGGCCCTATTCTCACTCTACACTGGCTGCCTCAGTGCTCTTTCACATATCTGCAGCTTTTGCTAGTGAATGGCACCATCATCCATCAAAGTGAAGAGAAACTGAGGACATACCTTTCACATCTCTTTCTATTTTTTACCTCCCATTGGTCTATCATTAAGTTCCATGGATTATACTTCCTAAAATTTTCAAATATGCTCAATTTTTTCTCTAACACTTTAGTCTTCAGGCTACCATCATCTCTCACTCCATTATTTTATACCAGCCTCCTATTTTGTCTTCACATCCTCCAATTCATTCTACAAACCAAAGCCTAAGTAAACTATTCAAAATACAAATTTTGAGGGGTAAGGTAGAGGTGGGAGGGGGGATTTTAAAATCATTTATTTAATTAAAAAAATAATAAAAATTTTAAAAATTATTTCATAGATAAACAAAAAACCCCTACCAAAATACAAATTTCACCATATCACTTCTGTATTAAAAGTGTTATTCAATGGCTTTCCACTGTTTTGTGGGGATAAAGAACTGCTTAATATAGCTCACATGAAGTATCAATTCTTCAGGAGAGCCTCCTTCAAATACCCTAGGTGAGGGGTCCCCATATCCCTACCTGTAAGGAATCTGGCTGCAAAGCAGGTGAGCAGCAGGTGAAGGAGTAAAGCTTCATCTGCATTTGCAGCCACTCCCTACCTCTAGCATCACCACCTCAGCTCTACCTCAGATCATGAGGCATTAGATTCTCATAGAAGCGCACCAGTCCCTGGTATCAAAAAGGTTGGGGACCAGTGCCCTAGGTCAATTCCACAAAAAATAAACATTTGCTGATTAAATGAACTTTAGAGCCTATAATCAAATAACAGAAATTTTCCCTCTGCTGAAGTGTTCAAACTTGATAAGGTCACTGAATAGTTAGCATGATTAACTGCTAAAAACCTGCACCTTAGTTACCCACAACTGAAGAAATTCAAAGAAAAGAGAAAAAAAACTAATGTAAGCTTCTAAAATCATCTTGGGTAATCTTCAAAAGAAAAAATATTGGTATTATCCATCACAACTGTAAATCTGAACCCTATAAACAGTGTTCTAAAAGTAAATATTAATGAACCTAGAATTACATAATCATCTAAACTATATTCATTTGTATTGGGAGAAAGGAAGGCGGGAGACATTTTAAGATACAGAAGGATTCAAAGCATACACTCATACCTTCTTTATAAAAAATTCAAGAAAAAATTTCAGCCAAGCAAACATCTTACTATGTTTTAAAACTAAGTTAATGTCAATGACTTGTCATTAGTTTAACTCTTTAATAATATTAAGTAAAAAGTCAGAAACCATGTGCTTCTTAAAAGCAAGAAAAACAAAATCCTAAATACATAAAAAGAACTTGGGAAATTGCCCAATTATCCAATTTAATACCAGGAGACACTCCTTTATGTCTTTAAACTCCTCATATCAACAGCAAAGGATATATAAAACTCAAAAAATAAAATATTTTTTAGAAGATTAAACTTAGAGTATCTATCCAATGTGACTTTGGACAAGTCCTTGAGCTTAATGTCTAACTTTTCTCATTGATAAAAAAAAAAAAAGCAACTGTGATTAACTGTACTGTAACAAGGCAATTGTTCTGAGAATTATATAAGAAGTGAGAAGACTAAAGTTCCAGGAATACCTAGGTAAATGTATTAGTAAAATAATACTTTAGTCTAAAATCATGCTGCAGAATTCCCACTAAAAAAACTCTTATTCTCAACACCAAGAAGAAGATTATAAAAAATAAACAAGATTATTTTACTACAGAAAAATTAGCTTGTAAGGAATGTAAAAAAAAAAAAAAAAAAAAAAAGCAGCTACCAACTAGGACTGAAATCTGGTAGCCTAAATTTGACCCTCATATATAGTTATCTTCTCTCCTTGAAAAAAAAAAAAGGGGGGTTCTCCAGAGTCCCTACTACTATTTATTGAACACATGTAGACTGTTTCATCTACTCTTCTGCCATGGCATCTAAGTTTGCATCATTTGGTAAAGAAGATAATACCTGTGATTGTAATAGCATACAATCCATGAGAATTTAATCTCATTTTTCACTAATGTGGCCACCTCTTCCCAAAGAGCAAAACAAAAAGATACCTGTAGTAGGCTGAATAATGACTCCTAGCTCTATAAGATCCTAATCCTGTAAATGTTACCTTATTGAGAAAAAATCTTTGCAGATATGGTTAAATTAAGAAACTTTTGATGGGGCGGGGGAGATTATCCTGGATTATATCACTCTAAATGCAATAGAAAATGTCCTTATAAGAGGCAGAGGAAGATTTAACACAGAGAAGGTGATGTGAAGACAGAGCAGAGATATTTAAAGATGGCAGCCTTAAAGATTATAGTGATGTAGCTACAATCCGAAGAATGCTGACACCTACCAGAAGCTGGAAAAGGCAAGGGAAGCATTCTTCCCTAAAGCCAGTGAGCACATTCCTGCTGACACCCGGATTTCAATCCAGTGAAACTGATTTTGGACTTGACGTCCAGAGTTGTAAGAGAATAAACGAGTAAGAAAAATAAGAAGCTAGAATATTAATAGTATTAACAGAGCTAAGAAAAAAAATTTAAGAGATAATATTTTAAATGGCATGAAAAGCGATAATGAGGAGCAAAGAACCTACAGAAAATAATCTGCAAGGAATAAAAACCAACATTAAAAAATCAAGTAGTGGAAGAGAAATTCAAAGACAGAAAAAATACCAAACTGAGGGAAAATTTAAACATGATAATTGAAAGCGCACTCATTATGTACTAGATAATTTTAGTAAAAACTGATTAACACCAAAGCATAATTTGGTGAAGATAATGAATTTCAAAAATACAAGAATTTAGATAAAACATGACCAAAAAACCAAACAAACAAACAAACAAACCCCAAACATAAACAAATCAATCTGGCTTCAAATTTCTTTGCAATGTTAGGTGATAGGCAATAATAAAGTAATGCCTATAAATGCTGAGGGTAAAGGAGGATATTCCAAGAATTCTATACTCAGCAAAACTGGCATTAAATGTGAAGGCAACAAAGATATCATCAAATATGCCAGCACTAAAACAATGTATCATCCATGTTCCATTCCTGAAAAGCCTATTTAAAAACAGATTAATGAAGATGTCACAGGATGCAGGGCTTTGTAGTAGGCACAATATACCAAACAAATATAATCAAAAAGAAATTCAGGGTTACAATTTTAATTTCAGACAAGGAAAGCACAAGGAATTAACCAATAAACAAGATGAGTATTGTTTTTTAATCGATAAGTATGTAGTCTGAAATTATAAGTTAACATGAATTTTATGTGCTAAATATTTTTATGCCAGATAATTCATAGCAAACCTATCAAAAATACTATATGCTGAAACCAAGATTATACATTCTGTTCAAACATGCTTAAAACATTAATAAAAATCAAGCATTTATTGGGCTTTAGATTGGAAAACAAAAGCTTCAAAGTTTCCTAACACACTCCCACGCACCCTATCCCCGGGATCAAGAAAAAAAGAAAACAAATGATACAGACCATATTACTGACTTTAATACAATAACAGCAAGTATTGATAACAATAAAAAAAAAACCTTTAAGCATCTGAAAATTGCTTTAAAAGCCATGCTTCTAATCAACTTTGCACTGAATGTCTATATTTTTACAACTACAGAATATTGAGAATCAATGAGAAAAAACACATATCAAATTCTATGATATGAAATCTTTCTCAGGAAAACTCATACTCTTTTAATTAAAGTAAACATCAGTATATTAAGTATTCAACACAAAACCTAAGAAAAGTTGAGAAATATATTATAAAAAATTAAGGTATGATATGATAAAATATGATAAATTGCATGAGGAAAATGAGTAAGATAGGTAAACCACCAGTTAACCTAATTGAGAAAAACTATTATCTAAAATTAGAAACCAAACATGCTATACTTACCTCACAGATAGAAAGGTGTTCTTTGTTGTTGTTTTTTGCCTACAGCACCTGATATTCCTAGGTGGTCTCCCATCCAAGTACTAACCATGCCTGACCCTGCTTAGCTTCAGAGATCAGACGGGGTCGGGCTTGTTTAAAAAAACAACAACAAAAAAAACGTACAATTCTTTGCTAATAAATTTGAAAATATGGAGGAAACTAAGAATGATCTTGAAAAACTAATCACCAAATTTTTTTCAAGAAATGAGAATAAATACCAGTAATTTTGAAACAGAATGAGAAAGTTAACAAAGAACTATCCTTCAAAAAAAGTTCTAGGGCTCATGAAAAACAAAAAGTCTAAAGAACATTCCAGTTTAAAGAAGATCAAAGAGATATTACAACAAAGTATAATGTGTAATTGTGCACTGGCTTTTATATTTTGTGTGTGCAAAGAGAATATGTATGTGCACACAGAGTGGAGAAAAAAAAGTTCATTAAACAAATGTGTCAAAATGCTAACAACTATTAATCATTTAGGGAAATATGGACATTTGCTGTATTTTTTTTCAAATTTTCTGTAAGTTTGAATTGTTTTCAAAATAAAGTCATTAAAAAATAAAAGAGCAAGACAACTTCATAAACAAGATCTTTCAAGCCTTAAAAGGAACATATAATTCCAAATTATCTAAATTACATCAAGAACAGAGAAAAAAACTTCCAACTTCTTTTTACAAACATACCATAATCCTTCAATAATATCTGACTAAGCTCTAAAAGCACCTATAGTCTAAGCATACTCATTAATACAGATGCAAAAAAAAAAAAAAAAAGTAAAATATAAGCATTTAATACAAATCACCAAGTAGGGTTTATTTTAGAAATTTAACTATAAGCCAACATTCAGCAATGTTAATATAAGTCACCTTTTAAAAAGTTCAAAGGAGAAAAGCCATATTTTTATCTCTTTGTATACTAAGATCTAATGAAATTAATTTCCTAATATAATACATATTTCAAGCCAAACAGGAAGCATAGTGATTAAAAAAATTCCCAGGAAAGAAACAAGATCAAGGATATCTGCTCTTATCCCTCTTATTTAGCAATATCTAGAAACAGGGATCGATGCAGTAAGTCAGGATTTAAAAAAAGGCATAAAATTATGACATGAGATTAAATTATTATTTGCAGATGAAAATGTGAAGGCAAACTCAAAACCTAAGACATTATTAGAAAGACTATAGAAAATCATAACAGACTAAGAAACCTATTAACAATAATCACTTAGAAAATAAAAGTATATCTAAATAAATAATTAACAAGAAATTATTATTCAGGACACCTTTACGAAGAGACTCAGGATAAAAGACATTTCTTTTTCTTAGGAAGAGTTGTTACTGAAAAGATGTTTCTCCTCCCTTTATTAATTAATAAATGCAATATAATCACAGGTAGGTCATTTTGTTCCCACTGATGAAATGATTCCAAAAGTTATATGAAATAAATGTTTAAGGACAGCCAAAATATTCTGAAAACCCTGAGAATTGCCAAATCCAATATTAAAAACGATTCAAATCATGGTATTTAAGAGGAAACTGATCAGTAGAATAGAGTCTAGAAAGAGAACTGTGGGAACAAAAATTCAATAAACAGTGTTAGAACAGCTGGCCTATTATTCCACTCCTACCCTCCCATGGAGGGTAGCTGAATCCCTATTGTACATCTTAAAATAAATACCAAGTGATTAAAGATTTAAGTTTGAAATACTAATAATAAAATCATGCAAATACATCTAGGCAAATATTTCTATAACCTTATGGTAGAATAGAAAATGACTTTTTAAGTATCAGTATGACATCAATGGCAAAAAAAAAGACTGACTCTAGAGGCATAAAAAGTGACTCCAGAGAATAAAACCTTTAAACTATAAAACAAAGCTCATAAATTTGAATGGCAAGTATTTTTTTTAAAGTATTTACAATATATATGATAAAGTTAATGTTCCTAAAATAAACAAAAGGCTCCTATAGGACAACAAAATGAATACTTTAAAGGAAAAGAAATGGACAAAGAACATGAACAGGCAATTCAATTCATAAACGAATACAACTGGCCAATAAATATATGGAGCAATGACCAATCTCAATAGCCATTAAACACAGATTTATTTTTATACATTACTTCATCAAAAATTAATGTCCACTATTAGCAAGAGTAAAAACATATATTTCTTGTAGAGAGAAGAGTAAACTGGCACCTTTCTGAAGGATATGTATAATATACATTAATTTTAAATGTTGACTTCCATTTAAATAATTTTTTTATATTCACACTTTGAAGTGCTCATCTGTTTCAAATGTATTTTAAAAACAGATTAACTATAAAATGGAAAATCAAGATGATCAAGCCACCTGCTAAAGATAAACTTAAAATACAAAACACTTTGTGAAGCTGAAACTGTGACACTCCTGGGCTCAAGTAATAGAGATGGTGAGAAGTCCATATCCTGTAGGGATAGTAACAGGGAGTAAAAATGTCCCTGTACAAGGCTGGAATAGACCCCAGCTCACTGAAGATGAAATTATGTGCCTGGTGAGCAGAAGTATAAATCTTTTAACCTTACTCTTGAAGAGATTAAGCCTGATTCTGATGTTATCAAGAACTAGGGGAACCAAGCCTCCAATATAAGACACAGTTTCACAATGGACAGCCTAGGGCCAAGATGTAGGCACATGCAAATCACTGGATAAGAAAGGTGAAAAGAGAACAAAAAACGTCTGTTTAATATGAGACTGCAAAACCAAACTCCAAAACACACAAGGAAAACTAAACTAATAAAAATTAGCCAACAAAATCAATAATTGTAGGAATTCAATCTAAAAGAAAAAATAATATGAAAATAAAATGTGTTTAGGCTCCTTCTAAAGTTAAAAAGAATAGTAGACATGAAGAGAGGAAAAAGAATTTAATAAAGTTGGAAATCAAACCAAAGCGGCTATTAAAGAGAAAGAGACAGAAAACAAGAGAACTTGAACATGAGAAAAATATTCACTGAAAAACAAACACTGAGGCCACATTAAATTCTAGATGAACAAAGCCAAGGTATCAGTGAATTGAAAAATGATACCTAGGAAATGCCTAGAACATAATGCATAGGTTAAGAAGAACTATCGGAAAAGCAATATCCAAAGAAACGAAGGCTAAGAAATTTTCTAGAACTAAAGATGAGTCTTCAGATCAACAATGTATTTCAGGGTACATACAAATAATACAACATACACACACCTAGGTACATCACGGTAATGTGTTCAGAACATCAAGAATGGTAAAACAAACAAATACTAACATTTATATCATACTTAAAATATGCAGGGCTCTGTCTTAAGTGTTTTACATTAATGTAATCATCACTACAATGATATAGATATTATTTTGTTAACTCTATTTAGAAATTGTCCATGGTCACAAAGTAACAGTGGTGCTAGGATATAGAACAGAAATCTTTTTAAAAACTACCAGAGAAAAATATTATATACAAAGGCCTAACAATTAGGCAGATTTTTCAGAGACCCAACTAGGCTAAGTTTTATAATACAATGAAATAATATCTTGAGGAGGAAACCTATTAACCAAGAACTATTTATTTGCTAAAAAAAAGAAAGTAATGTGTAAAATATACTTTTCAGACAACTAGCCATCCTCTTCTAGCTACTAAAAAGATCACTAAAAAATACCTTTTAGCAAGAAGACAGGTGAACTCAGGAGTGAGATACAAGGAACAGTAGTATTACAGAAACTGGTTAATTAAATTAGGTATTAACTATTAAGTGAAGGCTTTTTTATGCTACAAAAAGGGGGGAAAAAGTTGTAGGTGATTATACAGATGATGGGAGGGATATTTAGTGTTCAAATATGAGCTTATAAAAAATCACCAAATATTCTAGGAAACAAGCTGCTATGAGTAGGAGTTAACATATAATAATATAACTCATTAAGACTTCAGATAACTGGAATTAATGAATATAATAAATAACTATGTATAAAATGTTTAACAAGATTATTTAAAAAAACAGAAAAATGAAAGAAATTATTAAAAAATGACCAGGCAAATTGAGAATACTACTTTCAAAAATAATGTAATGTTAAAAACTCAAAGAATGACTTAAACAATGGATCAAAAACAAATCAGCTCACTGAATTGAAGGATGAAAAAATAATGTTCACTTCAAAAAAACCTACAACCGAAGGAAAGAGAGAAGAGAAAAAAATTCTCCAACAATACTAAGTAGCTCCTCCACAGAAACAGGAGCTAAGAAATTTAAGATTTGAACATTGTATAACCTGGAAGCCTAGGCGCTATAACATCTCTGTTCATGTCAACTCCCTGCAATGGGCTACGATTAAGTACTTAAGACTACTATCAACACAGAATCAGGAAATATCAGCAAAATAACAGTACCTTAATTCTATATTGTAAAGCTTAATCTCATTTAACACATGCTCTTCTGGTATTTCATTTTTTTCTAAATATACGTAAATCATAGCAATCTTTAAATTCTCATACCTAACTTTAGAGGTACAAATTTCTTATAAGGTTCATTAGTTTGCAGTTCATAGGACCAAAGTCTAGGTTTTTCCAGTCTAAGGACTAAATTTTCACAGGTTTTTCTGGTTAGATGTTCTTTTAATAAAGCTCAATCAGAATGTGGTTCCACAGTGTAGTGGTTAGCACGTCTGCTTTACAAGCAGGATGGTCCTGGGTTCATGCCCCAGTGGAGCCATGGTCCATGGTCTACGGTCATGCTACCCTGAACAAGCCGGATGTCTGATCTCGGAAACAAAGCAGGGTTGAGCCTGGTTAGTATTTAGATGGGAGACCACCTGGGAAGACAAGGTGCTGTTGGCATAAATAATAATAATAAATAAAAATAAATTAAAGCTCAATCCTATAGTCAAGTTAGTTAAATGAACAACTATTCTTAAGCTTCTCCTACAATGTAAGTAATCTATGAAACAGGTATGAAGATATACAATTGACTCTTGAACAAGGAGGGAGTTGGGGCACTGACCCCTCTACGCAGTTGAAAATCTGAGTATGACTTCTCCCCTAAAACTGAACTGCTGTTGACTGGAAGCCTTACCAATAACAAAGAGTTGATTAGCACATTATTTTGTATGTTACATGTTTTATATATTGTAATTTTATGAAAGCGAGAAAATATTAAAATCATAAGGAAAATACATTTATAGTATTTATTGAAAAAATCCACATATTAATGGACCTGCACAGTTCAAACCCAAGGAGACAGTGCCTTTAATTCTCTGTAGGAATTCTCTGAAGAATAATCTCAAGGTGAAATGGGTTTTCTACTCTGAAGATCTTCAAATAATCCAAAAGACAAAGGATGACACGGGACTGTAGTTCGGCTTCAAAATTCCCACAGAGTTCTGGAAAGATATTATTAAGGGTACTAATTCTCATCAGAAAATGAAATTATCATGTGTGTTTCACTGACATATGACTAAAATTCAAAATTCAGAACTGAAAATTTAAAAAAATTTCACCTCTTCTTCTAATACATTATAACATCTTTGCCTTCTATTATTTCTTCCCTCTAGGTTTTATTCGCTCTTAAACAGCTGCCAAGTTTTATTTTTCTGCCAACAAATTCAGTCTCCTTGCAAAATTTACACCATTTCTATTATTGCTCTTATCACCTTGTCCTTCCCTAGCCTGAGTAATCTCTTCTTCTATATTCCCTTTCTTGCTTTTGATTCTTCCTCATTTTTGGGTGTAGGGGAATGAGAATGTAGAGTTCAGGCAAGCCAGATGCAAAGGGAACCATTTCAGTAAACTCAGCAAATTTGAGTTTTAGAGATAGTAGAGAAATGGCTACTACAGCAAAATTTTAGGGAAAGCTGAGGGGCTACGGAACAATCCACAGTGAAAAACATTACTGAAGGTGAGCTAATAGTACATATAATAGTACTAATAGTACATATTGACTGAAAATGTAATACTAGTGAAGACCTCGATTCTTGGTTTAAATTTGGAAATGGTCTCCAAAGCATTGAATAATTATTTTTCCTGGTCAGAGAAAGAGAAAGCAACCATTATTTAAGCTATAAAAGGAGGCTAAATTATTCATACCTGGCTATTATCTCAGGATATACATAAGACGTTGATAAAAGCTAGAAATCACTGATTAAAGTTATCTGGATTCCACCAATATAAAATATCCCAAAGACAAAAACCTATAGAAACAGAAAATAGAAGAGTGGTTGACAAGAGCTGGGGGAAAGAATGGGGAGTGACTGTTAATGAGTACAAGGTTTCTTTTGGGGTTGATGAAAATATCCTAAAATTAAATTGTGGTAATGACTTCACAATTCTGTGAATATGCTAAAAACTACTGAACTCTAAATTTTAAATGGGTGAATTTTATGCCATGTAAGTTATATCTCAGTAATGCCATTTAAAAAGGTAGCTATGGTTTTACATGGTTTTCTGTATCTGTATTTTATTTTACATAAAAAGGTTTAAAAAGATGACTATAGATTATAGGTAGTAATATGAAAAACATTATATTGAAATGTTTTGAAAGATTCAAAGTTACCTGAAAATTTCTCAGCTGTTTAATATTTCTTTAACTTATAGCTTCAACTAAATATTTATTTCACTCTTTCAATTAAATATTTATTTAACGTCTTCCAACAAACTAAATGTCAACCAAATGAATTCTAATGTAAAAGATTTTTACCAAGTTAGATACCCTAACTGAAATGCCCTAAATTAACCTTAAAAAGGAAATTTCAAAAAGTAAACCAAAATTGACCAATCAAACCAACTAAAATAAAGCAGATAAAGCTCTTCTATGCTAAATATTATTTCCATAAAGCACATGACCCAGGTCATTTTTTTCTACCAAAAATTAAAAAAATAATTAGTTTTCACTGAATTAGATAAAAATATACAAGCACCTAAGCCACAGTTTGCAGATATTAGTAGCAGTTTCAATTACACAAAATGTGTGTGAGACAGAGCTTGCCACTTTTCATGTTTCCTTCATGTTTCATTATTTTTAATGTATCACAATCTTCTAAATATGTGCTGGAATCTTACTTACATACTTGAGATAATCTTAAATTTCTAAATCTTAAAGGTATGTACTGTACAATTTTAAAAAGTAACCTTTAGAAGTACAAAGTATCTGAAAAATATCTAAGTTAAATTTAGTTGGAGGGTTTTAGTGACTAGAAGAAACATTAGATACTGACCTATTTTCCCTAACAATTATAGTACAAGCCAAACACTGAAAAGATTTAGAGGGCATAGAGCTATCTAGTTTATAAAGTTTCCTAAGAATGTTTTGGTATTCACAATCTCAATTTGCCTCATCTGTTAATTATTTCAAATTTCTCAGTTTTGGATAACTTGTATACAAACATAGAAGTGGATTCAATTCCCAGTTTGCTATTTGTTAATCCTTGCATATGTGAGGATTCAGACTCAGACTGACCCAGAAAACAATAACTGACTTTCTCGGCCAGTCTACCCTTTTTCTTAAAACAAAATCACTCACAGAGAACATTTATAAGTGTTTGCTGATAACCTCGTATATTTAATTTCAAAGAAGAGAAAATTAAACATTAAATGTAAATATGGTAAAAGGTTCATTCACTTACAAAATATGTGGGGATTCTAAATATTTGACATATAAATGTCCTGCTTGAAAAAGGACCAAAAAGTATTTGTCTCTAAGAAACAGACTTCGGTCCATACATTCCAACATTTTTAAAACAGAATTATTCACTGAATTTATAAACTGTGATATGAGATGCTTTGTGTGTATGAAAAAGGGTACCGGGAAAGAAACAGAAAAGGTGTTTTGTTTAAGTGAAAGTTCTAACAGCTTTACTTACACACACACACACACACACACACACACACACACAACCTCCCTCCTTCCCTCCCTCCTATAGTTGATTAGCCACACCTCAAATGACATGGCCCAAAAATAAATTTCTCAACTCCCTACCACTTCTCCTACTTAGTTCCCTCAGGAAATAAATCTACCATTAGTCATGAGCTCACAGAATTCTCTATTTTCCTTATCATAGTACATAAGACCCTGTAAACAAATTCTCTCTCATTTTAGATTTTAAGATCTATTGAGGAAAGGGATCACGTCTTTTTTATTCATAATACTTACCTCTTAGTGACATTCGATTAATATGTAGGGCAAATGACTGTGACTTCTCCCTTGTCAACAGAGTTAGGAATTCTTTTCTACCTAGGTACTCCCATAGAAGTTGACCTACAAACTGTATTCTATCATTTTCACTTTGTTATTCTATGGAATACATACTGTTAAGTTTTTAAATCTCTACAAAAATATAATTGATTTCTAATAAGAAAATATTGGACTCTAAATCAAATCTGTAGTTTACTAATCAAAAACTTGATTTTCAGATTACTGTTCCTTAATGACTTTTAAGTTTCTCAACGTCATTAGATACACTCTACTGAAAAATGCCATGTAAGATATATTGGAGGGGACAAAAGAGAAAATATGTAGTTCTGACTAGAGGTTAGAGCTCACACATTCTCTTTCCTTGAGCTATTTATTTATCTGCTCGTTCATTCAACATTCATGAATGGGTAAATTTTTTTAAAAGTTTCTTCTATGTGAGAAGCAAAGTATAAGGTCATTTAGACACAAGGAAATTTCTGGGAACTAGGAAATTCACTTTCAATAGATTCTGAACAAAAATAACTTAGCCTGGGAGTTTTACTATATAAAATGAATAATCCCATTTGTACTTAAGGAGCTCCTTATTCTACTGACTAGCAAACCAGTACAAGATCACACTAGATGGCTTAACAGGCTTAGAGTATCAGGAAGCATTTATACAGATGGAGAAAATGAAGATGACAGATATGGAGTAACACTGGCTTAAGCTGTGGGCTGACCACAGAACAAATGCTGTCAATTCTAAGATCAGCCCCCTTGACATCCAAAACAGCTTTACAGACTCTCAGAAAGGATAATTCTACTGTTTTATAAAAAGTGAAAATTTTATTTACTACTTATTTACATTCTGAAACATGATGTCATATTGCAAAGATGTTTTTTAAAGCTTAGTTAAGGTTTATGATTCTGTTTGCAAAACAAAAACAAAAAATAATAGTCTTTCTTTACTTATCCTAATCATTAATATTTTCATTTCTGAATTCTGTTAACAAAGAAAGGTAAGTAAGCTACCTCCTACAGACATTGTAATGCCAAATTTTTTTTTACTACTCATGCTAAAGCAAAGGAGCAATGCTAAAAAGCCAAGCCAGTCAAATACGTAATTATTTCTGTTCTTATTCTTTGAAAAAGCATGACAGTTCTTGAATAACATATTTTTTAAATAAAAAATAGCAAGCCACCTACAGCATGACTCAAAACAAAAAACAAAAAGCCTTATCTACATCGCTGCCTGAAAAACTGATCACTGATGAATATAAAGCACAAGCCTAAATTTAAACTGGATTATACATGACCTATGCTCTCTTATAGTCTACTATATTTCTGGCTCACATTCAATTTTCCTTGTCATGTGTTCACCAGAAAATGAGCAGAGAGACTACAAAGATTAATCAATCACATACTGAGTACCTATTTAAACCAAATGATCTCTGCTTTCAAAAATTTTTAATAAATCTTAATATTAAAATGGGCCATCTATAGTATAATCTCTATTATAAGCCCAATTAGGTAGCTTGTATTAAAGACTATCTTTTTAAATTCATTAAAAATTTCATTTGACTAAGGGCGTAATGAAATCATTTATGTCAGTGGGTTGCAAAGTAGTGAATATGAAAAAAATAAGCCATAAGGCAAAACTGTGTATGGCTTGTGGTACTAGTTGTATGATAACTATATCTCATACTTTTTTATATTAAGAAATTTTATAATTCTTCTTGGTGAAATGGTCTAAAGGGAGATGACATAACAAGTGATTCTGTGCTTTTCAAATTTAGTGTACACTTCCATCCTCAGATCCCAACTCAATCACAAGATTCACTTTCTGGGTACAATGGAAGTATAGCCATATCCTTCCTATACAAACATTTTCTAAGCTATCACAACTGTCAACAGGTTTTCTTTTTATAGTAGTAGCAAAAAACCTGCAGTGATGCACATATCTATTACTTTGAAAAGTCCAATGACATGTGTTTGGCTTCTGTAATTAGCTGTCAAACTTTGGAGGAGTAACAATCTCTGTATCAATGTCCTCATCTACTAAACACACAGGCAATAATAGTATGTATTTCGCATAGATATGAAGATTTGATGAGATAACTGAAAATCCCTATGATAATGCTTGGCATATAAATGCTCAATAATGTTACCTATCATTGTTACGAGCTATCAGGGCTAGGAAAACGTAAGAGGCACACAAAGAATCTAATCCATGATTCTGGTCTCCTTAATATCATACTCCAAAAAATGGACCTAAGAAGCTACAGATCACCTATATAAAATTACCTATTTAAAAATTTCATGAAAGAAATTTTACTATATATTTTCTAAATACTAGAAAGAGTTTAACGGTTCAGTAAGGTTTAAAGTTTATTTTAGTTTATATGAACACAAGACTACTCATAAATTAGACATTTGTTCATTTCACATTGAATCATTTATTTCTCTTCTTTAACTAATACATTGTCTAATTACTGTGATTCCACAATTTCTCTCTGTTTAAAAGGAAGCCTAGTTCATAATATTTGCAAATGTAACTCTGGAAAGAAATGCATAATTATGAATATCCTGTTAATCTTGGAAGCCCAAACACAGGAAATTAGAATGAAACCTTTAGGTCCAAAATCAGTCAACTAATTTTCCAACATAAACTCTGGCACATTTCAGATTTATAGAATCTTTACTCTTAAATATATAGGTTCAGCCATAAGTGTCTGCTCCCAGAAAGCTCAACTTCTTCCACCATTTCCTATAGTAATCACTCCCACTTTCAGGTAGATTTTGCCTAATGCTTAACAGAATATCTGAATGCCTACTACACACAAGGCACTGTGCTGGGCTTTGGGTATAAAAAAAAGTTATTGTATTCTGCCCTTCAGAATTTTATAATTTAATTGAACAATTATAATTAAAACACAAATACCTAGCAGTAAAGTATATGATTAAAGCAATACAAATAATACAATAGACACTGCTCTAGAAGTACAGAGAAAAGAAGAGAAAACACTCTGGTGATCAGGGATGGTTTTATGGAAGAGAAAATACTAGAAATGAGCTTGATAAAGGAGAAAATAGAAGCTGGAGAAGGAAAGGCAAGAATTCCAAGCTACCAATTAGCATGAGCAAAGATCCACTGAGAGAATAGAACAGGGCATGTCCCAGAGATGGCAAGTGTACCAGTTTGGTTGAAATAGATCAGTCCTGAGGTCCAATTATGGAAAGTGTCAAAAGCCCAATCAACAATTCTGAACTTTATTCTAGAAGCAAAAGAAGTCACTAAGTACACTGAACAGATAAATATGATGAAAATAATATTTTAGGAAGAATTTTATGATGTTTATAGAATGAAGGAGGAAGATGCAGTACAAGATGCTAGTAGGAAAGACCAGTTACAAGTTCTAAAATCACGGTTTGGGTATGAGGTAATAAGACTGGAACTTTTCCAATTCTTCAACTTTAAATTACCAGGACCCACATGTGAAGCTTTAAGGCCTTTTATGATGACTCCTTAGTTCTTCTGAACAGGAAAAATTGAGTGAGTTAGAATAATTTAGTCTTCTTACTTTCATCATTTACTATAGCAGTATCTTCTTGCCCATTTCTAATGATGACCTTAGCTTCTCTTCAAAATACCAACTCTTGAATTTCCCTCATTTTTCTAGTCTGAACATTTGCCTTTGCTTTATTACTTTTTATCCTCTATTTAACCATCTACTCCTACCTAATCATTAACTCCATGACTTCTCTCCAGCTTCATACAAATAAATCTACTCGCACTCAACTTTCTCTTCCAGTACCTTTAAACTTTTAGTCTATTCATATATCAGTTCTATATACTCACAACCTTTACAACCTCTTCTAAAGTCTCGTATTCACTTTCTGATAATTCTTATAGCTTCCAGGCTCACTGCTAAAACTATATTCAAAGACAACCAACTCACACTCTCTATTCCTCCTCTAAGAATCTCAAGATTTCATATACTAAGTAACAGCAGTCACCACATTTCTTTGGTACTTTCTTCATGGTAGAAAATGTCAAGTGCTTTACACAATTATCTCATTTAATCTTCAAGACTACTTTATGAAAAAGCCTTTTCCAGCTGACATATAAAACTGAGTCTCAGAGAAATCAAGTAGTAACTGCCCAAGATCACCCCACTAAAATACTTTATCTTTTCCTCTCTGCAGCCTTCACTGTGGCTCTACTATGTGTCCTCAGAAACATTTCTCTTAGTTTTTCATTAAGGATATCAACCATTTGCAAATTAACATTGATTCCATTCCTCAATTTGAACAATGATAGCTAAAGATGTAAAACTGTTTAGCTCTGCTGATTTTTGAAACCTTTGAATGTGAATATGAGCTTCTTAAATCTTTTTTGCATGTTTCAGAAGAGACCCTTGCATAAGAAGTCTTTATTAAATTTATAAAGACTCTCAATTCAAGGTATCTGGATCAGAAGTATTAACATCAGCTTTTCAAATTTTGACTATTAGGAACAAGAAGGCTCATCTAACTGGAAAAAACCTACTCGAATATTTTGAAAATAATTTTATATCTACACAGATCTGATCCTGACATATAACCTAAGTTCTCTAAGCCTACATTTCCTCATTTGTCAAACAAAGATAACATCATATATTTTAGAGAACTGCGGTGAAAATTAAAGCCTGACACAAATCAAAGGCCAATAAATTACAGCTTTTATTATCACTTTCTTCTGACCTAAAAGTAGTTTGGCCTCATAAGATTTTAATTCAAATCGTATCAGCCACAAAAACTCTTAATGACTTTCAAATAAGATCCTAAATACAAATATTACATAAACTTGGTCAATGGATTCCAAATAAACATATTAAGAATTATAAAACTCAAGCTCCCTCCTTTATCATCCATTTTACTCAAGAAATGTTTAAAGCACTTCTAATTTTATAAACACAATATCAATAGTCTACTTTATTAATATATGCTAACATCCAGTACCTTTCCCTCAGTTTCCTACAAAAATTCTAAAGTCTATTATATTTTAGATAAAGGTACATGGAAACTCTCACCTCTCATAACTGTTTTATTTTCTCTAGCTCCTCCTACCTGCCTCAGCAAAAGAAAAGCTAGGTAAAGAGATTATCTAGGTAGTACAAAGATAGCTAGGACATGCAAAGGTCAAAATCATCAAGGAATATATCCTAAAGACTCATAATAAAATATAAATTATTACTTGTGTAATACGGAGCACATTAGGTATTATAAAGAGGAAAAGATTATTATCAACCTTTTGATTCAGATATAATTTAACCCAAGCTTCTTTCATATAAAGTGGTTAATAATCCCTGTAGAAATTCAGGGAATTTATACATCCTAATAATGAAATAACAAATGAAGCAACTGAATTTTTATAATGTTGATACCAATATTATTTGAGATGGAAAAGAGAATATATTCAGATATAAAGTTACCCAAGGTATAGGAAAACAGAAACTTTTACCTAGTTGCCTTATAACAGCTTCCCCCCTCCCCCAAGGTCCAAATATTTCACAGCGCCACACCTTGTTTTATCTTCTAGCTTAACTCTTATAGGACTCCACTTGAGCTGATTCTCTTACATGACTACATTCTTCCTCTGATCTGATTAAGAATGAAAAGTAGTCAAGAGTATCACTCAGGGTCAGGGGCCCAGGCAAAAGTTAGATGATCATTAGGAGAGATCATCAAAATATTAGCTTATAATGAATTATTTCCCCACGATCACAGACTTACACCTTAAGAAATTAATCCAGCTCTCTTCGGTGAGCATTTCAGGGATAACAAGCTCCCTGTGGACATATGTCAGTCTTGAGTTTTAAATTATTAAACAGATTCATAGTTAAACCAGAAATGGTTACATATTCTATCAGCCATTACAATAAACGGTTCTAGGTGTAATCTGAACAAATTCAAAGACTGTAGGTGTTTAGTAACTGCTTATCAATATTTGCCATATGACAACATGTTGCTATAGATTTCTGTGAAAAAATTAGGTATTAGAGAACAAATTTTCAAAGGTTTATTAATAAGATAAGCAAGACCCAGCTGAACTGAAAAACCTTCACGTGTTCTTAAAATACTTTTCACATCAAACTACCAAGGGTCCTGTGATTGTTCAAATGTGTAGTCTCAACCACCCTTTGTCTACTGTGGAATTTCTAGACCTCTCAATCCCAACAGAAAAATCAATAAAGGCTACCCACAGGAATATCTTTCCTAAAGAACAATCACCAACTTAAAATTCTTTTAAATAAAACAAAACCTAGAAAGATAATCAGATTAGAATGCTGAAACAGTTAAGTACATACTAAGCATTTGGTCAAGGCATTCTGAATAAACGATAAGAGAATAAAAAAATTTAACTGGACAGTACATTTGATACTATAATCTAACCCTTTGGCTTTACTGATTTGTAAACTGGGACTCAAAAGGTTAAAGGACTTGTCCATGGACACAGATATTTGGCGCACAGCCATGTCTAAACAATTTTTGTCTCCTAGTGCAGTGTTCCCTTCAACAGTTTATACTGTAATTATGGTCATCACTTCAGCCCTTCAAACTAAAATATAAACAGATGTAATCCGCATTAAAAATATATATATACACACATAGACGTATATGCCATGTAAAAAAAAAATTTTGACAGCAGCATTCAATCATGTTATTTCTCATATACTGAGGTACCTAGCCAAACTTTACCAGTCTTAATATCTCTCCCATAACGAATTCACTAATATGAAAAATGTTTACTATCAAACAAAAAATGTCTTAAGCAACTTCCATGTGCAGTTTATTATAGTTCTGATGGGACTACTCCAACTTGCAAGTTAAAAGTAATCATCCCTACATGACTGAATGTTTAATCGGATATATGAGTTACACATAACAGAACTATAACATCAGGTAAGAAATGTTACTTTGTGCTTCAACTTAATTACTGGCAAAGGAAACATTACATCAGTAAAGGTAACATTTGATTAGAAAATTGAAAGTGGGGTGGGTCACTAGTCAGTTTTCTAATCTGTAAAGAGTTACAGAAAATAATCCTCGAGAAAGGCTCAATATGAAAAAGATAAAAGTATAAAAGTGAGACTGTTCAGTTAAAGAGTTGAGAAGCAAGTCCTGCGGGACTACTGTGAGCTCCTAAGGCTCAGCAGAATACTGTCTAAATAAATAAATCCGCTGACTCCTCAGAGCTCTTTGCATCTAAACAGTGGTTATGTTTAAAATTCCAACGTGCAAACTGTAAAGGAATAAGCCTTTTCCCTCAAAACAATTTTTAAAAGTTGTAATCTTACAATACAAAAATCATTTACTCTGGGAAAATAATACCTATCTTCCATAGATTTTTACACCTTCACACTCCTTCCAATCACTTCTTAAAACGAATTCGGCTCATTATTTCAATTGCAAAAAAAAGAGTTGGAGGTGAGGGCGGCACATAGATTTCTTGGTTTGGACAACTGGAATATGATCTCTATGGGTTTCCTAAGTACCAAGCGGTGCTTGAGAAAAAAGGAAAAATAACTCAGGTGATGAAATTTTCAAAATGCATCTAAAAGTGTGGTTGGTAGATGCCTCTCCCCAGCCAGCTGTCTTTCATGAAAATATTTCAAGTCTACAAGCAGAACAGAACCATACCTCAACGAAGCTCTAACACCAAGAATTTTTACCCACACAATTTACACGGTTAAAGAGATGAAAAAAATCTGTGTGATTTACTTCAATGGATTTGTTCGATGCCTTAATAATGAATGAACTGGAGGCATCACTGGCTTGAGTTCTTTCAGAACTCAAACTCTGCCCCCTATAAAACCCGAAGCAAATTCTACAGAATTGGGTTTCCAGGCTAAGTCCGGTCCAAAGGACGCCTTCTCCCGTCTTTCTGCCGGTCGCCACCCCTCAACCCCTCCGGGATGGAGACCAGGGCAGCCAGGGCAGCGCGGCTGCGAGGGTGGGAGCGCCGGGAGCCCCCCTCCCCGCCCAGGAAAAGTTCCGCCGGCCGGTCTCGGGCCAGGCCTCCTTGCGGCTCTCGCCCGCGTCGCCGAGGCAAACACCTAACCCGACCCAGGAGGCCGGAGGGTCGCGCCCCCTCCCCGCGTCGCCGCCACAAACACCCCGCCCCCGCCTCCCTGCCACCGCCCTCGCGGAGCGTTAACCCCTCGCCGTCCGCCGCCCGGCTCCCGGGAGGAGGCCGGGCCAGGGGGTGGAGTTGTCGCGTCTCCTCCCGGGAGCGCCAGGGCAGACGCCCGGCTTGTTTACAGGCCCCAGGCCTGGCCGCCGCTGCCGCCGCGCAGGCCCGCGCCGCCCGCCCTCGGCCCGAGTGTCGCGCTTACCCGGAGCAGCCGCAGGCGGGCAGGTCCCTGGTCAGCCGAGGCGGCGGCGGCGGCGGCGGCAGCGGCGGCCGGGGAGGGGGCGAAAAGGGGGTCACCACCGCGGCGGTCGGCCAGGTCAGGCAGGGGAGGGGGCGGAGGAGGGGAGGAGCCGGGCTGCGTCCGGGCCCCCGGCTCTCGGCGCTCTCGCGGCTCAGATCATCCGGGCGTTGGAGCGGGAGGCGGAGAGCGGGTCCCGGAGGAGGAAGAGCCGAAGACTCATCGCTTTCGCGCCCCACTAGACTAGCGCCCCCCCACCCCCCCTCCCCAACCACCCGTTCCCGAGCTGCAGCTTCCCGAGCACCCGAAGCTGCGGCCCGGGCCGGCGCGGAGGCCACTGCTCCCTCGCGCGCTCCCGCCCCTAGCGCCGCTGCCGCCGCCGCCGCCGCCGCCGCCTCGAGCGCGTCCCCGCGCAGGCGCGCTCACGACGGCGCCGTGCTGACCCTCCCCCACTCCTCTGCCCGCCCCGCCCCTCCGGCTGAGCAGCCGCCAGAGCTGCTGCGCGGCGGAGCAGCTGGAGAGACCCGGATGTCGTTGGGCAGGAACTGCAGCGGGGGCTGGCGGGAGGGGGAGGGGGAGGGGCGGCCGCAGATGACGCCCCTGTCCTACCCTGGTTTTCAAGTCTAGGTTCCCTTTCGGCCTGGGCCTTAGGGTGAAGCCGTTGGGAGCATCTGAATCCCTGATCAGAACCGGGACCGGAGTCTTGAGCCCAGGCGCCGGGGACTGAACGGAGAGTGCGACTGTTAGGAGTCCCGGGAATCGGAAGCCTCTCCAACCCGGCAGTCTGCGGTGCCAGGACTCGGAAGCTCTAAGGCGTCCCGGCCTCCCGCCCCAGCGCTTTCACCTGTCTGCAAATAAACACCACAGTTCCCGTGAAGACGCCGGCCACCTATCCCCTAAGACCGATCCCGGCCTTTCAACTTCGCTCGAGTTCAGTCGCGGCCTGTTCACGGCTTAGCTGCTGCAGCTCGAACACGCTCTCGGTCCCAGGCCGCCGCCAGACCCCTCCCCAGGACTCCACGTCTCCAGAGCCATTCTTCCCCCAGTGACCCCGAGAGGCCCTCGCAGGTGCCCCAACCGTACAATTCGCATCCCAAAAGGCAGCAACACATGCTAACCATCACCACCCACCCACATTTATGCACAGGACACATGCTGAATTGCTCGTGGGTTTTCTGTACAGCTGTAGCTCGTGGGGTCCCACATTGTGTTTATTTGCATGATTCTGTCACAGGGGACCTCCAGCGAACTCCAGTGAGTGCAAAAGAACGGAGGATTTCTCAAAATCTGGAGGATACTTAGAAACGTAACAGCTACTTCTATGAAGAGTTAGAGATGAGCTAAACCTAATTGAAACTGCACGTGCAGGCGGCCAAAATCCAGTTTAGCTAGCTAGACTAGGGAAAACCCGACCCACGCGGTTTGCAGACGCCAGGGTATAGAATGACAAACCCTAGCAGGCCAATGAATCAGAACTGGGGAGCAGTACATCACCAGCACGGGTTCCCATTGGCTGGGGTGCCTTTCCTTCTTGTCAGAGGCTTAACCTGTTCATAGATTTGACCTACACCAAATTTGCAGAAACAAGTTTAAAAGGAATCCATATTTTAAAAAAATGCTCCGATATATATATATACATGCTTCATTATAGGAGAAGACTACTTCAAAGAACACAGAAAATATTAGCCAAGTTTTGTTCTGGCCAATAAAATGGTCAATTTGTGGTGAGACCTCTCCATTTTACCTCAGGAGCTCACTGTAGCAAGTTGTACTCTACTGCATTGTATCTCCTAAAACCACTCTGTTGCCCCAGCTCATATCAAAAGCAACCTATTGTTTTGTCTTTCTGTCATCAGCAAACATTTAGCTGCTTTTAAAGCTGTGAAAGCCATCTCCAATTTTTTTTCAACATAACTTTCATGGGAAGGTTCTGTTCCTTCTACTTTTAGGCTTGGGACCCAGCAACAGGATCAAACAGTATCACCAAATGGTCACTGGCAGGCCAAATCTTCAAAGAACCCGAAAATTACTCTACCCTATGTTTTTGAGGTTAGAATTTCTTAGAGTAATATGAAGGTGGCTCATTTCCAGGTATAAAAAGTAAAAATAAAATTCACTTCATTTGGTCTAGTATGTGAGGACACAATTCCAAATTGCTTCTCCACACACTTGCCAAAAAAAAAAAAAAAGGAAATTAGATCAAGGATCTTTGAAACTGCCTTTAATGGCATCCTTAATACTTCAGACAAGTAACAGCATGATTAGCATGCTAGTGGATTCATTACCATTCTGAAATAGAAAAGCCCATGTGGCAACCACTATTGGGAGTGCCTTAGAAAACAAATTTTCTTATTCATAAGGCAGAACCAGGATTGCTAATGGCAGTAATGGCATTAAACATGAAAGTCTTGCCTCTCTTTCTGCTTCCTTCCTTTAGGCATCCATAACTTTCTTCCCTCTTCTCTACACTTGTAGGAGAATCTGGGTCACTTGTAGCAGAAGAGGTAGAAAAATAGAAAATATGAACCAGAGATTTTTAAGGAGTTTGCACAGTGTGCCACAGACTACCAGTAAAGCTGTGCCTTCCTCTATTTCTTATTTCTGGATACAACTTGTAGAGACATTTTGGTATAAACTAGGAAACTCAGGGGTTATAAGATTAACATTTTAAAATTTAGAACAAAGTTATCTTAATATTGTTTGAATAAATATGCTTGATATTATAACATCCCCTTTCTTATTGTTATACTAAATATTATATTCCCTAAATAGTATACTAAATATTCCCTAAATATTATACTAAGAACAAAAACTATTTTAAAAGAGGTGGGGTAGAGGGAAAGACATGGAAAAAGAATGTTAAAAGTTTTCTTCTCTTCTCGAACTACAAGGCTTTGTTTGGGCCTATACCTGTTAGGGATGTTCATAGTTTTTGTGAAACATTGCTGGGAATATACTGCCATATTGTAATTTAGTAATATTTATAGGTATATTCTAAAACTATCCTACTCTTCTTTGAAAATCTGTTTATATTTCAGTTACCAAAGAGGAAGATTTTCTCAAAGATTGGCTTTAAGTCCTGAATTTAACTGTATGCTATTAACCTAGTAATTTGGAGGCTTGGGGTGAGGACAGGGGCTGCAGTGAGGAGTCTAAGCTTAGTCCAGTCACTAATACTCTCTCCTTTTTTTCCCCACAATTCATCATTTAAAGAAATGGTTAACATTACAGGTTCCCTATTACTATTGTGAATCCAGGAGAGTCATCCCTGAGAGAGTCTTGCTTGGGCTTCTCAAAATAAATCTCAGCAATTTAAGTTATCCCTCAAGGGAATACCTGAGAATCCCCCTAACCTGAACCATTTATCCTTTCACACTGAAGCCAGTCATTATCCAAAAGTTACAAAGCCAAGCAGAACATAGGTTCAGCTCTTTCTTCCTCTTCCTTCACTACCTGTTTCATGTTTTTTTCTCACAAACATCCTCTTCATTTGTCCTCTTCTCTCTTTTCTTTTTATCGCTCTTCTTTCTTTCTTCCGTTCTCTTTTTATCTCCTTTACCCTTTTCCCCATTCTTCTTTTTTCTCTTTTTCTTAGCTTAATCCAAGTTATAGCTTCTGCTACTCACTTTCTCCTGAAACAATACATATGAGTAGATAGTGCCCCTAAACTAATTTTGTTGGGGGGATGTATCCCCCTACTCCAATCCCCCTTCCTCCATTCCTGCACTCTCCATAGCAGGTCATGAAAAAGTTAGCTGTTTAGAGGACTGTCATAGAATAAAAAGGGTTAGAGAATCCAGTCTTGTGTGACATCACTGAGGAAGCCCAATAGGGTGGGGCATAGGGAAGTCAGCAGTCTTATGCTGCTATTTGGGCTTCCCCTGGGCCTTGAGAGAAAGTGGGCCACTATGAGCTCCACAGGCCAAAGCCATGGATAGTCTTTAGGGTTGGTCCTTGCCTTAAGAGAATTGTGTATGGCCATTGCCCTACAACAGTAATGTGGCTGTTGTCAGACAAGTTCATCTGTTCAACAGATAATTATTGTGTGCCAGGCATTGTGCTAGGTGCTGGGGTTAGATAATGACATCAATGAGCAAAAGCCCAGCTCCCAAGGAGATGATATTATAATGAGGGATATAGACAAAGAAGTAAACAAATAAATAAGGAAACTGCAAATTGTGATCAGGTGTTCAGCAGAGATTTTTCTAAGAAGTTAGCATTTGAGATGAAGGATAAGAAAGAGTCAGCTTTGCAAAGGATCAGGGGAGAGCTTTCTAGAGGATCAGCACCAGCAAAGGGCTAGGTACAAAAAAGAGCTTTGGCAGAAAAATAATTTACACAGCAAAGAGAAGTGCAGCAAACTTAGGAAACCACCTTGAGCAGAAGGGTACAATCCATACAAAATAACAAAGTGAATTGATCTGTCCCAAAAAGCAAAAGCAGCTTAAAAAATCAAAATTAAAAATCAAAAGACCTTCATATAACTAGTGAAACTAAGAAGCATTCCGCAATCCCAAGGAAAGTTCTCTCAGACAATCCAAACAGCAGCTAGAAATGAGTAAACTACAAGCTTTGGAAAAAATACCACCACCACCACCACCCCCCGCCATATAGATAGATGTTCTTAATGAGTAAAGACTAACAAAATTTAGACTTCTTGAGAGTATTTTTTTTCTGGGTGATTATTATCTTGTGGGCATCACATAAGATCTCAAACTAAAACATACTTTTGAGAGCTGCAACACATTTTGCATCCTTAACAATGATGGCCTGATTGAAGACCAGTGATGAAATGACCATCATCAAAAAGGCTTTTTTCTACATCTTGCTTTGCACTGCCACTTAGACCAACCAATTTAATCCTCCCAACAAATCTTGTGGGTAGGCTGGGCAAGGACTGTTGTTCTCATCCTTAACAAAAGAGAAAACTGAATGTCAGAGGAGTAGCAACTATGCAAGATCATCAAAAATAATGACTGGCACCCAGATTTCCGCTGTCTTCTACTTATCATCCCTCGTGTTTATATGCCAGTGAGAAAAGCAGCAAGAAGAGTCAAGGAGTAGAAAGAGCATATCATGGAGTGTGGAGCTGGCTTGTACTATCAAGAGAACAGACTGCTAAATTTTTAGGAATTTGCCAGCTGTTTTTTAAACACAGTTGTTATAAAAAATTAAATTAGACAAACTTCCAACCAAATAAATTTTAAACAAAGGTAATATATACTTAAAATTTACCATATCCAAATTATTTTAATATATCTTACTATTATCTATGCTTGTGATCACTTACACATATTGTGTATGTATGATGAAAATTCTCTATAAAGTGTTATTTCACATCTCTTCCCAACACTGGTTTTAGTGACTTCACTTTGGTAGCCCGAAATTAGCCATAGAAGGAGTGTTTACATCTTGCAAATCAGCAAATGCCACAAATTAGGGCTTGACTTATTGCTTTGTTGACTGTCTAGATAGACCTAAGAAAGTGATAGAGAAAGTGTTAATAACCCAAATTAAACTTAAAATGTATGTTGTGTCTATAACTGTTACATGATAAACAGCACAGAAACATCCAATTCAGGAAAAAAGTCACTCACATCATAGATGAGTATATTCCCACATAGTACATCTTTGTTTTTCACTTTTATCTTAAAATATTAGCCAACAGGCCTCACGAGCTACATTTGGAGAGCTGGTTGTTAAACATTTACCAGCACAGCACTGGATCAGCTTCCACTGTGCCAAGTGGGTCACTTATTGGCTCTGTAACCTTATTAGCCCCTGTTTCATTTTACAAAATACTTTCTCTTGTGATGTATTAAGAGAAATAGAAGAGATGGGGTGCCCTTGACTACCACGTTCTTTTTCTCTTCATCAGTAGACCCCTCTCTCACTAGAGTTTATATGTAGATACATGTTCTCTTAGTCTTCCTTGTAGCCTAGAGTGCCCCAGTCCATGTGCCAGCACACACTGGTATGTCTTGAATGGGTTATAGATGTGACAAGGTATTGATCTCTTAAAGCCCTTGGGTCATACAAGTGAGGTTCACTTGCTAAACCCCTGAGATGCTCCTATCTGGCCCTGGTACCCCTTTGTGTCATAAAAATATCATCTTTTTGTGTCTTGATGTGAAAAAAGTTAGAAAGCACTGGCTTAGGGCATGGGTAATATGATGCAATTTTGACTGATGGAACCCAAAGAAAATAACTGGGGCGATGAACATGGGAAAGATTTTCCTCCCTAATAAAAAGAGTCACAGAAGAGAAAATGCCTTCTTCAGCCATATGTAGTTATGTCTACATGTGAGACTGGAACTTCTGGGTCATCTAGCAAAGAACCAAAGTAATGTGGAGAAAGGGAATGATGGCAAGAGGCTGGGTCATTCACATTATTAAGACATTGAATCCAACCCTGGAATTGTCTACCTAGGTAACTTATTTTCAGTGACGATAATAAATATTCTTCATTGTTTATACCACTTTTAGTTTTATATTTGGCATTTGTAGCTAAAAGCACCCAATCTCTGACACCCAGTGAGTGCTCAGAAAGGCTAGTTGATCACCAAAACAAATCCTTTGCCTTTAGAAAAGCTGCCATGGTCAGATGTGTACTGAATACATATTTGAGGGATGTGTTCAGTACTTAGATTTACTTTTAATCTTTATTTGATTGTTACTTTCAAGAAAGTATAGTAAAATCAATAATTTGCAGTAAAATCAGTAACTGAAAAATGAAGTCATTTTAAGCTTGAGACCAATTCAATATGGAAATATTAATATGCATTTTTTTTATTGCAGGATCTAGACAAACTAGAGCTGTATCACAGAAAAAGGTAACCAAATCCCTTGTGTTCTGCTGAGTAGAACTAGAACTAATTTGTGGTAATTACAAAGAAGATAATTTTAGTTCAATATAAGGGGAAGGGAACGACCTTGACCTAGATGTGCCAAGCTCCACATCAGGCCACTTACAGGTATTATTTAATTCTCACAATAACTTTGCAAAGAAAAAAAAATTTTTCTATTTTACAAAAGACGAAACTAAGACTGAGAAAAAAGCTCTTTTGCAGATCTAGGACTGTCTAATTTCAAAGCCCATTGCTTTTTCTGTTGCACAAGCTTACAGGCCTTCTTGATGACTTGCTCTCTCCTTGAGACCCTTTCCAGTGCATTTTCCCATCCAAGGAGAAATGGTATCTTGACTACGCATTACCTAGCAAAATATTTCTCAAGCTTCATGTAAAATCATCACTTTTCCTAGAGTTTTATTTCCAGCTATCATCTCCTCCACTCTTCTGTTCTGTCCACTCACGGAAAACTTTTCTCTTCCACTCTAACACACTCTCTTTCCTTTTGGCACACTCTTTAAAAATCCCACTAAGCAAGACAATGCACATTGACCCCATTCCACATATCATTTTGAGCCTGTCATTCTGCCATTGGTACAAATATGGCAGAGGCCTCTTTGTAGAGAAGCATCAGGTAGTAGGAAGAAATCGGGTTAACACAAAAGACCGAAAACTCAAGAGCCTGTAGTAGGGACTAGGTAGGCCTACTATAAGTGTGAGATGAGCTGAGTGTCAGGAAAAAGTGTCCCAGGAAAGAGCAAAGGCCCTGGGTAGGAGAGAGCCTAGTATGCCAGGAAACAGACAGAACTCTGGGATGTCTGGGGCATAATAAAGGAGAGAGAGAGAGTGCTATGTAAGCAGGGTAACTACCTATAGGCCACAGTTAGGATTTTGGTTTCAAGAGTGATGGAAAACTGTTAGAGGTTTTTATGCTGGGGAGTGAAGTGATATGATTTATGTCTTGCTCTTGCTACAGCATGGAGAAAAGATTTTAAGAAAGCAAAAGTGGAAGTAGAAGAATCCTTTCGTGTCAGTTTCATAAAATCCTTAAAGAGGAAGTGAAATTAGCTTTCAGGTTTTAAATGGCATAGAGCGATTACATTTTCATGATAGGAATGTAGTCTTTCAGAGAGCTCTTGTTACTGGGGCTCATGTTTTCATTATCTAGGAACTATAATTAGGTATTTTGCCAATGACTTATCAAGTAACCTTTCTTGGTAAGTTTAATAAAATGTAGGAAGGAATACCTTACAAGAAAGACCGAGAGTCATTAATACCCATTTAAGCAGTTCAATACAGGTGAATGAATACTTATTGCCCTTAAAAATATACTCTAAGAATCTCTTTCTCCCTCTCCACTCACTACTCTCCCAACACACATCTGAAGGCTAAAGACTAAAATTCTACTCGTTAATTTATGTCTTGTATCCCCAGTGAGGATGATAGCTTAGGTGTCCTTACCTAAGGCATACATTTATATCTTAATATGAAAGTCTTTAGATCTTTTGCAGAGTCAAATTTTAATATTCGGTAAGCAAGTTACTTTGGCAAGTGTTGGTAAAATAAGGTAAAAGAAATTTGAGAAGAGATTTAGTAAAGACCTCAATAACACCAAAGATGAATCCTACTTCTTTCACAACCATGTCAAGGTTCTCTTGCTCATGGACCTACGAAAGAAATATATACACTTCATATATTTAGTCTTCTCATTTGCTATTGGGTATTCTTCACTTAATTTAATAGTTATCTGTGGATATTCTTCGAAGTAAACCTAGAATAGGCCTTTGGCAAAGGACCATGACTAATTTTACATTTTACCTTATACTAGTACCTTGTAGATACCCAAGAAATATTTTATAATAAAAGTTATATGGCTGCTATATTACAACTATAGAATCTGTACATTGATGAGCCAAACAATAATTTGTACCTAAAGTGCCAAATTCAGCCTATGCACTAGATGGTGTAAATCATAAGCTGCCATTGGAAAAAATAATCCACTATTCAGGACGAAGTACTGATTAAGAACCTACCATTTATTAGACTCATATATATCATGTCAATTCTATTAGAAATCTCTGTTAGAAAAAATTAATTGTTCAAATTATGTTTTGTGACAATTATAAATTCTTGAAAGAAATATTTGATAGAATATATGCATTTGTACTCACCTTTGTGCAAGTAGGCAAGACACACAAAACTCTTTTGTGTTGTCAGTCACAACAAAAGCATGGAAGGGGTAAGGGGAACATTGTGAGTACTTGAAACATGCAATGCCAAAATAAAAATTTTGGCTTCAAATAAAATACCAGTGATTTATATGGCCTGGTGAGTCATGTGTATCATACCTGGGTTATGTACCCATAAACACTGGCTTAAAGGCAGTCACACTATTTAGACTGTCATCGTTAAACTCATCATCACATGTCAGTCCTGCCTGAATTTGAAAAGCAAAAACTAAAATACAAAAACACATGGAATTGACAATATATAAAATTTCTGCTATCCTATGCTTATACTCCCAAAGGCAATGCCACAAAAGGATATTCAAAAGCCCATGAAATGCTCCTTGTAATTCCATCTAATTTGGATTAGATCCTTTGTGGTTCTTTAATTAAAGCCTACCGAGGGCAAAAACTTCTACTGACTTTTCAACAAAATACTCTAGAATATGTAAACCTTAACCCCCACCTGTGACAAGAATTAAGTTAGTAAAATATCAAATATGGAATATGAGCCAAACTCTATCAAATACAGCAAAAGATGCAAATAATAGCTACCATTTATTAAGCATTTCCTGTTTATTAGAATATTTCTATAGTATCTAATGTGATCTTGACAATATCTCATCAAAGTAGCAGTTATTGCTATATTTTGCAGATATGAAATGGAGGCTCAGAGAGGTTAAGTCACCTGCTCAAATTAGTAAAGCTAGTGAGTGAATAGAATGTGAAGCCCACGTGATTCTAATTTTTGCTGTTTTTATAAAATAAAACTGAAGTTTAAAATATAATCTTAGTGTCTATTAAAACAGCAGGCTATTCAAAGAGAGGAGCCAGAACACAGGGTTTTAGCCTTGGCTCTGATGCTATGCCAATGTGAGCAACAGGAAAGTCATTTAAACTTTTTGAATTTCAAGATTCAACATATGTAAAACGAACATATTGACCAAATAATCTTTACAGTCCCTTCCAACTTCAACATTCCACAACTCTAGCAAGGAAAAAACCCTCACTCTGGAATTGGACTTCTATTTCCCCTCATATTCTGGTAACAATTATCACATTTCTTTAGGGGGAACCACCCCTTCCTCTCTCAATATATATTTTTCCTCTGATCGCACAATCTGGAACAAGGTTGGGCATATGAACTAAGTGGACCAATTAGAGTAAATCTCAAGAATTGTTTGGGATTCTTTAGAGGAAAGTCACCGTGTTCCTTTATAATGGCAATCAGGATGATAAGAGTTTGGAGCTTTCAAGGGCATGGCTAAAGTCAGCTCTTCCTCTGGAGGATTCAGTTTCTTGAAGCAATACATTCTCTGTTATGTTAAATCAGGTTTTCTGTCTGTTGGTTCACAGATGTCACAATAGAGATAATCTTTGAAAAAATGGACTGGATTTGCATTGGAAGGAGACTTTTCAGTAGGGGAAAAACTATGCTCAGAATCCTTGAGATGCGAGTGACCCCCTTAACTGAATTGGAAGCAAAGTGTGAAGAGGCAGTTAGATCAGGAAGAAAAAGTAGTGTGAGATTCAATTGGCAAAGATTTTTAAAACATCCAGGAGGACTTTAGATTTGATGGTTATATCAGATTTATTTTTTGAAAAAGAAAGTATCTTTATGATATTTTCTGTTTCACTTCTCCTCTTCCAAACATTGCCATTCTTCCATGAAAAGGTGAGAGAAGATTGAGATTTTTCCCCATTGATTTTGGGTGAATCTTTGGAACTTCCTCAATAAATCGAATGTGATTAAAGTGACACCACATTACTTCCAAGACTAGGTCATAAAAAACAATATTATTTCTACCTGGTTCTCTCTTTTTCAGGATGTTTGCCTTTGAAACCACAGTATCATATTGTGAGGAAGCCCAGGTAAACAGGGAGAAGCCATGTGTAGATATTCTAGTTTATAGCCTATATAAAAAAGAAAGAAAGAAAGAAAGAAAGAGAGAGAGAGAGAAGAGAGAGAAAGAAGGAAAGAAAGAAAAAGAAAGAAAGAAAGAGAGAGAGAGAAAGAAAGAAAGGAAGGAAGGAAGGAAGGAAGGAAGGAAGGAAGGAAGGAAGGAAGGAAGAAAGGAAGAAAGGAAGGAAGGAAGGAAGGAAGGAAGGAAGGAAGGAAGGAAGGAAGGAAGGAAGAAAGAAAGAAAGAAAGAAAGAAAGAAAGAAAGAAAGAAAGAAAGAAAGAAAGAAAGAAAGAAAGAAAGAAAAGAGAAAGAAAGAGAGAGAGAAAAAGAGTCTTTGTTCCCAGTTCCAAGGAAGCAGCCTCTAAAACCTTGGAATTTCTCAAATGATAGGAGTGTCTTTGTTATTCCTTACTTTCCCTCATCGTTTATGCTGATGAGATGACTAATGGTGGACCCTTAGTTTAACAAATTTGATGATTCAGGAAGAATGACCACACCAAAAGACCAACCATGTGATTAGAGGGTTGGGCTTTTGAAATGAGTGATATTAGCCCAAGGTACAGGGAGGAGCAGGGAGTTGGGGATTGAGTCACATGGCCAATGATTTAATTAATCATGCCTATGCAACAAAACCCTAATGAAAACTCTGGACACTAAAGTTTGGGTGAGCGTCCACTGTTGGCAATACTCTGTATATATTGTCACACACTGATGTTCTGGGAGAGCAGGCCCAATATGATCACAGTGGCCTTATAAGAAGCAGGCAGGAAAGGCAAAGTCAGAAGAGATGTGATGATGAAAGAAGAGGTCAGAGTGATATGAGGAAGGCGTCACAAACCAAGGAGTACGGGTGGCATCTAGAAGATGGAAAATGCAAGGAAGCTAATTCTTCCCTAGAGCCTCCAGAAGGAACGGTGCTACAGACAGATATTATTTCTGACCTAAGAACAGTAAGTTAATAAATTTGAGTTATTTTAAGCCACTAAGTTTATGGTAATATTTTTACAACAGCAATGAGAAACAAATGCAAATATAGTAGTCTCCCCATATCCAAACTCCCTCCCCTGTGGATGCCTGAAACTGCAGATAAGACTGAACCATACATATATACACCAAGTTTTTTCTTATGTATACAAACATATATACTTAAAGAAAGAATTTTATGGCTTCTCTCTGACATATCTGAAATGCCAGAATCACTACTCTTCTGCTTTGGGGACATTATGAAGTAAAATAAGGGTTGCTTGAATACAAAAACTGCAATACAGCAACAGGCAATCTGTTAACCCAGAACGCTATCAAGTGACTAATAGGAGGGTAGTGTGTACAGCGTGGATACGCTGGACAAAGAGGTGATTCATGTCGAAGGTGGAAGTGAGTAGGATGGCAGGAGATTCCGTCACGTTACCCAGAATGGCGTGCCGTTTAAAACTTATGAATTATTTCTGAAATCTCTCATTTAATATATTTCAAACTGCTTTTTCTTAGGGCTATCATAATAAAGTACTACCAACTGGCTGGCTCGACCCAAAATTTATTATTTTACGGTTTGGGGACCAGACGTCCAAAATCAAGATATCAGCAGGGTCGTGCTCCCTTGGAAGGCAGTAGGGAAGGATCTGCTCTAGGCCTCTCTTAGCTTCTGATAATTCCTTGCTTTGTGGCAACATAATTAAATCTTCATGTGGTGTTCTCCCTGCATATGCCTGTCTTCAAATTATCCCCCTCTATGAGGACACCAGTTACACTGGACTAGGGACCCACCCTACTTCAATATGACCTCATCTTAACTTGTTAGATCTGCAAAGATCTGTGTTCAAATAAGGTCATATTCTGAGGTATTGGGGGGTTAGGATTTCAACATACAAATTTTGAGAGGATATAATTTAACCCATAACGGGGATGTATGGCCCAGGAGACCAAAAATAAAGCTTTTCAAGAAGATAGAGTCAGGGAGGACAATAATAACAGCTACCTTTTGTTCTCACAGGGACTCTCTAAGGTGGGTTTTTTAAGTCAGCTTCACCCCAGAAATGAGGAAACTGACTCTGAGAGGTTCTAGGCAATTTCACCAAGGTCATATAGTTATATAGGGTCAGGCTGGGTGCATAACTATATTTGTCTGGCTCCAAAACCCCAAGCTTTTAATCACTTCACTCTGACACCTTCAGGAATTGTCAAAAGAGCAAAAGACCTGGTTTGTAGGCCCAGTTCTGCCACATAATAAGCATGAGACGTTCAATAAATCATTTACCTTCTCTAGGGCTTAATTTTCTCTTCAGTAAAATGAGCCTAATAATAATATATGGGGAAATACAAGTACTTCATAAACTGTAAAGCATCACGCTACTATAATAAGTGTTATTAAGAGCAACATCAGCAGAAGGCAAAGACAATTAACATATTCTCAGTGGAGAATGTTGATATACTTGTGTTCCCTAGGTTTTTAGAGTTTGTGTTGCTTTTATGACTCTTTGCTCTCTTTATGTGAGTCTTTCCATCAATCCATACACCTCTCTTCTAATCTTTTCCCCAATTCAGACCTGAATTTTCTTTTGTTAACTACCTGCCTCAAGTGTACAAAAGAATTCCAGGTTATTGTTTTTTTTAAAAAAATCAAGTTTTCTAAGTTTTACCATTGGTTTATCGAGATGGTTTGTTGGCTAGTTGTGAAAAAAAAAAAAAAGGTGTTTAGTTAAGGCTGCTGTAACAAAGTCCCACAGACTGGGTGGTTTATAAACAAAGGAAATTTATTTCTCAGAGTTCCGGATGCTGGGAAGTCCAAGATGAAGTCGCCAACAGATTAGGTGTCTGCTGAAGGCCTGCTTCTTGGTTCACGGATACTCGTCTTCTCACTGTGTCCTCACATGGCTGAAGGAGTAAAAGAGCTTACTCCTGGGGTCTTTTTTATAAGGGCACTAATTTCATTCATAGGGACTCCACTCTTGTGACCTAATTGCCCCTCGAAGACCCCACTTCCGAATACTACCACTTTGAGGCTTAGGATTTCAATATATGGGTTTTGGGACACGCAAATATTCAGTCTATAGAAAATGCTATATTAGATTTCTTCAGAAGTTTGTTAAATCTTCCTTGTCATTTGCTAGCATATCTATTACCAAACTGCAAAAAGCAAACACATAACTAAACGGCCAATTAATACACCTGACAATTTTATTTTTTTCTGACTTTGCTTTTGTTCACTTTTTTTTATATTGGCAGGAAAAAAAAATTACATGTTTATAATGAAGAATTAACACACAATAAGTATATAAAAAAAAAATCTCACCAGGACTCTCATACCCCATATTCCCTTCCCAAGAGAAAGCAGTTATTAACATTTTGGTTATAAAAACTTGAACTTTTTAAACTTATTATATCATGACTATTTTCATGTCTTTTAATAGTCTAAGAACATGATTTTAATTACTATATCATATTCTATGCAGAAGACATATTATAAAATATTTAACCAATTCCCTGTGGTAGAATATTCAGATCATTTCCATGTTTTTGCTACTTTAATCAGGGTTTAGAAGAATATCCTTTTACCTAAATGCACACATTTCTAATTATCTCTTATGATATGGCCTGAGAAGTGAAGATACTAGGTTAAAGAGCTTTTGTTATGTATTACTATCTCAGTCAAGCCACAGAAGCCATTGCAGAAATTTGCTGCAAAGTGTTGGGCAGCCCACAAATTTGTCAGGAAAGCTAGAGCCTCAGGCTTAGAAAGTGGGCAGGAATGGAGGAAGGCTGTGCAGCCAGAGACCCAGCCAGGGCCATGCCACACATCCAGAGCAGTGAGTACTCCTCTGTTCTTGCCACTGAGGCTGAATGAAAGCCACACTGAATGAGAGGCACCACTACCCTGTAGCTCCTTGAAACTTGATGTTGCTACTGGGGCCAGAAAGTGTTCTGTACTCTCCCAGCTTCTCAGCATGACAGGCAACAGGCGCACAATCTTGAATCTTGGGTCATTACATCTGAGTGCCCAAGCCTAGGGACAGGGACTGAGGGTACCTGGTATGTATACCTTCTATTGAGAGAGATGAGCCCTGCCTTCTTCCAAGACTCACAGGTGGGAGAGCCCACTTACTGCTAGTTTGATAGGTGAAAAATAATTCCTTAGTCTTATTTTAATTTGCATTTATTTACTTGCTAGAGATGATGGACCTTTTAGATAGACTTTTTGGTAGTTAGGGATTTTTCTTTTGTTAGTCAGACTATGAACTCTTTAACAGCTATATATGTTTCATCTTTCCTCCCAGTTGACTTCATTTAGGAATTTTTAATTTTTTCATTTAGGAGTTTTTAATTTTAGCCTGCAGAGGTTTGCCTATTTTATAAAGTTAAGTCTATGACCTTTTCTTACTTTACTCCTAAATTTAGGCCTTCTCCAATCAGGAGTTAGATAAGCATTCACCTATATTTTCTGACTAATGTAAGTAAATCTAATTTCTAAATCTTCAGGTGAACTAGTCAAGTTGTCATAAAGTTACAGAAGGGAGATCTACATCCTAGATTGTAGGAGGAATCTACCAAAACTCAGCAGCGACTTTTCAGGTGCTCTTTTTCCCTTTGTTGCTCTTTGGGGCGAGATGAAGCCCACTGCAGAAACTGTACTTTAGAATCAGATTGGTTAGTTAATAATACATTCTACTGTGGCCATACTTCAGTCAGTTTAAATGTTGCAAGAGAGTGAAATACTAAAGAGGCTTTTCATTTAGAGTAGTGAAGGTTTTTTTTTAAAGATGTGCTACCGTGTAACTATCTGACATTTGGGTCTTTTATAGCAAAAACTCCTTTTACCCTCAGAATATGTGTGGATAACCCTCAGAGTGGGGGGATGTATGTAGTAAAATATTAAAGAGGATTTGGAGGACATTAATGTTTCAAAGAAAGCGAAATACTCTATTACTTTTTTATTGGCCTGGAAGAAGGTGCTTCTGGATCACTTCCATGTTGTCATTGATATTGTAAGAGTTGGTAACTTGCTGAGTATGAGGAACTGAGAGTGGGCAAGTGTGGGAAATGCAGCACATAATGCTCCAGAAGGGCAGCAGGAGTTAAACATTTGCAGGGAACAGGTGCAGCTAGGAGTGCTGAGAAAGGGGCACAAGAATTAAAAACCGCAGGATTCACTTTAGGAAGGTGTGAGTTGTTTTAATTGCCTCCTCTTCACCCATCAGTGAGAGAGGTATTCCTGCTCTAGGATTATGGGGATGGCTGAATACCTGACACCTGACACTGGACAGATGAGAGCAACAGCAGCTTGTTAATCATATATATTTACAGCCTGGGGGAGGAGGACACTGAATGCCATGCAGGGCCAAATGGGACTTGTACTTGGGGACAGAGTAAAGAAACAGGGGCTGTAGGAGTTAGGGTTTGTAATATCAAGAGAATGTGGTACCCCTAATTCTCACAGGAGGATGTGATTGGCTTGTTTAAATAATTCTGTGAGCTGGCAGAGAGTTGAAACCTGTAGCTCAGGGGTAAGCAGGCATTGTGCCTGGTCCACTTGATAAAGAGGGTTATTTGGCTAGGAGACCTTATCCACAGAACAGAGTAGGGAGGGAACTTGGAACTAGGCCAGCCAAGGACTTTTGAATTTTACGAGATACCAAGGCAGCACATAATATTGAGACTTAATTTCAACCCACATGCCACAATAGCATTTCAGGCCATTTGTTGATGGTGGGCTCCAGTGGTTAGAAGGAGAGATAATTACAGGAAAGAAACAAAGGTCCTGGGTAGAAGATACTTCATACTTTCAGAACTCATGGATCTCAAAACAAAATGGCAGCAGGAAGACAAATTATCAAGACAGGTTGGGAGTGAAGGATGGGCAAAATAGGTAAAGGAAGCCAAAAGGTACAAACCTCCAATTATAAAATAAATAAGTCATGGGAACATAATGCACAGTATTGTTAATACTACCATATTGCATATTTGAAAGTTGCTAAGAGAGTAGATCTTAATGGTTCTCATCACAAGAAAAAAGTTATAACTATACAGTGATGGATGTTAACTAGATTTATTGTGGTGATCATTCTTAAATATAGGCAAATATTGAATCATTATGTTGTACTAAACTAATCTAATATTACATGTCAATTGTATATCAATAAAAAATAAGAAAAAGAAAATAAAACACAGAGTAGGAGTCAAAGGGTCTCACACATGGCAGCAGTCAGGAGACTGCTTATTGCCCTAATCCTGCGCTCGGTATATTGCGTAATAAAGACAATGTCCATTGGTAGCTTAACCTGCCCTCTGTGGAGAACATATGCCCTTCAGTCAGTGCTGCACTGTGAGGAAAAGGAGAAGAGAAAGTGAATTCCATGGTCCTGGTCCATAGAGAGTCACATGTTCTGTCACTCGGCTAATAAAAGTAGCCAGAGAAACTTTCGGGGGCTTCCCAGTGGTGTTTTGTCATAGTTTGACATAAGGTGTGGGGTGGTACTTTCCAAACAAGACAGACCTATCTTGAACCCAGGGTTAGCAGCATAAAATACGAGGCCCCACGTTATTCATGATTTTATCAAGTATTTGATGAGCCCATACAAAACACCCAGAATTCTGTGTCAAGTTGCATAGTACAGAATCCCTTCCCTCACAAAACTCTTAATCTCCTTATGAAAGTAACATAATTTTATATGAAATGGCAAAGTAAAAATGTATATAAATATGTTCTAAGATAAAGAGGGTAGAAAAAGAACGCTACAATAGAAATCAATATCTTTTCCTTATATTGCTAACATTCTATGCTTAAAATAACTTATTGTACAAAGCACTTTCTTGACCTATGAGCTGAATCTCTCATGTACCCACAAACTAATAATGGCTAAAGTTTCTTATTATTTTAGAATGTGTTCATGTTTGTCCAAATACGTACAGGCCCGTTAATGGGAATGGGGTACAGTACAGAAGTCTCTCTCACTTTTCACTTTGATCTGAGTACGCTGTTTGATAGCCCCTGAGCCTGGTGGTGTTCAATCTCTGCAACCCTTCAGCCACCTTTGCTGTGACTAGTCTCCTTGCTCCTCTCTGCCCCACCCTGGGTTGCTTCAGACATACCTGGGGGACAACAGTTAGAGAAATAGATTGAGGTTTGGTGATTTGAAGGGTAAGTTAGATAAATCCAGAAGGACTAAGCCAGTTAGAGAGTTTCTTAATGTATCTTTTCCAGCTCCAGCCAACTTCTATCCAGAGTTTGCATCATACCGGGTAGGTTTCTGTCCCTGTTGTCCAGATAACTTGATCGCATGAGTGTTAGCTCAAGAGTTCTGCTCATTCTTGGTCCCTAGGTCAGTGTTGGGCAGTCTTGCCTGTCCCTCAGTCACCTGTGGAGATTTTAACAATAACAAGTCTAGGTCCTGTTCTCAGGGATTCTGATTTAGAGAGTCTGGTACTTGTCCTACAAAATCTATATGTTTCAGAATTGAGATGAAGACAGGCATTTACTTAATGTAAAGGGAAAACTTTAAACAATCATAATCGATAATATAATTATCCTTTCTGTGAACTTGTTGTTACTAGAAGTTTTTCAGCAGAGGCCAAATTTATGAACAATTGTTCCTTTTTCTCCATTATAAAATGTAAGTATACCTTAAAGCATCCTTTCTACATTATCTCATTAATGTGCACAAATGTCCTGTGGGAGAGGTGTCATTATTATTCTCATTTTGTAAATGTGAGAAATGAGATATAGAGAGTGTAAATGATTTGCCTAAGATAAAACAGTCAAAAAAAGATGAAGGTAAGCCTACCGTGGGGACAATTCCTGATGTACTACCCCATGTGGCCTCAATTCTGAAGACAAATCCTGGCCCAGGGAGATAACAGAGAGCCTAGGCCATTTGTCAGTTCATTCAGGGGCCCTTAGATCTAATGGAGATTGGAGTGGGAAGAGGTAGAGTTGCCAGAGCCAGAGATTACACGGCTGCAGATTTTTTCTTGCTAGCCCCTCCTGTTTACCCATCTCTGGCCCTCTACAATTTCTGCTTAGTAGTCACAGGGAAATGATTGTTACTGTTTATTAAAGGCTTCCTGTGTGCCCAGGACTTAGTGAACGGACTTCTATGAGTTTATTTCATCATTACAACAATCCCAGCAGGAAGATATTAGATCCATTTCACAGACGTAGAAACTGAAGCTGAATGTCTTGCTTAGGACCACACATAGCAAGCCACGAATAAAACTCAGATGAATTTGTGGTCAAAGCCTGTGCCTTACAAATAGATCTCTTTTGGGCAGTGATGTTTTAGAGGGCAGGTAGCACCTATAGGAATTGGTTGCACCCTTGGAGTCTCCCACTATTACCTTGTGTAGGCCAGTGGGTATTAGCCTGAGGGGTATTTCAGCCCCAAAGATGTTATTTCATTGGAGCGTCTTCAACCAGAACAGTTAATAAATATATGAGGCTCCAGGATTTCTGAAATTCAACTGGCTGTGAGAGCCACAGCATGTACAACATGCAATGTGCTAAAATGAAAAGAATTGTGTGTTCGTGTGTGTACACATGCATATGATTTTATGGTGTAGAGGGTGTTGGGAGCATGGATTCTGATCCTGTCTGCTACTTGACATTTAAGAAAGTCCAGAGAAGAAGTAGGCAGACCTAGAGATTTTGAGGACATGCTTTTACTCTACAGATAAAGCAGCTTACCAGACTCCTAGATCTTCTAAAAAGCCTTAAAACCAATTCCCCTCTCCTTACTCTTCAACCTCAGGCCCTCTTTGTCAACTTTGAATTTCCTTAGGCCACATCCATATTACCAACCTTTCTTCCAGAGGGGTCTGGGGTCTGCAGTGCTGGCATGGAGGCCCACAGGAGGCCACAGGATTACCATCCTGAAAACACTACCACCTTTCAGGGCTCAGAACCACAGGGAAATCAATAGGGCACACTGTACATGGAGTACCATCTAGTTTAAAGCATGAAATGGAAAATTATGTTTACTTCCGGTACTCAGAATTGTACTTTGAGTCCTGAAGGGTGCCTTTTGGTGTCTTACTTTCATGCTTTCTAACACTAATGTGGCATCTACTTCTGTCATCTTCTGGCTGCACACTCCGCAGGGCACAAGGTCCGGAACTGTACAGAGGCCTTTAGGAACCAACTAGGTGTTCTGGGGAGGGAATAAGTGATGCCACAGGCCTTTTGAGCGGGCAGCGTCTTCAGGAGGTTTTTAGTTTGGCACATGACTTTGGATTGAGATAGACTTGAGTTGAAATTCTGACTTTGCCCAGGAGTAGCTTTATGCTCTTTGGAAGGACTCGAACTTCTCTGACCTTTGCTTCCTCTCATGGAAAATGAGGGCACTAAAGTCTGTATGCTAATATATTATTATATGCTAATGAGCATAATGAATATCCAGTAGGAGGACAGTCAAAACTGAGCAAGGAGCCACATTTTTTATTTATCCCTTATTGTAAATGAGTTTAACCAAAACTTTGCCAGCAAGTGGGTGATTGAGAAGTAGAAGTTGTGGGCTTTGAAGGTGAGGGATGCTACCTATCTCCAACCTGCCTCAAACACAGAGCCCCTGGGCACCCGGGAGAAAAATCAGGTCACTTCTTGTATATATAAGGCAGAAGGGCTGATCACAGCTCACTTGCTACAACTGACTCTTAGCCCAGCAATCTCAGCCTGGACCTGAATTCTCTTTACTGCTATTTGTACAAAAGACTTCTTACTTACATCAGCTATGGAAGGATTTTATCTGTTTGTCATCTTCAATAAAAAGTGACTCCAGCACTGTGGTGTAAGGTTGATGTGTCCCAAGAAACAGACCTGTTCTCTGTCTAGTTTTGTTTCCTTTAATTACTTTAAAAATCTAGCATTCGTCTCTTCATTGCTGACTTGGGCTACAGGGCAGTACTGGTTTCACTCAAGTGGAATATCTATTTGGAGTTCATTAAAAACACAAAGCTCGCTAAAAAAAGGGTCAGGCTAGTCCTCAAGATAATTACAATAGAAATAAAAGAGTGACACATAAATCAGATGGGTATCCAAACCTGGTTAGTTTCTGTATTTCAAGTATTGGCTTGAAATTCGAGTATTGGCTTCTGATAAGTTGTGTTTGAATGTAAGCAAATGCCTGAAACCCTGCAATGGATGCAACATGTAAATGAGGTTGAATGGAACAGAGCTGAAATGTTGGCTGTGATTCCTGGTGCTTCCACGATGTCCCCCCAGTACCAGGGATAGTATTTATAGGCAGGGCAGAAGTGCTAAGTAGGAAGAATTTGTCTCCAGTCCTTCTTTTCCACATTTAGTTGGGAACTCAAGACAGCATCCTCACTAAAAGGCCAGTGCTGCTTCTCACCTTAGCCTGCCTAGGATCTAACTTATTTCCATCCCATTTATTTGAGTACTGATCTTACTTTTAAAACTAAAGGTTTAAACATGTGACTTCCCCCTTTGTAAAGTATATGGATTTTAATGAAGATCTTCCGGCTGAAACCAAACAAGTTACTCTAATGGTTGAGTCAGGCAGTAGGATAGATATCAAGTCCTATGTGGCGACAGCTGTCTGCTCTGGCTTGGTAGGACTGGCACAGTTAGAAATCTTTGCTGTGGACTAAAGGTAGGTCAAAGGGCAACAGTGCATCAAATGGAACCAAGAATAGAAAACAGCACATGAAGATGATATTTTGTTCATGGATTGAGGATTACTATCCTAACCAGCCAGGATTTTTTCAGTAGTGTTTTATATACAATAAAACAAATGTGTTCTGCACTTTTAGTGTTTAAATAAACATGGAGAATTTATTTCTAGCCATAATGTAAATTGGTGATGTGGAAAGTTAAAAAAAAAGAATGCATACTAAAACTTCAGACCTCCTGGTTTCTATCAATGTGCTGTGTGCTTAAACAATATGAATTTCTATATAAATAACTTACCTCTTATACAATATTTAGAAGATACTTTACTTTAAGAATTTCTCCCCTTTTAAAAAACATTACTGTTAATGTGAGCAAATGTTTATGGAAACTAACATGAGTAAACCAAGGTCAAAGTTCTTTTGATTTCCAATATTTGTGTTTCAAATTACAATTTAACACTCTGACCCAAGCTATCTATTTCTAAAATATACCATGGAATAGTGATTTTCCAAATTGTTTTGATTTTGACCTGCAGTAATAAATCTATTTTACTTTGTGATCTAACGCGCACACACACACACACACACACACACACACCTCTGAAATAGAAGTTTTATAAAACAAAGCTTATACTTGTTATATGCAATATACTCTAGTATTTTCCATTATATTATCTTGTATTTATTTTTCTTCTTTTTTAAAAAATTGATATTACTAACCACTAGCAGATTGGGACCGATAGTATGAAAAACATTGCCTTAGAGAAATTCTTGTGCACATATATAAAAATGCCCAAGTATTGTAGTTTGATATAGCAAAAAAGTGGGAAATGCATATGGCTGCTAATACAAGTGCATAAAGTAATTGTAGGGGATGTAGTTTGCATTGAGTATTAGAAAAGAACTTTCTTAGGAAATGACATTTGAATTTAGACTAGAAGGCAAAGCCTGGCAAAGAGTATTTACACTGAGCAGGCTTCCACTAAGCAAAGAACTTGGAACCCACAGGAACTGAAGGAGGCTAATGTGGCTGGGTCACAGTGAGCCAAAAGAGGCACACGTAATGAGACTAGGATGGTAGTTGGGAGAGAAATTATGCAATACTCTGATGACAATATTAAAAGATGGTGGATTTTTATCTAGGTTCAATGGATAGCAATTGAGGGGTTTTAAGTTGGGAATGACATGATTAAATTTATCTTTTCAATCATTGTTCTCGCTCCCATGTGAAAAATGGATTAGAAAAAGAATGGAGGAAAATTAGTTAGGAAACTACTGGAAGAGTCTTTGGAGGTTTGGATCTGATTAGAGGGGAAACAAAGAGAAGTAGATTGATATGGGGAATGTTTTATAGGACATGGTGATGGCTTATTTGGGATTGGATTGAGGATTAAAGGAGGGAGATGAAATTGAAGATAAGGGCTATGTCGGGAATGATGAACCTATAATGCTAGAAAGAACATCTGGGTAGATGAAGACGTCATTTACTGATATAAAGGACCAAAGGGCGAGCACATTTGTGTGGGTATAGAGTAAGAGTTTGGTGTTCTAAATCTTAAATCTGAGGTTCCTGTGAGCCATCCAAATAGAGGAGTCAGGTTAGCAATTATCTATGCAAAGCTGGAACTCAGCAAGAAATCAGACTAGAGTTACACATTTAAGAGTCAGAAGCCTGTACAGATAAGACCAGACTGGGATGACAGAACTAAGAAGAAGAGGTGAAAGACCAGGAAAGAGCTACAAGGAGGCCTGACTTTTAGAAGTGTCTTGAGAATGAGGAATCAGACCAGGAGTCGAAGAAGCCATGACCACAGAGGAGGCAGTAAGCCAGGGGTGTGGCCTCATAGGAGCCAAAGAAGAGTATGATTTAAGGATTGGTCAGTAGTCAACAGTGTCAAATGCTGCTTAGAAGTTAAATATGACGAGACTGCGAAGTGTCTTTTGAATTCAGTAACATAAATGTCACTGTGACCTTAGCAAGAGCTGTTTTTATAGATTAGTGGGTGTAGAAGAATAAAAGGAAGTAAAGACATGAGTGCAAATAGCTCTTGTGAATCTTGGCTGAAAAAGAAACAAGAGCGATGGGAATAGAAGTAGCAGAGAGTGTATCGTCAAGAGAGGTATTTTTTGTTTGTTGTTTGTTTTAGGATAAATAGAGGATGTTTGAATGCTATTTGGAATGTTTGAGTAAAGAATAAGAGGCTAGAGGTGGACAAGAGAGAGGATAACCACAAGAGCAAGGTCTTCAGTTGGAAGGTAGACCATCTGTAGCAGAATGGCTTTAGATCTGCGGAGGGATGGCTCCCCCATTATTGCAGAAGGAGAGACAGAGGCCTTGTTGATGGGGCATTCCGTGTGATAGTTACCATGAGTGATGAGTTAAGAGGGTGAGTCAGTTTGGGTGCGTTGGCTGCAAGTAACAGTACCCAACCAAAAGCAGCTTAAACAAATAAAATTTTATTTTTCTCCTTAATATAAAGTCCGAGGCTGAGGAGATTCAGGGATGGACCAGTAGCTCGCAATATGATCAAGGACCCAAACCCTTCCATCCTTCCATTCCAGCAAGCTGAGTGTAACAGTGATATCTCCTCCAATGCCGCAGAACTTGTAGAAAGAGTTGCAATGTCACAAGAAAGCATTAAAAAATATACATAAAAATTTAAAAAAATAAGAAAAGTATATAAATTTCAACATAGAGAAAGAAATCCTGGAGGCCTGCCATGGATAAAATCAGGTATGCCGTTCTCAACATTTCTTATAAGTTGTTAAGTGAGTACTGCCATCACCCCCACTGCCACATTCTACAATATAACTTAACTCAAAACATCCCACTATAGGCCACATACCTCATTTCTAAAACTACACTTCATTCTTAATGGAAATATAAAGACATGAATCCCTATCATGAGATTATGGTGTCTTTGTTAAAGAAAGCTTCTCTGATATCAATATTTCAAAATATCTCTTGATTTAATTAGATCTTACATTCATTTCCAATTCCCTACAGTAAGATTTAACAATAGTGAAATGTATTAATTTCTTCCATAAAGTCAAAGAAGGGTAATTGTGAAAAGGAAGATGAGAATAGAGGACTGGCAAGGCATTTTCAGATGGATCAGTTTAGAAAAACTTTCAAGAGATAATGGAGGATCTGTGCTCACATCTCCGTGAGTAGTCTGTATTCTGCTGAAGGTTCACGAAACTGCTGGCTTAGCTCAAACGTGATTCTCTCTCACTGATACAAAATTAGGATTCTGTAAACACGGACAAACTTGCAACTCAGCAATAGGTTTTCTTCTGAGAGTGAGGGTGGAAAGGAAGTCAGAGAAACAGTAGTTGCAGAGAATGAGAACTCAGCCTATCTAGAGAACAAAAGTAGGATTGCTGGGCCATGTAGACCACCTGCTAAAATGTGTAATTGAAATTTTATTGTGATATCAATCTGGATTGCTTTTGTTATTTTTATGACAACACATGGTTGTTAAGGCAGTGACATTAAGGTAGTCACTGCATTTAAATTACTCTATAAGTAAATAAATAAGCAAGCAAGCAAACAAACAAACAAATAAATAAGAGAACATAGTTGGAAGAAGAAGTCCTTTGAAATGGAGAAAGCCTGAGATAGTTTGTAGGCAAGGGGGAAGGTATTTATAGAAAGAAGTAATATAGGTCTCATTTGCCACCTAATTTTCTGCACCTAGGAAAGGTTAGAATGTAGGAAATTGAATAGGAAAAAGAAAAGAAAGAAGAAGAGGGAGCAAAAAAGGAGAGAGAGAAAGAGAAGGACATAAGAGAACAAAGATGTATAGATTTACAAAGTTGGTAGGAGAGAGAAGAAGATCCAGTTGATGTTAGGCACATACTTTTTGGATCCCTATCAGTTGAATTTGTGACTTTTTTCAGTAGCTACACCTTGACACTGTCATGGATGATTATGGTCCTAATCTGAGTTATTTTGAAGACCTTTCTCCCTGACTCCGCACATTTAAAATTTTTTTCTTTCTCCCATTGATCTCACAATAGGTACATGGCCTGATTCTCAGCCCAGTCTAGCTCAGCTTGTAGTCCATAAACTAAGCATAATGTATTCTAATTTACTCAGACATTAGGCTGCTACTCTTTGGGTGGAACTAATAGATCTGCCCTGGTGCCATCCACATAGTCTTGGTTGGACTTCTTGTAATTTTTAGCTCTCATTACTAAGTCTGGCAAAGTTTAAAGGTACAATAGACACTGAGAAAGAATATGAAGCTGAATGGCTCAGGAAGAGCTTACACCCAAGACTTATCTCTTTATCCAGTGTTCAGCACAAGGGGAAGGGTAGTCATTCATATGGCAATGAATAGTGAGAATATCACTCATTTTGTAATAGTCTTTGTTTTAAGTAGACTTTTTATTTGCCAGCAGTTTGATTTTGGAAGCTCCGATAAAGCTCTCTTTAAGATCTAAAGAATAAAAATTGCCCCAAATGTGAGAATGTATGAATCCCCTGTTAACCTAACCAATATTCTATCAATTGTGAAATGGAACAAGGAACACAACGACAAATTTAAAATGATTCATGAAATAAAGCTGAACACCACCAAAAGCCATGGCAAAGAATATAAACAAGCAGTGGAAATATGAAAATGTATAATATAATTTAATATGTGTCAATTGGCTCAACAATTCTTTTCTTAGGAAATTAGTACTTTGGGGACAATTAGTACAAAGATAATATATAATAGAAAGTGATTATAATGACTTAAATATTCAACTAGATTTGTTGAATAAATTATGGTACAGAATATACAGTGGATTACTATGGAGCCATTAATAAACATGATGGAGTGCTACCTTTATTGACACAAATAGGTGTCCACAATATTATGTTAAGTAAAAATGCAGATGGCATTACAGTATGAAACCATTTTGAAAAATCTGGAAGAGACATAATATGGCAGGGTGAGAAGAGAAGTTCATTTTCTTCTTTTTCTATGTCATTGGTTTATTTTACAATAAGCATTTATTGCTTTCATGATCGGCAGACAGAACCACAAAACTGTTCCACTCACAACCCTCATAAAACACAAAGAAATAAAAAGTATTCATGTGAGCTGGTCAGAATTTACATAAAAGGTAATGTTATTGACCACCCACTCCTTTTTCCCCCGGTATTGGAATTTAAAGTCAATATCACTGTGGCAGTGACAAATGGGGGAAGGTTTTGTGGTGACATGATATTTTAAGAACTTTGCTGAAGAAATTCACAGGCCTGAGGATTGAAGGAAAGTCTAAAAAGCTGTCTCCTTTTATGGTGTCATGTGTGTGTGGTTGCATGCCCTTAGATATAGCTTCTCACGCATCTTTTCCAATGAACCTCAGAGCCTCTGGGTGAATGTCAAGAGTTTGTCCTCTTTTCACATTCCCACCCTCCCTCCCTGTTCCCCAGAGGAAGTCCTCCTTTTAGAATGCTGAGCTGTACCCTGCACCAGCCCTGGGAAAACTTCCAGTAGAGAAGACTCTCCTCACCTCTTCTCCACAGGACCCTCTTACTCCATCCAGCCTTCCTGCTTACCACTGTCTGTCACCTGAGGCTATTCTTCAACAGCCTGTTTTTGGCAGTTGTGGTCTCCCATCATGCAAATCTTCCTCTCATAGCCCTCCTCTCCAGGATAACACTGACTTCTATTCCCATCGCACTGTTGAACCACAATGATTGTGACAGGGCTAGTTTCTTAGTTAGGAAGAAGTGAAATCACATAGTATACATAATATACATATACACATAGTATGATAGTATTACATAGTGTACATAATAAATATCCTGACAAGTATTATGTCACCAGGCCTAGTCACATCTTAGAAGGAGAGTTAACCTGGAGTAATGAATCTGTAATGAGGAAATTTTAGCCAGAATTACAGACTAAAATGGAAGATGTTTTGATGGGGGAGTCGGTAGGTGGGAAGCTAATTTGCACCAGTATAAGAACTAAGAACCCTTGTTTCCCTGTTGGCCCTTCCAATAATAATTTGCTGCCTCATGTTTTATCCTTTATTGAGATTTACCACTTTTAATACTATTATATAATGTAAAGAAAATTCTATCCTTCATCACTTTTAAGGGAAAAAATACATTGTTATAGAATATGCCCACAAAGCAGATTTGAAAAATGTTTTTTTTTTTTTTTTGTCATGGTGATGCCTCAAAGGCTTATAACATTATAGAATTTCCAATTTGAGGCAAAAAAAAAAAAATCGAAATAATTTAACCCCAGCTATACTGTTTGACAGAGAGTGAGCTCTGGAGCCAGATTGCCTAGATTTAGTGAGCATATTACATGCAACAGCTAACTCAGCTACACGCTAGCTCTGTGACCTTGAGCAAGTTTACATAACCTTTCCATGTTTCCATTTCCTTTTCTGTAAAACACAGACAGTAAAAGTACTCACCTTCTAGGGTCACTGCTAGCATTAAATGATTTGTTACACAGAAAAATACTTAGAACAGTGCCTGTCATAAAGCACTCAATAAATGTTCTCCATTATAATTAGCAGTCAGAGAAATAGAAGTATAAGTCTTAATTTACATATATATTTAGTTGGATGTGCAAGGCAGCAAAAAATATGTCAAATAAATTGGTGAGAATAATCAGGAAAACTTTTTAAAAAAACAATAATAAAAGGAGGCTTGCATTTCCAGGCATTACAATATGCAAATACAATCAATCAATCAATCAATCAATCAATACAATCAATAAAACAAAGTGAGACTGTAGCAACAGCAAACAGCACAATGAAACAGAATGGAAATCTTTGAAAGCAATCTTAAAGGACTCAAAAATTTAATCTTACAAAACTGACATTTAAAATTTGAGAAGAAAAGTTAAGCCACCCAACAAAAAGTGGTGAGACAAATGGTGAACAATTTAGAAAAATTGTCAGATCTATTTTTTATATCTTACACCAAAATCCAGGTGGAATAAAGAGTTAAATGTAAAAACAAAATGAAAATATACAAAGATGAAGAGTAAATATGGTTAATAAAAATAATTATTAATCAGTCATCAGGATGAGAAAGGACTTAATAAGTTTGAAATTAAAGAAAGAAGCTACAATGAAAGACCTTAATTTGAATATACAGAATGCGAAAGTTCTGTACATTAAAAAACTAAAATAAAGATTTGGAAAAAATGTTGCATGTAGAGTTAAGAGCCTTAATATAGAAAACTCATTTACACATCAGTAAAAAATTACAGTATTTTCTAAAACAGAAAAATAGATAACAGACATGGAAGGTCAATTTCTAAGAGAAGAACTTTTATTATTAGCCAATATCTCAAAAAAATTAATTTGGACTAATATTTAAAAGAATACAAAGTTTCAAAATGAGATAATATATTTGTCATAAAATTTTATTAGAAATTGTTAACTTTTAATAAACTATAGTCCTCATTATTTGTTAGGGTTTAGAAAATAAATAATTTCATTTTTGTTACTAGGAGTTTATTTTGCTACAACTTTTCCTCAAAACATTTAGTGATAAGTGTTAAAGGTCTTAAAATGCTTATATCCTCTGAATAGTAATTTCCTTTCTTAAAATTCATGTATGGGAAATAATCAGGAATGGTGGCCAAGGCTTATGTGCAAAGATACTCACTGAACATTCCTCATAATAGATAAAAATAGAACAAAACAAGGGATTGGGTAAATAGGTTGTACTTTTTCTATATGAAGAAATAATACATAGTCATTAAAAAATGTTTTAGGAGACTATATAATGATATGGAAAACTGCTCACAGCATCTAAGTGAAAACATGAGCTGATAATGCAATACCTATATTTTTAATATGAATTTTTAAAAGGCTGGAAGGATATATTTTAAAGTCTTAATAGTTGTTTATTTCTAAGTGATGAAATCGAAGATTTTTTCTTCTTTTTTTCTTCTATATTCTTTTTTTATCTTCTATTTTTTCTACGGAGAGCAAGTATTATTTTAGTTAAAATGTTAATTGAGATAATTATTTATAAATTGTAAGGAATAATACAGAGATATCCCAAGTACCCTTTACCTAATTTCCCCAATGGCAACATCCTGCAAAACTGTAGTACAATATCACAACCAAGATATTGACATTGATACAATCCACTGATCTTCTACAGGTTTTCTTATTTTATTATATTCATTTGTGTGTGTGTGTGTGTGTGTGTGTGTGTGTCTGTGTGTGTGTGTGTGTGTGTGTGTGTGTGTGTTTAGTTCTATACAATGTTATCACATCTATAGGTTTGTGTATCCACCATCAAGGGATACACAACAGTTCCTTTATCATAAGTAGCATCCTTCCTGTTCTCTTTTATACCCATACCCACCTCCTCTTCTTTCATCCTCCCTCCGGATCCGTAACCCAGGAAACCACTAATCTGTTCTCCATTTCTAAAATTTTATAATAGGTTAAATAAATGTTTAGATCTGTTAAATAATTTAAAATATGCAACATTAAATAAATGGAACATTAAATGTTCAAAATGTTAAAATATATTAAACATTGGAATATTAAGTGTTAACATTTAAATGTTAAATAAATAGAATAATACAGTATGTAACCTTTTAGGACTGGCTTTTTTAAAACTCAATACAATTCCCTGGAGAGGAATCCAAGTTGTTGAGAGTATCAATAATTTCCTTCTCTCTCTCTCTCTCTCTCCCTCTCTGTCTCTGTCTGTCTGTCTGTCTGTCTCTTTCTTTCTCTCTACTGAGTAGTATTTTACAGTAGGGCCTTGTCATAGTTTGTTTAACCATTTCTCTGTTCAAGGACTTCTGGGCCTCTTTCCAGTTTGGGGCTATTATAAATAAAGCTGCTATGAACATTTGTGTACAGGTTTTTATTTGGACATAAATAGTCATTTCTCTGTGTTAAATGCCCCAAAGTATAATCGCTATGTTATATGATATTTGTGTGTTCAGTTTTCTGAGAAACTACCAAACTGTTTTCCAGAGTGACTGTATCATTTTATATTCTTACCAGCGATGCAAGAGTGATTCAGTTTCTCTCTATCCCTTGCCGTGTTTAATATCACTAATTTTATTTTCACCTTTCTGGTAGATATAAGGTGATATTGCATTGTGGTTTAATTTTAATTTCCCTGATAGCTAATGATGGTGAGCATCTTTTCATGTGCTTATTTACTATCTCTTTATGACTGTGACACATTTTCAATTATTTGGAGCTTTTTTAGTGTTGAGTTTTAATTTTTTCTATTTTCTAGATACCAGTCTTTTGTTGGATATGTGCTCTGCAAATATTTTGTCTCAGTTTATAGTTTGTTTATCATGTTCAAATGGTTTTTCACAGAGCTACAGTCTTTTCTTTCTTTCTTTCTTTCTTTCTTTCTTTCTTTCTTTCTTTCTTTCTTTCTTTCTTTTTTTTTTTTTTTTTTTTTTTTTTTTTTTTTTTTTTTTTTTTTTTTTTTTTTTTTTTTTTTTTTTTTTTTTTTTTTTTATTAACTTATGAATATCCACTTGATTTTAAAACCTGTCCAAATAGCATTTGAGAAAGTAGAAATTGGCAGTGCTAATATAAGATTTCTGGGTTACATAAAATACTAGTTAATGTCCAAAGGTTCCTACTCTAAACTTTGGGGTTATCTGTTCTTCTGGACAGAAATTATTTGCATCTCTACCAGACAAGAATCTATAAGTTCACCTTTACTCCTATAGAGTTGTAACTAGCCCAGATGATAGAAAGTGAAGCTCAGCACTGCATTGCATGAGCACTAAGTGATCTCTTTTGCTTCTTCCTAAGTTTAAAGGTGTTCCAGAAACACAAAACTAAACAAAAGGCAGTAAGAATCCTCAGGTTTTGAACTTTAAATGATAGATTTCAAATGCACAGGTAATCATACAAGCTTCTAGTTCTTGGTAGAATGTTTAGTTTGAGGCGAACCATTCAGGCTGATGAATTAACTGAACAAATTGCTAGGTATTTTGCTTTCCAAGTCAGTTTGAGGAGGCATCAACAGGCTTAATTTAAATCTTCCTGAGCAATAGTTTATAACCAGGAGAGTAAGTCAGGTAGCCTCACTGCTCACGGTAAAATGTGGTAACAACTCTTTATTCCTCATTACCTCTCATTCTAGGTTTCACTTAAAATTGTTGGAGTCCTGCTTCCAGGCTACATACATCCGTGGAATGCTTACCCCTTCATCTCAGAGCACATTCGTGGGCCACCAAACCCCATGGGGATTGGCCGTTTCTTAAATATGCCTGTATTCATGACTTCATGACAGCCATGGACCAGAAGCTGCAACTTTAAGTTCTCTGTTAGCAGGATAAGGTACTGGTGTGAACTAAAAAGAACACTTTTTCTCAGTGCACTGGCCTCCAGGATCTGCAGAGAACTCTCATTTCCACTGCTTGGAGCCTTTCAAAGGCACAATTCCTGGTGATCGAATATCTTGCATTGAGGAATTCAAAAGAGCACATTTATGCATTAAATAGTGCTTCTGGGTCATATTCCTGGGTAACCCAATGTTGCTCTGGCTCTATTTCATTAGTCAAGGTCTCAACTAACTTCTCTACCCTTTAACTCCTACTATAATGACTTGAAAGTGTCTTATGTTTATGGAAAAGGTGATTTCTCTACCACCTTACTCATGACAGACAGACTTTTCTGATAGTCTCCTCTCTTTCTTTTTGCAAAATTTAAACTATACCCTCCACAAAGAAAGGTGCATAAGACACAAATATACCACTGTTAAATGCAAAATTATAAAGTGAAAAGCTACAAAATCATCAAATCAAGAAAGGACATTGCCAGGCCACTTTCCAAACACAGCTCCTTCCCTTCCCTTCCCCCCAAAAAAGTAGCTACTATCTTGACACTTGAGTTAATCTTTCCTTACTTTATGGTTTTACCAATTTTGTATGTATCCCTAAATAGCTAAATAGCATATTTTAATTTTGTTTGCTTTTGAACTTTCGTAAATAGAGTCAAACATCTTACTTCTTTTATTAACCATTATGTTTATGAGCTTCATTCATTTGTCGAGTCTAAATTTAGTTTGTATACATTCATTGTTATATAAGATTATGTGATTATACCATATATTTACTCATTTTAAAAATTTTATTCTACTGTTGATGAACACAAGTTGTTTTCAGTTTTTATGGTGAATAGGAGTAGTGCTACTATAAATATTCTTGTACATATTTGCTGGTGCAAGTGTGCCAATAGTTTCTTTAGGGTAAATATCTGGGAGTGGAATTTCTGGGTTATAGTGTATGGACTTCTTCATCTTTACTAGATTATGTCCAAGAGGTTTGCCAGTTTACTCTTTCATCAGCTGCTCTATGTGAGCAGGTGTACTTTTAGAGTTCTGCTGGAATGGCCTGTGTGTTTTGTGATTTCATAAGTGATGCCTTTTTCCTTTGATCCTGTGGATCCATGCACAGTAAGCAGCCATGTTACCTAGAGCCCAGATTGAGTATAACTCTGACAAAAGACAATAGGTGTCAGTCATCCTTGCTGAGCAGGTGGCTGTATTGCCATCATATCACTGAGCCATTGCCAAAAAAAAGATGTAATTTTGACACTTAAGATAATTTTGTACAGCATAAAAATATTTGTTGGATTAAATGACATTAGCAGAAAGCAAGAACCAAATCTTTATTGACTATTTTGTCACTCAGTAAATCATATTGTTTTTCTGTGTCTTCTTCCAGACCTGTCTCAATTTACTATTTCAGTGTTTTACATGACTGTAGTCACAACACAGATTTAATTTTGTTTTGCTCTGTTACTTTAACAAGATATCATAAACACTTTTCCCTACCTGCTACATAAGATTCCTAATCATTATTATACATACTAAGGAAAAAGAGCATGAACTCTGTCTCAATGCAGCTTTAAGCTCCCAGCCTCCCTCTAACAAATACATGTCTCCCAAACCCCTACCATGTAAAAATACTGGCATTCTTCTGACTATCAAGGATATACCATAACTGATTTAACTTTCCCCTGTTGGTGAGCTTTCAGATTGTTTGTAATCCTTTGAAATTTTAAATCATGCTCATTCATATGGTCATTTTTCTTCCTTTGAGCTATTTCCTTAGCATAAATTCTTAGAAAAGGGTTAATGAGTCAGAGAGGAATATTTTCTGCATCTTGATATATATGCTACTAAAGCACTTTACAAAAGTGGTGTTCCAATTTATATTTGCACCAAGGATGTATGAATGTACACACTATACTAATCAGGGTCCTTAGGTGCAAACAAAATTTATTAGCCCTTCCAGAGATCCAAAAAGTAAGTCTTGGAGGCTCCACAGCCATGAAAGATGCCCACACCATACTATGGGACTGTTCCAGAAAAGGTAGTGGTGTTGTCATCAGGAGACACCACCGAAGCTTGACACTTTGATGTCATTATTGTCAGAAAATGAATTCTGTGCATCATCTACTTCCTCTTGTTTCCCTCTTCTATATGAAACTCTTAATTGGATATATTTGTGGGTTATATATTTACATCCCTGTTGCAGATGAGCTTTGGAAAAATGAGTTGTGTATTTTCATTAAAAGGCAGGATTCATAATTTGACAACTTCTCCAAATATAAGTAGGTCATTCAAAAGATACTGGTGGCCACAGACATGATATATGTCTGCCTCACCGTTCGTAACTGCCACATTAGATAATTAAATTGCTTTTGCTAATCAACTATATAATAGTTTTTCAAAACTTGTCTGATTACTAATTAAGTTTCTTTTCAGGTTTCTATGTCTACTCACATAAACTATCAGTCACCTTCATCTATTAGAAATATTATAATTATTTTTATCAGAAATATCTGTGATAATTATTAGTATATTTCTTACAACCATAGAGATTAATCTTAGTTGTCAATGCTCATCTTTCAACTTCTAAATGTCACAGTCATTTCTATGCAAGGTCAGGTAGGCTCAGCTCATGTGGCCTTTGTGGCCTTTCATCGCCATGGTATCATTTATTCTAAGAAGCAGCTAGTCTCTTGACATAGCCCAGAGAATTTCAAGTAACTCTAAAAAGGGAAGAAAAAATAAATCCAAAATCACAAATTTTTTTTGCACATTTCATGAATTTAGTTATTTTAGGGAGCATAAGAACATTATGCCTTTAAGTAGCTAAGATAGATACTCATGTCTCAGGTGGTATTTTTTGAATAAGAAAGATAGGCTTGACCTTGACATTTTTCTACCATCTTCATCATAGATTGATGAAACAAGCGAAGGAAATAATATTTGTTCTTTATGTCTAATCTTTCATCCAAAATATTATTAGTTTATAAACATTGACTTCAAACTGAACCCAAGCCTAATTCTACAATCTATAAATCACCATTTTACATATGGGGGAGGGGGAACACAGCTAAGTTATTTAAATAAGGTTATAAATACTTTACAGAGTCAGAAATTGGGACACTACTCAGTTTTGGTCCCCTATTATTACTACCTCATATGGCAATATACAGAATTTGTGCAAATGCCCTGTCACTAAGCTGTGCTCTTTTTTCCTCCACAAATAAAAGTACAAAAGGTGCAGGTTATCTTTTAGACCATTGGGCAAATGCCTAAATTCTTCTGGATCAATCTTCCCATGCTTTCTGACACAAATAGTTTGCCCTTCCTAATGGTGCCTTGATTATGAATGTCTATGGAAGGACTTCAATGAATAAAGGGCACTTTCCACTACTTGGTGAACTGTGTCCTCTCATGGATAATAAAAATAAATCCAACCAACATGATTGCATTTCAGAGAAGGGGTGATAGAGCAGGGAGTAACCAATCAGAAGTATATAAAACACCAAATTATGCCCCAGCGGAGTCATCTTGCATATCCTTGGTTCTGTTTCCATGTCAGTAAGGATCGCTTGAGTTATTCAAAGGCAATTTAAATGCATTGAGGCCACAGCTTACAAGGGGATAATCTTAGAAAAATCAGAAGTGAGTAAACATTAATAGTTAGTAAAATAAGCAGTCTTAAAAGTTGCACTCCATCTTGCTTGCTTTTTTATTCAGTGAAAAATAAAATTTTTTGACATCTGGAAATTGTCTGCTTCTAACTTGAGCTTAGGATGACTCATTTAAAGACAGTGCCACAATTGCCATATGCTAGAATACAGAAATTTAGGCTGCTTATTTTTTTTAATTTAATTTTAAGCTCAAAAGTATAAATTCGCATTTCCGTTCTCCCCAGGGACAGCCTCAGGAGTGTGCAGAGTCCCTCCACCTGAACATACAGCCAGCCAATGATGTGTCAGCACTGGAAATTCATTTCTTTAAGCTCTGAAAGGACGTATAAGCTTTTCAGAGTCTTCAGGAAGGATGCAAAGACCCCTCAGAGAAGGAAGCTTAGGCTGACACCTTAAACATCGCCAGTTTTAATCTGCTAGCACTCTGGTAGAAGCTGGGAATAGGGCTCAATACGAACATAGAAAATGAAAGAAGGGATTGAACAAAAGAAGTGTGGGTAGGAAAAACAAAAGGCCTATTTCCTAATTTTCTCATAGAACATTGCTTATTTGCAACAATGGGGCAAAAGCCTCATGCTGCTTTATTTATTTTATAATTTTGTTTATCAAATACTTTTATAACATTTGCTAGGTGCTAGTTACCACTCTATGTACTTTACAAACATAAATTTATTCCTCATAACAACCTTAAAAAATAGGCAATTTTATTATTTCTATTGGATAGATGAGGAAAGAGGCATACAGAGATTGAGGTGAGAGTCCCAAGGTCACCAGCTAGTAAGTGATGGAACTGGGAATCCGGATCAAGGTTCAGATGGGCTCCTGAATCCCACTTCTTAACCACTGCATCCTGCTTATATACAAACCATGAATGTTTTCAACTCTCTTTGAAAACTTTGTGTTAGGGATGTAGACGAGGAGAGAAGTGAAATAGTAACGGCTAGCTCTCAGAATTCAGCTTTTAGGTGGAGAATATCTAATAATGTCTACAGAAGACTCAGGAGACACGAGTCCTGAAATTAGATTCCTTTCTTTGCTTTGTGTAACATTTAGAGAGCTATAGCAACTTGCTACCTCTATATTCATCTTTGAATGGAGATTTTGAAGTTGGTCAGATAAGAATTTTAATTTTCATATGAAAGAGAGGTTAAACACCCCCAGGGGGCAATTGGACATTAGCTTGATGGCTTGTGAAGGAAACTTCACTTATTATTAGAATGGTGGAATGGGAAGAAAAAGTAGGCGACTCAAAACACTTTATAGAATCTGAAACTCTTCTATGTGGCTTAGCATCATGGGAATTTTCTTGGCCTGTGCTGTGAAGGTAGCATGACCCTCTCTCAATGAGGGGTGTGAGTTAGTCACTATTTCCAACCATACAATTGCTTCATTATGTCCACACCCACATTTTTCTGTTGCAGGCCAAAGAAAAGGCCCATTGTCGATGCCAAATCACCATCTGAAAACAAGAGTATCATAATTCACCTAAAATATCTTAAGACTGTTCTGGGGAACAGTATATTTTATTTGAGGCTGGATTGCAATTTTTAATCATCCCTCATTTAAGAATGGTGTTAAATCTTTCTAGGTATTAAAAAGATCTAGATCCTTAATAATAATATTAAACATTTAAAGGTATAAAAAATTACCCTTCACATCCTTCAGAACTTGTGCTTTACTTTTTAAAATGTTATATGTTTTGCCTATTAGTAGTTTATCCATAGAACCTTGGGTTTCTGGCCTTTGGGAGTTGGGAAGACTGCAGGGGTTGTAAGCCATTGTTCAGAGACCATTGCATTCCAAAGTCTCGATGGAGAGTGATTTTGGTCCCTCAGGAAAGTTTTCCTTGGCTGTAAACAGAAACAGTGGTGGGATGTTGTTAATGATATCTTGTCTGTTTGAGGCCAGAGATGCTGCTAAATAACCTGCAATGGACCAAACAGTCCCCTACAATAGAGAATTATCTGGCCCAAAATTTAATAGTGATGGGACAGAGAAATCCTGCAATAGAGGTTTTGAAAACATTATTTGCATGCCTTTTACAAAGACACTTTGATTTACGTTGCTTGCCTTAAGAGCCCTTTGTATACACAGGTAGTCAATCTTGGAGCTTACTAGCTCACGAGGGTGTTGAGTAGGACTGTCTCAATGTTCTCAGAGGGCAAGAAAAGCTCCGTTTCAGAGCTTAAGGTTCCAAAGCACACTAAAAACAAATTTTGTGAGCTAGCCCAAGAGCCTAACCTTCATTTAGAACTTAGAAAAAATATTTCCTAAGTTCTAGTCTTGAAATGAACTTTTGGAATGCACTTGTTTGAAAACTGGGTGCTGCCTTGATGGTGTCTCTCAGTTCAGACCATTGGGATAGTTGTCTGTGTATGCACTGTTCAACTTTATGACCTTTAGTTCCTGAGAACACTAAAAAATTAGTCACTGCTAGTGAAATCTTCTGTTAGACGAGTACAGAGTATCATGTGGTGGTGGTAAGAGGATGGGCTTTGAATCTAAGTGTCATTCTTTTGGATGTGTGATCATCCAGCTCCAATCCCCAGCATACTCATCTGAAGATAGTGATTTTTACAGACTTGTTTAAATGACATGACATAGTTTATTCAAATTGTGTGCTTCAGTGCCTGGCACATAGTAGATATTTGATTAATAGTAATTTCCTTTTCCTCACCTATTTTTCTTAGGGAGAACACTTCCCTTCTTTTCTTAGCTCATAAAAATGAAACATCTATGTAGCGTTTTGGAAGGCCCAGAAAGAGAGCTTCTGTCCTTGCTTCCTTCTGTTGTATGCTTCTCCAAGGGAGGAGGGAAGACTCATCTGATTGTTGAAATTTGAGGAAAGCATATTTTGTAGAGCCCATGAGTTCACATGGAGCTTTTGTGCAAATGAGACAAAGGACTTTAACAGACAGTATTTTTATGCAATACAGATTTACAACAATGTGCCCAGCTTGGCTAGAGCAATGTGGGCTATCCTGTCCCTCAGTGTGGGCTATACTGCTCCTCAGCCGGCACACTGTGCAGGGAACAATTTGCACTCCTGTGTGCATTCTCATTTTAGAACTGCTCTGCTGCAAAGAGTATTCATTTTTCCCTGTCCCTAGTTCTGTGGGTAAGCACAGCTGGGTCCAGGCTCAAGGGCAGGCTTCCAGAGGCAGGTCTGTCTCCACTCTGTGCTTGACAGGTATGCTCAGCAAATCTTGTCTGACTCCCAGGGTCTAGAAATCTAAACTTAGGGAAGGAATAGGAAGTCAGATCCTGGCTGCAGATCCATGTGGCATTCTCCATCTGACTCCTGACTATTTTTCCATAGAGGAAAAGGGTGAGATTAGCATTTCAAAAATCCCAGCAACGTATTAGTTAATCAATGCATCCATTTATTTATTTATTCTAGAAATGTTTTTCAGCATTTTTGTGTGGCAAGTACAATGCTAGAAGTTGGGGGTAAAACTTTAAATAAGACATGATCTCTGCTTTAAAAGTACTCAACAGCTTAGTGGGCAAGAGAATCAAGCTAGAACAGCAGGGTGTACCTAATAGACGCATATATGGGGTGCTTTGGGAACATGAATTTAACTAAATCTGAGAGGAGCAGAAAAATCCAGGGTCTTCCCAGGAGAGGTAACATCTGAGCTGAGCCTTGAAGGCAGAGAAGGAGTTTATCGAGCACATGAGGGGTAAGCCGGAGAATGACATCTAGGGTAGTGTTCAAGAGTTTTGGACAGCTGAGTGAATAATGGTGGCAGTAATTAGGAAAGAGGATTTAGAGGAAAAACATTTTAGACATGTTATATGGAAATGTCCTCTGTGTCACCTAAAGTTGTCTAGTAACTGGGTGAATATAGGAGTCTGGAGGGAATAGAATAAAGAAATCCATATTTTTATGGAAAACCTAATATATGCCAGATGTGGCATTAAGTGATTTACATGCTTTTGTTCATTTAATTTTCCTCAGACTGTATAAATTACATATTATTATCTCTACCTTACAGATAAGGAAAGAAAGGTGTTTCTCAAGGCCACACAATGGTAGAGGTGGAATTTGAATCCAGATTGTGCGTGCCAAAGCCCATGTTCCTTCTAGAATCTGAGACTGCTTCTGGGCAAGATGATGGAGGCTGGGGTTGGAGAGTCTGGTTTGGGAGTCTTTAACCCACAACGATGGTTTTTTCTCTTCACATCTGCATTTGTGTGAAGATTGCGTCCAGGCTTTCTTGTCACAGTAATTTATGGCATCTAGTTACCTTATATTAGATATTCCTATTTTCTCCTTCCTCCTTCCCCCACTGCCTCCCTCCTTTCTTTCTAAAAGCTACTCAGGTAGTAGTATCTTTTAATTACTGCCTACTTTTTCTTACCATATAAGTCAAAATTTGAGTTAGATTTCAGTTGGTTTAAATACTGTTTCTGTGTCAGTTACAACAGTTTGCTGACTAATTCTCAACCAACTACAATTTAATGTTTTGATAGAAGCATAACATTTTCATAGCAGGAGAACCAATAGCTGACCAAGTTCACAGCTTAAATTTAGTCTCAAGAAGATAAAGGGTTTATTCTATGAATTAGAATTGACATATGCACTTTAAGAACTGTAGCTGGTGATGTTATAGAGAAAGCATTTACTTGAGGTTATTTTGACGTTTGCGAAAGCCAGAAAGTAGTCCCCATTTACTCTGATGAGAATTGACTCTCTGTCTCTCTTTCTCATCCCTCCTATCTGTCTTCATGTCTCTCTCTAACAACTGGAATTCATTTTTTACACTTTAATTCTCAAAACTAGTAAATAAAGGATTTTTTGAGGAATATTTTATCTGACCATATTAATACACATGGAGAAATATCAGATAGTTAGGGTATCCTGATATCCACACATCTTTCATTAAAGTTAAGGAAAAATAACAAAGATTCTTTTATCTTGGACACAACTATTGCATAATAAACATGATCATCCAGTAGAGGGCAGTGCCGACTTATTCATAGACTCTTTAGAAGCAGAATTTAATAGTGAAAGCTTTTTTCTTTATTCCCCCCTTCTCTCTTTCCTTCTCTCTCTCTCTGTCTCTCTCTCTCTCTCTCTCTCTCTCTCTCTCTCTCTCTCTCTCTCTCTCTCTCTCTCTCTCTCTCCCTCCCTCCCTCCCTCCCTCCCTCCCTCCCTCCCCGCACTCCCTCCCTCCCCGCACTCCCTCCTTCCCCCCATTTCCCTCTCTGGACTTGTACTGAAGAAGATGATTAAGAATATTAGTGATGGGGCCTGTCCCTAACTGGTCCTCAGGCTGATTTGTCGCTCTTATGGAGAAAAGGGTTTGGACTCCAGCATTTAGGGGATTTATACCAACTTTTGACTGAACACAAAGAACAGTGCATAAGGCATGAGGGAGGGAGGAGATGCTCTCCTTCTTCAGGAAACCAGTAACAGATGATCTTTCATCCTGAAGACTGGGAACCTTGTAGACAGAAACTTTGACACCAAACTTGATGCTCTTGCAATGATAGATAAAAGTGGTGATCAATGATAGATGGAATCAGTTATGGACAGGTGGGAGTAGAGGCAAAAGATTAAGGCAAATGACTTGCAGTTGCTGCTGAAATTTTGCCTTGTGGGTCCTTGGGTGTCTTTGGGGACACCCAAGTGTAGGTGAGAGACGTTGTAAGAAATGTTATTTTGAGTTGCTGCCTAGGCATTTTACAGTAAGACAACCCTGCTCACATCCACAGTCTGGACATTTAAGATAAGAACCTGAGTTTAGGATTTCTGCCCCAAGTTCCCACTTTGCTTTTCCCAGGGCACCTTTTCAAATAACTAGTTAGAGTTGAGTCCTTGAAAAGTTACTGATCTCTCTACCGCCTTATAGGTAATAGGTGCTTGCTATCCTAATCTCTATCTCCTCACTTTGGACAGGGAACTGCCCTTCCGCCAGCTCACTGTGCCTCCCTTTTAACCAACCCCCAATCCTGAAAGTAATTCTGGGATCTGTAAGTAATAAACCTTGTGACTTGACTTTTTTAGTGCGAGTGTATTGAAGCTGTGCTTTAGAACAAAACAACCCTGAGGTTTTCACATCCCCAATGTGGGAGCTTGCATGCTGAGAGATCTACCTGCCAACCCAGTGTGGGTGGCTTGTGCCTCCTTATTCAGCAGGTCATAATCTGCACACTTTTTTTTTTTTGCCACATGCTCAAATATTTATTAGCAAGCAAGCAAACCTTAATCTGCATATTCTTAATTTAATACGCCAGCTATGAGTACTTCACCATATTTTTAAAATTGAGGTATAATTGACATATAACATTAAATTAGTTCAGTGTGTAAAACAGAATGATTCAGTATTTGTATATATTGAAATCACCATAATAATTCTAATTAATATCTCTCACCACTCATAGTTACAAATTTTTTCTTGTGATGAGAACTTTTAATATCTACTCTCTTAGCAACTTTCAAATACATGATACACTTTTATTAACTATAGTCACTATGCTATACATTATATCCATGACTTATTTATTTTATAACTGAAAGTTTGTACCTTTTAGCCGCCTTTGCCCATTTTACAAACCCCACTCCCCTGCCTCTGGAAACCATTAATCTCTTCTCTGTATCTATGAGTTTGAGGTGTTTTTTTTTTTTTTAATTTCTATGAGTCTACATATAAGTGAGATCGTATAGTATTTGTCTTTTTCTATCTGACTTATTTAACTTAGCATAAAGTCCTCAAGTTTCCTCCTATGTTGTCATAAATGGCAAGGTTTCCCTTTTTTATGGCTGAATAATGTTTCATTGTACATATATACCAAGTTTTCTTTATTCAGTCAACTAAAGATGGACACTTAGGATGCTTCCATGTCTTGGCTATTGTAAATAATACTGCAATAATTATGCAGATATCTTTTTGAATTAGTGTTTTCATTTCTTTCAGATAAATACTCAGAAGTGGAGTTGCTGGATCATATGGTAGTTATATTTTTAATTTTTTGAGGAGCCTCTTGTCTTTGAAGGAGAATATTCTCTCCTAGACTTCTTCAGTCTCTCTTCACTCATAGGGTCTTTTTTTCTTCTTCCCAGAGATTTCCAACCTTGGAGGATCTGGAATTTTTAAGTTATTTATATATAGATGCTTTTACCTTCCATAATAAAAGCATCTATATATAAATAACTTAAAAATTCCAAGATGGCTACCTTCATCTTGGCAGATCTACCCACATAGGGCCTGAGCCCATACCATCAAAAGAGGCAATTACTAAAAGGAAGAAGGGTAAGGTACTATTCTATCACAGCTGGAACTAAAAACTAAAGCTACTGATTATACAAAAGGCCTTTGTTTGGACTTTATGCAAAGCATTTCAATGACACTCAGAGAAGACTGATTTATTAAGTTCTAACAATTCTCATTCTAATACCAACATGAGAACTTCAAGGAGGTTTAATTTTCAAGAAAAGGAGAATTCAATTCAACATGGGTTTATTGTTTGTTGTATTAACACTAAGCTAAGTACTGTAGACTCTTCAAAAGAAGTATCAGCTTTGCTACTTTATCTCAAGAAGCTTCGAGTTTCATTGGGGCAATTGTATATTAATCTTCAAATAATTAGAGAACAATATCAGACACAGTTCCCAACAGAAGTAATTGTAAAAGAGATGAGACTAGGAAGATGATTACATCTCCAGATAGCCCAAAACATTTTTCTAGAGAAGGAAGGAAGTGGGGAGAGGGCGGTGAATGTTTGCAATTGAATTGGAAAGATAGAAGGAAAAGCTATTTAAGGAAATTTAATTACTACAAGTAACATTCTTCAAGACATTTCAAGATGAAAGAAAGGAAAGGAAAGTTGGGTAGGCAAGACTGGAGAATAAGACATGGAGGAGGGAAACTGGATTTTTTTTTTTTTTTACTTTCATTACTGTTTTAAAGTTATATTTGGCTTCTGCCAAGGTACAGCCTTTGACATAAGAGCATACAGGGTATTCCAGGAATTAGAAAGGGTGGAAGTTCTGCTGCATCAATGCCAAAAACTTTTTCCATTTGATAATTCCTTGTTCTCAGCCATGACCTTGTTTCCATGTGCTCTAACTGGGTCTCTATGAAGCTTATGGATCGAAAACTCTTGCTTTTAAATGCTTAAGAATAAGAAAGTTGCTGCTATTGGTGCCTAACATATGCAGGTGTTTAGTAGGAATCATTAAATGTTTTGAAGCTCATTTCTGGTGAAAATTCATGAAGAACAGCATCTTAATATTTTGTATAATTAGACCATGGTGTATTGATTTCATTCTCTGTTTTTTTACTGTGTTAATTACTATTAGGATGTAAATTATGGCTTGAGTAGGGGAGTATTTAGTACCAAACTAGGTACTTCAGTTGAGAGTAAGTTTGTGTGTTATCAGATCACATCGTAGGGTGCTGAAATTTGCGTGTGGTTTCAGCCTTTTTTCTTTAATTGCGGAAGGACCTGTCTTAAATGAGGGACCTTTTGCTTGGGGGCCTCACAAAATGGCCACATTCTTTGTCCTGGTCTCATGAAAAGATACTGAGACTTGAAGAGAGGGAGAAGCCAATGCTCCTCCTGAATGGAAATAGAGAAGGGGAGCTAAAGCGACAGTGGTTCTCTCCTTGTCTCCTGGCAACTGTTTAAGTTCCTTTGTTCATAGAGAAATAATGTGGCTTATGTTTGAATCAATTTTTAAAATTATTGGAATTTTATATTTAAATAGTCAAAATTCTGTCAGCTCGTGAATGGACTGGTCCAGGAGAAGCCAGGGTTCCACTGGCCCACCGGCCTTAGGACAGTCCATTTGTTTTATCTCTCTTTCATTTGCTTTGAGCACTTTGGCTCCAAGTTTTGAGGTAAATTCTGTGCAAAAATTAGAAGGAGTAATCCTTATGGCTGCTATTTGTGAAAAACAAAAAACAAAAAACAAAAAACAAAAAAACAACTTGCTGAGTATCTTCCCCAGAGGCAGTTGAGTCTGAGGTTGGAATCACTGGTGAAGAGAACAAATGACAGTTTTGCACCACAAAGATATTAGTTATCATAGTTGTTTTTCTGATATGATAGTAACTGATTCTTTAAATATGATTGAATTCCAAGATTATGTCTCTATTTGGGCAAAATGAAATTTCTGGTGTTGAAATTTGTATATTAATTTGTTTTCATTTTCTAATGTAAGAACTGCTGATGAGGTGAAATGATTGTGTGGTTTTATTTTAGTTTGTGTATTAGTCGGGGTTCTCCATAGAAACAGAACTAATAGGAAATACACACACATACACATACATATATACAGAAAGAGATAGATATTTATCATAAGAAATTGATTGTGGGGACCAGCAAGTCTTAAGTTTACAGGGCAGGCTGGCAAGCTAGAGACTGAGTGGGTGTTGCAGCTTGAGATCAAAGGCAGCCTGGAGTGAGAATTTCATCATCTTTGGGGGGACTTCGGTCTTTTTTTACTTAAGGCCTTCAACTGATTGGATGAGACCCACGCATATTATGGAGGCTAATCTGCTTTACTCAAAGTCTACTGATTTCAATATTAATCACATCTAAAATAATATCTTCATAGAAACATCTAGACTGGTGTTTGACCAAAATGTGGGTACCATGGCTTAGCCAAGTCAACACATAAAATTAATCATCACAGCTTTCAAATTAATAAGTTCTTGTAAAAACTTTTACACACACTGGAATGAATGAGAATTCATACTAAACCAAATCATCAGATTAAAAGACAAACATATTTTTGAGACTTAGATCTTCAGCACTCACATAGACTTCTTAATCTCCAGGACAGTACAGGTCAGAGATCATATTCTTTAGGTGAGTTTTCCCCAGGCCTGGGCCTGCCGTCCTATTTCCCACTGCCGTAATTGCTATTTGCAGCTTTGTTCCCCTTCCACTCTCTCCAAAGATGGAGTTTGTGATGGAGACTCCATTTTACCTGTCCACTGTATGGTCTGACTTGGGACTCTAAATCTGACTCAACCCTTATATTTTACAGAAGGGAAAACAGGTTTAGAGGGAACTCTTGAATGGAGTTTGTTCACTGTGATGAGATTCAGTGTGATATTTTTAATCACTTTATTTTAAAAGTCATTTATCATAAAGAAAACAAAATGCCTATTCAAAAGCGACAATCCATGAAGGCAGCTCAATATTATTACAAGTCGTAATTGAGGTAAACAATCAGAAGAGATCAAAGTTTAGCTATGCCACAGCTTCCTATGAGCTATAAAACCATAACAACAACTTCTGAGTCATCACAATTTGAACATTCTTATTGTTTTCACGTGCAAAAGGAAGTCTATAAGTGCAAAATATAGCAGTTTATAAACAAAGTCCCTGCCTTTCAGGTTGGAGTTTAAGAAATGATAATGATGGAAATAATAAGTAATTAATAATGATAATTAATAGTAATAATTACAAAAGGATGAATATAATTACTGTGTACAATGCCACAGCTCCCAACACAGGCTTTTTCTTATTTATATCTTCCTACATATCCTCTGTGGGTACAGATAAGGAGATAATTTACTCAGGGTCTCAGAAGAAGGTTCCGCTACAGACCCAGTCCATGCTCCTAAGGCCAGTGGTCTGGGTGGAGCTTCGCCAAAGCTGCACTTTTCTTTAATAAACAGGGCAAGGGTCATTTGCAATGCAATTTCCCAATTTAAGTTGACAGGGGGCCAATTCAACTCAGAGACTGGGTTCTGTTGGGTGAGGTGAAAAAACAATTTGATGGTTTGTTCAATTCACCTTGCTAAAAAGAAAGATGAGGAGGAGGCCTCGTCCATAGGTTGAAGTATTTGTGTTCTTTCTGCTGACACAATCAGAGCTTTGAAAACTATTTGCCCTCAAAACAACTGTTAAAGAATCATTCTTGCTATTACGAACCCTGTGTCTAATGTACCAACAGGAGTATCACCTAGGAATTAAGTCAACTATGCCTTCTGTTCCTACTGTAACCCTTTATTAGGCGCACATGCAGGCGAGACTTGCGTAGCAATTGCCGGGCCGGGTGCGCTTGGCGCGACGTGCTTGCGCACCCCACGTCCGTACGCGGAGCCGGGGAGAGGCTTCCCGCCTCTGTACAGGTCCGGGAGGCAACTGGCGGCGCTGCTCCCAATCGCGCAGCGTCGGGTGCAGCCGCGCTGATTCCTGAGCACCGCTGCGCGGTTGGTTTTCTCCCGGCGGAGCGGGACGCACGCGACAGCGATGAGCTGGGAGTTGCTGCTGGCGCTGCTGGCGCTGCTCGCATTTGTGGTGCAGCTGCTGTTCTTCTTCAGAGCCGATGGTGACCTAATCCTGCTGTGGGCCGAGTGGCAGGGGCGACGCCCAGGTGAGGACCTTTAGACGCACACTTGTCCGGGGCAGGAGATCGGGCTCTGTGCAGCCGAGTCTCTCTGATGCCTCTGCATCTCTCTGGGTGGCGTGGAGCTTCCACGCGGCAAGGCTGAGCCTTTTTCAGGGGCTGCGGGTTGGGGAGCTGGTTGCCAGAGTAAGACAGCGTTGGAATCGGCAGGGCGCCTTTCAGGACCCTGAATTCTTACCGGGGTCCCAGAGATTCTGATGCAGTGTCGGAAGATGGTACTTTCAGAAGTGGCGCGCGTCTCCCTAATTTGTAAGGGAGCCTGCTTCTGAGGACTGGAGCTCCGTTTTTCTACCCCCGAAGTTGTTTATCCTTCACTTCTCACTCTCCTGGAGTTTTGCTATAGCAATATTTGAGGTTATCAACGAAAAGAAGACCTGAACCTCTGTAAATTTAGGAAAAGAGTTTGATTTGGGCCAAACAGCAGATATGCCCGAGAGCAGAGCTCCAAAAAGCCTTGAAATGGTGCTGTGACTTGGAAAAGTGAGGGCTGCTTATTTAGGTAGAGGGGTAAGCGAGAAGTACATACATTTCAGAGATGGACGGTTTTACATCAGATGGAAAGGATGTACAGATACGGTTGAGTTGTGCCCCCTGGCATTAGGGAGTCTGATAATAGAGTTTGGAAACATTTATTCTTCGAGGCAAACTTTTAATCAGGATGCAAAAGGAACAGGCACTGCTTTCTGTAATCACTTATTTCTCATGTTGAAACTGATGATTATTAATTATCCCCATGGAATGAGCCCAGGAATCTGAAAGGCTCTTTATTTTCTTTGGGTTACTGATTTTTAGTTAGAGCAGTTAAAACACCTTTTATTTCTCAAGGTGATTTGGAGTTATCCACTCACTCATTCACTGGAACACGAAGTATAACCCTAGAAAGAAATGGATTGGCACTTGCCTGGAGCAAGATCACTGTTGGTATACTAAGTAGCATATCTTGCAGGTAAGAAAATTAATTTTCAGAGAAATTTAAAGAGCTTCCCAAAGCTAGGTTTTGAATTCATAATGGCTGGGGGAAGTGGGCTTTCCTTGGACTAAGTTTCCTCTATGAAAATACTTATCATGTGAGAAGGTTTGCTTGGAATTGATAACATGCTTAAAAATGGGGCCAGGAGGGAAGGGCAGCCTTATAGCTTCCATGGGGGTGAAAATTGGTTCTTGGGGACCGAAAAAGAAATGTACAGCTCACCCCTACCCTCAAAATCTTTTTCGTCAGTATTTCATTTCTTTCATGGATTTCTTTTTTTGGGGGAGGGCGTTATATAATGTGCGCAATACTGATGTTACTGAGTTCATAGAAATACACTACACATTCTTAAGGTCAGTGCTTTGGCAAAGTAGTGTGATTGGCTGACTTTCACTTAATCATTAGCTCTATTTCAGCAGATGGAATGCACTGTGCCTATTGGTTACCTTGTGGGTGTTTGTGTTTGATCTTCAGTGCTTTTGTGTTAACTTGGACTTTGAGCATATAAGAATAGTTTATATTTTATTATTTAACTCTACAAAAATTATTCAACCCATTAATTATGTCAGGAGCTGAAAAGGAAAAACTTTGACAATATTGAGCAGCTAAACTAAAAGTTATTTTCACATAACAAGCAAAAGGTAAAAGTTAAGGAGACTAAACAAATTTTAAGAAATTTATTTAATTTTTTCAATCTTTTTATTTTACTAAAAAAACAAAAGTTTTTGAAGGATTTTTAACATATTGCTATTATTATGTAGTTATATAATTTGCTAATTTGCATATTTTTTATTATATTACCATTTATCTAAATAAGTACATTACATTAAAAGTTATTTAGCAAATACAGTCATAAAATTCAGTTGAATGTTAATAGTTTTTAATTTAGGTTTTAACTTAATTTTTAAATTTAGCCATTCTTAAACCTGCATTGACTGAAGAGTAAACTTTATAGAACTCCTCATGTAGAAAGCACAGATATAAGTACAGTACATAAACAGATATACAGTATATCTGTGGTATTAAAATTTCATGGAAGAGTTATTAGGGCAAAAATGACTAAAAGGACTCCTGGGAGGTGGGGGTGATGATGAATAAAAGTTAAATGAACATGGAGATAGGCTCAGATTCTCCAAGCAGCTCCGACTAGAAAGATGGGCAAACTCTATCAAGGTGAAAAATAATTTATCCTCCTTATCTCCTTAATAGGTTTGTTACTTTTTGTTACTTTAAAAAATAGACAATATACTCACATAATAGAAAATTAAAAATACAAAAGGACATACAGTGAAAACTCAAGTTCTTTCCCACCTCTGTCACGTAGCCACAGTATGTCTCTCTGAAGGTAACCATCATTTCCCACTTTTTATGTATCCTTCTAGAGAAATTCTCTGCATTCCCAAACATATATCTCACATGGTAACATTTAAGGATGACTAATTTTAGGTATTGCACATTGATCCAGAAAAAAAGTCTTGGCACAAGTCCAGGGCAGGAAGTCTCAACAGCAGTTTATGTAAGGAAAACGCAGGTTTTAGTTGACAGGAACTTCAACAGGAGTCAACTGTGAAATGACTGCCAGAAAAAATTAGGCAAGCCTAGATGTTTAGTATCTGAAGCAGCAAACTGCAAACAACAACAGATGTCCTCTGTCACCTGCTTGTATGTGTTACCCTCTGTGCTGGGCACTGGGGACATAGCAGTGACTGATCCAGCCACTGTCTAGACCCTCACAGAGCCTGTCTTTTGGGGGACAAGAGGAGCAATTTAGTCAGCTCACCCTGCTCTGAATTGTCCAGACTCCATGAGAATACTGTGTTCCTGCTCTGGCTAGCTCTCTTCCATAGGGACATTGGCCAACTAGAGCTTGTGCGGAGGGTTGTGTATAGAAGGGTGAGGAAACCTAATGCAAACTAGATTTATTGAAAACGAAATACACTTCCCACAATCCCACAAATGGGATTTATAATTAATCCCATTTTCCAGTTGTGGAAAATTAAGGCACCAGATTCTCACACAGGAGCATTTCACTGCTGTGTGTGATGGAGCTGGAGTTTGAACCCTGGATGTCTCTCTCTAGAGCTTATACTGTCAACCTGACAGAGGCCTTAGAAATTGCTTGACTAAAGCAGTAAACTAGTGTCATGATTTTTAACTTTTCTGATTGAAAACAAAAAGTGTGTATGTTAAGTGATACCTTATTTGTTATTTTTGATAACATATTTTAATAAATACGGCACACAAGAACATTGCACCACAGTGGCAATGTTCAGAGAAAGTGGCTGTTATCTCCTGCAGTGCTAATGAGTTTTTCATTGGACCAAAAGCAAATAAACCCTTGTCATGACTTTATTACTGTAATGTTTTTACTGTATTTAAAAAAACATAATTGGGCAAGCAGAGTACAGCATTTTATCTTGTTGTCATATGCATTTTATCTTGAGTGAACCACTGGACTAGGTTCTTTTAAGGTGAAAGCACAGGTATTTGGAAAGCACTTTTACAAAATGATCTTTACTTGATAGCACTGAATACGATTGACATATGGGGAAAACATGACTGTAAACCTCCAGGATGGTTCCACCACACCATAGAGTAGATATAGCATGTTCATATTCATCATTAATACCTCCATTGTAGGAAATTAGAATAACAGAATTGAAAACTGGATGGGAACTTAAGTGATCATCTTATGAGTCCCTCATTTTATGGAGAAGAAAAATGAGAAAAGAAAGTCTAAGCAGACTTTCTATTTACTTAGCCTTATTTTTCTCGATCAGATACAGAAGTAAGTAGAGCTTTGAAGTGAAACGGTGGAGTTATAAGGCTTACCTTGAAGTAAAGTCTGGAAAAATCATCCAAGAGTCTGGAATACACAAAATAGAGTGATAACTGCTACTAGTATGATTTGTATTCATGCTTTCTTTTTTTTATTGGGTAGGAGTTGTTTTCTTAGGATATTTAATTTTAAAACTTTAAAAAATTGCTTTATTGAGATATTATTATCACATAAAAAACTGTAGTTAATACATACAACTTGATGAGTTTGCAGATAAGTATACACCTGTGAAATTATCACAATCAAGGCCATAAACAGGATATTAAAAATTTTAAGCTCTACACATTCTATCTTCATATTTAGGGGTATTGTTTAAAACACCTTTTTTTTTTTTTTCTTGCTGACCTTTGATTATGGGTGTAATTCATAGTTTTGTTTTCTCTCCTCAATCCTCACTCTTTTCTCAATAGAACGGGAGCTGAACAACAAGGTGATCTGGGTGACTGGCGCATCAAGTGGGATTGGTGAGGAGCTGACTTACCAGCTGTCTAAACTAGATGTTTCTCTTGTGCTGTCAGCAAGAAGAGTACATGAGCTGGAAAGGGTGAAAAGAAAATGCCTTGGTAAGTAAATCTAAAACAACAGCAATGCTTCCTAGAAGTAAATCAGAATCCAAACTCAAATTCAGCTGGAGAAATTTTCAGCGGTACAAGTGGGGTTTTCCTGGGAGGTACCCTCTGGTTCCAAATGCTCCAAGTACTTTGGTCATTCTCTTAATTAGCTGCTTCTGCCTTTTTTTTCTCTCTTTCTGCTACCTTTCTACTTCTTTTTTTTTTCCTGCACTGATTATTGGCATTAGGGAATGACCACCAATTCCCTCAAATGCCAGTGGATTCTCTCATACATTCTTATGTATGACTTCCATGTATGTAACCAGAAAAGTTAAATTAGAAAGGGTCCTGACTCATTTTGCTAAAATGTCAGATAGTAAAGTCAGATAGGATGGTATTAGATTTTTGTTAAAAAGGATAAAAGAACAGGAAGGGAATTTAAAAAATACAGTTCGAGATAATATTTTTCATGTTCATATATAGAGCAACAATTAATTTTTGTTTATTTGAGTTTTATTGTAATGTTCACATTTATAATCAGGATCAAGTAATAGTTATTATTTTTCATGGGACATTTAGTATCTAAAATGAGGTAATTTTGAACTTGCCAGCAGACCATTTTTTTGGTCATCTGCCTGTTATTCTTTACAATTTTTTTCTTTCAGTGTGCTGATGGAACTACCTACCTGGAAATGAGAGTTAAAGCCACAAGGCCTCTTTTACAATATTACTTTCAAAAGCCTCTGGCATTTCTGCCCTGGGCCACTGCTTAAGGTAGTTGCTCCTCTACCCTTGAGACTTGCAGGTTCTACACTGGCTGAGATGAAGCATATTAGCATTTCTTAGATGGAATGAGGCTGATTGTTTTCCTTTTATTTGTCAGATGACTGGTGCAAAGTTTTCTATTTCTTTTAAGACAGTTAAATGTTTCTAAATTTACGCCTTTGCCCAAAAAGCCTTTATACCTCTTGTATTTTCTCTACTTGATTGTTTTTCTTATTGGCATTACGTGTATTTCAAGGTTAGAGGCCAAGAAAATTAGTTTCATTTTTTTTTTAAATGAACAGAAATAGAAAGGAACAGTTAGTATAGCTTGTTTGGTTGGGAATTTCAGGATTATATCCTTTTCCTCGTTTGACTCTTGGAATCCTTATCCTCCAAAAGGAAACTTCTATGTGTTGAGTCACTGGAGGACTCTGAGCTTCTTACTGATTTTAAGCATAAGTAGTCTTTATTTCTTAATGTGTGTAAAAGGGCAGCTAAACTTTGTGAATCTATCATAAAACAAATGTACCTTGTACTTCTAAGGAAAATGATCTAAAATTTTTGCTTTTTTGAGTATGTATTATAATCTTGACTTCTAGAACCTATTCCAATGTTACACTATTTATATACAAAGTGAAGAGAGCCATTTTACTTCCTGTGTACCCAGCCAGCATTTTGTCCAATAGGATCTTGCCATATTACCACCAGTCCTCTTCTTGGTCACTGAAAGAAATTCTTCTACAGGACCACCCTGTAGAAATGAGTTTGTTGCCAAGTCTGGTTGTAGGGTGGATGTTAATGCGAGTAGCAATGATTTTCACACTAATTTTTAAGTGTTTTTATTTAGAGAATGGCAATTTAAAAGGAAAAGATATACTTGTTTTGCCTCTTGACCTGAAGGACATGAGTTCCCATGAAGCTGCTACCGAAGCAGTTCTTCAGGAGTTTGGTAAAGTAAGTAGCATTTTGAATTGATAAGTCTTGCTTTGAAGTAGCTGCAAAAGAGAGTCCCCTCTGTAGTGCTATCATTCAAAGGGCTTTAGGCAACTGGATCCAGGTAGTGAGATCAAGGTATTAAGGCCCATAAGTTGGGCCTCCTAATATGAGTCTTTGTGTAATTAGTACTTTTCATACCTTATTCAGTACTAACTCCTGCATGCAGGACGAAAAGAGCTAAAAATTCACGGTGCCTTTTATTTTTATGATATATTACTTTCCATAAAAAGTCACTTAAAATAGGAATTTAACTCTATAGGTAAATTCTGATTTTTATTTTACCTTTTAATTGCTGACTTCTGGAAATACGCCATTCTGTTACATATATTGTTCTTCAAGTTAACAATATATGCAACCATCCCTAGGTATTCCATCAGTCCATTTATGGGTCACCCCAAAATGCCCCTTTTCTAATTTTATTTTACTAGATCGACATTCTGATCAACAATGGTGGAAGATCCCATCGTTCTTTGTGTTTGGAAACCAGTGTGGATGTCTACAGAGAGCTAATAGAGCTTAATTACTTAGGGACGATGTCCTTGACAAAGTGTGTTCTGCCTCACATGATCAAGAGGAAGCAAGGAAAGATTATTACTGTGAATAGCATCCTGGGACACTTGGGTATGCCCCTTTCTAGTGCATATTGTGCCAGCAAACATGCTCTTCGGGTAAGGCTGCTCAAACTCAACTTTGATAGAACTGACCTAAGTGTGTATGGGGGATATGGTCATTATTGCAGGAGGTCATTGGAACTGGGCAGAGACCCAAGGATACCTTTGGTAGAAGACATCCCCAGAAGATGCTCAAAGTCTTCAGCCTCACATACCTCTTCCTAATTCAACAAACATGTATTGAGCACCTACACTGTACCATGCACTACAACAGATCTGGGGATATAAAGATAAGATATAGTCCTTGCTCTCAAGAAATATATAGTTGAGTCCAGGGGTCACCAACTCCTGGGCCATGGACTGGTACTTGTCTGTGGCCTATTAGGAACTGAGTTGCACAGCAGGAAGTGAGCAGTGGGAGAGTGAGCAAAGCTTTATCTGTATTTGTAGCCTCTCCCCAGCACTAGCATCACTGCTTCAGCTCCACCTCAGGTCATCAGGCATTAGATTCTCGTAGGAGCACTGGTCCCTGGTGTCTAAAAGGTTAGGCCACTGGTCTAGTCAACATATCACCCTTCGCCTTCTCAGTTCTACCATGTCTTCATGGCAAATTTGGGGTCTACCTCTCATTTCCTCTACACACACTTTTAGGGTATAGTTTTTCTCTCCATTTCTGTGACTTCTTTTTCTCTCCCCCCCCCCCCACTTTGTAGGTGGGGTTTATTTTACTTAGTCTAAACATAAAAGCATGTCAGAAATAGAAACTGCCCACTGGATAATTAGTCCTGGGCTTCATATCCTTACTAGGGCTAGCTTGGATTCATTGGAAGAAGAAAATCTAGTCAAGGCAGAGGCTAAGAGAAAAGCTTGATTTGAGTTGCTTCACTTATGAGATGTGAATATTAGAAACAAGTGCATTTTTAATGTTGGCTAAGAGTAGCTATGAAGAAATATTATTAAACTATAACATGGAACAAATTAAATCATAAGGCTAAAAGGGGGCAAATGATTAAAGGAGATACATAATTTATAATTAATGCTGCTGAAAGTCAGTTAACAGAATGTTTCAGTGTTGGAATGATGAGATGCAATAGCCGAATGATCATTAATTAGTTTTATCAAATTTGAAGCTTTGGTTCCTTAGGACATTTTCTTTCTGCTGTAAGAAGCAGACAGTTGATGAGCGTGATGAAATGGAATGTTACATTGATGATTTCCTTATATTTTGTAATAGGGTATCAGTCACTTCCTGCAGAGCAGTTGGGCAAGTCTCAGGCTGTTAGATAAGGGAAGGTGGCTGCCCCATCTGTTTGGCACCAAGTATCTCATAAGACATGCAGGATGCTTTCAGTCAAACAATATGGCCTGCTCTTCAAGACACTGTTACTGGATTTGATCCTCTGATACAATGTGGCAGATTGAGAATAGTTATACTAGCTGAACACTGGGACCAGAAGGCTCTTGGAAGAACACATTTACTTCCTTGAATCCCAGCAAGCTATAGTGAGCTTGTTTGTCTCTGAAAAGTTCACATGCTATACTAAATGTGATTTCAAACAAGGAGAGGTTTTACTGTGTGATGGATTGGCTCTCACAGTGTCCTCTCTCTTGCTAAAGGGGGAAGCAGAAGGTTAAGGCTATGGGAGTTCATTCATTTAGGAAGCTTTTTTTCCCCCTATCCATCTGAGTCAGGCTATCTTAGTCTCTGACAGCATGAACCCTCATAGGCTGTGTTTGTTAGGGATCAGCATTAAGGGCTGGTAATTATTTAATTTTGTTGGGTCATACATGAATGTACCCTATTACCAGTATAGTCTTGGAACATTTCCTAATTTAGGAGAAAAGAAAAGTAGATGTTTATTCTGTATTTGGTTTAGAAATGGCCAGTATCTTACTACCTACAAAAGATAGATGTTGGCTGAAACTGTTAAAATTTTAAGAAAATAGAAAAAAATTGAATTCTTCCTCAGTGAGAGTTTTTGTTGAGTACTAATCCCCTCTCACTCTCTCTTGCCCCAATATCAGCACTTTAGACCACTTGATAAATAAAAAGAAACCAAACCTGAGTGATACTCAGTGGAGAACATGTACTCTTTTTGGAGTGGGGAGATGGGGATTCGTGTAAGGAGGGTGTATCAGAATCTCCAGGGGGTAGTTTTTCACCTATCCAGCACTTACCATAAAAATCACTGATGGCATGAGCCACCACTACCAAAGAGGTGAATCATTCATACCCGGAAAGAGATGAATGCCAGTTCTAGGTTGCCTCCAGTCTTACAGGTTAAAAATGCCTAATAAGCCTGCATGATTACATTTCCTGTCCTTTACTCAGGCATGTCAGAACATACTTTGATAATGTGCTATCGTCCTTCATAAAATGTTGAAGTAATTTTATGCTAATAGACATATTTGCCTTAAATTTTTTTTTTCTTATTAGGGTTTTTTTAATTCCCTCCGAATTGAACTTGCCACATACCCAGGTATAGTAGTTTCTAATATTTGCCCAGGACCTGTGCAATCAAATATTGTGAAGAATTCCTTAACTAAAGAAGTCACAAAGGTAAAAAATTTTAGTTGGGGTATAATTTGAGTGGTTTAGTAGTTACATATTGGTGTTATGTATCACTATGCCTCATGGTTTTCATGTTAGAACTACTTAAAACTTATTTACAAAACTTAATTCATGACATTTGGAAAATTAAGGTTAACTGATAGTGCTTTGGCAGCCAGGTTTAATCAAGGCTAAAGGAATTGCTAAGATACTGCTTATAAGTAATCCAGTATGATGTGATCTAAAAACCCATTTTCTATCAATTCACAAATTATAGCAATATTGAAAAATTCTCTGTGTAGCTGAATTTTAGTATATTAAATCTTACTGGTCTTGTAAAGAGGAATTTCAGTGAAAGAGCTTAGAATAAGCCTTGTTGAATTGTGATGATTTTAGGTTAGCCTCACCCAGATCTGTGATTCCATCAACTCAGATTACACGTAATAAGTTATCCAATAAATAGCAAATGTCTTGTGAAGAATCCGGTCTTGCTCAATAATACAAAATCCTTCTAAAGACCATGAAATTTTCCTTCTTCTCCATTAAGAGTTATACTGAGACAAATGTATTACTGCTTCTATATAAATGTCCACAGATATAATTTATATTTTCACATTGTCTGTGGAGGCTTTAAGGTAAAATAGGATAAGCACCCAATTATAGGAATCAAGGTGCTTGGGATGTAGACCTGGTTATCGCAATGATCTGTGTAAACACAGATAAGTTGCTACCTTTCTGGGCCTCAGTTTATTTATAAATGGTAGCAGGTTAACTAGGTTAACAGTATCAGATTAGTTTACTACCAAAAATAACTTTTACCTTTTATTTACATTTGACTTGCATGGACTCTATGTTTTATATAATTTCATTTGTTAAATGTATAAATTAATAATTTATTTAAAATTTTTATTACTAAAGGGATATATACTTATTATTAAGTACATTAAGAAGATACAATTCTAATTAAAAGCAAAGAAGTGTCACCTTTTAATTAGGCTGCATAATTTTATCTGGTAAGTGCATGACTTGTTAGGCTTTTTGAAATATGATAAAGAGCGGACAGACATCCATTAATACCTATTGGGGATTCCTAAGGGGCATGAGGTCATATTAAAGGACTCACTCAACTAAATGACTGCTGGGTCCTTTCTAGCTTAAAAATTCTGTGAAATACCTTAGACAAATACTCAGCATTCTCTTAATTGTCAAAAATTTCTTAGATTTTAGGTAATAATGGAGACCAGTCTCTCAAGATGGTGACCAGTCGTTGTGCTCGGCTGATACTAATCAGCATGGCTAATGATTTGAAAGAGGCTTGGATTGCGGAGCAGCCTTTTTTGTTAATGGTGTATTTGTGGCAATATACACCAACCTGGGGCTGGTGGGTAATGAATAAATTAGGGAAGAAAAGGATTGACAACTTTAAGAATAATCTGGTAAGAACAATTTATATATTTCTTAATACATATTGATCTTGTAAGAAAGTGAAATTTTCTAGTGCTTAAAAACTTTCCTTACTAACCCTCCACCAACTTTATGATATAAATAAAAAATATAAAAAGTATTCTATCCTCTATGCATATCTGTTGGTTTACTACTGGTCTTGGAGAAAGTTTTCTACAAGGTAAAGTCAAATCAAAGATTGCCGTTTCTTCTTCTACTGTTTGACCAGTATATGTGCCAGAAGTTCTTTCTACTCACAGACTCCTACTCATCCTGCAAGTGTCAGCTCTGGTATAACCTTCTTAGTTTGATAACTGGCTTTCTCTCTCATTTCTCGCCAGAAGGATGTGAACCTCAGCCCCGTGCTTACCTCTGTTAAAACATTTACTGAGCTTTTAAAATAGATGCACTTTTACCACATAGTACTGGTTACTTTGACTTGTTCTGGAAGCACTTGGCACATCTGCGATGTGCCTATGTCCACGTCTAAGAAAATATGCTGGTCACTCATTCTTTCAGCATTCATTAATAAAGAGAAGTGAGGAATATTATGAACTATTTCTGAGAAGAGTGTGACCATTGAAAGAATTTAGTATATAAACAGCACAGGAAATGTAATGAGTTAAGCCAAATATTATATATATGATTATGCAAAGGTTATTTCTGTGGATGGTTTTTATCGAAGTATTTTTCACTGATTTCTACATTCTTTTAGAAATAAGTTAGGGATTGATATCTAAAGAGAATTATAAAATGGAATCATACAATACATATCATTATCTAACCTAGCACTATTTAAGCAATCCAGAATTGTTAGACATTTTAATTTGCTCCAACTTTTTGCAAGAGAGTAAAAATGAAATACTGACAAAAGCAAAAACCAAAATGCTTAGACTTAAAGGTTATTAAAACTTCTATGATGCACTAACCTGTCCAGAGCTTGAAAAGTCATGAAGGTGTGGGGCTACACATTTTCTACCAATAAGTGTTTTGGTAATGTTGGGGCTTGATAGTGTGGCATGGTTCTAAAGGTACAGCTTCATCAAAGATTACGTCTGAGTTTTAAATAGTGGTAATGTGCTCAGTGATGGGTAAGAGTTGAGAGGGAAAGGCCACCTTCTAGGGAGGTGATATAGTATCTGGTATCAGGCTACCTGGGTTGATATTCCAGCTCTACCCTATTCTCCTCCCATGACCTCAGGCAAGTTACTACTCTGTAAGTCAATATCCTCATCTACAAAATGGAGATTAATGATGACAATTGCACCTAGTCATAGAATTGTTGTGGTGATAGAATGAGTTAGTATGTGGAAAACTCTTAAATACACCCTGGAGTATAATGCTTATAAAGGATTAGCTATTAATGTTTTTGTTTTGATGGTAACTAATAGATAGTAAAGATTAAAGAGTTAAATAATAGGGCAGAGAGACAATACATTATAGAAATAATTGTTTCTCAGAGGTGAAAGAAGGACCAGGGGCTAGAGTTTCAGTACCACTGTAGCAGTTGTTCTTTCAGGAATGTCCATAAGATTATTGTTTTGTTTACAAAATATGTAACTGTAAAATATAAACATTACTCAGTAATCTAGCATTTGATTACATCTAACCTTTGCTAAAAACTATGGCCTTTCTCTTCCTACCACCATTTAAAAAATATTGCTTATTATGTGGCCTTACTGCTTTATCAATTTTTTATAAAATGGGCATCCTTTCATTTGCCAGTACCATTTCTGAGATATAATACCTCATTCTTTACACAAAAACCATAGTTTTGAAAATGGTTTCACTTTTTTTACTCATTTCTATCCTCTCTGCTTTCTCCACATTTTCTGTTGTATATATCCATCTTCTTATTGCAATTTGTTTATAAGTATCTGAGTTAAGAGAATGCCAATATAATTTATCCTAAACTAAATGTACTTAGTGATAATACTTGAATGTTTCTGTCCTTCAGGTTAGGAATTGTATGTCTGGAACTTTGTTTTGATGAATCTTTATTATTTTTAGGGATCAAGAACAATAGCTGCATTGAGTTTTGTTATAATTTTTGTCTTAGTACAAATTCTTGTAAGTGGTAAATGCAGTCTTCCCAAATGAAATGTCACATCTTAGGGTATTGAGTTGCCTAGTTGTTTTACATTTTAAGCAATATGCTAAAAGTTTGCATATCATTTTAGAGTTATCTATCAAATATTTCAATTTAAATACTCCAATTCTTTGTAATTATTAAGGCAAATAAGTGTCAGTATGATATGCTGTTCCAAATGATTAATAATAGAGATTTCAGCATTTACAAAACGATACGAGTAGATTCTTACCCATAGTGGAGATAATGATGCTAAGCCCATTAGATATTTTTGTGTAGAATTTTAGCTATGATTTTTATTCTAATTTAAGCATTTGCCTCAGTTTTATAAGGATTCTCAACAGTGAATCATAATGACATAGCTCCTCAAAACAGAATTGTCAAAAATTGGGGTAAATACAAGGAGGGACTGATTTGTGTTTCTGTCACTTTTACAGGATGCAGATAATTATAAAATCTTAAAGAGAAAACATGATTGAAAGAGTACTTACATTTTTCAAGCCACTGGAAGGAGAAATAGAAAACATGAAAAATAGCCATCTTCTTATGCACTTAAGACTAACTTGTGATTTTATTTAATAACACAACTTTCAACATGCAATAAATAACCAATAAAGATTGTGAAGAATCTTATAATAAATATAGTAATACATACTTCATTCTTGGATAAAAGAACATTTTAACATACTCTATTATGCTTAAGATCTAGGTTAGCATAATGCTAACCAAAGAACTATAGTAATCCATTGAACATAAATGTATGGAATATGACATGAAGCAGAGTACTGGGTAATGACCAGAGATAAAGAAAAATCTGAAATGGTCCTGTCTCCAAAGTACTTACACTCTCTTATAAGAACTGACAGGTACAAATGACTGTAATTTGAAGCAGCAGATAGGATTCATAGCAGCCATAATTTATTAAGCACTTGTTCTATGCCATTTGTTGTACTGAGGTGCTTTGTATTAGTTAATTCATTTAGTCCTCATAACAGCACATGCTAAGGTAGGTATCAGCCCTTATAGATGAAGAAAGAGACACCAAAATCACAAAGCTAATAAGGGGCAAAACCAGGATTAAACTCAGCTCAGGAAGACTCCATTGGTAACTCCTTACTCTAGTTATTATAATTAACTTTATTTTAATCTTTACCACCTTCCAGTAGATAACATGCATAGGTCACAATATAAAATCAACAAATATTCCTTAACTATTGTCAAAGGGTATGTAACAGAAGAAAATCACAGTTCTTTATAAGCAGTTCACAGTTTAGCTACAGCCAAGGTAATACATACATAAAATAACTGTAGAATAGTTGATGAGGAAGTTGGAGGTCACTATGGTGACTATCTTTGAGGAATGGGGAAGTTGATATGTGGTGGAAGTATACCACGGGGTAGAGCAAGTAACAGCAATAGGACAAATATACACATAGCAACATGGATATATCTTAGAAGCATGATGATGAGTGAAGAAAGTAAATAAACTATAATGATTCGTTTATATACACTTAAATTTATGTGCATAGAAGGCAGTGTTCATTTTGCAAGAAAAACTGAAAAAAGATGAACATTAGATGCATTATAATGGTTGCTTAGGATAAAGAGAATGGGGTGTAGTATGGGGATAAAATGTTATGAATGAGAGGGGGCTCTTGCATGATCAGTGATGGAAATTATGGTTAACTGAATACACACTGCACCTGGGGGAAAAAAGATGAAATGTTAGAATTCTAGAATGCACATATATGCCATGTGGTCTTGTACAGATTATAAGTGCAAATAGTTCAGAAGGGGAGAGATCTGCACATAGATTAGTGTGGAAGCTCTCTGTAGAGAAGGTGTGATTTGTACTGAGCCTTCAAAAGGTGGAATTTAGACTAAGGCTGCAGGTGATTGGGATCCAAGTTGATTTTGTTTTACTTATCATTGAATTTCCAGTGCTTGGCACTGTGCTTGCCAACTTTAGGGTTTGTTGAGATTGTGTAATAAGTTAGGTATTCTTTGCCTGCAGAAGGTCACGAATGAAAACTCAGAGACTGAAATTAGCATGGTTTGGGGATGAAGGAAAAATGAATTTAGTCTGCTCAGTTACTCCAGCAATTGAAGGGTAAAAGAGATATAAAATGATTTTTAGTAATTTACTGTATAGTATTTTTTTATGGCATGTGATTAATACATGCTGTATCTATGTATAAACTTTCTCTCTTCTGTAGGCTTTTTTGTCAGTAGCCCGAGATGGAAAGGCAGATTTTTGTTGAAGTTCATTTTGTCAAAGATAGTCAAAGAACTGTGAAACCAAGTGTTCACATATTGACTTTTTAAAGTTTATTTTGCACTGACATTGCATTTCCTAATTATTACCTCAAATGGCCCTTTGAAATAGGAAGGAAATGGTGTGTTCCTTCTACCTATGCTGAAAATGAGGCACAGATGGGGTTGTGCAAGAGAATAGCTGGTTGAGTTGGTAGCAGTTACCACTAGAAGATATGGCTTAAGGTTTGTCTGCTTAACTACTGGATGAATCAGTAAGTTGTGACATGAGACCTCAGTCACAGTCAGTTATTCAGAGGAAGATTTAATAAACATCCTATTTTTTAACACTTTCACTGAAGTATAATTGATGTACAATAAACTGCACATATTCTAAGTATACAATTTGATGTTTTCTCTTCTTTTTTGCCTTATTATTATACTTAGATATACAGTTTTGTTTTGGTGGTTATCCTATATAGATAATACAGCAAAGTATCATTTAATTACTTGGTACATTTAACTTCTAGATAATATAAGGATCTAGAACAGTATGTTAACTTGTGCACCAACTTTTACACTGTTATTTTAATGTCTTCCAAACTATTTTATATCATCACTATTAATATAAATTTAACCATATATTTATCTTTTTCTTTTACTGTTCATTCCTCCCTGTATCCCTGAGCTTCTGAATCATTTTTCTTCTGTCTGAAAAATACTCTATATTTGTTTCCTTTTATGAGAATCTGCTGTTGAATTTACTGTTTCAACGTGTCTTTACATTCATTCTTAAAGAGTTGTTTTGGGGGAAAGGCTGAGTATAGAATCTTGTTTGCAGTCATTGTCTTTTAGAAAATTTAAGATATTCCACTGATTTCTTGTTTCCATAATTTCTACCAAGAAATTGTCAGTTTAATAAAATTGTTGCTCCTTTGATAGTAATGTCTGTTATGTCATTCTGGCTACTTTTATGATTTCCTTTTTATATTTTTTATGATGTACTGGCACATGGTTTTATCATGCTTGAATCTTGCAGAGATGGCCCTTAAAAATTTGGTAAATTCTGTTATCTCAAATGTTGGATCTGCCTCTCCTTGTGGAATTCCAATTATTTGTATGTTAAATATTCTCATGGTAACCATCTATTATCCTCTCACTGTACTTTCCATTCTTTTGTGTCATTTCTCCTATCACGTTTACTTCTGACCTAACTTCTAGTTCACTAAGTCTTAACTTCAGCTGTGTCCAGTTTCTATCACTCTATTCACTGAATTCTTAAACTTCTTGAATGTATTTTTCGGTTTGGGACTTGTCAATTCTTCTGTCTAGTTTCTAATTATCTGCTGAGACCTTCAACCTTATTTTTTATATCTTTAAATATATCAAACAGAGTAATTTTCAAGGTTCTGTTTAAAAACTCTATTATCTGGATCCCCAGTGGGTTTGTTCCTATTATCATCTTTCATTTCTCTTGGATTTTGATCATGTTGTCTTGTCTCCTCAGGTGCTTTATTTTAAATTAGTCCAGCATTAAATATGGAAAGTTATAAAAATAAAAGGTCAGTCCAGAGTAGATTTGCCCTGGAGAGTGGCTAAGTACACTAGAAATCCAGGGTAACTTTAATCCAGTTTTGGAAATTAAGAAGATTCAAATTGCATCTATTTTTTTGTTCACCTTTAAAATTAGGATATGGTCCTTGAGGTCCCAGTCCAATACGTGGGCAGTTATTAGGGTGCTTACCTTCTTCTTATGAAAACCCTGGACTCCAACTTTTATCCCTCTAACTCAGCAGCAAGGCTGTCAAAAGTGTTTCAGCTTCTCAGACTCTCAACCACTGCCTCCTAGAAGAAGCAGTCCAAATGCTGGGTCAGGTCTCTTAAGTTTCATTATTGCCTTGGATCTCAGTGATGTAATTCTTCATTATCTTCTTGGTTCTCTGATAGCTTTAAGCAGATTTTAAACTATTATTTTGCCCAGCTTTGCTAGTTGTTCTCTGTAAGTTGGTTGGTGTGAATGACCTACCAAAGGTGCACTACTCAAAGTGTAAGTCAGAAAAGCAGGTTTTAGGAAAAATTCAGTAAGGTCAGTTTGAATATATTAGATAGAGATAAGTTACTTTTATAGGCTTAGTGCTAAGAAGAGAGGTTAAGTACATACATTTAAACATTATTTACTGATATTTTAAGTCTTGGGAGTAGATTAGACTGTCTATGGTGAATACAAAATAAGAGGAAGAGGCTTAGAACCAACTGTCGAGAAATTCCAAAATTTAGAGGTCATATAGAAAAGGAAAAGCAGCAATGGTAATTGAGGAGTAACCAGGGAGCTAGGAAGAAAATGAAGATAATGTTCCAGGAAATCACAGAAGGAAATAAAAAGGTGATTCAAGGAGTGGTCAAATGTGTCAAATGATACTTAGAGGACAAATAAGATGAGAACATAAAAGCAACTAGTTGGTTTCACAATATGATGGCAAATGGTAACCTTAATAAAAAATTTATTTGGGGGAATAGCAGAAATGGAACCCGGACTGGATGGTTTGACAAGTGAATTAAAGATGAGGGAACCTGACCATGAATGAAACAGACATGGTAACAGTTTGAGGAGCTGCAAGGTAAAGGGAAAGCATGGCTTAGCATCATAACAGTGAAAATCTTTAAACAACTTAAAAAATCCATTATTTGGAGATGGTACAATAAATTGTTTATCAATGTTAAACAGTCATTAAAACTGATAATTACAGTGGTTTTAATATGAGAAAATGTGACAGAAAATACATAAAATTGTCCAGCTAGTAAATCTCAATTATGTAAAAGAAAAGCCTAAGATTTGAACTTAGATATAATATAAAAGCCTTTCTTAATGATTATATTGCTTCCTAAAAAATGACTAACATGCAAACCTCATGAATTCATTAATTAAAAATTAGTCCAAAAAGTTATACTTTAACATTGCTGTATTGAATGAACTGTTCCACATATTGAATAAATGGAAGAATAATAAAATTATGATCACTACATTTCAAATAATTTCCATCATTTCTAAAGAGAATGTTATTGCTGTATTACCAACCTAGTAAGCTACTATGAATTTAATTGTAAATAAAATAAGAGGTGGAAGAAATTCATGTCTCAAGTGATATTCATTGTACATCCTCCTTATAAGTAACTGTAAAAAGTTCCTAAGCAGCTAGAGAATGAAAATAAAATCCTGATCACATTATGAAAAATTTTCTCCCATCTGTTTTTAGTTCAGATATCTTAAGACACTAGTAACTGGTAGTCCTATTGGTTAAGTCATTCTTCAGAAGCAGTATATTCAGTTGAAAAGAAAAGAGCCAGATCTACAGAATGGCCTCTAGCAGTCATACATACTCAGGTTACCCTAACATTACTAATACTGAGTAGTAAATGATGAATGAGATAAATCTCTTCTTTCATAGGTATAAAAGGATACTTGGAAAAAACTTTATTGGAATAGATTTTATTAAAAATTTTTAAGGTTTTTGAATTAAAGTATATGAAAATAAACTAATTATATGAAAATGACCAGACCATGTTAAATGTTAAAACAGCACAAAGTTTGAAAATACTATAAAATTTAATTATATTTCAAATAAATATATATACATAATATAGCCTTCAACAGCATCCCTTATAACTTAAAAACATCGATATGTATATCTTTTCAGTATATAAAAATTACATAGCTATTGACTTTTATAAGGTAAGTTACCTATCACAAGAAAGCATTAAACAATTTATTATCTAATCTTATACAAATGTTTTATATTTACCAAAGCCTATCACAATCCATAGGGCACAAATATTGGCCAACAATTCTAATTTTTATGTTAGATATAAAGTTGGGTTTTTTAAACCATTAAGATAGCTAAGAGAATCAACTTTGTAGAACTTAGCTTTTCTAAGACATCTGACTTGTGTGAGGGAAAGGAAGTTCAGTGAAATTATGATAAATTATATTGTTATTCTTCTACAATAAAAAAATAAAGACATTTGACAACAATACGTTTACAAGCCAAAATGAGCTCTAAAACAAATGTATATGGAGAGGTTTTGAAGAATAAATTGGGTAGCCCAAGGGAGGATCAGCCGCTTGTATTGTAAGATTTCTTAAAAGCAGTGGATGAGCTTGTATACTATAACGTTCCTCATCATCATTTGTGGCATAAAGCAATTCCCATGAAAGATTGGCCCACTGACCTCTAACAGCTTCAGCATTTAACTTCCCAACTTGGATCAATAATTCTTGAAGGGTAAGTACTCTCCCAGTGTAAACTCCCTTTAAAATATAAAAAAGGTGGGGGGATAAAAAAAGATTATATTCAGGCCTTTATATTTTATTCATAAACTCAGAAAAAAATTCCATTGTATTGAGGCAAATTTAAACAGAAAGTTGTATATTAAAATGCACAAACATGAGTTACTTTTCAGAATCAAGAAATTACCTCTATTTGATAATACTCTGAATAAGTATGAGAGAAAAAATTCCTTGACAGCCATTTTAGTCAATGAACAAGACAGCAAAATCTCACTACTCTTTCCTTATTTTCTTTCATCCCATTTGGCCTCAGCAATGCATAAGTCATAAATAATAGTGGACAATCGACAACAGGCTTTTTAAAAACAGCCTCACTGAGATATAATTCAATCTACAATTTACTCATGCAACATGTACAACTGAACAGTTTTTCTAGGTATATTCAGATATGTACAATTATCACCAGAGTCAATTTTAGAACATTTTCATGACCTCAAAAAGAAAACTTGTGCTCTTTAGCTAATTACCCTCTTATCTCTTCATTCCCCCTGTCCTAAGCAACCGCTAATGTACTTTCTATTTCTATAGATGTGCCTTTTCTGGGAAGTTCATATGAATGAAATCATATAATACATGGTTTTTGTGATAGGCTTCTTTAGCTTAGCATGCTCTCAAGTTCATTCATGTTGTGCTATGAATCAGTACTTCATTCCTTTTTGTGGCTGAATAATATTCCATTGTATGGATATACCACAATTCTCTAATTCATCAGTTGATAGATAGTGGGTTATTTCTACCTTTCGGTAATTATAAATAATGCTGCTATAAACATCCACATGCAAGTTTCAATCTGGATGTATGTTTTCATTTCTCTTGGGTATATACCTACGAGTAAAATAACTGGGTCATATGGTAACTCTATGTTTAATCATTTGAGAAACTGCCAGAATATTGTCCAAAGTGGTTACACCATTTTATATTTTCATCAATGCTGCATTAGAGTTCTGATTTCTCCATATCCTTACCAACACTTATTCTCTGACTTTTTGATTTTAGCATCCTACTGTGTATAAAGTAATATTTCATTGTGGTTTTGATTTACATTTCCCTGATGACGAATGATGTTGAACATCTTTTCATGTGCTTACTAGCCTCATCTTTATATCACCTCTCCTTTGGAGAAATGTCTATACTGACCTTTTTTTCAATTTAAAATGGGTTGTCTTTTTATTGAGGTGTAAGAGTGCTTTATATATTCTAGTAATAAGTCCCTCATCTGATATATACAATTTTTTCTCATTCTACATGTCTTTTCACTTTCTTGATGGTGTTCTTTGAAGCACAAGTTTTTGCTTTTGATGAAGCCCTATTTACCTTTTTTTGTTTCTCATACTTATTGTGTAATATCTAAGAAATCTACTGCCAAGTTTGAGATCATGAAGATTTACTCCTTTAAGATTTTTATGGTGTTAGCTCTTACATTTAGGTCTTTGTGCCATTTTGAGTTCATTTTTTTATGTAGAATGCAGTAAAGGTCTGCAGTTGGTTGAACAGCATTCCTCAAGAAGATATACACCAGTCCTAATCCATGGTGCTTGTGACTGTAACCTCATTTGCAATGGGTCTTTGCAAATGTAATTAAGTAAAAGATCTCAGAATGAGGTCATTTTAAATTTAGATGGGCTCTAAATACAAATAATTAATGTCTACTTGAAGTTTACTGAGCTTCCTGGATGTGTGGATTAATGTTTGCAATAGATTTGGGAAGTTTTCAGCCATTATCTTGTCAAATAATTTTTTCTGCTCCTTTCTCTCCTCTCTTTCTGGTACCCTTACTATGTGCATGCTGGTGCAGTTAATAGTGTCTCACATTTCTGTTAAGGTTCTCTTTCTTTTTATTCACTCTTTTTTTCTCTCTTCTTTGGACTGCAAAATTACTATAGATCTAAAATATTCCAATTCACTAATTCTTTCTTCTACTAGTTCAAATCTATTTGATTACCTCTAGTGAATCTGTCATTTGGTTATTTAAAAAGTAATTTCTATGTTGATATTTTCTCTATTTGATGTGAGATCATCATTTCTTCTTTTACTTTTTTTTTTTAAGTTGAGATATAATTGACATGTAACATTAGTTTCAGGTATACAGCATAATATATATGTAACAAATACGTATTGTGAAATGATCACCACAGTAAGTCTAGTTCACATGTGTTAGCATGCAGTTACAAATTTTTGTTTCTTCTTGTGATGAGAACTCTTGTGATATCTCTTAGCAACTTTCAAATATACAATACAGCATAAACTATAGTCAACATGCTCAAGACATTTATTTTGCAATTGGAAGCATGTATCTTTTGATCACCTTTGCCTATTTTGCCCATGCCTCTGGCAACAACCACTTTGGTCTCTGTATCTATGAGTTTTTTTTGAAATTTTAGATTTCAAATATAAATGAGATCAGATGGTGTTTGTCTTGCTCTGACTTATTACACTTAGCATAATGCCCTCAAAGTCCATCCATGTTACAAACGACAAGATTTCCTTTTTATGGCAGAATAATATTCCTCTGTGTGTGTACTGCATTTTCTTTGTCCATTCATCCATCTGTCAATGGACACTTTGATTGCCATCTATGTCTTGGCTATTGTAAATAATGTTGCAATTAAAATAAGCATCCATATATCTTTTCAAGTTAGCATTTTCATGTTCTTTGGATAAATACCCAGAAGTGGAATTGCTGGATCATATGATAATTCTATTTTTAATTTTCTGAAAAACCTCATACTGTTTTCAGTAGCGGCTGCATCAATTTACATTCTAATAATGCATAAAGGTTACTTTTTCCCACATACTCGCCAACACCTGTCAGTCTCATTTTGATAACAACCATTCTAACAGAAGTGAGGTTCATTACAGTTTTGATTTGCATTTTCCTAATGATTAGTGATGCTGAGCACCTTTTTTATATACCTGTTGGCCATGTGTATGTCTTTTTTGGAAAAATTTCTATTGAGATCCTCTATTCATTCTTAATTGGATTTTTTTTGATTACTATGGCTTTATAATATAGTTTGAATTCAGGAAGTGTGATGCCTCCAACTTTGTTCTTTTTCTCAACATTGCTTTGGCTATTCGAAGTCTTTTCTGGTTGTACTTAAATTTTAGATTGTCTGTTTCTGTGAAAACTGCCATTTGACTTTTGATAAGGAATGCACTGAATATGTAGATTGCTTTGAGTAGTATGGACATTTTAACAATATTAATTCTTCTACTCCATGAGCACAAAATCTCTCTCCATTTAAATTTCTTTCACCTCTGTGGTCAAATTTATTCCTAGGTATTTTATTCTTTTTGATACAACTGTAATTGGGATTGTTTTCTTAGTTTCTCTTAATGATGGTTCATTAATAGTGTACAGAAATGCAACAGATTTACATATATTTTGTGTCCTCCAACTTTACTGAATTTGTTTTATTAGTTCTCACAGTTTTTTGGTTGTCTTTAGGGTTTTCTGTATCTAATATCAAGTCATCTACAATTAGTGATAGTTTGAAGTATAACTTTTTGATTTGGATGCCTTTTCTTTTTCTTGCCTAATTGCTCTAAGACTTCTAATACTATGTTGAGTAATAGTGGCAAGAATAGGCATCCTTGTTTTATTACTGATCTTAGAGAAAGAGCTCTCAGCTTTTTACTGTTGAGTATAATGTTAGCTATGGGCTTGTCATATAAGGTCTTTATTACTTTGGAGTACATTCCCCTTATACCTATTTTGTTGCTTATGTTGTTGATTTCTTTAATCATGTTTTTTTCAGTCCTTTGAACATATCTGTAATGGTTACTTTAAAATCTTTGTTAAATCTGACATCTGGTGGCTTTCACAGGCAATTTCTGTTGTCTGTTCTTTTTTTTTTTTGGTGTATGAGTCAGTTTCTTTACATATCCCATAATTTTTGTTGAAAATTTGACATTTTAGATAATGTAGCAATTCCGGGTACTGATCCTTCCTTCCCGCTACTGCAAGGCTTGTTATTGTTATTTGCTTATTAGTTTAGTGAATGGCTGGATAACTTAAAGTTAATCCCTACCTCCCTGCACAGTGTGAATTCTTTGAGGTTGCTCCTAGGTGAGAACAGACTTGTGAATGTCCAAAGTTACCATGGGATGGCAGTAGTTTTGGCAGGGCTCTCTTTGTATTAAGTGCTCATACCCAGCTGTTAAACTCTATTGACTGCCAGTTGGTTGCTCTACATTTTCAACAATGACCTGGGCATAAAGTGCTCTATAGACCAATGTAATTAAATTTGGGCTCCTTTGAAAGAATCGCTTTGAAGATGAGTGTCTGAGATTTATTTTGACTCCAGGAGAGCTCTTTTCTGCTGTTTCTTTCCCTGGTTCTCTCTGCTTACAGTTTAGCTTATCTCTCTAATGAATTTATCAACTGCCTCTTAATTGTTTTTCACCACAACTTCCATTGTTTTTGAGAGAATCTTAGGCTTAAATGTGTCAATGTGTGCACACTATTTCACAAATAAAGCTGGTTCCTTTGGGAAGAGATTTGGAGTATTTTTTTAATGGTCTGCTTCTCCAACTGGGCAAAATCTCTAAATCTGAAGCTAAGACAATGGTATGCTTCTCTTTGAGTGAAACCTCTGCTTTAGGAGATAAGGACTTGGTACAGGGGGAGCAGTAACCTCAGGTCTTCTTAGCTTGCCTCTCGCAGTGTGGAACCTCCACCTTACAGATGGGAAAGGGTGATCAGGGACCCATGTTCAGATTAAAGCTTCTATCCAATGAATTGGGTTGGCCAGAAAGCATTCTCATCTCTTGACCACATATGTTCAGAACCTAGCCTCACAACAGGTAGCTGGGAGTAAGATGAGAAATGCTGATGTCCTGCCTCTCTCAGGAAGAGAGTCCTCCATCTGGGAGCTAAAGGGAGAGGGAACCCTCTGTTCTTGGCTGTACAAGTCTGAATGAAAGTTTCTATCTTACTGAGCTGATAAAAATGGGTCATGCTTCTTATACTATAGTCTCTCAGTGTACTTACTTAGTTTTAGTTGATTTTCTTGAATAAATGTTTCTTCATTTGCTGTATGCTTTTAGGACCATTCCCAAACTTTAAATGGTTGTTTTTAAAAATAACTTTCATCACTTTCAGTGGGGAACACATCTGAGGAGGTTCTTGGTATGTAATGCCAGGCATGGAAACCATAAGCTCATAATATTGAATCTTTCAAACTATGAACACTCGATGACATTTTAAATGCAATGAAAACAAGAACTAAATCTTAAAAAAGCCATTCACTATTTGGAGTCTGTTTATTTTCACAGTTCAAATATGTTTCACATAAGGTATAGATGTGGGCAAATGAAATACTTTGCCAATTAGAAATTAATTTCTTTATCTAGGAATCAAATCCAAAGTGACAATTCATACACTTGAATTAAGCATAGAAACACAATGCTTTTAGTCAAATATGGTAGAGCAAATGAAATTTACGTGGCTATCTTATAGGTCATATTGGCTACACATCATTTTTAATTGGCTCCTATTAAGTTTATAAAAGTAAAACAATTAGTCATTTTAGGACTGTACTATGTTGGCCAAAAGTTATGATTATAAATGCCTTAAATCTTAATTAATACATTCATACATAAAATGTCATAGTTCAAATACTTTATAACTGATTTCCATTCTTTAAGGTTAATATATGAAAATGTTTAAAAGCACATTTTTTAACCTTACCATATTAGGATCATACCCCAGAGAAAATAAGTATGGTTTTTCTTGTAAAACTGCTTCCTTCCATTTTTCATCAGATACCAAACCAATGTACCAGTCATTTTCATAGTCTTTAAGGCAGTTAGTCAGCTCTTTAAAGTCTTCTATTGGACCTAAACTTGCTTTGTCAATCATTAGTTTCAGAGTATACCTAACAAATGGAGAAACAAAGAATTATCAAATTTATAAATGAAATAGATTTTGTTCAATATTTTTAAGACATTAAACTGATATGAAACATATTTCAGATAAAAAGCGAGAAATGACGTTAAACTGAAGACATCCACATGAAAAATAGGTTCTCCACACAAAAGTAAAAATTAAAGTGTACTCCTGATACAATCACAATACATACTAAGCATTTTTTTTTTCATTTTTAAGAGTGATTATGTTTAAAAATTAGAAATGAAGGTATATCTCCTAGGTTTATTTTTAATCAACATTTTCCTGCCAATGTTACAACTTGCATATAATCAAAATGAATTACCTGAAAGCTTTCAGAGCTAGTTGAAATAGTTCTGGTTTTTCCATCAGCCAATCAAAAGCAACAGACCAAGGCAAAACACCCTTGTAAACTCTCAATATATGACCAGGACTAGGATCCATATTGTCTACTCCAAATAAACTAAAATAACAAGTCATTACTGCATGAACATAAAAATCTTTTAAAACTTTGTCCTTTGCAATTTCTTCTAGCACATTTAGGACATTTTCTTCTGAATGAAAACATTTCAACTGCCTTAAGACAAATTGGTACCAGTCTTCTGGAAATAATGAGCTCATCTCCCTCATTTTAGAATTAGGCAAACAGTTAGATGTCCACTCTTTGGGTAAGCTTAACAAGTGAGAATGAGAACAACTGAACTCCATGAGAGGAATATACATCATATCTTGTTTTCCTTTGTCAATAGCAGGATATCCCAATATTACTGTTTCATAAAGACTGTTTTTAGGAACTTTGCCTACAGAATGATCATCAACCCTCTGTGATTCTACTGATCCTGGAATAGGCAAATTTATACCTTGCAAAATTTTCAACTGATCTTTTTCCTTTCCTTTTTTGTTAATTGGCTCATCATCAAAAAGATCATCAGACCAGTCATTCAAAGTTTCTGAATTTAAACTATCTGTGTCATCTGAGGATTGAGTTTGTGAAGAAGTATTCAAAGCAGGCAGGATTATTAGAGATGCTTTCCCTTTATTTTCAGTCTTGTCAGCATTCTCCTGCATGTTGGCTCTTCTGGAGCAATACTGAACAAGTGTCCATACAAGTACTTTAACAAGGTCACCTTTAAATTCTCTTAAGTTATCATGAGAATCTATTATGCCAGATAGGACATTCTTGGCATCAGAATAGAGTTTCACAGGCAAGAGAGTACAGGGTGTCAAAACATTTCCAAAATGTCTGTTAATAGAACATATTCTTGCATAGTCTTCCTGTTCAAAGGCACCTTCAAAAACTTCATCAACTCTTAGAGCTTCAGCGGTATGACAGGATGTCTCTTGCAATTCTAACCCCTAAAGAGGAAATAAAAAAGTATTCAAGTTTTATGATCACTTATTACACAGAAAAAAAAAAACAACTAGTTTTGTAAATGCCCATAGATTAGATTCTCAAAATAAAAATACAAAAAAAAATGCAAAAATTTTCTTTAACTTGAGCTACGCCTTGACTCCAGTTTATGGTACTTAAGATGTATGCTGGATACAGAGATAAAAAAATAATTCCACTATTTCAAAAGAAACTGTCGAAATTCTACTAGAAATTAACAAAATATTTTACTGAATATGACCATAATTTTAAAAGCCTATATCTGCAGTCAAGATTGAATTACACTTATTAAAATATTTTTTAAATGATAAACATTTTTGGAAGGAAAAAAGTAAAACTAGAATAACACAATATGCACAATAGTTTTGTATCTTTTCTATACTGCTTTATATGAGAACATTATTCTATTGTATGCATTTGCCATAATTTATTTAATCATTCTCATGTAGTTTTATTTACTATAAAAGTAATAATAATACAGATTTAGTATTTGATTATTGTCTGTCTCCTCCAACTACAATGTAAACTTCATAAAGCAGCTCTTTTGGTTACTATTAAATCTGCTGTGCCTCAAAAAGTATGTGGCAAAAGTATGTAAAAATATATGTTGAAAGAATGGATATCATGAATACATTATTATATGAATTTTAAACACATTTTGATTATGGCCCTAGAAGGAATCACTTGAAGAGGCTGTACAAGGTCCCTGTTTATTATTATTATTGTTTATACATTTTTCCAAAACTATCAGTGCTTTTAATAACAAATAATCTTGTAAAGATGTGTTATAATCCAGGGAGAGGACATGAAATGTCACGTCAAAATCCATTTTTTAAATCATGGCTCTACTAGATGCTAGTACACAATCCTGAGTAGGCCACCTAACCTCTCTGAGATTCCTTTTCTCTCTCTTTCAAAGAAAAATAATTCTAGCACATACGATTGTAAAGATTAAAGTAATAAAAGTGCTTTATAAACTTTAAAGCATTATATAAATGTTAGTAGATGGTATAGCTAAGCAAACTTGTGTCCAAAAAAATTGAAAAAAAAAAAAACACCCAAAAGACTGCTACCAAAAAGTATGTTTATGCCACATATCTCATGTAGCACAAAAGATCAATAAAAGAACTACATTATTAGTTACTATAAAACCATACCACTTTAAAAATAGAGCTAAATTAAACAATAAAATTGTCCTCAAAATTTTGCATGATTTTTTGCCCTCTACTGGTACAGGTTAGATAAGAGCAGTGGTTCTCAAACTTTAGGTGTCAGAACCATTTGGAAGTCTTGTTAAAACAAGATTGCTGAACCCTCTCCTGGAGTTTCTTATTCAGTAGGACTGGGGTGAGGCCTAAAATTTCTCTTTCTAACAAGTTCCCAAAAGATTACTAATCCTAAAGGAATAGCTTTTTAGTCACCAGCAATTCTATCCAATCTGTGCTAGGACAAAAATTTCATTAATTCACTATTCATTCAGAAATATTTCTTAAGGGCCTATTATGTGCCAGGGGCTTAAAATGTATACTCCAAAAAAAAAACAAAGATTCCTAACTTTGTGACATTTACATTAGACATTAGAGGGACACAGGCAATCAAAAATAAAACTAATAGGTTAATTACATAGTTTGTTAGAAGGTGTAAGTGCTATGGAAATGAGGAAAAAGAAAGGCAAGGAGGAATGGGAATGCTGGGGTGGGGGTGGGAGTGGGAGTGATTTTAAATAGAATGGCCATAATAGACTGCAACAAAAAGGTGACATTTGAGCAAAACCTTGAAGGTGGTGAGGGAATTAATTGTATTGTTATCTGAAGGAAGAGTGTTCCAGGGAGAGGGAAGAGCCAGTAGGCTGGAATAGAGTGAGAAAGTTAAAGTAGTAAATGAGCCCAAAGACAAAATAGGGAGCCCGATCATTTAGGGCCGTGGCTTTCACTCTGAATGAAAGAAAAGATTCACTGTAGGGTTTTGAGTAGAGAAGCAACATGACCTGACTTAGACTTTAAAGATTAATCTAGTTGAGAATAGACTACAGAGGAACAAGGTAGAAACAGGGAATCAATTAGGAGGCTACTGCAAACATCCAGAAAAGGGATGAAGGTAGCTGAGAGGCAGGGTGTTGAGATTCAGGGTATGGCTTAAAGGCAGAACTAACAGGAATTCTTGTTGGACTGGTTGTAGGGAATAGATATAAACAAGTCAAATATCACTGGGTAAAGTCTAAAGGTTTTGGGGATGAACACCAGAAGGATGGAGTTGTCACCAAGAACTGCTGGGTTCTGGGGCACTCTGATATTAAGAGGTCAAGCAAAAGAGAATGAACCACCAAAAGAGACTGACAAGGATTAACCCATGGAACAAATGAAAGAGATCAACTGTGTCCAATGCAGTTGACAGGCTAAGTAGTAAGTCTGGGTTTGAGAACTGATTCTTGGTTTAGCAATGTGACAGGCATTGGAGACCTTGAAAACAGCAATTTTTGGTGGAGTAACAAATAAGGTAAAAAACTTAGAGTAAGATGAAGAGAAAGTAGAAGAAATGAAATTGAAGATATGATTATAAGTAACTCAAATAAGGTATTTTGGTCTACAAGGAAGGAGAAAAACAGCGTGTAGCAGGTAGTAGTAATGAGGTCAAAATGTTTTAATTGAGAATGCTTTTATGAAATGGGAGTGAAAAAATATTACTGAATCACAATTTTGAGATGTTCAACTAGATGGGAATAAAAAGAACAGAAATGGACATCAAGAAGGAAGGTATATTTTGTTACTATGCTCTATTATACAATCTATACTAGTCTGCCTATTAATATGTGTAGACTTAAATATCTCTAGGTTTTTTCACAGGTAATTAAAAGATAACTTTAAAACTGAGCTATTAAATGTTTGATGTGTATATAATAAGCAAAATTTTACACGCGTACTATAAAAATATTACAGCAGTTTCAAATGCACATTGACCTTAATGTTAATACAGCAGTAAGTATAGCCATGTTCTAGAATCATTATCCATATTAAACGATCCTGGAAACGGCCCACGTAATGAGACCCAGGTAAGAGGAGACCTAAAAGAAATTGAAAAAAAGTAATTGTTCAAGTTTGTTTTATATTGTCATGTGAATCTTTTAACTTGATAACCACTTGGAACTAATTCACAACTCTTTTGACTCTCCCTTTACATCAAGAATAGAAACAATTCACTGCATGTCAGGAGGCATTAAATTCTTTACAGGAACAGTTAGAAGAAAAAACGCATAGCTGATAATAGAAGTCAAAGATATATTTTCCCGAAAAACAGTAAATTAGAACCTACTATCTATATAAAAGCCCAAATATATGTTAAATGAATTTTAAAAAGTATTAAGTACTGTATATAAAAGCCAACCTCATATTAATGATTTAAAATGTGTTTTTTTTATATACATGCATATAAAAATGTTTTGTTAAAAGTTTACATAAAACGCTACCTATCTCAGTGTACAAATACTTAAAAAACTTTTTCTATCAACGTTGTCTGAGATTTGCCCATGTTGACTGCAAACAGCAGTCATTCATTTTAACTGCAATGAGAACTCATTGTATGAATACAGATGAATTTAAATATTTATTTCCCTGTTGCAAAGTATTTCAGATGCTTCCAATTTTTCACTATTTTAATAATGCGGTAGAAATGATCTTCGTGAAACTCTGCTTCTACAAAGTGTTGTACAGGAAAGAGTTAACACAGAACTGACTGCTATCCTTTGAATGGTCTGCTTATAAAGTTGTCCCTTGACCGGCATCTGGGGACTTGTATTTCAGGTTCCTCTTCCAGGTGGTTGTACAAATTTATACATACCCTGGGCAATACTTGGTAATGTCACACTTTTTACATTTTTGCCAATCAGAAGTGTGTGAAATGTTATCTCATTTACTTTATACTTTATAACAGGGGTCCCAAAACCCTGGGTTGTTTCATCAATGGCCTGTTAGTTACTGAGCCTCACAGCAAGAGGTGGGTGGCAGGTGAGAGAGCAAAGCTTCATCTGCATTTGCAGCTGCTCCCCAGTGCTAGCATCACAGTCTCAGCTCCATCTCAGATCATCAGGCATTAGATTCTTCTATTCTAGGAGCACTGGTCCCTGGTGCCAAAAAGGTGGGGACCGCTGATTTATAACCCATTTCTTTGTTGAGTATAACTAATTTGCTAATAAATTATAATTTCTACTTTATCATTGACCAAAACTTTTGTTATCTTGCCTTGTAACCTTGTCAGACTGCTTAAGTTGCTATATAGTAAATAATAAGATATGAGCAAACTCCCTAAAGCTTGTTAATCTGATATTATATAATGTTAGTTTTCACTATTTATGTTTAAGATATTACAACAACTTGATGTGAACTCATAAAATCATGGAAATTTGGGGAGATAAAGTGTTTTCCTGTTTCAATGGTGGGTCTATAACCTGATTTAATGCAAGAAAATGTTTTTTAAAAAGTCAAATCACCTTAATGAAATTTTCCCTTAGTATTTTTTCTTTTATAACTTCATTTATCTCAAAATAAAGAGCAGGAAATAAACTTCTATTTCATATTTAGTCTTTCAAAGTATTAGAATCTGTAAAATGGCTAGATCAAAAACAATCATTTGGTTGGTTTTGTGTGTTCATTTTTCTGCACTCTGAATAGATTAGGGAGGATTTCTTAAGCACAACCCATTTACTTACCTAAACTTCCAGCTACCATTGCAGACTGCAGTGCAGCAGTCAAACTTGGGACCATCTGGTAGTAGTACACAGTATCTGCACACACGCAAGCTGTGGTGCCCACTACTCCTGGCCAGCTCTGAGTAGGTCGGGGAAACCCCACCAAGAACAAAGGAAGGGTAAAGAGGGGGAGTAAGGGAGAAGAGAGTAGTGTAGAAAAAACTATGATGACCAACACAAATGGAGAGAAGACAATGTTGAGTATACATAAAGTGGTGGTTGATTTTCTACGTTTTTTCTCCATCCATGATGCCAAAAGTACAGTCGTAGCAAACTGCAATTTAGAGATGAACTGAATCAGACGATCACGCATGATGCCAACCTGTAGAGGTATAAAAATGACTTTTTTATTCTTAAAAAATCTTATTCTTAAAAACGATCTTTTTTCCTTATTCTTTCTGCTAGTCATTTTGAGAATTTTCAAGATCATAAAAGGAAAACTGTATAATTTTATTACTGTCCCAATATTTTTGAGGAAATAGCCTTTATATTAGATTTGTTGTTATAATTTGTTAGAATTTGCATACATTGTTGGTGGGAATGTAAAATGGTACAAACACTTTAGAAGAATAGCAGCAACTTGAAGTGTTAAACACAGAATTACTATATAACTGAAATTCCAGTCCTCGATTCACATACCCAAGAGAAATGAAAATATATACCCATATACAAAATCTGTACACAAATGTTCATAGTATTATTGAAAATAGTCACAAAAGGTAACAACCTAAATATCTATTATCTGATGAATCAAGCAACCAAATGTGTATATGCATAGAATATTATTCGGCAATAAAAAAATAAAACATGCAATGCAATATATATATATATATATATATGACTTACTGTTGAATTGTATACTTGAAAACTATTGAATTTCATTAACCAATGTCACCATAAAAAAATACTGATACATGCTACAAAATGAATGAACCTTCAAAACAGATTAAGTGAAAGAAGCAAAATGTAAAAGACTACATATTGTATGGTTCCATTCTTGTGAAATATCCAAAACAGGCAAATCCATAGAGACAGAAAGTAGATTAATGGTTGCTGGGACTGGATGGGATGGTGAATAGGAATGGAGAATGACTATTAATGTGTATGAGGCATCTTTTGGAGATGATGAAAATTTTCTAAAATTAAATTGTGATAATGGCTGAAAAATTCTGAATGTAAACTATTGAACAGCATACTTTAAGTGGATGATTTATGGTATATGAAACATATCTCAATAAAACTGTTAAAAATACACTTACCAATAAGAGTCTGATTCCTGTATTCAGGCTTCTGTTCCACCATACATCTGTATTAGAAGTCAATAAGTGCACTGCTGATACAATGACTGTCTCCAATAAAGCATTTTCTGTATTCTGCCATACCTGTAGTATACATATTATCTACTTTATTAGGTAGAATCTGATAATCTAACTAAACTATTATAGTAAACAAAATCACAATTAAACTTAGGAATAGGAAAATATTATTAAGTGCATGATTAGGATTACCATTCTAAATGCTCTTGTGAATCCAATGGAGACAGAGACTGAGTAGAGCCCTTGTAAGGAACTGTCCAATGAAAGAAATGCTATCATAGCAAAAGGTGACACTAAGACAAATGAAAAAGACAAATTTAATTAAGGCAAAGTAACTCCTATTATATTTTATTTTGGCCAATATGAGGCTTTAAAAATGCACATTTAAGCAATTAACTTAAAAAAAACCCAATAAACCAAAACATAAAGAATACTTGTATGTAGCATTATACAAATATGGAAATTACATAACATTTCTCAACACTTTGTAGATATCCTACCTAGATTTAGCAAAATCCGTCTGACAACACCAATCTTCATGAGCCTTGCTTGCTTCTCTAAAAATAATGTCACAGTCTGCACATCCTTGGGATAGAAAGGGTTTCGGAAAATTCCAAAGATATAGACACTCTGAATTTCTCTAAGAATCCACAGTATTATAAGTAATATCATCAATATATAGCCAACGATTGCTTGGGGACTATTTTTGGAAATCTGTGAGCAACAAGCAAAGTGATGAAGCAAAATACTTTCTAAGAGAGCCAAGAGTAATATAACAATGTAGAAAAGGCATTCCTTCCAAGTAAACTGTTTTTCTGAACCACTGAGTAAAGCCTTAGATTTGGTTCCAACTCCGTGTCTGGTCACACTGTGTTTGAAGACAAAACCCATCTCACTTAGGTTAAGACTCAATAAGAACCCAAGTCCAGTCATAAGAAGAACCATTCCAGTAGTGCTGGGAATGAAATATGTTGTTACAGCGGTTCCAGCAGAGATGATGAACATTATTAATAACCTGGAGAGAAGTAAAAAAGATTTTCTTGAAAAGAATAAAAATGTTCTTTAAGAATAAGTTAATATAGCTTTAATATTTAAAATAATTACCGTGGATGGGTTGACATAGATGAGCCTCCAAGGCCAAACTCTAAAATCTGCTCCATTGCCCATAAGAAAAGTGCATCAGGAGGTGGCAGGGTCCCAAGTGCCCACAGAAAAGGTAAAAATATAAACAGTATGTGTAAAACCTGATTCATTTGTTCTAGAACTGGTATATTGACCATAAACCTATGAAAAAAAAAACACACTTAAATCATACAAAATTATAAGAGGACCCTTCCAGAAAAAACATATCCCTATCTCACACACCTTCCCCCCACCGCAAAAGGACACTTACAGAAAGGTCCTAGTCTCAACTTGCAAAATATCAACACATATAAATTGTGATCATTGTCCTTCCCCTACATCATTAAGTACCCCTACTCAATAGTGTCCAAGTTTAGCACGTAAGAGAACATGTGGATTCAAATGTGAAAAGAGGGAATTAAAAGTAATTTACTGAATAAAATTGAATTTAGAAATCTGTTAAACTGAACTGAGCCAACAGCAAAAATATTTATCTCTTAAATGTCTAAACTACATTGGCTGGAAGTCTACCAATGATTCTTTAAACTGTAAAATATTTTAATTTAAAATTGCAGGTAACTCTGGAAAGCCAGAGCCTTAATGCTATTCACACATTAGTAGCTAGCGAATTCACACATTAGAAGCTCTTCTTCCTCCTACGCTTTCCTGCACTGTCTTGCTCCCAGGATCCAGAATTTGAAGTCAGTACAGTTAATATCAGAAGTCAGCAACATTAGGTTATGAATGTGTCTCTGTGGGCTACACTGTAAACATAACTAGCACTTATAATATTATTTCTATTTTAAGTATACAATGGTATGGATTTAAGAATACAAACACATACAATCTCATTAATTAGAGATTGCTCCTCTTAAGTGGAAAAACTGATTTTTCATATAACACTGTCCAGGTAAATATAACATCATTAAATGATTTCAAATAATTTAATAAAAACTTTAAAGCAGAGAAGAATAAATGCTATCAATACATTACTTTTTGGAATGAGGCTAACCAAACACTTTGTCTGGAATACAACGTCATAGTATTTATGAGTTTTAGAGATAACTTTCAAAAGAGAAAACTAAATCTCAAATCTTATAGCATAATTGTAATTAAATACCTGAGCTGCTAGAAATCTGTCAAGGAGAAAGGCAGCTTCTGTAATAATCACTACTTAAGTATATGCTAACAGTCCTGAAGCAAATGTATAGCAACCATGGATATAATGGCATAATGTGTTTGCTCACATGCATACCGGGACTATGCCAACTAATGCACTCTGCCTCATAATGTATGTCCTTCAAATTTTTATAAGCAGAGAAATAATGAACACAAGGTTAAAAATGTGATGCTAAATTAGAGGACAATATTTTTTGTAGTATAGTTTCAAAATAAAATCCATTTTTTTCTGAGAAGAAAACACTGAAGCAACAAAGAAAATTGAAACACAGTAAGCCACAGGAAGGTCAAGGAAAACATGCAGATTTGTATAGTTGTTTTTTTTTTTTTAAGACAATACTTGTTAACATATTCAAGGATAAGATAATTTGTGTAAAAAAATGTATACTCAGGAAATGTTTTATGCAAGTTGAATTTACTACCCTCCCAAATCATTTTGTTCTTTAACATAAATGATAACCAATGGCACAGAAAAATATTATATACCTGGATATCATAAATAAATATGAGCACATGTAACTGAAGCAACCATTGATTACTTTCTTGTTTATATGACTCAGGCCCAAGTAAATGATTATTGTGATTTTTTTATATGAAAATGTTTGAATTCTAATATTTCTGATAATGTAACAGGAATTTTCTATGGCAAAAAACCTGAGCCCTCAAGAAAAAACAAAATCTAACAACCATAAATATTTCAAATTCTGTATATGCATTATGATCCATCTACTCCCTTAAAAGATGTTCTTTATAATTTAGATGATGTAAATATACATCATTCATTGAAACAATTCCTGAGTATATGAACAAAGTACTGTAGATTTAACACTTGTCTTTGATAAAACTACACAGAAAGTCATTTAAAATTATTAATACACATCTGTACTGGGTAAAATAAAGAATGAGAAAAGATTACTACACTGTAGTACTAATCTCTTCAACTTTCACATTCTCTGAAATAAAATTAAGATACAATTTGATATATTTGGCAACTGTCCAAATTTGAAGTGTACACATTTTATACATTGTCTACAGTATCATACCTACTGTATAAACATTATCTTGATTCTTTATTATTTTGCTAATCAGAAGCTAAACGTTTTCTAAAAATGAAGTGGGAAGTATTTTTTTTGTACAAAAATATCATTTAAAAATAGACTTTTTAAACTGCCTCTTTTTAGTTACAAAGTTTTCTTTGTAATTATCAATCTATAAACATTAAAACTATATTAAACCCAACTAGAATGTAGTAAAAAACATTTTATACTTTTTTGTTTAGAAATGGGTAATACAGAAAGTCAAGGTAACCAAATTATAAATTAACTGAGTTTTTTTTTTTAATTAAAGAACCTAGGACATCATTTTAAATGCAAATATGTATTGTAGAAGGTATATATATTTCTGATTTTGGAAATGGCACAGTAAGATAGTAACTTGATAATCTATTCTGAAAATAATTCTATAAACTTAAATCTTTCAAAAGGAGTAACATGTACATACATTTAAACTCAACTTTATTGTTTACTTTTCAAAATCAAGGATTAACTATATTTTATAGTTAGTAAACACAGTGGTACTAAAAAACCATTTATAAATGAATTTCCCATAAAGTAATTCTCCTCTTAGATGTTTGATTAGTGAAGAACTACAAGGGTATTATAGTGTCCAATGGTTCATAAATGTAGCAAAATTAGAAGAGATTAAGAGTTAAGGAATAGCAGATACCTAACAGTAGATCAGTTTCAGTACACAGGTTGCCTCAATATTTTTAAATGCCTTGTTTTATTTTGGGCTGTAATAACAAAAATACTATACACTAGAACAATAGAAATTTATTTCTCATAGTTCTGGAAGCAGAACATTTGAGATCAGAGTGCCACCTTGGCGGGGTTCTAGTGAGAACTCTCTTCCTGGTTTGCAGACAGCCAACTTATCATTGTATCTTCCTTCACATGGTAGAGAGAAAGATCAAGGTCTCTAGTGTTTCTTATAAAAGCACTAATTCCATCAGCCTTGGGCTACCCTGCTGATCCAATTACCTGCCAAAGACTCCATCTCCAAATATCATCACAATGGGGGTTAGGGCTTCAACCCATGAATTTTGAGAGGTCACATACATTCAGTCTATAACACTCCACCCCAGATTTCATGTTCTTATGTACAAAATACATTAATTCCATCCCAAGAGCTTCCAGCATCAATTCTAAAGTCCAAAGTTTTATATAAAAGTCATCTAAATCAGATACAGGCAAGACTTGAGATACTATTTATCCTAAGGTAAAATTCCTTTCCAGCTGTGAAACTGTGAAAACAGATAAGTTATTTGCTTCCAAAATACAATGGTAGGACAGGTATAGAATAGACGGTCCTATTCCAAAAAGAGAAACAGGAAAGAAGGAAGGAATGACAGGTCCAAAGAAAGTCCAAAACTATTCTCCGCCTTCCAGGTCCCTATGGTGGAAATGTCACCAAAACAGCTCTAGGTTGGGGTCCTACCCCATGAGTGTACCAGCCCAAGGGTTCCAGCAGTGGCTTTCTAGCTTTGAAATTTGAGGCATCAGTCCTGTTAATCTCTGAATTACTTTCAGGGTCATTTTTCCAATCTTCTTAAAGAATAGTGCCTGTTCACAGCCAAAGAGGTCTATAATTCCCATCCTATCAAATCCAAGAGTCTTAACAACTTTCCTTCATTACATCTGGTCTCTCTCCCTCCTTTAGTTTAAACTGGCAGTGTGTCTGCCCATATAATCCCATAAACCATTTAGTGATAGTCCAGCCACACCCTTGGTATTCTCTTTAAAACATATGTCATTTTTTGTAATATGAGTAGGACAAAAGTTTTCCAAATCTTCAAATTCTGGTTCCTTTTTGCTTAGCAATTCTTCAGTTAATTTGCTTCCTTTCATATTTTACTATAAGCAGTCAAGAGGAATCAAGCTGTACCTTCAATATTTTGCTTAGAAGCTACTCAGATATATATCTAATTTCATCACAAGTTCTTCCCTCCACAAAATATTAGAAAATGGTTCACCCAAAGTTCTTTGCTGCTTTATAACAAGAACTGTCTTTCCTTCAGTTTCTAATAAGATATTCTCATTTCTTTCTGAGACCTCACCAGAATCACCTTTAATTTCCACAATTCTAGCATTCATTTCAAAACTCTTCCAGCCTCCACCCATTACCCAGTTCCAAAGTCACTTCTACACTTTTAGGTTATTTGTTATAGAAGCATCCCCGCCACTTGGTATGACAATCTGTCTTAGTCGGCTTGGGCTGCCATAACAAAATACTGCAGACTGGGTGGCTTAAACAACAGAAATTTCTCAGTTATAGAGGCTAGAAGCCTAAAATCAGAGTGGTGTTCTGGTTAGGTTCTGGTGAGAACTTTCTTTCTGGCTTGTAGAAAGCCAACTTCTCATTGTATCTTCACATGGTAGTGAGAAAAAGATCAAGTTCTCTAGTATCTCTTCTTATAAGGGCATTAATTCTACCATTCCAGGATCCCACCCTCATTATCCCAATTACCTTCCAAAGACCCCCATCTCCAAATACTGTCACATGGGGTGTTAAGGCTTTAAATATATGAATTCAGAGGGAACACATTCAGTCTATAACATGACTGTACATTTCTAACTGGACACTAACCTGTGAAAGAGAAAGGTGCGATCTACAGAAGCAGAGAAAGAAAAGTCAGATTTAGAAAAGACAAGTAAAAGGGAGTATCAAACAATTTTGTTAAAAAACCTATTTTCTATTTTCTTTTCAAATTGATTAAAAAAATCAATTTTTTCTAGTTACTATAACAAAATTAGGAATAAGTTATTCTATTTATCTTAAGTCCACTCAATCTGTACATAATATTTATGTATATAAATTTTAAATTCTTCATTTTCACCCCACAGGAAAGCTCCATATCTTTTCATAGGTTTCAGCCAGGCTATCTTATTTATCTTATCTTATAAAGGGGTTTTCTTTTTTACTCCTCAATAACATTTAATTACTGCTTTAGTATGTATGTTTAACAGAAATTAATCCTAAGAGAGTAATCATCAAAACAACCTATCACTCAATGACTTTCAATCCACAGATTCATTTGTTTTTAATACTCTTATTATGTATGCTTAAAAACAAAGCAAGATATAAATTATTTGATAGCTTATTACCTGTGTGCAAGATCTACGGAAACAAAGAAAAAAATATAAAGAGGTCTCATAAGAGGAGTGATTTCATAAGTATCCTGGGTTTGGAAAGTCGCAGTCTCTATAGCTGTGTTTACAATTAACGAATATTCTCCTGTACATAATGTTATCCATCCAAAGAAAAATAGTAAAACAGTGCCTCCTGCATTGTCATATAGCAAAGTTATTCTATTTGGGAGTAGATACCATGCTCCAAGGCCACACACTAACCCAGCAAGAATAGAATGAAAAACTGTATTGGCTATATATTTCTTGCCAGGTATTAGAAATTTGATAGTCTCGGCACTGGCACAACTTGTAAATTCATGCTCATCTTCCTGTGCTAAGATATCTGTGGTTAGCATTCTTTCTACTGTCACTGATTTGTTTCTGGCATACAAACTTGTAAACTGGATGACAAATGCAGTGCAAAGCATTAGTCCACCCGAGAGTGCTGCTGTGTAATAGTCTTCCAGGATGCCTAATTGGTACAAAAGTGTTCCAATTCCACCCCAAATCCATGGCATCAGAAAAAGGATAATTTGATTAACATATATGTAAGAAGGGGCACAGTAGCCTAATTTGAGTCTTGGGCCTCCAAGAACAGTCTGTGGAAAGCGCTTCAGAAAGAAGTCCTTTTTGTAATCATTCAGCAGAGGCACATCTGGACTCATCCTTCTCACTCAGGATTATTCTGAAAGCACATCCTTTTCTGTAACACAGAAATGTCTAAAAAAAAAAAAGAGGGAGAAAGTCACTATTTGAAAATGTCATACTTAAAACATGGGAAGGGGGAACCCCACATTTCTATTTATCTCCTTAGTTCAAGGGCGGGATTTATAACTTCACTTCTCTAGCACCTCCCCATTACCTGACAGATACTTGGCATTAAATGAATAGTTGCTAAGTGTTTTTTATTTGGAAAAAATCATATCCATTGTTAACTTATCTAGAACTTAATATCTGAAATTAGATCTTAATTGACATTTTTAGATTTTGAGGTCAAAGTAAAGTATACAAAATCAAAACTCTCAACTCAACTCTGCTAGTGGTTTAACTTATCATTTCCCTAGGGGCTTTTGTTGTTTAACTTTTTCCTCTATTATAAGAGTCAGCAAAATTTTTCTGTGAAAGTCCAAATGTAATTATTTTAGGCTTTGTGAATCATAAGGTCTCTGTTACAATGACTCAACTCTGCTGTTGTGGCAGAAAAGCAGCCACAGATAATATATATATAAATGAGTATGAATGGTTCTGTTCCAATAAAACTTTACAGTATTTACCCAAACAGGCTGTGGGCCAGAAGTAGCCTACAGGTAATAGTTTACCAACCCCTGCCCTATAAAGTAAAGATATTCTCTATAATTTCCTTGAATTAAAATGGACAGAGAATGGAAAATAGAAATAGTAAGCGTTAGTCACATCCCTTAATTATAGTAAATTTAGGCTTATCCAATAATTTAGTCAAACCCTGTTAAAATAGTAACCTTTCAATAAAAAGCCACTGGCAGCTCAGGTAGTAGGAAGAACAATGAACTGGGAATTAAAGACTTCAAGTGTCAAAGCAATGCTTATTACTAGCTATATTACCACAGGCAAACCACTTCATGATTCAAATTTAGTCTTTATGTTGGTTTCCAAAAATCTACCTGCAGTAAGAAAGCATTTGAAACAATAATAGGACCTGTACATGCTTTAGTCTAGATTACTTTAAAGGCCACAAAAATCTAAATGTCAAATAACACGGGTCTCTTCTCTTCAACTTTTCTGTTTCCTAGGATATACTCAGGAACTTATTCTGAAAAACAGTTGCCTGACGCAAGGTCAGCTAGCAAAGTATTACTTCAAGGATCATATGTTGGGCTGGAAAAGAAAAACTGTGTTTAAAGTCTTCTTCATAAAGACATATATATATAGATAAATGGAACAGAATAGAGGGGATCAGGCACATTCAGGGTGGAATGGCCATAGACTAGAATAGAATAGAGAGCCCCCAAATAAACCCTCACATATATGGTCAAACCTTTGACAAGGGTATCAAGACCTTTCAATGGGAACAGTCTTTTCAACCAACAGTGTTGGGAAAACTTGGGAGCCACATGCAAAAGAATGAAGTCAGACCCTTATCTAACACAATATACAGAAATTAATTTAAATTGAATAAAGGACATAAATGAAAGCCCTACAACAATAAAACTCTTAGAAGGAAACACAAAACAAAAGCTTTTGACATTGGACTTGGCAATGACTTCTTAGGTATGACACCGAAGTTACAGATAACAAAGAAATAGACAAATTGGAATTTAAAAAAATGTGTACACCAAAAGACATTATCAACAATAAAAAGGCAACACACAGAATGAGATAAATTATTTGTAAATAATATACCTAATAAGGGATTAATATCCAGAATATAGAGAAAACACCTAAAACTCAACAACAACAACAATAAAAACAACCCAATTCAAAACTGGCAGAGGACTGAAATAGACATTTCTCTAAAGAAGATATAAAAATTACAATAAGCAAAGGAAAAGATGCTCAACATCACTAATCATTAGGGAAATGCAAGTCAAAACTACAATGAGCTACTACCTCACACCCAGTAGGATGGCTACTATCAAAACAAAACAAAACAAAAAACAAGTATTGGCAAGGATCTGGAAAAACTGGAACCCTTGTACACTGTTGGTGGGAACGTAAAATGGTACAACCTCTGTAGGAAAGAACTATAGTGGTTCCTCAGAAAATTAAAAATGGAATTACCATATGACCTAGGAATTCCACTTCTGGATATACACTCCAAAGAACTGAAAGCAAGGTCTTGAAGAGATATTTGTATAGCCATATTCATAGCAGCATTATTCACAGTAACTAAAATGTGGAAGCAACCCAAATGTCCATTGAAGGATTAACAGATAAACACAATGTGGTATATACTTACAAGGGAATATTATTCAGCCTTAAAAAGGCAATCCTGCAACACGCTATAACTTGGATGAAACTTGAGGACATTATGCTAAGTGAAATAAGCCAGTCACAATAAGATAAATATTGTACAATTCTACTTATATGAGGTACTTAGAATAGTCAAAACCATATACAGAAAGTTGAATGGTGGTTGCTATCAGCTGGGGAGAGAGGAGAATGGGGAGTTATTGTTTAATGGGTATAGAGTTTTACAAGATGAAGAGTCATGGGGATAGATGGTGGTGATGACTGTACAACAATGTGATAAGGTACTTAATATCACAGAACTGTACACTGAACATGGTTAAGATGGTAAACTTTGTTATATGTATTTTACCACCCACAAAAAATTTAAAACCATCATAAAATGCCTTTCTTCCAGTCATTTTAAAACAGTCTTTCTGCAAGTCAGTTTTACCCAACCAAAATCAGCCTTGAAGAGAACTTTTGGGCATCTCGAAAAGTTTTTGGATCACCATTAAGAATCACTGCTTTATAGCACCTCTTGTTATTGTTAAGAAGTTCTTTATAAGCATTATTGTTTTACATTTTCAAGCCACTGCTCTTAGTTCTGCATAAAACAAGGCACAGCTTTTACTTACATCCAAGTACTCACAAAACAGAACCACAGGGCCAAAAAGAACCTTGATGGTTCAATCTTAAGGAATGAAGATTGCTTCCCTCTCTCTGAAAGAGCTTATCTCCTGTACTAATGTCAGGCTCAGTGACATCATATTCTGAATAATTATTCTTATAGGGTATTATTATAGGGTAATTATTAAAAGTATTAGCCATAGGGTAAGTAAAGTCATACTACTGTTTTGGGGGGGTAAACATTCTGATTTCAATTATATATGGAAGATGTCATCAGACAGAAAAATGAACTGGGATGGCTGGCCTGTGAGTTCTGAAGAATGGGGATATGCTGAATTTTCCTCAAGAAGTTAGGAAAAACTGCCCCTCCTGTCCAACTGACGCAGGTCAGGAACAAGATAGTATTCAACAGAATACTCTGTGATTATATTCCAAACAGTGGAATATTCTGAAGATGTACTGTTGAAGCGGAAACATGGAAATATGCCCACAATATATTGAAAATTAAAACATACTGATGATCTTGTTTTATCTAAAAAAAGTATATATATATATATATATATATATATATATATATATATATATATACTTGCATGTATACATGGCTGTGCAGTTTGTACTGGTGTAAAAAAGTTTGAGAAGGCATATACACTAAGCTGAGTTTGTGTATTTTACATATAACATTTCATATCTCTTAAATTACTAAATATCTTCTAGAAATCTCAACCCCATGCCTTGCAATTATATCCTGTGCTTTTCATTCTGGGTGCCTCTCTGCTCAAGCCCTCTCCTTTGCCTATGGTCTCCTCTACTCTCTTCCCTAATTAATAATCTTAGTCAATTTTCATCAATCAGTCTACTCCTTTCAGAAAATTCTGCAGAACACTCAGGCCAAACTGTGTCTCTCTTCTCTATGTATATCAAAAACATTGCTTGTTCATACTACTCAATTTGTAACATGTAGCAACATAAGGCATTTCTGGCCTTGTTCACTTCTTCACAAGTTAATTCTTTATATGTGTTTTTTCTCTACTAAAAAGTTATTTGTGGGTAGGGGATAACACTTGAGGTACTTCTGATTATCCATAATATTTAGTAAAATACCTTCACATGGAGAGGCATGTAATAAGATAATTAAAGTAGAAAAACATTAAATATTGCTGTTTTTTTCAAAAGGAAAGTTGAGAGTACATATACTGTTTGAAAAATTCTAGCATATCCCACCTGACTCAACACAGTAAACCCATAAACTCTTTATTCCTAGGAATTGTTTGGAAAGTATTTTCACTTATGTTTATTATGGAAAAAATAATAGTTTCTATTGATAGTATTATTGGCTCAGAGAAGATTTTTGTCTAGAGCAGTATATCCCAAAGCAATATAGGAGGAGCAGGATGGGCTTGAGGAATATACATGGCTGAGTTTCTCCTGTGGAGAAGGAAGTGGCTGGAGGATTTTAACATGTCAGAAGTCCAATTTTGTTTCCTGTCCTATGCTACACTTTAATTTTCTTCATTATAAGGATGGAGGAACTAGTTCATATCAGCAGAGAAAAGCAGACATAGAACAGCAGGCACAAGGGGCAAAATAAGGCAAGAACAATCAATAATGAAGTGAGAGCAGACCAAGAAGTATGAAGAGAATATAAATTCCCTTAAGAAGCCTTAGAAGCATGGGGGTGGACATTGGATGGTGATTTAAGTTATTTTAATAGGGTATTAAAAGAAAGGCTAAAGGATACAGTATTACTTGCTATATGAGCATAGAAAAATGAAAAAATTTTGGACTTTACAAAATAGACTCCATGGGGGCCATGACAGTAATGTCAACTTGTTTATAAGGGGAACGCCCTTAGGGTGTAACTGGACTGCCCAAAACAAGACTGTCAACCCTCACCTGTAAAAGTTGATAAGCATGAGGAGCCCCGTCCTGTAAGGTCCATATAAGATGAACACCTGATGGACGATGCTCAGCCAAAGCTGATAGCATCATGGATGGTGCGCTAAAGACTCTCTGACCTTCTGTCCCATTGTAGCCACTGGCTTGGGACTTGCATGCAGTTCTCCACGCCATCAGTCAACACAGTTCACTTTGGATATGCTAAGGACTTTCATTCTTTGCTCTGTCCTTTAAGACTCTGTATTCTCCCTCTCTGTGTGTTGTGTGTTAACCTGTGTGGGTGCCTGATCGGTTTATCTGAGACAGTTCCACTCAATAAACCTAGTTTTGTGGAAATACACAAACACATTCAAGAGTGTTAGTTACTTCAGTAGCCACTTGCTTGCAAGACTTGGCCTACAGAATGTGTCTTGAAAAGGGGCCTATTGTCAAAGAAGTTTGAGAAATTATACACTAAACTGTCATCTTGAAGAGTCACAAAGAATATCAGCAAGCTAAAGATTCTGAGACATCTTTGAAGTTAAAAAAAAAAAAACACCACCACAGCACATCTGCTTACAATTTATCATTTGAGTTTCTCAAACTTATTTGACCATGAAACCCATTTCCCCCAGAATATCTAATAACAGATCATGTGTTATCGTGTTCTATGGAAACTACTTTTAGAAATATTGGTCTGAGCTTCAATCAGAACCTTTAAGAGTTAGCTAAGCCAAGAAGAATTAAAAATATATACCAGTCAAGAAGAAATGTCATGAATAATAGTACACAAGGAAAAAAATTATGAGAGAAATTTGACAGGTAGCAAGTATATTGGGTTGCTAAAAGAGTGACTTAAAGTATAGGTATTTTTTTTCTAATATCTGAAGGATAAAAGAGGATTATACAACAGATACTAGAAATTCATTAAGGCAAGATTTATAATAATTTGGTATTGTTTGACTTTAATTACAGATCCTGAAATATTTTTAAAATATTCTCTTTGTAGGAAGTGACACAGAGAGATCTAAATCCTTATCTGGGTTACTATCATGGAAAATAAAATCAGAATAATTGAAACTTATTCCCTGAATGAGAATTTGGCATACCCTTTGAAAGACTGTTAATTCCCAGACAGATTGATGCATTTCTATGGCTGCTACCTCCAACTTGTCAAAATGAAAAATAGCTCAAGGCTTGTGTGGGGGGGGGGCGGGGGCGGGGCGCTGTAGAGGAGGCAAGAGCTGAGAAAAGAGAAGTTAAGGGATAAAGATGGCATCACAATACCAATTTAGGCCATATGCTTTCTTCATATGCTTCTCTGAACGTGGGAAAACAAAACAGCCAAAGAAATGTTGCTTTATTTGGAATCTGAGTCATGTTTCTTATGCATTATCCAGAAAGGTAGGAAACAAAGATCAATTTGGCAATGTATTAGGAGGAACGTCTTAGTCACCAAAACTTTAACTCGGCAATCATGCAAGGCACCATGCTGAAAATACCTTGAAACAAGGAAAGAGATAACAAAAATTGGCAGATATTTTGGGATTATACTATATTCATAGCTAAGTTTGGTAAACAGAATTCCTAGAAATAGAAGTTTTAACAATTGTCTGATTTTAGTTTAACAAAGATTACTTTAAAAAAAAAACTATCATATATTTTTATTGACTGATGTCATTCACTGAATCTATACCTTTTTATTCTATTCTGAGATTTGGATTTTTTTTAATGGTAAAACATCTAACATGAGACCTACTCTCTTAATAAATGTTCAAGTATACAATAGAGTACTGTTAACCAGCAACAATGTTGCACAGGAGATCTCTAAAACTAATTCATCTTGTGTCAAGAGATCTCTAGAACTAATTCGTCTTGTATAACTAAAACTTTATACTTATTAAACAGTAATTCTCCATTTTTTTCTCCTCCAAGCTCCTGGCAACCATCATTCTACTGTTTCTAGGAGTTTGACGATTTTAGATATCTCATATAAGTGGAATCATGCATTCACCCTTCTGTGACTGGCTTACTTCACTTACCATAATGTCTTCAAGGCTCATTAATGTTGTCACATATGGAAGGGTGTCCTTGTTTAGGACTGAATAATATTCCATTGTATATATATATACCACATTTTCTTTATACATTTGTCGTTTGCTTTCACTTTTTGGCTATTATAAATCATGCTGCAATAAACATGGGGTGCAAATATCTCTTTGAGATCCTGATTTCCATTCTTTTGGATAAATACCCAGAAGTGGAATTGCTGGATTATATGATAGTTTTATTTTTAATTTTTTGAGGAGCCTCCATATAGTTTTCCATAGTGAATGCACCACTTTGCAATCCACACCAAGAGTGTATTTCTCCACATCCCTGCCAAAACTTAACTTTTTAAAAAAGTCATAGCCATCCCAAAATGTGAGAGATTATATTGAACATACACATATTTATTTACTGAGCCCTTCAGCACTGTGCCTCAACTATGTTTTTGTTGTACTTTCAGGAAACTCTACTATCTTTGAATATACTTGTCAAATTTTAATAAATCTTTCTTTCATATTTTTAATTTCTAAGAGCACTTCTTTAATCCCTGGATGTCCTTTTTCATAGAATCCTATTATTGTTTCATGAATATGGTCTATATCTCTGAGGATATTCATTACAGGTATGTATATGTATTTTCTAAGCATCACCACCTTTACTAACTTGGAAAACAACAACAAAAAAACTTCATGTCTAGAAAAGAAACAAAGATAACTTGCACCTAAGTACTCAAAAGCATGACATGAAACAATTTTCAATTGCTCTGGATAAAAATCACCTGTTACTACCAGACCAATTCTAAAAAGTATGCCAGGTGGACTTTGTTGATAGCCAAGTAGTAACTGTTGAAGATACCAGAATAAATCTAGAGATGCAAAAATAGCTACCCCTAATGATTCTGAAAATACTCTATTGAGGTCTTAACTAAATGCCACACCATGGACAAACAGCTAATTCTTGAAGAGCCCTTTGAAAGACATTTGGTCTTAAATATGAAAAATACCTTTCATTTTATAGTTTGTGAATTATGTAGCAAGCACCGTCCTTCCCCCACCGAAAGGAAAATCTACCCAAGCATCTAAAAAGAGTCTTAAACAGAAAGAACAAGAACATTAGCATCTCTTTGGATCTACAAAATGGTATTTATTCAAATTCAAGATTTTGGTGGGTCTTTGAATCTAAGAGTTTTCTTGTACATTCACAGAAACTGGTTTGTAGAGAAAACTATTATTGGATGGGAAAGGTGATACATCACTAAAGGGATCTATTTATTGCAGATATTGGCAATGCTCAAAGGTGGAATGATGAATTGTCAGTTCTAGGATTCACCCTTCATATATGTACAATATGAGCTGATAGCATTCCATTACTTATGGAAAACTAAAATGATAGGAAATAGCCAAAGTTCACATCAGAATATCATAAATGTGCAGTAGGGCAAGCCAATACTTCTACTCATATCCCAGTCGAGTCTTCCCAAAACTCACACATCTTACCCACTATAAATTCAAATGGGTTAACATGCTTTTCTTTCAAAATCAAATATCAGGTGAATAAATTCAATACCACTCACATGAACTACCAGAAATAAATCAATTTATTTTACAGAAAAGGGAACCAGTGACATGAAGTGACTTAACAAACACAATGTCAAATGGTAGCAGACTGAGTTTTTCAATCACTCCAAACTACTGCCAAATGAAAGAATTTTATTTTGAGAATATAGAGAAATAAAAGGATAAAAGAAAGGGTTTTCAAGGAAAGGTGGGCCTGAGAGGAATCTATAGAATATCACAATAGGAAAGTTTTGTTAGCTAAGCCAGAATGAAGGCACAGGATTCCTTGATAAAGTGGGAAAGTGTCTAAAAGAAAGGGCTGTCACCACCAACAATGTGAAAACACCACAGAATGGGAAACATGTTTGCAAATCACATATATAATAATGGAGTTGTACCTGGGATATATAAAGAACTCTTACTACTCAATAATAAAAAACAAATAACTTAATTTAAAACCAGGCAAAAGATATGACTAGACATTTCTCCAAAGATAATATACAAATGGCCAATAAACACATGAAACAGTGAACAACATCATTACTCATTAGGAAAATGCAAACCAAAACCAAAAGGAGATAACACTTCAATCCTCTTGACTGGCTATCAAAGACAGACAATAAGAAGTATTGGTGAGGTTGTTGGGAAATGAGAACCTTCAAGTGGTAATGTTAAATGGTGTAGCTTCTTTGGAAAAGTCTGGCAGTTCCTCAAAAGGTTAAACATAGAGTGACCATATGACCTAGCAATCCCATTCCTAGGTATTTACCCAAGAGAAATAAAAACATCTGTCTACACAAAAATTTGTACATAGACCTTCATGGCAGAAATATGAACAGCCAAAATATGAAAACAACCAAATGTCCACCAATGGATGAAATAAAATGTGATATATCCATACAATGGAGCATCATTAGGCTATAAACAAGAATAAAATACTGATACATGCTACAGCACAGATGCCATGAAAGCAGAATGCTAAGTGGAAGAAGCCAATCACAAAGGACCACATACTGCATGATTCCATTTATTTAAAATGTCCAGAATAAGGGACTCTATATGGGAGAAAATAGATTAGTGCTTGCCTACAACTGGTGGGGATAGTGAGATGAAACAGCAGAGTTGAGGGCTTACTAAAAAGTACAGGGTTTCTTTTTAGAGTGATGACAATGTTCTAAAATTGACTGTACAGTAGTAAAGGTTGCACAGTTATGTAACTATACTAAAAACCACTGAATCCTACACTTTTAATGGATGAATTTTATGAAATATGAATTATAACTCAAAATGTTTTTTTACTTTTCAATCATAGTTGACATTCAATATTATATTATTACAGAAGAAAAACAGAAAATGTCCCAAACTGGTATATTCTGTGGCAGTTAATTAGTAAGCAGGTCTTTAAGTCGGAAATTTAAGAGTAGCATGTAAATTACCGAAATGGCAATATCTGAACTTGGAATCTGGTTCTGGATGCTATGATAAAGGTTTGGGGATTTAGTATGGGGTCGCAGAGGATACCCTATAATATAAAGGTTGGCTTTGCCCTAATTGCAGCTAAAGAAGAAAAGCAATAATAAAGCAGATAACAAATTCATAAGCCTGATAACTTCTGACGGAGTAGACATCATAGAAGTAAGTGCTGATCCTTGACAGAGTTGTGGAGAAAGGGAGCAAATCAGGGTAAAGAGTTATTCATTCTGGGAGCCATGAGTTGACCAATTTGGGGCAAAAGTGGTTTAGCTGGAGATGAGAGAAAAAGTACTGTACTAAGAAGCATAGCTTGTGAACTTTATTGGGGGTAACAAGCCATCCCTGAATCAAGACTCAAAAGGCCACTTTCCATATCACAAGTGTCTCTTAGAAACAAAATGCTGTTTGTCAATGGGCTTAAACAGTCGAAAGAAAAGTTAAAATCACACCGGACTGATGATACCTCTAGCGACAGAGTTCATCTCACGTCTTACCAAGTGCAATTAATTGCACTTAAAGGTTTTATAATGAAGAATGAGAAATCTGTCGCAATCAAACGCGCAAGAACAACGTGGCTCTGCACAGGCTTGGAAAGTAAAGCAACCAAGATGTCTCTAAGTGGGTGTCGGGGATCCATACCTACCTTGAGTCACCCGAGGCGAAGGCATCCCATGGACTGCACTTTTGCAGGTAAACCCGGGTTAGGCGCTCCTGCAGGGAGGCTGCCCAAGGTACAGACGCAGAGGTAGAGAAGCTGTGGCTGCCAGGCAACCAGCTCACCTCCGGCGCGCCAGGGCCGGCTCCGCGTTTCCATGGCTAACGTTAACTTCCGCTGGCACCACCAGGCGCAGAACGCAACGCACGCTCCGGGGCGGGCAATTCTTGCCCGGCTCGCCACGCCCCCCTGCGTGTGCTTGCAAATGGGTGTCTCTCTTCCGGCCGGCCAGGCAGGGCGGAGCGTGTTAAGAGTCGCGCTTCGTTCGCTCCAAGCCTAGGCCAAAGGTCGTCTGACCGGGGAGCCGGCCTCTGGCTTCGCCTTGTGTCCAGACGCGGCAACAGCAGCAAGGAGATCGCAGATCTAGCCCCGAACTTTCACCGGGGCCGCACCCTTACGTGAGAGCGTCGTTACCATGGTGACGTGATGGTCCACTCCCGGGTAGAGCTCTCGCGTGGGTTGGACGTGCGGCCGCCATTTTACGAGCGTTCGGTCTGCTGTGGTCTGACCGCAGACTGGAGTGTAGTGCGATTCCAATCATTCTGGGTCCTGTGACCTATATTAACCACATCCGCACTTTGGCCGCCACCACCCAACACACCGACGGTAATAAATGTTTTTAAGTGGTACTTCATACGTCCTTTTAGGCTTGGAAGATTTAGAACTGCATATATGTGCACATTGTAGACCCAATATTGCATTTTTTTTTGTGACTGATTTATGACATTTGAATCCAAGGAACCAAAATGCCCGTTATTGAAATGTGTTACTAAAGTATGTTTTTTAAAATAAGATAAAGCTACCACATTACAATAAGAAAAAAAAAGTTGTGGATTGTTAGTACTTAACGTTAGTTTCAGATCGGGGAATCGTTACAAGTCGCTAAGAAGTCCTCAGTTTGGTAGTTTAGAAATTATCTGTATACCCTGTGTCTACCGCCTCCAGTTTCCATGAAGTTTTTATTTCTTCCGCATGTTTTGGACACCTTCCAGGTTGCCGTTTGGAAGTCCGCAAGGCAGCCCTTGAAAACTTTAAATTGATCCCAAATGATTCAGAGGTTCATGTAAGGGGATTTTGAAGCCATTTTGTCGCTATCAAGTTTTACCCCTTGTGATTGATATCCTAGCAGTTATATATACTTGGGACTTCTGAATGGCTTAAGGACTGTGTCCTTTGGATCTCCTTATTGCAAACTCATACATGCAGCCTTTTTTGTTTGTTTATGGCTTTACTGGGAATGATGGCTTAGTTCTTAAGCATTTAGGTTTTCAAGCCATAACATTAAAAGACATCCAAGTCTTATAAAAAATAATAAGATATAAGTTTATCTAGAGGAAAAGTGTATTTTATTGAAAGCATCTGGAAGAAAACCCTGTGCTGCATCAGGGATGTACATATACTTATGTTCAAGAACACTTTTACAGATAGAACCTTTCGTAGTTCTGCGTGAAAGGGAAATGTGCTCTTGGTCCATCTGTAATGTCTCCCAATCTTTTGGGGAAGACATATCCGCATATAATGTGGGTCAGAGTACCACATTAAGGATCTCTGAAAAATCAGCTACTTCTAGGAAGCCAGTGAAGTGTAGTTAAGAGTAGAGGCTCTGGAGTCAGAAAGCCTGAGTTGGAACCTTAATCCCACCCACCGCTCACTACTTGTGTGATCCTTCACTTAAATTGCCTAATCTCTCTGGCGCTGTTTCCATACATTGTAAAATAGGGCAAATAACAGACAGAATTTACCCCAGAGGGAGTTTTGTAGATTGAATTAAATAACTAAATGGAAATAACTGGCACAGCTTGTGCTTAATAAGGATGAACTATTAATGTAGAGAGGCTGTATTTATAATTCCCATTTCATCACCTTGAATTACACATGACCCAAGCGGAATGAACATTTTTTTTGTTGAAATACTTGCAGTGAATATTTGTTGATAAATTTTTTTCCAGTATGTTTGTACTTCGCACAGTCTTAGAATAAAATTAGTAAAATTTATGGTACAAGGCCTTTGGTTACTTATATATAGAGTATTCATTCAACATTTATTGAAATGGATGCTATTTGCCAGGCTCTATACTAATTGCTTCAGATATGAAGTCAAAACATGATCTCTGTCCTGAGAATTTACCAAAATATCACATGGGAGACCAAAAAGGACACCAGTAATTACAGAGTGTGTGATAAACAGCTATACACTGGAACTACAGAAACAAAATTGGGACTCAAAATATTAGGAAATTCAGATGGTTGCAATTGAGTTTTAAAAGGCAAATAAAAGTTAACTGGATGAAGATATGGGAGAGGAGGTATTCCAGACAGGGATTCATTCATTCATTCAACAAATATTTAGAGCATATATAGAATCAGGTATGTATATACCTTATTTAGTCTTAACTTTATGAGATAGCTCATGTTATTCTCATTTCAAAATACAAGGAATCTGAGGTTCACAAAAGTAAATGATAAGATCTGGAATTGAGCACATCTTTATGTCTCTAAGATCTATATTTGTTACCCTGCTTATTGACATAAAATGAAACTACCAAAAGTCTAGAGCTGCTTCTTCAACCAGAAAAAAAATGTTTATCTAGGCATTATAATGACATACATGTTTTTGTGTAATGGTAATGCTCATTTTCAATTCATACCCATTACTCCTCTCGCCAAAAAGTGAAAAACAAAAAACCTGTAAAGTCTTTACTTTGCTTAATTGCCCATAGACCATTGAGCAGAGGGCTCTGAAAATAACCATACAGAACTGCAGCACAAGATAGGATGAGTTAAAGAGGAGGTGAAATGGCCTCAGGGAATTAGGAAGCTGAACTTCCAGTGCAAGGCAAGAATATTAATAAAATTTGGTAAAGGATTGGATTGGGATGGAAGTGGGTTTTGGTGGTAAGGAGACCAAAGAAAAAAGGAGAGCCCAACCTTCAAGCTGGGTGACTAAAGTCTGAAGTACCCGAGAATAAACACTGGAGGAAGAATAGGTTTGGAAAGAAAGGTAATATACTTTGAGACATATGTTTGAGGAGCTTGTGGGATGTGTCCAGTTAGAAATATAGGATTGAACTTTAGGGGAGAGAAAAAAGAAATTTGGGAGTATTTTACATTAAAAAAATTTCAAATCATGAAATTGGAATAGAATGCCAAGGTTTGAATATTAGTGGACATGAAGAAAATTATCAAGAGAGAACAAAGGAAATATAAGATAATTTCTTACATGTCTTGTTGAAATTCATCTCTGCTTTATATCGCAGGTCATGAGGTATATAGAAATGCATACAAAGGCCATATAAATGGGCATGTGATAGAAATTTTGGTATTTCCATTGTGTTCACAAATTTGTGGGTTAGGTGACATTGAATTATGAGGCTATGACAGACCTTATATTAAAGAAAGTTTATATGAAAGGGAGTAACCAATTATTAATGATAAAGTTTAATATTGAAACTTCCTTTAATATAGAAAAAATCTCAAACTATGTAAACTTTCTTAAATAGAACCATCAAATAATATATTATATAATCATAGCTTTGCCATTAATTGATTTTCAGCTTTGTTGAAAAATGCAATACATATTCAGTTACAGTTCTGAAATTTTTACAGTAATTCCTGATGAGCAATATAGTGTGAAAGGAGTATAGGTTTTCTCAGATTTTGGTTTTGATCAAGAACGTTGAATTTTCTTATGTAGCTCGTAAGTATTGTTATTATTTCATATCTATAACTTCACAGATTAGATTTTTAACTTTAGGAGTCTTTCAGTTATTTTAGAAAGTTATCACCACTGGAAATTTATTTTGTTTGTTATTCTTAAAAATATTTTAAAATATGGTTGGTATACAACATTTTAGTTTCAGGTGTGTACAATATAGTGCATTGACATTTATATACCTTGCAATGTGATCACCATAAGTGTACTTACCATTGGTCACCAATAAAAACTTATTTTAATTAGCTATTTTAAAAAAGAATTATTGGTAAGCTGAAAAATTATTAAATTGAGATATTTAAAAGGCTAGAATTTTATTTTTTAAATTATGTTAAATTTTGTAAAAGTTCATGAATATTAACTTCAGTGAAAGATCAAATTTTAAGAATAACCAAACTCTGTGAATAGTTACAGGAATATTTACAGTTTGATTCTATAAAAATTAAGTTACACACAGATCAGAATTAATTACAATGTTTTCCCTTTATTTTGGCATACATAATTAAGAATTGACTCTGCAGATTTCATAGTCTTTATCTCCAATGTCCTATACTAACCTCTTCTAGTGACAGTGTTATCAAGGGTATGATATCTTCTTATTAGCACAGTAATTTTTAAAGCTAGAATTGAAGCTAGTAACCTCAGATATGTGTCCTTTTTCCTGGCATTTGCCTGCTAATTTCTTTGTTTGTAAATGTATCAACTGTTTAGAATTGTGTGAACATTATCTTTACTTTCTTATTAATGAATATATAAGGAAATGCAATGAACCAGTTGCCTGATAAAATTTCAGTTGTAATTAAAGTTGAAGTTGTAATTCAATAAGAATGTGGGGGTGGGAGGAGAGTTAGGTTTAATTTGCCTAAAGGTAGAGGAAAGTTTATATACCATCTCACAATCTTTGCAGACTCATTATACTATTGCTGTAGAATGGAAAAGTCTACACTGGTTAGAATTACTTCCTATAGCTTACATTGTAATGACCTCTTCAGGTTAATATATTTAAAAATAGGAAAACTGAATAAATATTTAGGGAAAATGAAACCACATTTGGCAAATAAAATTTATACATAACATATAACAATATATCAACAATAACCATTGTTAGTGAGATAATATATTAGAATTACATTTTGAAACTTAGCTTGACTCTAACAAAATTTAAAATGCAGTTCCCTTTGACAGAGAAATTTAATCTCTAGAAATATACTTTACAGATATCTTACCTTGACAGATATCTCATCTAAGTGTGCAGCAGTATTTGTATAAAGATATACTTAGAACATTTGTAATAGCAAGATAAAACATTTTTCAGTAAGGAACAGATTAAATAAATTAGGTTAAAAAAGGGGTACATCTATGTGTACTGGTATGCAAGCATGTCTAAATTATATTAAGTAAAAAATTAAAAATAGTTTTTATGGTATGATCTTATGTAAAAATTAGAGGTATACATAAGGAAACTTTGTATATGCTTATTTTTGAAGGATACATATGAAACTATGTTAGAAGTTAACCTCTGAATAGTTTAACTAGGGTTTAATGGGAAGGGGAACTTTGACCTTTTACCTTTACTTTTGTGCTGTTAATATATTTTTAACAATCAACATGTATTGCTTTTATCGTCTTTAAATCATAAAACAAGAAACAAATTAAATTGACAATCCATAATACGCCATCACCCCCCCCCAAAAAAAAAAAACCCCACCAAGCTGCTTATAACTAGAAAAAAATGACATAGATTTTTGGTTTTATAATAGTACCTTTATCCAGAATATAATTTAGAAAATATAGTTGCTAGTTTCTGTGAATAAATGATTACAATAGTGATGCTTTTGTAGGGAGAGAAATGCTATATTTTTTTTTACTGTTATATTAGAGTTGAAAATTACAATAAGTTATTTGATATACTAATAAATTTTGTGCTTTGGTAATCAGAGACTGCTTAGAATCAGGACCACTTTAGTGCTTCATCAATAGGAACCCTTAGTTCATTATATATTAAATGAGAGCATTTGCTGAATTTATGTACATTCTAAAGATTATTAGGATTTCTAATGTTGCATATAAAATCCCAATTTTTAGAGTACTGTATGTAAAATATACATGCATTAGTTTATATACAGATATGTATACATATGAGATACTTATGCATTTAGAAAGTATATGTTGTAGATAACATGCGAAATAAAATACATAGTAGTCCTATTTTATTGAACTAGCAATCAGTAAGTATTAATGGAAGACATTTTCATATGTGTCTTGTCTTTAGCAATATAATTTTAAAATATAATAACTTTTTAATAAACATTTATGCCAGGAATTTATTTTCTTTTAGCAGAGATACCTTATAGGTTCTTAGTTTAAGTGAAAACCAATGTATAGAGATTAATATTAGAATAATTGTTAATCCTACTGAATCTAAAACATTTTACTTATAAATTTCAGGCCAAATATCAGATTTCTGTTTTTCATAGACATTGTTTATGTATGTCTCCTTTCCCTAGTACACATTTTTGTTAGAAACACAAGGCATCTGAAAAATACTAACCTTAATGTGATGTGGATTCTTCCAGAAAGAAGTCTTATTTGTTTTTCTCCTGATGCACATAGTGAAACGTTTGCTTTTTGAGACAGTGTACAATCTTTAAGAACAACAAGGAGGGCCCTTAGCCGATTTTCCTCATTTTGATTATAGCTTCAGTATCCCATCCAGTACTGCCTCCCCGCAAAGAGAATTACTAGTTCTGTTCAAAGACAAAAGCAGACCTACCTGAGAACACCCTGAAACACTTTATTTTCTTTTCATAATCTCCATTTATTAGACCAATATTTTCCTCCTTATCAAAGCATGAACCCAATAACAGATTTCTTTGTTGGATAAATGGACATAAGAACTTTACTCCAGATTAAAAAAGTGAAAACTTAAGAAAACCATATTCTTATTGTGAAGGAAAAAGCCAACAATTTTCATAGAGCTATATAGAAAGCATATTTAATCAGAAGTAATGAGTTATAATACACTGTCAGCAAGAAACTTGATATTTGACATTGAGCAAGTCACTTAAACTCTCCAGACCTGTTTCCTTGGTAATATTAAGAGATTGGCCTACATCTCTAAATTTCCATTTAATTCTATATTTCTGCTGTTGTATTATTTTTGTATTAAATTGATCATGGTATGGGTGGGAGTAATGACAAGCTGTAACATTTTTTCATGCAGTTTTTTAAAGGTATATAAATTTTCTCAGTAACCATACTTTAAACATAAGAGTGAACTTTATTTATTGTTAAGCAGACCTAAACAAAACATGATTATCATTGGAAAACTAAACCCTGCTAACATCTGTATTGACCACTTTACCTGGGACAGTGATTTCTGTCAGTATTAACATCAGGTAATGTGTCATCTTAACAGAATTCATTAAGTACCAACAATTTACTTTCTGAGGGCTCTCTAAGGTCAATTATATAAAAATGTTTAAGCCAGTATTGTTAAGATTTCTGCTACATAATAATCAAATTATTTTATGTTTAGCTTCTTTGATTAACAGTAGTGGTCAAAGATGTCAAAGCCCTCAAAGGTGATTTTGAAGGTAAAGAAGTGCTGGGGCTACCCAGGCAGCAATCAGAAACAATTAGGAAAAATGCACCAAATGCATCATTCTTTCTCTAGGCTGCATGACAAATTACATTTATATTTCAGGCTAGTTGCATTTTAAAATAAGGCCTCCAACCAAGCAATTTTCAAGACGGCCCCAATCAAAAGATGCTGCTTAAAATTTTCTTACTGCTATAGAAATGAAAAGAGTGATTGTCTATGTTGATTAGCTTGAAGATTGCTTTGGGAAGAATTTGACAGTTCTAGTAACATTCCCATCATAATTTACAACCCATGAAGAAGAATTGAATACTACATTGAATATCATGATAGTTTAAAGCTTCTTTTTTATCTGATAGTTTATTCTACTACTCTTAACATAAAGAGGAGATCCTTGTAATGTGTATTTTAAAATGAATATATAATTTTTAAAATCCTGATTCTTTAAAATTATTCTTAATTAGCTCAATAAGAGAATAACTATATAGCATGATAAATATACCAAAATATTTATTGATGCCTAGAATGTAAAAAATTTTTTTGTGCTAGTCACACATCATTTAATGTCAAAGAACTAGCAGTTTAATGGATAGAAAATTCACAAGGAAAAGGAACAAAATAAGACAAGGAAAATTTAGAACCAATATACTTTGGTTATGATGAGTTGAGTATGGCTGATACTATTTTATTTGCTTATTCATAAATGCTAAATTGAGGTTATATCTCTGATACCACAAAGTGTGGTAAGTTAGGAAAGTGATCCTACAGTAATATTTTATGTTTAAAAGAATGGTTATAATTGAATGAAATTACGTTACACTTGGCAATGTATAGGTAAATATTTAAATATCAAGAAAGACCTTTATGTTGGCAAGAAGATTCATTATTTTATGGATTCAGTGTTAGTAAGGATTCAGTTAGATTACGTTATCATTTGTTCATTCATGAATTCAATTAGTAAAGATGTATTGTGTGTTTACCAGGTGATAGGCAATTTGTTAGGAATTAGTAATACTTAGAAGATAACAGTACCATCATGGGTCCCGGTGGTGAGAGTGCTGGGGTAGTACAAATCTATATGATCCCTTTAGAAAGAAATTTAGTGATATTTATCAGCAACTCCATAAAATATACATAAAAAATTAACTGATTAGTACCCCTTTATAGAAGGCATTCAACAGAAGAAAGGAATTTATGTATGTATGTGTTTATTGCATATTTCTAATGTTTAAAATTGAAAGCAACTTAAAGTTTTGATGATTAAGAAAATAAAGTATTTTTTATTAAATGTAATACAAACATTAAAATGATGATTATATTGGCTTTGTAATATGGAAAATGCTTTGGTATATAATATGAAAAAAAACAGTTGTATTAAGTATTACAATTCTGTAAAAATACACAAGTGAGACAGCTTTGGAATTTAGAAAATGATAGTTGTATTAGCATGGTGGTATTTTAGATGATAATTTTAATGTTTGTTTTTGAAATTTTGTATATTATTTGAAAATAATAAAACTTTTTTTTAGGCGAGGCAACAATTGGTTGACCTCACAGATTGCAAGGACCCTGTCAACTTACAATCACTTATTTATTTTTAATTTTTTTTATTTTTTATGCCTACAGCACCTGGTCTTCCTAGGTGATCTCCCATCCAAGTACTAACCAGGCCCAACCCTGCTTAGCTTCTGAGATCAGATGTAATAAAACATTTTAATGTATAAAAGTATCCCCAAATTGGAACCCTTGGACATTGCTGGTGGGAATATAAAATGGTACAACTGCTGTAGAAAGTGGTATGGTGGTTCCTCAAAAAATTACATAGTTACCGTATGATCCAGAAAATCTACTTCTGGGTAGATACACAAAGGAATTGAAAGCAGAGACTCAGACAGATATTTGTACACCAATGTTCATATCAGCATTATTTAAAATAGCCAGTTGGTGAAAACAAACCAAGTGTTCACTAAGTGAATGGATAACAAAATGAGATAATGCATACAATGGAATATTATTTAGCCTTAGAAGAAGATTCTTGTATTTGCTACAACGTGTGTGAACCTTGAAGGCATCATGCTAAGTGAAATATAAGCCAATCACAAAAAGACAAATACTGTATGATTTAATTTACATGAGGTACCTAGAGTAGCTAAATTCATATTGATATAAAGTGGTTGCCAGAAGCTTGGAGAGAGAATGGGTAGTTATTGTTTAATGGGTAGAGAATGTCAGATTTGCAAGGTAAAAGAGATCTAGAGATGTGGTGATGGTTGTACAATATGAATGTACTTAAATGCTACTTAACTGTACAATTAAAAATGGTTCAGATGGTAAATTTTGTGTCTTTCACAATTAAAAAGGTTTACTATAGTAAAAATAAATTTTTAAGTGGTCCCGAAGCTATGGATGGATTTCTAAATAAGTATCAGAAATTGAAAAGAGCTAGTTAATAGATTTAAGACTATTGTACAATGAAAAATGAAATGCATGAAGCAGTTGGAAAATGAATTTTAAAGATGAATATCACAAAATTCTAATCTGTGTTCTCAAATTTATGATTTGAAATCTACTTATTTTTTCTGCAAAAAAAATGTATTTGTCAGACTGAAATGAACTTTTAATACTCATTCACAATTTTAAAGGTGAAAGAGATGCTTATGTTAGATAGAAATAAGAAGCCAGAGTCCTAGAGAAGTTAAGATTATTTAGATAGGTAATGACAAATCTGACTAGAGTGAAGCCCATTACAATGTTTAACTTTTTATACCACCTCAAGCAGGCCAGATTCTAATCTTAAAAAATTAATCTTAAGAAACATTGTTATTTCTTTTGGGAGATTCTTATGCATGAATTTCCTACGATATAAATTAAATATGTGTTTTTTATTCTTGCTTTTAACTTTCTCAGGCAATTATTAACTTCACAGCTTTTCTTTTTCCAAGCTATAGTTCCTTTGATCCTAAGAGAAGTTGCATTCTCTTTACTTTTAAAACTAAACTGTTTAGTAAACTGATGTCCAAATATCCTTCCTACTCCCACTGTAGGGAGTGAGGAACTGTATTTCTTCAAATTACTCTTTAATTGCAGGGCTCAAAATAGAAATTGTATTATTATATTCTAGATCTTATGCATTGCACTAGGTCAGAACATTTTTGTTGCAAAATTTATGGATTTATTGGCTCATGTAGTTGAAAAGTCCAAGAATATATCTTAAGGAAAGACTGAGGCTTAAAGATGTTCTCCATCTCTTGGTTTATATTGCTTTATTCTTCAAATAAATTTTCTCCTAGAGGCAGGCAAATGCCTTCAGAGCCTTCAGAATCACATTCTTCAAGTTAAGCATTTGTAGTGGAGGAAATAAAGAACTCTCTTCCAATGTCCATATCTCAGTTTCAGGTCCTGTGTGCCCACCCCTATGATCAACAGCCCTAACACTAACACATAGGGGTTTCCCAAAGGAATCTGAAGAAAGAAGGTGGGAAAATTATCTGGGCAGACAAAAAGGACAGCTCCCATAGTCTACTATACACACTTTATAGTGAAGCAACTTGAAAAAATATAAACATTTATGTTCTTGTTCAACTCCCTTAAAATATTTTAAGTAATTTAATGTACTGCATATTTGTCACTGTGGGATCCTTAGTGATTAGGCGGGCCACATCTTCCATCATGGAAGGTGAAAAATACAGATTTTTTTTAAAACTCATAACTAAGATTTTTGAAGACAAGCTAAGTTTGGTCATCTTCTTCCTAGAGCTTTCATTGTAAAACATGGGCAGCAAAGAAGCAGGAATAGTTAGAATTCATTCTGAGGGCAACAGGAACATTCAGGCCCCAGGAGCACCTATGTAGCAGCAAGGCCCTGGCACCCTAATTATGTTGTTCTTGTGTCATGACATTGCCTGTGATTCTGACCACCCACCTCTCGTTGGTAACTACTCATTCTATAAGCCTGGTTGTCCATCCTTGCTGTTGATTGTGTGAGCTTTACAATAACATGAATTCCTTTTCTGTTTAAGTTGACCAAGGTAATCTTCTGGTAACCAAAACCACTCGCTAACTGGTACATGCTGTAGATTTTTAGCCAAGTTATTTTGAAGTAAAATGATTTTCTCTAAGGTGCTAATCTTTGGTGAATATAAGCATGATTTCTGTTTTATATCTTAATGTATTTAACAGCTCCAAATTCTAGAGTTTATTCTTCTGCAGCCTCTTTTATATTGAGATTAAATCACTTTCAGTTGCCTTCTAATATGACTCATTCAGAACCAGCTGCTGCCTTCATTGTACATCCTTTGTGTTATACAATTTTTTCTTTAGGGTCTTTCTCTGCCATTTAAAATAAGACTGGATTTAGGTATTCTGGTGTCACTGTGGAGGTTCCACAGTTTAGTGGGGCAGTCCAATTTACTCTACCATCGTCTGTAGAGTTTTTTCTTCTTGATCCAGCTAGAGCTCTTTCATCATATTCTTGTTCCAAACTACAGGATGAAGGGAAGGGAAATTGTTTTCCTTTCCTCTTTAAGGAGACTTCCTAGAAGTTTCCATACATATATCACTGGCCAGAATAAATGGTCACATTTAGTTCCAAGGGAAGCACTGTGCCTGGCTAAAAATGAATTCTTTTACTGAAGGAAAATGATAGCACAGACACTGTGGGGGTAACTAACTAGTTGTCTTCTCCACAATTTCTACTTCTTTTACCTATCTATAAATAAATTCTCATTTTTCTAGTTAAGACATAGTTTATTTTATGTTCTAGGACTACTTTGTACATTTTTAGTTCAATTAGTATAGTAAAAAACTTGGGAAAAATAGTTTCTTTTGTAATAAAAATTTAATTTCTTAATTAGTATAATTATATTGTATAATTTATTGTATAATTATATTTATTTCAGTTACCTGAATAGTGGTTAACTTTTCTTACTAAAATTGTTATTAATTCAGTTATTTTCAAAATGATGGCTTCATGTGTTTTTATAAAAGAAATGCATATTTTAAAACAAACTAAATTATTTGTAGACTGTGATATGAAAATAAAATACAGACAATCTCTAGGACCTTCTTGAATCCCCAAGTTCATGAAGAATGTGTAAAATACAGTAGTAGTTGGGCTTATAACCTGATGATTTTGTTCCTGTACTTAAGCATCAGCAAAATAACAATTTGAATCAGGAACATTGTCACAAATTTATATTTCAAATTTGTAAATTTTGTTAAAGAAATAATTTTAAACATACAGAAAAGTTATAAAAATAGTGTACTTCCCTGTACCCAGGTTCCCCTAATGTTAACATTTTCTATAACAGAACAGTGATTGAAACTAGGCAATTAACAATGAAATACTGTTAATTAATCTATAGACCTTATCATATTTCACCAGTTTTCCCACCAAAGCCCTTTTTCTAGTCCAAGATGCAATCTAGAATCCCACATACCAGCTTCCTTGTTATGTCTTCTTAGTTTCTTCCAATCCAAGCTCTGACATTTTCTCAGTTTTCATTGTTCAATGCCTTGATCCTTTTGAAGAGTTATTTACCAGTTATATGTTGAATGTCCTTTAGTTTTGTTTTGTCTGATATTTTCTCATGATCAGATTATATATTTTTTGGTAAAAATACCACAGAACTGATATTGTCCTTTTATTAGTGTATCATGTCAGGATATTGATATATCTTATTATTGGTGATGTTAACTTTGATTATTTAAAGTGATGTTTACCAGATTTTTCCACTGCAAAGTTATTTTTCTATTTGTATTTAAAAGTTCCTTATGGGGAAATTCTTCCATCTACTAATTTTAGTACCCATAGATGATTCTTACCTGCAACAATTATTACTGTGGTGTTTCCCATAATCACTATTCTTTACATGTTCCAATGTGTTTTTTTCCATACCACTAAGTACTCCAGTTCTCAATGGACACTGCCTGGGCATACTTAAAATTTAACTCAATTCTGACACTATGTATCTGGATATAGCATCAGATCCCACAGGTTAAGGGCTCCGTCTTACAAGACTGGCCCCACTTCTTAACACCAGCTGCAAGTTCAGGATGTTACCTGTGCTTTTGACAGACTGGCTATAAAATGGAGATTCCCATGATGCCCTCCTCAGTTATTTGCTAGAGTGGTTCACAGAACTCATAGAAATATTTACTTATATTTACCAGTTTATTATAAAAGATAATGTACAGGATACAGATGAAGAGATAACATAGAGCTGGGTCCAGAAGGGTCCTGAGAGCAGGAGCTTCTGTCCCCATGGAACTGGGATGCAATACCCTCCTGCCACATAAATGTATTTACTAATCTGGAAGCTCATGAAACTCTTCTTGTTCAAGAGTTCCTAAAGAGTTTGAATTTCAAGACTCTGTTTCCCCTTCCCTGAGGTCTGGGGTGGGGCTGAAAGTTCTAACCCCCTGGTCCTTTCTTTGACCAGCTCCATCCTGATGCTATCTAGGAGCCACACCCTAAGTCAGCACATTAGCATAAACTCCTATGTGCTCTAGAGTGACTTAAGGGGTTCCTTACAAATTGCCACACATGTAACAGATAAGGAAGGTACTATGGATACACAGCACTTGATTACATTATCCAGATTTTTCAAATATGACACAAAGCACTCTCAACTCACATCCCAACGCCTTCCCAAAAGGTAGAGGTAGCCAGACTATGAGTTACTTTGCTTTTAGTTCCTATGTAGTGTATGTGCATGCGTTCTTTTTCCCCCCCAATATAATATCACTTTCATATGATGGGGCTCTCTTTGCCAGGACATCCAAGAGCGGTCATGAAGTTAGCCTTTACCAAAATCTTAAACCTAGATAGTATTCTCAGCTCTTTCACTCCTTGGATTGAAAAAATGCAAAGCATTCTATTTTTTCTGTTGGTTTTCCTATTATTTCTGACTTTCCTCAAAGTTTCCATATATACACTTTCTTAACTTTAGTAATAAAACTCATTTTCTACTTACCTTGGTAAAAACTAAATGAATACACTAGCTTCCCTTTAGGTTAATATAGCTTTTATTCAGCATTTCAGACATTAAAGTAGAACATGAATTACTTTTGTGTGTTTAGAAAAGACAATCATCTTCATGTAGGAACTTCTAGATTAAGTTAGGGGAATAAATCACTATCCCCAAATTTCTTAAAAAATAACCAACAACTACAACAACAGAAACAACAGATTTACCATCAACCACCAAACAGAAGGACCTAACTTCAAATACTGACTGCCAATAAAAGAAACAAAGAATTCTGGAGCATGGCTAAGAGCTATAGTTAATAAGCTTTAAGGATAAAGAAAAAGATATTTTTAGGCTCTCAGCCAAAAATAACAAATCATCTACAATTGGGGGGAAAATTTTTAGTATAGTTGGGGGTCAAGTGGGACTGGGAGCTTAATGAACTGGGTGCATGATACTATAGATTGCTGTGCTACACAAGTTTGTCACTTAGTCAAGCATGTTTTTGAAAAGTTTTTTTCAACTAGGAGAACTGATTTGTGCATATAATCCACAAAATTCTTGGCTGAGATCACTAATAGAAATTGGTTGAAGGACAAACTCGGGGCTGATTTTACATCTAAGTGCTCTGAAATTTTCTCTGGAAATACATTCACTTGTAGTTACACAGACATATGGTTCATTTTACTCAATCCTAGAGAAATTTATCTCTGCAAATTTGACAAGGAGTAATCTGAAATTACTTTCCTGAAAAGCAAGTGGTGTCTGTATGATACTCTTAACAATATAGGTTAGACTAGATTCCAGCGTTTGATTACATGATTTTGAACTTCATGAAGATGAACACTGTCTAGGTAGTCTTTCTTAATACTAATTGTGAGGATAGTTATAAATGGAATTTAGTGAATTTAAAATTAAAGTGACATTGAAACACTATAATTCTACAAACATCACAGGAATAATATGTAAAAACTACTGGACAAAGATTTTATTCATAATTAGAGTTTCTATATTTGTGAACATATTTTTTTTGGTTATGAGACTAAAAATTATGGCTCTCAGAATTCAAGTCTATATTTCGTGTTGCACATCACAACTCCAATTTGATGTTAACATCTTGCTGTAGAAGAAAAAGGTTTCAGGTGTCTAGTTCCAAACCAGAGGAGTAATGAATTATTATTTGTTTTTCCATTGCTCTTTTTTTCCATATTGAATTTTAAATTCAGTCCCCAATATCATACATGTTTATGTCATGTTAGACACTATATGTACTATGATCTTGGCAGGAAACAGGAGGCACAGTCAAATAGGGTCATTGAGAATGAAGGAACTATTCCAAAAATGTGGATAGTATTAAAGAAAACAAACCAGAGTTGGTGAAGCATTGCAAACTTTTAAGGCCTGAAAGTGTAAGAGGGGAAAGTTCTCTAGAATTTAGAATTTTAGGAGATCCCAAGAGGAGTTGTGGTCCTTGTAAAGGAATATAGTTACTACAAAAGTGTAAATCTCGCTCTTCTCCCACTCTTTGATATGCTGCTTGTTGTCTTCCATTGGCTAAACCCAACTGCTGGGTGGAAAGAAAAAGAACCTTGCTTGATCTTGTCAGTTAAATTGCCTAGAGTCACAAAGCAGAGGAGGAGGAGAGTAGATCTGTAAGGGCAAAGGGAAACTAGCACATTTTATTATTTCAGTACAAGTACAGTTGATTATATTTCTATTTCCAGCTGTTAATTTTCTTATATCTGGCCTCCTTCATTAGGTCATGTGGCAGGTCCCTTGAAGTCTCAGTTTGCAACTCCCGTGGAAATAATGTCATAGATCTTGGGGGGTGGTCCTGATATTGTTTCCTCTCTTATGTTGATATATTCAATTGAACATTTGACAGAAGACTGTATGTAACTGATATTTTTGGTATCCCAGATGATGAGGTGTAGATTGTTTATAAATGTAAAAGAACAGTAAATGTATATATAATATAATGTCATAGAAATGATCTAATATGTAGTAAGACAGATCTTTGACTTATATCATTCTTTTTGTTAGTTTTGTATCCTCTCTTCTCTGCTATATTATACATGTGCTCATCTGCTGTAGTGAGCCTGATCATACAAATGAATAAGTGGATTTATATCAAAGGAATAAAATCAATTTTTAAAAACTTAAAAGCTCACAAGTTTTAATATTTTTATATAATCTTATACCTTTGATTAAATTAGTGAGATTTGATTTTAGAATTTTTTAAAAAATCATTTTTGTTCTCCCCCTCAAAATTCTGAGAAGACTCATAAAAATAATAAAATTATAAATTCAGTGGGAAACAAAACAGTATGTACACATCGATGATCTCAAAGTTAAATAAATGTTTATGACCCAATGAGGGAGTCACGAGCTTATTTATAGCAAGCTATTTATAACGTATGAGTAAAATTATTCTAGACACCAGTATTCTGCTTTGTTTTTATTTTCCCCATCTTCATAATAATAGACTTTATTGATATTTTGAATATAATTGAAAATAACTGAATATTATTGATATTTTGAATATAATTGAAAATAACTGATCAAAAAACATTCAGGATCTAATATTAGAAATATCTCACTTTTCAAAGTTGTTTTTGAGTTTCAAGAGAAAAATTTTTAATCAAAAACTATTTTTTCCATTGTTGTTTTCTCTATGAAATTGATGCTCTTTAAAAGGTTAGTTTAACTTTTATAATCTTTAATAACTTTTTTATGATTTCTAAATATTGATGTGACTGAAATACTCATGTTTTAAGTACATATTTCTATTCTTATTTTCTTATATATTGAAAATAAATCTGAAATTGGCATTATTAAAACAGTTCCATGGTACTAGAAAATATTTACTGTTTCTGATGTCTGTTGTAGCTGTTGTTTAAATTCTTGATAATGTCAATATTGTTAATACTAAATCTTAAAAAGAATAAATAGATATTTACAACATTTAATAACAAAACTACTAAAGAATGAAAATTATGTGGCCGACATTCTCATACTTATTTTTTTTGAGAGTTAACAATGGCCCAACCTGTTAACATTAACAAATGTTTGGGCTTAACTTTAGTTTTTATTTATAGGGGTTTTAGATCTATTTCCATAAATATGTTTTTACCTTTTTTGAAAACATACCAATATAGTAATGCTTCTGTTCACTGTACAAGAAAATATTAGAACCTTCACCTAACTTGAAATTATTTCAGCATCTTAGTAATTGAACACACACAAAAAAACAAGAACAAAAGCTCAAAATCAGGGATCTTGGCCATGAGGAATTTTCAAAGTTAAATTCTCAATTCAGAACATATTCTATACTTTTTTTGTGAGCTAGTTTTCGAAAATTGTAAATTATACACAACTATCATCCTACAAATCATTGCAAATAAAATTTTATTTAATTTATTCTTTTACTAAAGCAGGAAACTATATTAATATTTAATAAATGTTTTCTCAAAATGTGGAAGACAAGTCTTCTGATTGACTTCCAGCTAATTAAAAAAAATTAAGCCATTCAGTTATCCCAAAGTAGCCTATGAGTTACGTATGTTATCTAGACAAGTTTTTAATGTTTTATAATTGTACACTAGTACCTTTATTAGCCCTGTTTATTTTTGGAGAACAGGAATTTTGACATATATAGTACACTGATTGAGACAGACTACAATATTAAGTTGTTATAATTATATGAGACCTATATATTGCATTTTTACTTGTATTATATATGTGGTATATATACATATATAAAATTTACAAATGTACACTATGTTGTTGCTTAAAAACTATAGTGGTAGCAATTTTAAAATTGCTTTGTTGCTAACAAGGGCTTAATACCTAACACGGAAGAGTCCTTCACAAGGGAAATTAAGTAGGGAAATATGCCAATTATGACTTCATTTCCATCCTATTGAATTACTGCATTCATTCTCTTTAGATTTAAAGCTCTTCATTCTACTGTTCCTCAACACACTTTATAGAATTCCAGCTTGCTTTTCACCTATCTTTTAGCAGTTTAACATAGATGGCTGGATCAAGTCCATTGTTTCAATTGTATGTAGTTTAAAAAGCTCTGCGGTATTTTAGTCTTTTCATTGTATCTGGCTTCCTTGAGTGCTCTGCTCATTGTGTTTTACTCAGTACTCTGTTTTCTAAACCCATTTATTCCTATTCTTTCTGAAGACACTTGTTCATCTGGGAGCTTAAATTGACTTCTCCTCATTCTATTTCCTTAACTAAAAATGCACCATTAAGGTTGATTGAACTCTTTTAAAGCACTTCATAAAAAAATGAAAGGCCATAAGAAAGTAGGCTACCAGTGTTTGTAAATACCTGTTTTCAGTCAAATTGATAGGAAGGAATAAGAAATAATTGGAAACTTAAAAACGTTATTGATATATTTTTTTACAGATTAGTCTTTTTGGTTGTTCTTGAGAGATATACTTGTAAAACATTCAGAGGAGAGGAGGGATGAAGAGTGGCATTATGTTATAATTAAAGGTAGAACAAATAGTAGAACCAACCTACTAAATTATCTAAAACATTTTCTTAAAAAAAATGTTTTACACTAAGCAAGATGTAAAACATGAAGGTCCTTGACTAAAATCTACAGCTTTTAAACCACATGACCTAAATTTTTTTCTATTTAAAATGTTATTTAAAAGTAAATGTAACCATAAATGGTTTACAGAACCATAAAACATAAATAGTTTACAAAAATAGTAAGATCATCACTTTTTTTCTTATTTATAATGTTTAAAAATGGAAATGCTGGTATGAAATATATTTAAACATTTGGAAGTTAATTAGAATTATAAAATTAAAACCAGAGGAAATTGTAGACTACTTATTTGTGAAAAATACTTCACATTCATTTTTATTTTGTTTGGTCAAAATGTAATAATTTTAATGTTATCAAAATATTTTATCCTGATGAATTTTTATTCAGAGCATATGCAAATACTTTTATTTTCAATACAGTATAAGGAAAAATTCTAATTTTAAAATTAGCATTGCAGAATCACAAATGTTTTAGTGGAAAATGATGATTTTGATGAATTGGCTTTTAGATTTACCTAAAAGCATGTAGTTAAGGTAAAGCCCTATAAATAAAACATAAATATAATAATTTGATTTCAGGTAATTAACACTTTCAGAGGAACTTCTAAGTGTCTTTAAATATACTATTCTATTTTCAGGTTACAGCATTTCATGTTTTTGCCAAGAAGTCATTCATTTTATTTTAGTTATGAGGAAAAATCATCACCAAAACAAATTTTAAGATAAAAAATATACAAATTAGACCAATGTCTTTTTATAGTTTACAATTTTATTCACAAATGAAATAATAATACACTATTATAACTCCTATTTTTTTTAAGAGAAAGACTAGTAGAAATAACATATTTCTAATAAAATAACTGTACTTCTTGCTGACCTTATTCTAAAAGGCAACTATAAACTAAAATTGCAATTCAGTATAGGTTTTTCTTTAAAAATATTTCAATAGTGGAGAGAAGATTAACAAGATAGCTTGTTAAGTACTTGGAGGCCATCCAGAAGCTCTAAATGTTATAGCAGAACAATGAATAAAAATGGCCAGTTTCTATCCTATTAAAAAAACTGATCTTATTAAATTCATTGAATATTCAACGGAACACTGCCATAAGTGCTAAAAATAATTTACTTCTTTTTATATCAGTAACATTTAATTAAAGCTAAGAGTCTACAGCATAAGTAAGAGTAAGGTTTAATGTTTTAAAACACTAACACTATTCAGAATGTATGATAGTTTATTAATAGTGAAATGACATATTACTTAAATATAAGGATTAAAAAAACTAATCTTGAATGCCTGCAAATACACACACACAGTGCATATTAAATATTTTAGGCAAAAATATGTTCACATTCATAGTTAATTTTGTGTCAACAGTCAGAGAAATCCAGAACTATCAAAATAGAAATAATAAAGTTCTTATTGAACAATTACTTAATTATAGTCAATCTTCATATATTGAAATCAGAAGATCACTTTGGCATCATCTATATTCAGTTCAGCATTGTGGGCTCCTAACATGTAGTTAAAAATGCCTTAATTTTTAGCTTTCCAGGTTGTTTGTGGAATTGTCTTTTAATTTAAACAAGTCACATAATCAGGCACATGATTGCATGCAAAATCTATTATAATATTTGCTAGAAGCAAAGAACCAATTTTACTGTAAAAATTACACATTTTCCCTAAGCTAAATACACCGGAAGAAAATAAGTAGTTTATAGTTTTTACATATTTTAAGGCTCTACAACAGCTGATTCAATAGTGCATTAGGAAGAATTAAATGTCAATTGACTTGTAGTAATTGAAAAGGCACTTAATTTCAAGTCGAAAAAATTTAGGATTTGGTGTGATATCTACTCTTTGTTTTAAGCCAGTTTTTAAAAAAACCTATAAACTGAGACAATACATTCTTTTTTGTTGCAATCAGTTGTGAAGTGTCTTATGAATAATTTGTAACTATAACTTAAAATTTAAGTTTGTGAATTATTTACTTAAAATGTTTGTGAGCGGTTCTAAAGTCACTTCTATAAAAGCATCCCTCATATTCAATTACATTTTTATCTGTTTTGTTGATTAGGAAAGGGAGAAGTTTTAGCTATCGCCTTGTGAACTACACATCATAACCAAGAGCTTAACCTATCTAGGCACCCCCAGAGGAACAGGTTGTATATCATGTCAGTGTCATCTGCTATCACGGCAGAAAAAAATTCAAATTATGTTAGTAATCATCTCCCTCATTGCTTTTATAGAAATGACTTATTATATGTTTGTGTTAAAATATTTTAAGGTTGAGTTTGTGCCTCTTTTCTGTACAGCACTTAGCAATGCAAAAATACATGTTTATCATTATCCTTAGTATTATTATCAAATTATGTATTACAAATTAATTTACCTTCAAGGAGAAATTCAGATGTAATTAAAAATTTATAATAGAAATAAGATATCTTAAAATTTAACAATGTTTCCATAAAAATCAAATAATAGCTTTCAAATATATTACACATGCATAGGAGGATTGGCTAAAAGGAAATATGGCAAATGTTAAGTAGATGCTGGATAATGAGTTATGTTTTTCCTACTTTATATTTTTCTTCTTTATACTTGTAAATTTTTCTTCAGTGAAAATCTGATATATTCATTTTTACCATCCAGATTATTTTAAAAGACACATTTTGTTTTAAAAGTAACATCTATTAAGTATTTTACTTACAATTGTAAAAGAAAAAAAGCAATGATGCCACGTTAGTGACAGTGAAGATCAGACTCTTATTAAACAGTAGTGAAAGCAGTTGTCAAAACCAAAGGGCAACGAAGACATCTCCTGGACATCTTTAGAACTGCATTGTTATTTTTTAAACAAAGCATCTTATTTCTACCTAAAAGTAATAGTTGTTTAAAAACCACACATTAAGAAGTGTAAAATCAATCTGTATTAAATTTCCCATGATTAAATTACAAACATACAGCATTTAAAGAAGAAAAGATACAAAACTGTTGCATACACATTAGAATTAGTTTCCAAAATAGCTTCAAAACTATTTCCAGGTGGATTATAAAATACAAATATTTTAGCAAAAACTATTTTTATGTAAGGAACATATAAAATAGGAAAACTATGTAATGTTGAACCAATACTTGAAAAATTTAAGTAGACTACTTCATGAATCATGGAGTCCATTTATATCAAAATATGATTGACAATTTAGTTACTAATTTAAAGAACTGTATTTAACAAATAAGCAAATTAAAATATTTGACTTATTTGTGATATGTGCTAATACTAGACAATGTAATATTTTAGAAAAACTATTTCCAGTGAAATATAATTATGAAGGGTTCAAATTTTAAATATGTCTATTCAGTTTGAAATCCGTTCTTTTTAGCCTAAAACTATATCTTTATGGGAACAGTTAACCAATTTTGTATATAAGAGAACTATTTTATTTGTAGAGCATGAATAACTGGTTGCACCCACAGTTAGCCACCTTCAGGAAGTACTATAGATGCCCATCGTTTGCTTCTCTAAACAATTCTGAGGGCAGACCCCGTTGAGGGATTTTCAAACCATAGTTGTAAAAAAATAATCTGTGGTTCAACTAGCAAAACTCATCTTGCTTTTGTAATCATTGTGTTTGGTAAGAAATATATGCTTTAGTTTCAAGTAACCCCAAATGAACAGATATTCTACAAATGAAAGTAGACTTATTTCCTGAAATTACCTTTCTTAGTATCTTCATATGACAGGCCATAGTGAGATTTTGTAACTGAATGCTTCCAATACCATGACTAAATAGTTGATTCTTTGGACTTTGTTTTATGTCACATATCTTTTTAAATTGTTGAATGATAAAATAAGCTCATGATTTTTATAATATAGAAATTAGAAGAATATTTAAGATAACCATAAAGAAAATTTGAGAGAAGATATTTAAATTCACTAAGGGTAATAGAGATTATATCTTCATATGGAATGCACTCTTCAGTAACATAAGTAACATGATTAGCTTATACTTTTTTCATCGACATTTTCTGCTAGTTTTTGCACAGTTACTAAACAGAAATAGGTTTCTTGGTGTATATTCATTTCTCTTTAGGCAGTTACATTCGATTTGCTCTTGGGAAGTGGCTGCCAGGAATTCTGTCAGAAATAAAATTTTTATTAGTTCAATAATGCTGACTTGATTTCTTAATAGATTTGCTTAAAGTCATTCTGCAGTAAATAATTTATGTGTTTTGTATATGTACAATTCAAAAAAAAGAAAAAATGATACTATTCTTGGCTACCTAAAAATCAGATTATCCTAAGGACTCAGGACATGACTGATTATAGCAGGGAAGTCAGTACAGCAAGAGCTAGATCTAGATCTGCTTGGCTACAAAGAAGCTGGGGGACAAATAATTGGAGATCTAGGCAAACAGGTATGTAGCAACAGAGTGGATTCTTAATGAGCAGGTTCTTGAGCTGGCATCTAGGGCTAGAATCCAGATGTGAAGAAGTGCAAGTGGGAACTGTAAAGGAGAGGTTTGAAGAATTCACAAAATTCTCAACCTTTGTGATTTCAGAGAGTTGAATTTATCTATTGTTCAAAACATAAATGAATTGCTTTGCATGTTCAGTGAGTAAAAGTGAGTTGGGAGAGAATATAATGAAAAGTAGTTCTCATGTAATTATTTTAATTTTTCCTTTCATAAGTACTAGGTGAGCACTATTCTACCCTGATAGCTATTTTAAGCCTTTTTGAATTATAATGTAAATACACTGGACTTTGAGAAAGGTTTGTGGATGTGGGAGAAGTCTTATGCTATCTGGCAGTTGATCCCAGCTCTCAGAGTAAATATATAATAGTATATAACAATTTTTCCTACTTTTATACGTGACTAGCAAATTTGAAGAGATTTGATTTTACAACACTGAATAGCTTTACCTTCTCTCATCTTGGTTGCTTGGGTACATTTGTGCAGTTGGAGATGTCACATTCTGATGTGATAAAAGAGATGGAGAGATATTTATCCCTCTGAGTTGCTGAAAAGCTATTTCTGCATGGATGCTCCGAGGATTATTTGTCAGAATCCCTGCATTCTTGTTTTTCTTGTCTAAAATTAGGAATTATGAAACAGTTAGAATCATTAAGTAATAAAATAAGTAATAAAATTTTGTTGTCCTTTAGTTGAATGTATGCTACACATATTTTATAACATTAAAAACTTTTTGGGGAGTACAGGAAAAAATTTTTAATAAAATTATAAAATTGCAATATATTTGTAGGAATTAATGCTGCTTAAATTTCTCTGAGTTAGTGGGTCAACTTGATCTTTTTTAGTTTTTTTTTTAAAATTTGAGTATCTAGAGCTGTGTACAGATAACATAACTATACTTTTTGAAATAAATATTGGGGCAACATAGTCAGAAAATAAAAAAGAAATTACAGATCTTTCCCAGAAAATCCTAATAAATAGCTGCACAATGAATCTTGAAGAAAGATATCTAAGAAGGAAGTTATGGAGATGAAGCCAGGGTTGAACTAATGCTAAAAAAAAAAGATATTGATGACATTCCTGAAGATGACATTGTACTGTTGAAGAGGCTGGTAACAATTTGGTATGTCCAATTTTATTATTAATTATATCTACTGAAGAAATGCATAAAAATCCCATTATGATTAAAACCTTGAAACCATAAGTATGTAAAATTGTGGAAAATAAGTTAAACAAAAATGTAACATTTTAACAGTAAATTATGTTTCATTTCTTAAAACTGAGTTTCCTTTAAAAATAATCACATAGAGCAACCTACTATTCTTAATAGGCCCTCAGATCTTTTCATAATTATTGTAATATTCAGTTATATTGTCTAACACTGTTCTGAGGCAATGTGGGATGTGAAAAGGAAATGGAAGAGGTGAGCCCCTAGAAGAAGAAATAGCTAGCTCCAATTTCATAAATATGGCTACCATATTTGGGAATATGGGAATTAGGGAAAAGGCTCGATCTAAGCCTGAATTAAAATGTATATAATAGAATGAACCATTTCTGTGTCCCACTCTTTTAGTATATTCCTTCTTTAGAGCTATCTCTCTTGAAACTCTTCCCTAGTATTAACTTCATGATTATTTTACTTATGGTTTCAAGAATAAGTCTGATCATTCTAAGACATCCTTTGTACCGCAAGAGTGTGTTGTTATCAATATTTTTAATACTCTGATTTCTACTTTTAGCAGGATGTGCTATTAAAGTGGTCTTAGTAGTCATTTGCTATGAAATACACAAAATTAAATAAAAGCTTTGAAAAAAATGTCAGGAAATAATTGTACAAGTAATACAAAGTTCAAATTATGAACAAATGTTTAGCTACAACATAATAGTAGTTGAGCAGAACCAAAAACTACTATATACTCTTTGAAATCAGAATGGCCACATGAAACTTGAAGAAACATGCAATTTTAGGAAATATAAAACATGCAGTTTTAAGTAGTATTAGAATCAAAGTGTTATTTTTGTTTCAAATGAATTTTTTTTGTTTCGTTTTTTACATTTACTCTTCAGAAGGCTGAGTAAAAAAGGTGAAAGGATTAAGAGTACAAATTAGTAGTTACAAAATGGTCACAGGATGTAAAGTACAGCATAGGTAATATAGTCAATAATATTGTAATAACTATAGTGCCTGGTGGGTTCTAGATTAATTGGGGGGATATCACTTAGTAAATTATATAAATAATATTGAATGTCACCTTTAATTGAAAAAAAGAAATACCTTCAACTTCAGGAGTTAAAGTGAAGTCAGATCCCAAGTAATGGCTAAATCCATCTGGCAGAATTACATTCGTTATCTTTATGTGAGGAGCTTTCACTTGGCCAAATGATCCACCATCCATAGGAGAACTGGTAACAGGAATAAACTGCATAATAAAATAAAACAAGAACCCTCACCTTCCAAACTCAAATCAATAGGTTTAGTCTTTTTTACAAGCCCCACTTGATATTCAAAATTTTTCAGGTCATGACTTAAATACTCACCTAAACTCACAGTTGGTAAGAGGCAAAAACTGTGTAAAATGATCAGTCTTTGGGCCCTTAACCTCCCACAGACCATTATGTTCTGTCTTTTCAGATTGCATTTCATCACTAGAATCTAGTGTGATGGTACCTCCTCCTTTCCAAAGGGTCTTAAAGAGGAAAGTGTAGAAATAAGAAAATGAGAATGAAGGCTTTCCCCCTTTGTATTGTTTCTTCTTTTTTCTGAAGAAGGAATTTCTGGATGATAGGAGTTATATTTTCTACATCTTTGCATTTCTCACCATACCTCATTAGGAGCCTTGCAGTTAATTAGTTTTTCAAAAACAAATAAGTGGGATTAGAAAAGGCATCTTAGAACAATCACTTTTAATGAATGTGCTAACTCTAGTGTTTACATTTTATGTTAGTTGAGGATTAAGAGGCTTTTTAAAGAATTTCAGGAATCAGCAAATGGACTTGGTTTCCCTGGAAATTTATGCCTGCTCTGTCTTCATTAAGACTGATCTTGTTCATACTTTTAAAAATATAAATTTGAATATATGGTTCAACTTTTTTAGAAGTATATGCTTTTGTTACTTGTGTAAAATAACTGATTTCCTTCATACTTCAGTGTTACCAAGAGTGCAGCTTTGTAATGAACACTAAAGTATCAGGCCTTTTACTGAAGCTGACAGTCTTCAATTCCCTAACTAATTCTTTTGTGGGAATCTCTTCCCATCACTAATTTAGAATGTCAAATTTTCTTCTGAAACCAAAGCACCAAAAATGTTCTAGTTTAAAGGACAATTTTAGTTTCATTTATTTTTATCTGCTGTTAAAAAAGGAAGAATAGGAACAACTAAAACAAAGAATAATACATTAGATAGAACTGATAAACTTGAAAAGTATTCTGTTCTTTTGTTTTCTGAACAGCCATGAAAATAAAAATTATTATTTATCTTACAATAGATTTCTCCAAAATAAAGTCTTCAAATATCCTTTATTTTCCTATGTGTAGAAGAATCAAAAGATGTTTAAATAAATAAAATGTTTACATATAAAATAAGTAGAAAGAATTAAATTCTTATATATGGCACTGATTCAAATGGCTAGAATAGGTATCTAGAATCACTTAAGACAACATCATAGTTTAGTAATGGAAAATGAGTTCCCTATATGAGAAATAGAATAGCCAACAGGCAAACACTGTAGTGAAATACTCATCACTGACTAATATTTCAGTTTACATACTTTTTCTGCTATATTAAGCCAATTAAAAATATGTATAAAAATTAAGATCTTTAAAGTTGCTCAGAGTGGTTTTTTTTATATGTTATTTAGTGAATTTATATGTAGTTTACATGTAATTTTTCAAATTTAGCCAACATCTTAAAATAGAATTTATAAATTTAATGTGACAATTTTTATAGGTCCCTCACTAGAGCCTTCACATATGTGGTGTGGTAGGCAGAACAATGTGCCCCCCCCCCCAAAAAAAAAAAGATGTCCTCATTCTAATCTCCAAAAAATATGTTACTTTACAGGGCAAAAAGAACTTTGCAGGAATATTCTGAGATGGGGTGATTATCCTGGATTATCTAGGTGGGCCCAGTACAATCACAAGGGCTCGTATAAGAGGGAGGCCGAAGGGTCAGAGTGAGAGATATGATGACGACGCAGAGGTCGAAGTGATGCCACTGCTGAAGGGGGCCATGAGCCAAGGAATGCAGATAGCCTCTAGAAGTTTGAAAAGGCAAAGAAGAAATTCTTTTCTAAAATTTCCAGAAAGAATGCAGCCCTGTCGATACTTTTGATTTTAGCCCTGTCAGACTGATTTTTGGACTTTTGACCTCAGATAATAAATGTGTGTTGTTTCAAGCCACTAAATTTGGGTTAATCTCTTAATAGTAGCAATAGGAAACTTAAAGTTTTCTTTAGTTTTCTGCTTCTGAAAGCAAGAAATGACTTGCTTCAGGAATATAATATAGAGAAAGGGAAAGGAAGCTTAAATCATTGAACTAAATTTTATTTGATTATTCTCTTTTGAAAGACCTGTGACAATAATTTTAGTAGATGACATTAGATGGTGCTCTCTCTTAGACATATCATACAGATTAGTAGCTAACATTTTTTTCACAAAACAGTTTCTAAAAAAATTTTCGTAGATATCACCCACAAATGAACCAATTTTCATTGCCTAATCTAGATAATATTTATTAATATTGTAAAGCTTTAAGTCTCACAGGTCTCTGTAGCTACTTTGACTTATAATAGAAGCCACTTGGTTAATCAAAAAAAGTCAAGATTAATGAAAAAGAATAAGAATTATGTATAATTCATATTTTCCTTAAAAAATTGAAAACACAAAAGTACATGTATTCGCCAATCTTTTGATGAAGGGCCAGGCCTTTTCTGTAAATAAGAATACACTTGATTGGTATTTTATTGGATTGTTCCATCCTTAAAGTTTTGCCTATAATTTCTAGTTTGATTTCTTTAAAGTAGCAAGAATTTATTAAAGACACGGAGAAAAATTTAAACACAATCTGTCTAGATTTTTAGAATAATTTTCCCACATATTTTGTCTGAATTTTTATACTTTTCTCCTATATTTCAAAGTTTTTTCTCCCAATCTAACTTGAGATTGACTCTCTCTCTCTCTCTCTCTCTCTCTCTCTCTCTCTCTCTCTCTCTCTCTCTCTCTCTCCACTGATCTTTATCCAGACTTTCCAAAATATGCCATTCCCAAAATATGCCATTTGATTTTCATAGAAACATAAAAATAATAATTTAAAATGCATATTTATAGTGTATCGGTTTATTTAAAATAAAAGAACTAACAAATTTTTGAAAAAACATTCAACTTTTGTTAAATATGTGAATCTATTGCTGAAGGCAGGAGTGGACTAGAGGGGAGTTTACTAGTATTAAACGTTCAGTATGCTCTGGGAATCGGTTTGTGTTACAGAGGGAATGGAGTGTGTTGGGTAATAGAGTGAGTTAAGTGAAAGTATCTATTATTTCTTTCCTAAATATAACTTTTAAGAGTAATCTTCATTCACTAATGTCCTAGTTCTCTGGCTTTCATCTACATTAGAGGTTCACTTACATTCTCACTCACTGCCCTCCTTAGTCCAGTTCTTCATAATCTCTCTCTTTGATTATTCTAAACACCTTTTAAATGGTTTCCCTGTCTCCATCCTCTTCTTTCTCAAATGTTGCAAAGGCACAGTCTAATAATATCACTTCTTTGTTAAACAAACAAACAAACAAACAAAACAACAACATATAGCGTTTCTGTATTTAGTCTTTGGAACATGGTCTTGAAGAATCCTGGTGGTCAATGACAGGATCACTTAATGATATGCTTTGGTGGCTTCTTCTCTTTCTAATCTCTTTCCTACCAGTCAGATACCTTTTTAGAGTTCATAGATAAAAGGCCCAATTATTCTGCTAATATAGAAGAAAAGAGTTATACATCTCTCTTGTTAGATAAACTACATAGTCCAGAGAGTTGAGCTCAGAATTCCTTCCTTCTCTTCCTCTCTGCTTAGTGGAAAGAGTTATATTGTTAGTTTCTGTTTATAAAAGTGATAGAGTGTAGTTTACCTTCTAGCATTATCAGACATATACTGAGCAAGAGGCACACAGATTTAAAATAATTTGCTTTATGTCAAAGTATTTTATTAGAAAAAAGAGCTTCCCTACTTGTGTGTGTATTTGTGTGTGTGTGAGTGTGTGGGTGAGTGGGAGTATGTATTCACCAGATCAAGCTGCCTTCGATAGTAGTCACTAAATACATACTAAAATAATCGACAAAAACATCATACATAGCCTATGTTTAAATATTTAAGTAAAGATGCACAATATATAATACAATGTTCATTTACTGATAATGTATATATTTTAAAAGACAAAGTATAAATAATATAATTGTTACCGAATTTTTCTTTGCTTGTAGTTCAGAGAAGTGAAATTCAGCTTTTGCCCTATCATCCGCATTCACAGGAATTCCATCTAACATCTGTAAGTTAGGCAGTCGAAATATGAGCACGTGGCGATGCAGCATTTTTCTACAAATCTGAATAAAGTTAAAAATAATTTTTACCTTAAAAAACCTTTATTTCAAAGATTAACCTTTATAGAGAAGAAAATTTAGCACAAGCAACAAAAATGACAATTGATACAAATGTGAGCTCCCTTTTTGAAAGATTTCTTAATTCTCTATTATGGTAAATAAAATTAACATTTTTTTCCTTTTTTTTTTTTAACCAAGGCTACCACTTGAGGTTTAGTGTCTTTATTTAGAGTACATGATATTGTTCATTAACTACAGGCAATCCCAGTTCATGAATAGGATTATATTATAAAAGTTCACTTGTAAGTAATTAGTTTGAAACATGTATTTTCCCATAGGCACTATTCAATTTAATTCAATACACATCTATTGAACTGTATGATCAATCACTTCATAGTGCCGACCTACTCTTAAAAATATTTGCATATGTGCATAAGAAGGTGTGTAGGAAGAGGTTGTTATCTTTAGAAGGGTCTACTTGCAAGGATAGCTCTTGACTAGTGTTTGGTACTTTGGAAGTGTTCCCACATTCCTTAACATAGGCTAGTTCACTGTACCTAAACTGCTTATACAAAAAATATGATTTAAGTTTGACCTGCTTTCCTTCTGGGAGTCTGAAATTTTGGTACGTAATAGGCATAGGGTACCTATGTGACCAGCCCCCAGTAAAATTCTTGAATGCTAAGTATGGTGGGATTCCCTGGTCAGAAACATAACCCACAGTTGCTGCATTTTTATTGCTGGGTGAAGAGTGTGACCCCTCAATAAGAAGAGAAAGAGCAGAAGGAAGTCTGCACACGGACTTCTCCAGACTCTGCCTGTGTCTTTTTCACTCATCACTTGGCTGTGTATGCTTACTACGTCACTGATAAATCTTAGCCATGAGTATGACTATATGCTAAATCCCATGAGCCCTTCTAGCAAATCTCTAAACTTGGGGGTGATCTTGGGGACTGACAACACAGAAAATGTGTTGCAGTGTTTGCAAAATAGCAAAAGAAATATGCAGCACTGTTTGTGAAAGGAAAACAATAATCAAAAGGGAATGAATAAACAATCTATTTTTTCAAATGTAGTGTGTGTATACACACACACACACACACACACACACACACATTAATGGAGAGAGCTAAGACATATAATGGAGTAAAAAAAAAATTTGACCACATTTTAGGCCAGAAAATAAGTTTAATAAATACCAAAGATTGGAATAAATAGACTGTATTCTCTGACTAAAATATAAAAACATTAGAAATAAATGGCTAAGAGTTAACTAAAAACACCTCATAGGTTTTAAATGAACATACACCCCCCCCCCAATAATTCATGGATTAAAGAAGAAACCTTTTGGAAAGTAGATTTTAAGAAATAAAGAACGGGAAAAATACGACATATCAAAACTTTCAGAATGCTGCTAAAGCAGTATTTTGTAACTTAAAATTTGTTCAGTAATAAGAAATATTAAATATTAATGAGCTAGACATCCTACTGAAGAACTTTTTAAAAAGCAAATTCCAAGAAACTAAAAGAAGGAAATAATATACTGGAAATCAATTAAATAAAAAACAAAGAAATAGTATACTTGATAAAATTAAAATAGGTTCTCTGAAAAAGGTTAATATGATAGACAAACCTTTAGCAAGACTAATGAAGAATAAGAGAGAAAAAGCAAAAATCAACATTTAGGTACAAAAAGGTGATAAAACAGATAAAGTGGAGATTTTTAAAATTCATGAGAGTACTATGACAGCAATACATTTAAAATTTATTTAAAAAGGACAATTTTATAGAAAAAATAAAACTTAATATTGACTTTTGAAGAAATAGAAAACATGACTAGATTATAGCCTCGAAAAAATCTGAGTAAGTAGTTTAAACCTAACTTAAAAAATATTAAGCCCAGAGAGTTTTAGAGAGAAAATCTAATTATTTTTCAAGGAACACATGTGTCTTCCTCTGTATAGACTAATTCACAAAGTAGAAAAAGAGAGCTCCCCAATTAATATCATGAGGCAAGAAAACAGCTTTGATCAACTTGAAAAGAATAATATAAGAAGATAAAATTATATAATTATTTCCATAGATACAGGTATACTATATGAAATCTTAGTAGATTGAATCCAGCAAAGTATAAACATGACCAAGTAGTATTTATCTCAGGAATTTAAGGATGATTTAAACCTAGAGTCTATTACTGTAATTTGCCTATTCACAGATCAAAGAGAAAAACTATATTACTAATTATTCAAAATCCAACGTCCATTCATAATAAAAACAGATAGTAAACTGGAATTAGAAAGGAACTTCCTTAAAATGTTGAAGGTTATCTACCCGAGAGCAAACATTTAATTGCAACAACTGAGAAGCATTCTTTTGAAGTCAGTCTATTATAATTTTCTATTCAACACTGTAATAGAGATCCTAGTCAGCACACTAAGTAAAGGAAATAAAAAACATAAGGATTAGAAAGAAATAATCGAGTCATTATTAAAGATAATATGATAGTCTATAGAGAAAATCTAACAAAATTTGCAATCCTAATATTAGAACTAAAAATAGAGAGTTCCTAGACAAAGAATAATATGCAAAAATAAGAATTTCTGTACTCTGGTAACGATTAGAAAAATGTAAATATATATTGTTTAAAATAGCTATTAAAACAACAGAATAAATTGAACCAAAGATAATGAAAACCTTTAGGAGTAAGTTATAAATCATTATTAAAGGACATAAAAATACAGGGATACTTTTGTTTATAAATGGGAGGGCTTAATACTGTAAATATTAAGTAAGACTATTTATTGTATTTCTTTTTCGGTGGAAATAGCTCTATGGGTTATCTCAAGCCCTTCACGCCTCCACTAGGAGAAGTAGATAAATTTAACTGATAAATCTGGGAAGATTAAATTAGGTGTATTTAGTTCCTGTCTTTCCTTTCAGGAAGGAGCTTGTTGCTGGGAGAATGCATTCTGTTCCTCCAGGAGAAGCTCTCCTTCCATGTGAAAAGTCCTGAGTCAAGTATTTTCTGTTACTGGGTGACCATGACTGCCCATTTCTGGTATCTTTTAGCAGGCTCATTTGGCTTTCTCATTAAGCAAAATATTTTCACCTATCTGACATTGTTGTATTTCACAATTTGTGCAGATGTTAGGTAGATAAATGTGCTACAAAGACTCCAGCAAGAAAGATGGCAAATTTCCCTCAAAATTAATTTATACATTCAATGCAAGCATAATTTAAATATCAAGATTCTCACATAACTTGAGAAGCTGTTTGCTAAAATTCATAGAAAGTGTAAAGGGCAAGGAATAGCCAAGACAGTGAAGAAAGAAAAAGAGAAGGTAGAAGAGAAGGAAAATTAGAGATGTGTACTCTACCAGACATCAGAACTTAATATAAACCTTTAGTAATTAACAAAGTGTAATAGTAGGACAGGAATTGACAAGTAAGCCATTGAATAATACAATGTAGAATCCTAACACTGACCCTTGTACATATGATAATGGCAGTTTATACTGTAATCAGTTGGAAGAAGACACTAGTCAATAAATTGTACTTAGATAACTATGCATATGGAAACAGATAAATTAAATCTTTTCTCACATTATATAAAAATAAATTATATACAACTATAAATGAATTAACTGTTAGAAAAGTAACATACTCACTGGATTGCCATAAACTGTAAGCTCTCTGAGAGAAGAGATACCATCAAGTTTTTCCAGTTCTGCCATATCCTATTCAAAAGTTAGTAAGTTATTATTTGGTTAGATCCAATGTCTTCAAATATACATGCACACTGATTTGAAGTAATTATATACATCTTAGATTGCAGCTAGTTTATGATGAGTCCTCTGAAGTGAGTGTGAATGACAGTATTCTCTATTGTTGATTAAAGACCAATCTGTGTACCATTATTTCCAAATAAATGGTTGGCAGAGATGACATTCTAACATGGGAAAGAGGCCATGTAGCAGCACTTGCAAGAAAAGACAAAATTATTTCTCAGAAAAGTTATGATCTATTTTAGGAGTCAGATTGTAGTTGGTTAATTCCCTAAAGAACTGATCCAGAATTATGGGGGGTAAGGGGGAAGGCGAATCAGTCTAAACAATTTCAAATGTACAAATTTAAAACAACCTTAACCATAAAGGAGCATGTGCTATTGAGTAGACTGCATTCTGATATATTTTCTGGGAATGTATGTAGTTGAAAAACTATTTCTTTAGTTGAATGACTTGCCTTCCCTTGGATGGGATTATTTATTATCTGTTATCCATTATTTATTATCTATTTAACATTGGTGAAAATTTGCAAGTACTGTACATTTTAATTTTTGCAAAATTATTTCTAAGATGCTATTTCAGACAAAATTTAAGCAATAAGCTTAGTTTAAGATTGTTGCTAGTTCATTATCATAAAACAAAGTTACTAATATGCTTTTATTTGGAATGACAAGAGAACATAGTCAATTCATCTAAGAAGTCTATATAAAAAAATTTAGACCTATTTTAGACCATTTGGAAGTAGAATTTGATTTTTTAAATGACTGCTATTATTTAGATTTTGGAAGTATAAAGGAGGACTTTGAAAAAGCTCAGTTATCTGTAGAGTCAGTCAATTACTTACAGAGATCATGTGCATTTGATTCATAGGCAGTTCCTATCTGTGGAACCAAAGACTGGAAAGCATAGAAATGTGGAAAGCCTTATTTTCTCAAATTAAATGGGAGTATAGCAGTGTTTGCGAGTGAAGTATTTCTAATCAAGATATCTGTTTCACATAGGAAATGTTAATGTGAGAAATTTGTAGAGGATAATACTGGTATAAAGAAACATCAAGCAAACTAGTATGTTCATAATTAAGGGAAAAGAGTTGATGGCTTCCTCTTTTTAATATAGACTATTTTTCACAACGGTGTGTTGAAATTACTTCATAGTGGCTCACAAAAATCGACTGGTAAATTTTCAGGGATTTTGTGAAATGGTGTTTTAGCTTGAAATTGGCTATAGTGAAAAAATTATACCATGGAGCATTGGCAAATGGTATTGATCAAGACTCCCCCCCCCCCCTGGAGAGACATCTGTTAAATATTAACCAGCACACCAATGGTTGTTAGGTTTTGAGTACACAGTCAGGGTAAGTATTTATGTCAATCATCATAATAGGTCTGGATTGGAGCTTTTCATTCAGGGCAGGAAATAGCAGTGGACTATTTCATGGAGTCATTTTCAGTCTCAGGTGATTACTAAGATCTTTCTTTTTTCTTTTTTCTTTAATTTTTTATGTATCTTTGATGGTTAAATGGATTGATATTAATAATAATACCAAGACTGCAAGTGTAGATGGGACTGCCTTAGGCAAACCAGGATGCCTGGTTACCCCACTTTACAGCCTCCAGAAAATCATCTTTTTTTTTTTTTAAGTTTCACTGAACCCGCACCCTCCCTTTGGGCAACCATTAGCTTGTATTCTGTATGTATGGGTCTATTTCTATTTTGTTTTGTTTATTTATTTTTAAATTTTCCACATATAAGTGAGATCATATGGTATTTGTCTTTCTGTCTGACAAATTTCACTTAGTATAATACTCTCTAGGTCCATTCATATTGTCACAAAGGGCAAGATTTCATTCTTTTTTATTGCTGAATAATATTCTCTATTATATATATATATACTATGTTTTCTTTACCTGTTCATCTGTAGACAGCTAGGTTGCTTTCATATCTTGGCTGTTACTAGTAATGCTAAAATGAATGTGGGTGCATATATCTTTTCGAAGTAATGTTTTTGTTTTCCTTGGATAAATATGCAGAAATAGAATTACTGAATTATATGGCAGCTCTATTTTTATTTTTTGAGGACTCTCCATGCTGTTTTCTATAGTGGCTGTACTAATTTACAATCCTACCAATAGTGTATGAGAGTTCCCTGTTCACATCTTTGCCAGCATTTATTTTTTGATTTATTGTTGAGAGTCATTCTGATAGATGTGAGGTGATAGCTCATTGTGGTTTTATCATTTCACTGATTAGTTATGTTGAACTTATTTCTTTATGTCTGTTGGCCTTCTTCTTGAGAAAAATGCCTGTTTAGGTCCTCTGCTCATGTTTTAATGGATTGTTTAGTTTTTTTGGTGTAAAACTTATATGTTTTTAAAATATATTTTGGATATTAACTCTTTATTAGATATAGCATTTATGAATATATTCTGTCATTCAGTAGGTTGTCTTTTTGTTTTGATAATTGTTTCCTTTACTGTACAAAAACTTTTTAGTCCCATTTGTTTTTTCTTTTGTTTTTCTTGCTTGGGGAGACATATCCAAAAAGATGTTGCTAGGAGTGATGTCAAAGAGTTTACTGCCTATGTTTTCTTCTAGGAGTTTTTATGGTTTCAGGTATTATATTTAAGTCTTTAATCCATTCTGAGTTTAATTTTGTATATGGTGTAAGAAAGTGGTCTAGTTTAATTTTTTTTTTTTTGCATGTATTGGTCTAGTTTTGTCAGCACCACATATTGAAGAGACTGTCTTTAGTCCATTGCATATCCTTATGATAATTTATTTCTGAGCTCTCTATTCTATTTCATTGGTCTATATATTTATTTTTATGCCAGTATCATACTGTTTTGATTATTGTTGCTACTACAAAAGTTAGTAGGTTCAAAGAAAAAAGTATCAAACTCAATTCAAACTACAATAAATAGGAGAAACACAATACAAACAGATCTAAAACATGACATCAATAATATAAAACATGAAGGGGGGAGTAAAATTGTAGTCTTTATAGAATATATTTCAACTTAAATACCTATCAACTTGAAATAGACTGCTGTAGATGAAGAATGACATACATAAACCTAGGGTAACCACAAACCAAAAACTTACAAAAGGTATACAAGGGACAAAGAGAAAGGAACCTAAACCAAAGATTAAAGAAAAACAGCAAACTATGAAGGAAGAGATCAAGAGAATAAGAAAGACGATCTCTTAGAGAAGAGCCTTAAAGCATTTGGAATTAACCCGTTTTAGCAGGTGGATGTATATGGGCTGGTTTTAAGTCTAGAAGCAGGGCTGACATCTTTGCATTACAGACTATTTATATGCCTCTACATCAGAGTATTTTCATGGCATATAAATGGTAAGTAACACACTAGCAATATCTTCATTGGTGTGTTTGGAAGATTGATGTTCAGAGGAGTTGTCTTAGGAATCTTATGACAAAAAACAAAATTACCTGGATTTTATTATATCCTAGGAACAGTTTCTCTAGTTTTACCAAAGGTTGTAATTTGCTCAGTTCTCGTAGTCTGTTTTCTTCCAGGTGAAGTGCCAACAGAGAGCTTGGTTTGGCAAAGGCACTGTCATTAAATGCTCTGATGCGGTTATGGTCCACTACCAATTCCTGAAGGACAACTAAGTTGTCAAGCCCTTCAACTTGACTAATTTCATTCCCTAAAAAAGATAAGTCATATGGGAAGTGAGCCTAAACTTCCTGAAAAAAGCTTATCTATCTTTGTTGAAATATTTTTTAATAAAATGATGTTTTTAAAGTAAAGTATTGAAAAGAACACAATTCCAAGGAGAAATAGAAATGTGATTTACAAGAAAATAGCATCATCATCAAATAATATTTGATATTTTAAAAATCAAGATGTGATGTACACAGTGTACTGTGTTGATCCAGTATGTCTGTTAGTTAAGTGCTATAGTTGGTATTGACAAAAGTAGATATATAAAAGTACTGCAAAAGATAAGCTTACTGAGTCTATCTGATTATTCTAATAGGTATTCAAATAAGTACAGATCAAATAAGTATAGATTATTTTAATTATTCATTAAAATAAACTAATTTGTTGGAAGAATATACCTTAATTGTGTTCTTTCACAAAACATATTTTTGCACCACAACCACATTTAAAAAGAATTCTTTACATCCTTTAAAACCCCAATCTTTTCTTTATAACCAGTGATTTCTGTCTACTGTAGCAATCAATAGCTTTCTAGGTATTAATTATAATTTATATGAGAAGAAGACCCTTGGGTTGACAAAATGCCTTTATATGTGTTTCCTTTTAGAATCTGAAAGTAGGATGGGAAAAATTTATCATTTTTAATTGTCATAAAACTGAGAATTAAGTGAGTTGCTCAAAGACATAAAAGTGGCAACACCTAGACCTTTTACATTTTAAGCTCAGTGCTGCTTCTACTATGCCATTCTATGTTTTATTCACTATTCATTCTCCTTGTCTGTTATGGAATGAATTGTATCTCACTTGCTCCCACCCGCTGCCCCAATTCATATGTTGAAGTCCTAACCCCTAGTATCTAAGAATGTGACTATATTTTGGGATAAGGTTTTTAAAGAAGTAACTAAGGTTAAATGAAGTCACTGGGTGGGGTTTTGGAGGTTAGGGGAATAGTTTATTTGGAGGTGTGTGCCTCCACATCTCTTTCTGGCTTTTCATTTTTTCTTTATACTTATTTCCTAAGTAAGTACATACATTATGACTTCACTTGTCACTTCCACTGTGATAATTCTGAAATATACATCTCTAGTTCCAACCTGTAGCCCAATTCTACTGCTTTAAAAAGTATCCATTTTTATGTCTCGAAGGTATCACAACACTAACTGATCTTTCCGTACTGCAAATGAGCCACCTTTCCCAAAGACTTTATCTAGCTTTAGTATCTTCATTTGCCCAGTTTCTAAGGAAATCATAAAACATCTTGAACTATTTTTCTCTCTTTATATATATAATTAGCCATTAAGTCCTAATAGTTCCTCCTTTTAAACTGCATTTTGGACTCACTTCTTACTCACCCTTCCCACTGACACTACTGTAGCCCAGGTGCTTATTGTGTCTTTCATGTTGGATAGAAAATACATGGAGTCAGACTTATGTTTTACTCTGTGCCCTACCACTCACTGGCACAGATTTAGGTAAATTATTTAGCCCCAGATTCAATATCTTTTTTGTTGTTGTTGTAAAATGCAAATAAAATTACTTACCATGTTGGGTCGCTGTGAAGGTTGAATGAGATAATCTATGTAGACAATACCTTACCCAATACTGAGTCATAACTGAAGGAGCTATTATTGTCAGAGTAAACTGCCTCACTTCCTGCATAAGGCTGCCTCACTCTAATTTGCAATGCTAGATGTGGCAACAGAACACACTGCCCCTTTACGTTATTAGATTAAAATAGACTTTCCAGGGTTAGGTCGTCTACTTTTTTTGTATGTCATTGTATCTTTTAAAAGATCTGACATTGTTGTGCTCAATTTCTTGCTCCTTTATGTCTCCATATTCTTGACCCAACTGATAAGCAATCTTGATAGGCAAAAAGATACATCAAAACATTGAAAACATGGTCTAGAAAAGTTCGTTTTTCAGAAAAACGGGACTACACTCAGATCAGCTATAAAGATATCTCCCCACATATCTCACTGATGAATCTCCTAATCTCTCTTCTGTGTCATTATTGTTAGATTAATGTTCTCAACCCAGTTTTTTTCTCATGCTACTTTAATAAATTTTACAATTCCTTTTTATTTTCAATTGCTAAATGAGCACCATCCATCCAATTGATCATGCTGTGATGCTTTATATAACCCAGAGAACTGTATACCCTTTGTTTTCATTAGGTTGGTCCCTTTTCAGAGTGGCCCATGGACACTGAAGTCTTGCCTTTGTGACTCTCCCAAACCCCTCTCCACTTGTAAAGCCCTTGGTCATGTTCACCTTCAATCTAAATTCTATCTGTCTTTCAGAGTCCTAGATATGTAGAGGAGTTAACGTTTGAGTTTCTCTTTTCTCTAAATTTCTATTACACTTGACTATTACACATAGTCAAGACTTAATTCATCTTTGTTTCTGTATATCTCCATGGGCAGATGTTAAATTACTTTAGAGCAAGGATCTCAATTACATATTTCTGTATCTTTCTTAGTACCTAGCACAATTCTGAGTTTAATAAGTACTTGTAAATTATTCACTGGTTACTTTCTACTGTTTTAAAAATATAATGTGATATAAAAGTAAATTATGATGTAATAGTTTACATGGCCTTAGAATATTGCACTTTCTAGGGTTATAGAAAGACTATTCCCCTAGAGAATGCAATATTCCATACCCATAGAATATTGTATTTATCTTATTTATGTAGATAACCCAAGAAAAACCCATTTGTAATTACTAAATATTTTTGTCAATGAATCTGTTTTAAGTATATGTTGATGCTTATATTTGCTTAATAAAAAAGAATGATAATCAAATCAGTTTTTAATAAAAAAGACTTACACATTAATGCTGTTGCTACTCACCCTGTAGAAAGAGGAATTTTAAATTTCTTAGTCTGTTTAGTTGTAGCTGAATTAAATTACAAATTCCGTTGTAGCCCAAATGAAGAACTTCTAAACTGTGCATTATTGGGGGTAAATTTTCAGTGCTCGTTGTATCTCTGAAACACACATTTAAGTTCAATCCCATAAACTTAATTTCAAACCAGTTGTATCATAAAAAGACAGATTGGTATGTACTTATTTTAATTTAAAGCTAAAAAAAAAGAAAATTAGTGAATTTATTAATAAATTGAAATTAAACTGTAATATGTCTCTATATTTTATATAACAAATTTTATTCTTTAAAAATATTTTTTATGGTAAAGAATAAAAGTATAGAAAGAGTTACTTAAAATGAAAACAAGAGTGAGTACAATCAGCCAGGAAAAAGAAAAAAAATGCATCCAGATTGGGAAGGATTAAGTAAAACTGTCTTTAATCTCAGATGATGTGATCTTGTATTTAGAAAATCCTAGGGATCCACCAAAAACTAATAATGAATTTGGCAAGATCACAGGTACAGATTAATATATAAAAATCGTTTAAATTTCTCTATCCAAGCAATAAACTGATAATAAAATTAAGTATTCTATTTATAAGAGTATAAAAAAGAATAAAATAGTGCAGAAAAAATTAACAAAAGTGTAAAATGTATACACAGAAAATTATCAATCATTGCTGAGATAAATTAAAGAAGATTTACTTAAGTGAAGAACATCCATGTTTGTGAATTAGAAGTCTCAGTTTTAATAAGATGGTAGTTCTCCCCAAATTGATTAATAGATTCAATGCAATCTTTATCAAAATCCAAGCAGGCCTTTCCCCCACCTCCAGAAAATAACTATCCAATCTTAACAAATGTAAGGAAATGCAAAGAACCCAGAAAATCCAAAACAGTCCTTAAAAAGAACTAAGTTGGAGGGTTTACAATCCCTGATTTCAAAAGTTATAAAGCTACAAGAAGCTAGTCTTGTACTGGCAAAACGACAGACACATAGATAAATGGAATAGAATTAAGAATCCAGAAATAAACTTTTATATTGACTGTCAATTGATTTTTAATGAAGGTACAAAGGCAATTCAGTGGGGGAAAGAATAGTCTTTTACATGGTGCTGGGACAAATAGATACCCTTAACCAAAAAAGATGAATTTAGACTTCACATTTCACCTCACAGTATATCCAGAAATTAACTCAAAATTATTCATAGTCCTAAATAAGTGAAAAAACATGAAACTTTGAAGAAAACTTATGAGAAAAATCTTTGTGACCTTAGGTTACGCAAAAATCACGATTTGTTAGACAAAAAGTTGATAAATTGGACTTTAACTAAAAAATTTTTAAAAGACACTATTTAAAAAATAAAAAGCTACACATGGAGAGAAAATACTTGTAAATCATTTATTTCAGGGCTTATATTCAGACTATTTAAATAACTCAATAATAGAAAGCCAAACAAATTAAAAAAATAAGCAAAAGATTTAAATAGTTCACCAAAGAAGATATAATAATGGCAAATAAGCATATGAAAACTTGCTCAACAACATTAACTATGAGGAAATGCAAATTAAAATGATGATGAGATGTCACTTCAGAACCACCAGAGTGGCTGTAATCAAAAAGACAGTAACAAGTGTTGGTGAGGACTCAGCGAAATTAGAATGCTTATAAAGTATTCTTGGTAATGCAAAATGGTACAACTGCTTTGGAAAATAGTTTAGCAGTTTCCTAAAAAGTTAAACATTAAGTTACCATCCAACCCAGAACTTTTATTCCTATGTATCTATCTAAGAAAAATGAAAGTATAAGTACACAAAAATACTTCTACGTGAATGTTTATAGCAGCAGCATTTATACTGGCCCCAAATGGAAACAATATAAATGTCCCTCAAATGGTGAATGGATAAACATAATGTGACATATCCATACAGTGGAATACCCAACATATTCAGGAGTAAAAAAGAATGAACTACTACTACATGCTATAACATGGATGAACCTCAAAAACATTATGCTAAATGTAAGAAGTTAGATGCAAAAGACCATATATTATATGATTCCCTTTATATGAAATATCTATAAAACACAACTCTATAGAAAGTGCATTAGTGGTTTCCTGGAGCTAGAAGTGGGAAAAGGAATTGACTGCAAATGAACCTGAAGGATCTTTTTGGATTGTAATGGAAATATTCTAAAACTGTCTTATAGTAATAGTTGTAAAACTCTATGAATTTAATAAAAATTAATACACTTAAATGAGTGAATATAGTATGTAAACTATATTTCAATAAAGCTGTTAAAAATAAACATGAATAGTCCCCAGTAAAAAGGATGTGTATATATGAAATGTTCGTTGCAAAACAGCCTGAAACTGAAGAAGACAACCCAAATGTTCATCAGGAATAAATGGATAAACAACTTGTCATGCAGTCTATATAATGGACTCCTACTCAGAAATAAAATGAATTACTGACACTTGCAACAGCATAGATTCGAGACACAAGACTACTTACTATATGATTCCAATCATATGAAATTCTAGAAGTAAGCAAAATTTATAGTGCTAGAAAGCAGATCAGTAATTGTTGCCAGTGACCAGGAAGTGGGAAGGGGATTGCAAAGACAGACAGGAAAATTTTTGAAATGGGAATAGTTTGTACTTTGATTGTGGTAATGGTTACATGGTGAATACATTTGTCAAAATTCACTTAAATTGGTGAGTTTTATCATATATGCCTAATATTTCAAAAAGGTGGTAAAAACACAAGGAATGTTCTTCATTGGGAAAATTGTAATGAAAGTGTTCTGACTTAGATACACACACACACATTCATATATACTTATTACTTATGTTCTACCAAAAATGTATAGGAAGATAGGAGGTATGTCCTCATCTTCTTAATAAATCTTTTCCATTGCTGCTGGGAGATTTAAGTAACCAGATAAACTTAAATTAAGTCCCTGGCTCCTAGATTAGGGGTTCTTTTGTTGGGCAATTAAGATATTCCAGAATTAGGGGGTCTTAATGGTGGCATAACTTTGTGGGTATACTAAAATAATCACTGAATTGTACATACAGAGTGAATATTATGGTATGTACATTGTATCTCTTAAAAAACACCAGGTCATTAAACGTATAAGGTTTTTCATTTTCTTTTTTTACATATAGGTATGAAATGGAGGAATTGAGAAAAGCAATGACAAATGAGTATTTTGAGTATCTTTTTATTTGTGAAGTTGATTTTTGGAATGTAACTATTAAATAACTATTAAAGTAAGCTAAATGTATGTTACTGCTATCATTAATGTGACTGCTTTTAAAATTCCCAACCAAAATTATTTATAATTGTAAAAAAAAATAAATAAGAATAGTACCTATTTATTTTTGAAGTTCCTTGCTGTCCATAGCCACTCGAAGGCACTTTCTGGTAGAGTAGCTGTCTGTTGGTCAAGTGAGTCTGAGGCTTTTGTCTGGGAATGATTGATTCAATATGATTATAGTTGAGGCATAAGACCTAAAGATAAAATACCTTATTAATTAGACATTAAAATATGAATGCTACTGTGTATATTTGGTTTGAGATTAGTAACATTTTAAAAACTATTAACATGGTTGGACTATGCAACATAATTGAATAATATCAGTGTTAAAAAGTGACAGATTTTTATGCCACAAATTGGATTTGGTTTTAATGTTTTTTATTTATTTTTTTATTATCTGACATGCTGCAAAATTACAATATTTTAAACAAAATAATGAAGACTCTCTTAGAAAGCTGTTCAACTTTCCCAATCTGCACTCTTGACTTTTCCAAGCCTGATTTAAATGAAATAACTCTTTAGTTGGAGAAATTGCTATTTCTCTATGTTTAAAAGGCCTTAGTAGATGACTCAAAGCTATGGGAGAGGAGGAAATGAAGCTGCTTTGAAAATCATAGTGTCCTCCAACTTCATACCATATCAACTCAATATAGAGGCAGCCTTCTTCCCCATCTCCTACTGCAGAGTAAGACCTACTCCTTATAAGACAATCACATAAATCTGAAGTCAACCAAAATAACTTTGGAAATTAATACTTTTTCTTGCTTGGCAAAAAAAAAAATTAGGAATAATTTCTTTGATAACACAAAAATACATTTTAATCCAATGTAGATTATAGCTTGTATTGAAAAATATGAAAGAAAATTTGTGACTCACCTTCACATTAGGCAGATAGATTAATCCACTGAACGAGGTAAGATTATTGTTCTGTAGATTCACATTACACACGTTTCTAAATTGGTCAACTGGAATCAAATCCACAGTTCTGAATTTAGACAAAGTAAATACAGTTATAATTTTAATAGGAAAATTATGTAGGTGAATAGCCTCATGTACAATGACAAAGGCATTTAAAAAATCTCATCTGACAAATGCTATGAAAAATAATTGCCTTAATGTAAAATGTATGAGTCAAATAATCAGATAAATAGATTTTTTTTTAATGCGGGGGCATTATGTAAGAAAATGACATAGAATTTGATTACTTTAAAAATGTCTAAACAAAAAACTATCATAAAAGAAATTTTAAAAATAAATGCTTCCAATTTCTTTATAAATTCACATGTTCATGAAATCACAGTGACACCGATATAGTAAATCATAAGATTTTCAGGTTCTAAACTGCAGGGGATATATGTGAAATAGGTTTATTATTTTTGGAATGCCAGATTTTCAGGTTCTAAACTGCAGGGGATATATGTGAAATAGGTTTATTATTTTTGGAATGCCAGGAAGGGGCTAGGAATGGGAAAATCAAGTAAGGTCTTTGAAAATGGAGTTTTCTGTGGGATCTGCTGAAAACTTTTATAGCATTCCACCTTGTAAAGGTGTTTTGTTAATTAGAATGCTTGGTTCCTAGTCCATAGCTTTACAACTGTTCCACCTTCCTTTGAACCATGATAGAGAAGAGCAGAAAGCAAAATCACTTCTCCCTCAACTACTTTAAACAAATTCTAAACTCTGAAGTTACAATTATGACATACTTTTATCCATTAATAAGTCATCCGTTCAATTCAGTATATTTTCATTAGTACTTCCTAAGTGCAGCCACTGTGTTTGGAAAGGCTATAGCAAATGTGAAAAGACATGTCTCTGGCCTCAAGAAGTGGGATCCAGAAAAAATAAAATAAAAAGGGAAAATTGCTATAATAGAGTCAGGTATAATGGCATTTTAGGGAAAGGAAAACCTATTGGGGAAGTCGGGAATGACTTCACAGGGGAGAAGGATATTAAAATAAAACTTGGAGAATTTATAGGCATTCGTTAGGCAAATTAGAAAAGCTCTAGATAGTGAAGCAGGCATAAACAAATGCAGATACGTGAAACAGCATCTTGTGATTGAGATTAAGGAACTAGGATAGTTTAGAATTTCTAGAGTATAGAGTTATAGGGCAGTAAAGGTAAGGATTTCAAGAGAGAAAAATAGACAGGTAATTAAAGGGTTTTCTGTGCCATACGCAGAGACATTAAATTTTATTATGTAGACAATGGAAAGCCACTGAACAACGTTGAGAAGGGAAATGATCTGATAAAACTTGCTTCTTAGAGGACAGTATGGATAATAAATGGACTTACATGGAAGGTTATATAAAACAAGAAACCAAAATTGTCACCAATAAAGTTTCTAAAATAGTTCACTTCCCAACCTAGGCCAGTGGCAGTGACTATGGAAAGAAGAGGGGAATCATGAGACATACTAAAGATACTCTTTAGAACATGGTGATTAATGTTCTTAGGAGAGTAATAACTCCTAGATTTTTGGCTTGGGCAATAACGAGTAGATAAATATTCAAGTGGGAACCTAGGTTTAGGCTAAATTTGGGGGTCATTGTCATAAAAACATGGCTAAATATGTCTGCCTATGATGAGTGCAGAGTAAGAAAAGGAGAGGAGAGAAAAGGATTTACTTATCAGGATAGTGATGGAATTTATGAGAATAACATTAGAGGAATGATGGCAGTGGAAGCCAGATTGCATTGATTAGAGTAATTTGATGTGAGCAGCAAAAGAGAGAAATACAAAGTCTTAGAAAGAGATTGATGACATTTTTAATGTGTGTGATAATAAAGATTCTTAAAGTATTTCAAAAGCGGTAAAGTTAGCATGAGATTTTGAAGTACAGTAGACAATTTTCTGAATTACTGGTTAGATTTGGATAAGATGTATAAATTATAAACCTTAGAAAAATGATAATAATTACATATTTAATTATAATGTCAAAAAGCATATAAAATGATTGTACCTGATGGATGATGAAGTCCAGTTTAGTTCTTGCATTTGGATAAAGTTTGAATGTCCTTGTCGTTCTGCAATCATGTCAGAAGTAAGTCTGCCACCAAACAAGTCTTTTGCATACTCAGTCTCTTGTGGTTCCTATATGTGAGGACATTTAGAAAGTGATGGCCTCTCTTACAGAGGACTAAATAGCATTAATTCTTTTGTTTCCGATAAAAATGGAGTGGACTCATATATCCCTATTCCTCCTACTAAATACAACAAAAAGCCCTGCACATTATATATAAAACAAACAAAAGGAGACTGAAAGGTGTAGAGAAGAAAGCAGACCAGCTAGGGACCTTGGGACCTAAGGAATGACACTGTGGTGAGTTCCCTGGTGTGTTATTGTGATTTATAATAAGAAATATATGTATTTGGTCTTCATCCAGTGCTCTGGCCTGTCCATGTGATCAGGCAGGAGGGCAGTGGAAACCTAGCCTATTAATGGGATGCTCATATGGGGCATGGCCCTATGAGGGATACATTAAAGTAGGACATGATGCCCATTAGAACTCCCTTCCAGGTTTGGAAGGTGATTGGAATTGACAAGCAGATGTACCCATATGCTTAGTTAATGTGGCCACCTGGGTCTGTGAAACTGGGGACATTGGGAGACTACAGCAATGCAGAGATGGGCAGAATCTGGACATATTCATCATGTACACTCTAAGGCACAAAATACCAGTACGACTGCCTGCCAGCAAAGGAGCCAGAGACTGCAGATGGTCAAGTGGCAGATTTCCCTCGGGAGAAAGCCCTGAACATAGCTGGCAAGTCAGACTGATGCTGGTAGTGCTGGGGGACCACAAATGGGTCTTGATAGGAATAGATATTGACTCTGACTGGGTTTTGCTTACCCAGTGGTAAAAGCAAATGCTCAGAGTGCTGTAAAAGAACTGGAACAGAAGATACGGCAACAGTTGGGCAACTGACTATTATTTCTTCAGACCAAGGCACATGCTTGACAGCTCATAGTGTCCAACAATGGCAGAAAGATACCCTCCTCAGGTAATAGTTGGACAGAGAACTGGAATTGGCAGCTGAAACACTGGTTGTCTAAAATAGAGATAAAATCAGGAAGGTCTGACTTACACACTTTCATGAGAATTTCAACGTGAACATGAGTAGAGCTAAAGGCATGTCCTAACTGGATAGATTTTTCTGTTTTCCTGGTGGATCTTGGAAACGGGATGGGAAGGAGGCAGGAATGATTATGTAAGTCTTGCTAAGGGAGGATGATGCTGGTATAACCACTATACTTTTTTCTTCTTTTGCATATCACCTTAATTTTTTTTCTATATGATGCAGTGGTCCTATGATCATGGCTGTAACCTCAAGTGCTGGAAATGGGGATAGTTCCTAAGCAATGAAACCGTGACTGTGTTTTTAAACCTTATTCCTAAGGGCCTGATAGGATTTTTCCTTTACCCTGCCTGGGAAAATTGGGGTTAATAGTGAATATAGCTGTAGTGCCTTGTGGCAAAAGTAGCCCACTAGTTCTGCCCCTATAAAATCTTACCCTATTTGAATGGGATTGGACAAAGTGTGGGTACTTGCTAGACTAGTATTGGTGTCTGCAATAAAGATCAGCACAATGGCCGAACCTACTGTCCCTTCCACAGGTGGAAAAATTGGGGTATAAATGGAGAGGAGAATTAGCTGTTATGGGTAAAGGAATTAATAAATAGGTTATATAATGAAGAAAATTTAATATTACATTAAGACATCAGAAGAGGCTCAGAGCAAGAGGTGATACTGTCTCTTAGCTCAATTATATCAGAAACCTGAAAAGGTGTCTGAGATCGCTCCTGCTTTTGAAACCTGAAAAGGTCTCCAGTAAGAAGCCTATAAATCTGAATGGTCTTACCCTGGGAGATATTTTCATATGATTATGGACTACATAATGACTGAATGGAATTATAGTAATATGCCAGGATCTTTTCAATTTTATAATAATTTTGCTGTAAAGGATCTGTGTCAAAAACCAGGGGGTGGACTGATATTGTGATTTATAATAAACAATATATAATAAGGTTTTTCTCCATTTTTCCTGGCACATAGCTCTTAAACCCTTTTAGTTTTCTATATAAAAGCTAGAGGAGCATCTTGTTATAATATTGGGTCTTTTGTCATAGGTTTCTGAAATAGTTCCAGAGCCATAAAGGTGAAACGTCTTATTATTCATAACAAGCTCTTTTAAACCACATTTGAGTTTATGTTAGCAAGGTGGCTTTTGGAAAGTCTCTAAGGATAGGGGCTGATTGCCAGGGGGAACCAACTATGATTAGAGGGTTGAAATTTTTATCTTACCCTCTAACCTCCAGGAAAGAGAGAAAAGCTAGAGGTTGAATCAGTCATCAGTAGCCAACAATTTAATCAGTCATACCTACATAGTGAAGCCTCCATAAAAACCCAAAAGGAGGGAGTTCATAGAGCTTCTGGGTGGTTGAACATGTGGAGGTGCTGGGAGAGCAGTGTTCTCAGGGAGAGCATGGAAGCTCAGTGCCCCACTTCCTGTACCTTGCCCCATGTGTCTCTTCTATCTGACTGTTCCTGAGTTATATCCTTTTATTATAAGCCAGTAATCTAGGTAAGTAAATGTTTTCCTGAGTTATGTGAACTGCTCTAGCAAATTAATCAAACCTAAGGAGGTGGTCATGGGAACCTCCTATTTATAGCCAGTTGAAAGACAGATGACAACTTGTGATAGGCCTCTGGAGTAGGGGCAAGGAAAGTACTGTGAGACTGAGCTTTTAGCCTGTGGGACCTGATGCTATCTCCAGGTAGATAATGTCAGAATTAACTTGTATTCTAGGACACTCAGCTAGTTTTGAAGATTTGTCTGATTTGTGGAAAACCAAATAATTTAGTGTTAGAAGTATTTTAAGTATGGTAGAGTGTAAGAGTAAAGAAAACTCACAGAAGTGAGTTCTTCCTGTAGACTTGGGTTTTCTTTTTGCCTCACATATACTGAAGTAGGTGTTGGAGAAGCCATAAACCCAAAAATGCCAATAAAAGAAAAGAAAAACAAAAAAGTCAACAAAAGAGCTTGCTCTCTCTAGTCAAAAGACTAGAAAAGAGGAAGCCTAATAAGCAGAAAACTTTTAGGCAGAAATGGGTTGACTATAGCCAAACACTGTGGAATGAATTGTGGTCCCATCTCTACCAGTAAAAGCAGAATGGGAGCATAGACTTCCATCCTTGCCCAGCTGTAACGAGGCACATCTCTATCACCCCCAGTGAGTCAGGAGTCTGGACTTTCATCCTGCCCCAGCAGCAATGTACACACACAGACCAATATTACTAGAGACCATATGGGGAACCTGTTCCACTTCTACCCGGTAATAAAGATGTTTTTGTGGAGCATTAATGAAGCACTTCTGCTTTTTCCAGTCAGGATGAGTCAGTGGAGGTCTATGGGGAATGTGAGCTCCTTAGCCTAGCAGTTGAAACATACACATCAGGTTATTAACAGAGGCCAAATGGGGGAACCTGGACTTGAATCTCCCATCTGACAAGTAGAAGTGGTGCCGCATCTCCTTATTGGTACAGTGTGATGGGAGGCTTGCTAAAATAGAAATTTAAATAAGATCCACAGTTCCTGACATAATACCCTAAGTGTCCAGAATATAATAGAAAAATCTAGCACACCAAAAAACAGAAAACCTTAACTTCAATCTGAAAAGACAATCAACAAACACCAACAATAAAATGAAACAGGTATTATAATTATCTGAGGATTTCATAGCAGCCAACACAAAAAAGCTTCAATGAAGAATTATGAACATGCCTGAAACAAATGAAAATATAGAAACTCTCAGCAAAGAAATAGTGTCAGCAAAGAAATAGAAGATATAAGGAAGAACAAAATGGAAATTTTAGAATTGAAAAATACTATAACCAAATAAACACAATAAATGAGTTCAATATCAGAATAAGAGAACAGAGGAAAGAATTAGTGAACTTTAATATAGAACAAAAGATGTTACCCAACCAGAATAAAACAGAGAAATCGGCTTTAAAAAATGAGCCTCACTTTACCAAGATAGACCACATTCTGAACATGTGGGACCATAGCAAAATATTTAATGTTAGTATCACTTTGTTTCTACAGTGAGAGGAGAAATAAGATGGGGCTGAAAAAGTATTGGAAGGAATAATGGCTGAAATTTTCCCAAATTTGGCAAAACCCATAAATCTGAAGATTCAAAAAGCTGAGTAAACCCCAGAAGAGCAACTTCTTAAATTTATGCCAAGACACAGAATCGTAATCATAATCAATTTTCTGAAAACTAAAGACAGAAAAAAATCTTGAAAGCAGCAAGAGAGAAATGAAATCTATAAGAGGAAAACAATTTGAATTACTGCAGATTTCTCATCAGAAACTATGGAAACCAGAGAACATTGTGGTTCTCATTCAGAGAATGCTGTGCCACATCCTTATGGTTTCCATGGTTCCTCACTATGGAAAGGAATTATCAACCCAGAATCCTATATCCAGACAAATATCATTCAGAAATAAAGAGGAAGTTAAGACATTTTCAAATGAAGAAAGCTAAGCAAATTTGGCGACAGCAAATCTATCCTAAAAGCTTAGCTAAAGGAAGTTGTTTAAATAGAAAAGAAAAAAAAAAAAACGGAAGAATCTTAGAATACCAGGAAAGATATACATAAAATAGACTTGCCTTCTTCTTTTGAGTTTTCTAAATTATATTTGATAAGTTGAAGTAAAAAGGTATAATATTATCTGATGTGGTTCTCAATATATAGAGAGGAAATATTTAAAGCAATTATAAACAGTAGAGGAGAGAGAGAGTTAAAAGCAAGTAAGTTTCTAATACTTTATTCAAACTTGTAAAAATGTCAACACTTGTAGACTATAACCAGTAAAAATAGAAATCTATATAAAGAGATATACTAAAAAAACAAATAGAATTCTATAAAATGTTTGAGTTGCTCCAGGAAGCTTTCTCTTCCTGAAAAAGAAAAAAGATAAATAGAGGAAACAAACAAAAAACAGAAAATAAAATGGCAGATTTAAGAACTAACATGTCAATAATTTATCTTAAATAGAAATGACCTACTTACCATATAAATGATACAAATTGGCAGGGAGAAAAGAACATGACCCAATTTTATGCTGTTGACAAGAAACTCATTTCAAATATAATATACACAGGTTGAAAGTAGAGGATGGCAAAAGATATACCACACAAACATTAATTGAAAGAAAGCAAGAGTGGCTATCTTAATATCTAATAAAATAGGCTTTGATACCAGAAATTACCAGAGACAGAGAGAAATAGCACATACTGAAAAAAGAGTCAGTCTACCAAGATGACACAATAATCTTAAACAACAGAGCTGCAAACTAAGTGAAGATACAGTCTCCAATTATTCTATCAAATGTTAATGAAGTATTGCTGTGAAGGTATTTTGTAAGTCTAATTAAAGCTCCTAATTTGTTGAGTTAATAAGGAAATCATCTTGGATAAACTGGGTGGGCTTGATTCAAGCAACTGAAAGGCCTTAAAAGCAGAGCTGAGACTTCCCTGAGAGAGGGAATCTACCTACAGACAGTAGCATGGTCTATGACTATGAGTTCCAGCCTTCCCATAATCATCTTTTCCTGATGGTCTGCCCATTGGCTTTCAGACTTCATTAGGCAGCCCCCACAATTGTTAAGATTCCTCGTAACAAATATACTAATACACACAAACACACACACACACACACACACACACACACACACACACACATCTACTAGTTATGTTTTTCTTGATGAACCCTGAATGATACAATCTTAAAATAAGTTTGAAAAACACACTAATTCAGCTTCAGGAATACCATTGTTTTTGCATTTTTCATAATCATAAAAACAGCATTTGATTAGTGTCCTTCTATATCAGGAGTTGGCAATCTTTTTCTGTACTTTTCTTGTAAAAATAGTGTTTTAAAAATAAAAGCATGTAGCAAGAGGGTATAAAATGAAAACACAAGTACCCAGACTGCTCTCTGGTTCTTCATAGTCTATGTCCTCCCTTGGTTTCCACTCCCACCCCCCAAAGGCAGTGTGATTATATGCTGTAGAGCCTTGGAGAGAGTGAGGCTCGGCTGTCCAGACTTTACTATTAAAGTCATGTCACTTTGAATAAGTCATGTAAATTTTCTGGACTTCTTTGTGCTCATCCATAAAATAAAAGATTTGGACTATGTCTTTTCTAAAGTCCATGTTCTTTAATCTCAAACACTCTAGAATTATATTGCTCTTCTATCTCTCTCTGCACCTACTTTATGTGGCTTCCTCTTTACATTTCCTAAATGAAAGCATTAAAGCTTCACTTAAGACTTCTTTACTTTCTCAACTCTCTTTCCTTAATCAATCTTACATATGCTTTCGGTTTTAACTATTTAACTCAAATTACTTCCAAATCTAAACAAATGTAAATTAAATTTCCATATTAAAATTTAATCCTGTGTTTTCAGCTGCCTACTTGACATCTCCAGTCAGATGATCCACTACCAAATAAAACTTAGTGTGTCCAACACTAATCATTTTATTTCTAAAAGCTGTGTTTCTTCCTATATACGTATTTTTGTTACAATAGCTCTTATTGGTGTAGACTAGAACATTGTAGATATCTTTGACACTTGCCTTTCTTTGTCCTTCAAATTCTATTGATTACCAGGTTCTATCAGTTCTCCCTAGTATATCTCAGACCTTTAAGTGCTCCATTTTAAAGTCATTTCCCCTTGGTTCAGGTTCTCATTACCATACAGGTAGACTATTCTAATAGCTTCCTATTGTTTTTTCATCTGTCACTATAAATACCGCTGTTAAATTTTCTAATTCAGAGTTTTGAATATGTTATCTCTCCCTACTCAAAAATTTTTAATGCCTTCCCATTATTAGTCATTTAAAGTCTAAATTATCCAGTAGAGTCTTCATGTTGCATTATTAATTCATATATTTATATTCTATCTCATTCTACAAAGAATTTGTGGCAGCTTATGGGAAGCATATATAATTCAATACTAAAATGAAAATAGTAAATAGTGAAGACCAAGACCAAGAATGATATAAATTAGAATATATCAAAAAGGAGAATAGGGACAGACAGACCATAAATCCTATTGTGTTTTCTCTTATTGAACCATAAATTTGGCCCTGAGCTTTAGGTAGCAAAATGAAAAGGAAAATAGTTAATACTCATTGTCCTTGAGCAGAGCATAACTTTTCATTAGGAGAAAAAAGTTTTTCCTACATTTACTTCTAAAAGCACTTTCTCATGTGGTCCTTCAAATGAGGACAGGAGAGAGAGAGAGGAGAGAGAGAGAAAGAGAGAGAGAGAGAGAGTGAGAGAGAGAGAGAGAGAGAGAGAGAGAGAAAGAGAGAAGCTAAGATCCTCACAAACATCATTAGAGCAAATACAGTACTAGTTTCCTAAGATGGTTTTTAAAATATCCCTCAATGAAAGACAATACCTAAATAAAACATAGTATACAAGATTCTAGAGAGTTCGGGTTGGGGGAAACTGTTTCTGATTCTCCATTCTGAGGAGTATACTAAAAAAAGAACTAGTAATCTCAGAACACCTCAAAGTCCCAAATAATCATGAATTATCTCTCAACTTTCTAGAAGATTTGATGATTTTTATTGTCTGGCAATTAAACTTTATATTCTTCATGTATTTGTCATGTACTTACCCTGTTACATGGAAATCAGGAACCCTGTATGAACTTGCTTATTGTAGAATCCAAGTTTCAAAATAATGCTTTTATATTTAGTTCTTTGTTCTGTGATATTTTTCTTTATAGCTTATTAGTAACATTGACATTATTTGTTGGTTCAATTACATTTGTCTTAAATATTAACAAGTGTATTTTTCCAGGAAATAGGAAGCTATTTATAGGCCCAAGAGGATAGTGGGGCTCCAGAGCATTTTTTCTATCCTGTCCCATAAACTATGCTCAGGCATTGAATTCAGTGGGTGCAAATGTAGGCCTCATCTTCCCTCCTCTGCCACCCCAATTTAGATAATTAAGAATTGGCCAGATGATAAAATTTTAAAACTCAGGACTAAAATTTGCTTTGGAGGCCTAGATATTAATAAGCATAGTAAGTTTGGATATCACACTAGATATAAAGCAATGTTCAAAATGATCATGGCCTATGATATGTGAACATGCAGCATGAACCAAATACTATGATTCGTGAAACAACTTACAATTGAGATTCCATCCAATGCTTTCAGTTCTGGGAGATGAAATATTACAAACAACCGGTAGTTTTCTTGATTCCATACAATAATGTTTCCATACAGGTCTAGAATGACCAAGTTACATAAACCCTGGGTAATAAAAATACATACATTTCAAGTGACACACACACACACACACACACACATATATATATATATATCACTTTAGTATTTTTTTCCCCTTAAGAGTTTAACCATTCTTGAATTTTAATATTTGAATTGTCCTATCATTTCGTAGTGTTTTGAGTGCTTTTAAGTCTACTGTTTAGTGAAAGGGTTACCCTTTCATACCATTAAGGTCTAATTTTGTATAATATTTCAGTGGTCTGTGTTATATGATCAGAATCCTTTTTAGGATGCTGGTACTAAATGTATTATCTATCAGTGGTAAAGACTAACAGGGAATTTTGCTAAGTTTAAAAACAGTATACCTTGTTTATAGAATAAAGGCCTATTAAATGGTACATATGTGTGTATACAGATATAACAAGAATGAAAAACACTGCCTTCTAATGAGGGATAGAATTGCAGTGCTTCCGAGAGAGTAGCAAAATTCATATTAAGAGAAAATGTGCCTTCTTATCAGACAAGACATTATGATGAACCTTGTTGTGAAAGAAGGGTCCTGAGTAGATATGGATGGGTGAAGTTAAGACAAGAGGGAGTAAATCTTCTCCATATCATAATATAAAATGGTTTACTATGTTGCTGCTATCATTGATTAGAAGTAGTTATATTGGAGGAGTAGGATGGGGAGAAAGCCGAACTTAAGGAAAGACAGAAAATGGACATACATTTTTTTGTGGGAGATAATATCCTAAAAATATGGTATGAGCAAAAGGAAAGAGACTATAGTGAGAGTTCCAATGGTAGGAAATGGCCATGAACTTTAGGAACAATGAAGTCACACATTGCATTTGAAGTGAATTCCTATTCTGCACTATAGTAAACTTCCATTTTATTCAAACCTTCAGTAAAGCCTGTTATACAGTAGCCTTGAATTAGCGGTTTCTTTGAGAGATTTAAAGAGAGCAAAGCTAGGCAAAGTTGACCAGAAAAGGTTGGAGCCACCAGTAAGAAAGTGAGAGATAATCAAGAACTGCTAGAGAACAGGAAATGTTAAAGATCTTACTCCCCACCCAATTTGGGGAATCCTTAGAAATAACAAAAAGGCACTAGATATGAGGAATAGAATTTGGGTTATTTTATTTGAGTGATGAAAAAGAAACTTACCTTAGGTGGTTATGAACCTGGGGTCATTATGGTTACACATACATATGTTTGTACATATACATAAATTGAACACAAATTTATTTTAATAAACTTTGTTAGTCTTGATTTTTATTTTTGTCTTTACATTTTTCTATATTTTCCAAATCCTGTATAGTGAATATATTCACTGAACATGTTCATGGTAGAAACAAACAGTAAATATTTTAAAAATAAAAACATTACCCCAGATAGTCACCTTTACATTGTAGATCTCCTGATTGAGAGCAATATAGTTATTGCTTATGTATAATTCAATTAGAGTAAAAGCTTTTTGTAAACCACTCAATGAAGTGATTTTGTTGTTCTCAAGAGAAAGGGAGTGGAGATGAAGCATGTTATCAAAAGTATGCTTTTCCAAACCAGTGAGAAGATTATTATTTATGCTGAGGCGGGTTAATTTAGTCAGCTTGGAAATGCCTAGAAAAATAAGCAAATTCGAGAACACATTTAAACTGCACTAAAAGGTTAATTTAAAAATAACTGGCTGGTTATTTTACTGTTTTTCTAAGGCTGGTGGTTTTACAGACTCATTGTTTCTCCTTTTATTTAAGAAGGATACACTGTGTATAAAGTCCCAGCTAACATTAAATTCCAATTTTGGATTTCTAAGTAGACTCATTCTTCTTAGATATTAAGGAAAGGTATTATGAAGGAAATAATAAATTTCACTGTTAAATAACTTTCAAATGATATAATTAAGATTATCACCATCACAGTATCACAAAGCTCTATACAAAGCTAAAATTAATCACCAACCCCCATTTTTAAAATAAGAGTAAGAAACTAGATAGAGTATAACACTGGAAAATATTTCTCATTGTGGCATCATTTATATTATAAAGAACTATTTAGTCTAATTCTACCTTTGTGTGATTAAAAGTACTCTAAGACAGAACTATAAAAAATGCTACCTCTCACCACAGTCCAACCCCTATGTATATTATATATGATAGGCACTGTATAAGTGTAGCTAGGAAGGTACTTTAAAGATAGTACCTTCCTATCTATACTTCCTACTTTAAAGAAGGTACTTTAAAGATAACTTTAAAGTTAGAGTGGTTTCAAATGTATCACGACTAGATTTGGGACCATGGATAATATGTAAAATTAAGTAACCTCTGAGCCTAATTTTCTTTATCCATGAAATGGACATACTGAAATCTACTTCTAATGGGTTATATCATTAAATGGAATGACATTTGAAAAACGTCAGTTACAGCTTTTGGCAAATAATTGGTCCTTAATAAATTTTATCCATGCTCCCCTTTCATGGGACTATCAATGGGACTATCATGGGACTATCATGGGACTATGCAATGTTGAAAGTAAATTGATCTAGGACAAGTTAGGATAAAACGACCAAAGCAAAAATCCTTAAATGGATATTAAACCTGTCTATGTCTGGGAAAAAGAAGAGAAATATCTGTTAAAATTTAGTGGGATACCTATCTTTTCTGAAAAGTGAATTTAAGGAAAATACAGTTTGGAGGATTCTTCTCTTCACTGGGCTTATGGAAGAGAATAAAAAGGAAATAAGATTATCAATTGTATATACAAAGCAAAATGAACACCTTTTGTATGGGATTAGAAGACTAGCAATGATTCTCAACACAAGTACCTAAGCCACCCCCAGGTTTACTCAACTGAAATCTACAAAGAGGCCTACGAATCTGAATATTCAATAAATATCTCAACTGATTCTTATGATCAAGCAAGTTTTAGAAACATATTGTTAACAGCCATTAAAATAAAGTATAACAAATGTTATACATGCTGTTTTAAAAGATATGAATAGTATAAATTCTCTTTTCCAGTCATGATTTCCAATTCTTACCTTCTGTCCTTGCCAAGGGCAACCTGTTACTAAAATGCACATCCAGAAATATTCTATGTTCAGATAAATATGTTTGTTTGTGTTTATGTGCACATACTCAGACATTAGTAAAGCTGCTTAGTTGTACTTGTATGTGGATCCATATAAAAGGTTATAGAATACATTTAATTTTCAATCTCTAGTGAATAAAATTTTCATTTTATTAGTCTTCAAATTTCAAAATATAACCTTAATTCCATATTTTGAATAATGAACTGGCTCTTTTAACTTTTTCGAAAGAACCTCATTATTCCATTCAGGTTTTCAGCTCTATAACTATTAATTACTGCCACGTTTGTAATGTGCTAGATTTGGTAATAGATGGTAAACATTGGCACAGAGGAGAGGAAAGGGAAGGTGGAGGCGGTAAAAGTCGGCTACCTGGGCTCATTATATACAGAAGGTGGTCACAGATCCCACTAACTTTTAATTTCTCAAACACCTCACCTTCTATTTTTGAGATGCAGTTTCCATCTAATGTGAGCTCTTCCAAGTTAACACAGGATTCCAAGCCTTCCATTTTCGTGAGATTATTGTTGTTGAATGATGCCCATTTTAAATTTTTCAATTTTTCTAAATTTGTGATTTCAAAGAGATGTTGTCCATCTAAATTTAAGGCAGTTATCTGTAGAATAATCCACATTGTATGTTACTTCTGAATCTCATCAATAAATTCAATGTTATAAAGATAAAAAGAGTAATGAAATAACTTAAATGAAGTAAGTAACATTAAGGAATTCCTTCAATAAAGATATCGAGAAACTCTTAGTTTACAAAAATGTAAAATTCAAAAAGAATGTAACTCCGAGAAGGAGTTATCTGGTATATGGACACTATGCTATGCCAGCCATATTCCCACTGCAGTGAAGGACTTGTCCCAGCTGCTGAGAGTGCTGTTGGCAGAAAGCCCTCAGCTGTCAGCCCCTTCAGGGACTGCCTTGGCGGCAGCGAGCTGAGTCACGCTGTATCCTTTGTTGGCCCACATCCAATGATCGAGGTATATTTAAGCCTGGCCATCTCAGCCCAACTTGGGACAAATTTAAAGGGCCATTCTAATTCTAAAACTTCCTGCGGGTCAGCCAAGGCTGTCACTGGCCCTGCATCTGTACATCTTTTGTAATAAAAATAATGCCTCTAACATCTTGCATTTTCAAGGTTCAGCTTCTCATAACCAAGTTTCTATCTTTGGCAAGAGGTATGTGGGTGCTTTATGCAGCAAGAAGCTGCTGGTGCTCCATAATCTTTTCCCTTATCTTTGGCTGAATTCTGACTAGTTCCCCTATTCCCTTGCCTGGATTCTTGATCCCTTTTACCTTGTTACCCAAACTTTGGCTTGATCTCTGGCTCTGAGCTTTGAAGTTTGCTTGCTTCTTTTGATATATTATCAAAATCTATCCGATGGTTTTGTAATGTACTTTTATCCCAAATCTCCAATTCTGTGGTGACCACCATCAAGGCCTCATCCCCATGATATAACTATATACAACTAGACCTATTTAGTTTTAATTTGGCTCTTCCAATTGTTGGCCCTTATTCTTCTGTGCCTTCTTTAGGATATACAGACCAAAGCTGTCTAAAATTCAACTGAAATTAAATTTTATATTAGGTTTATTAGAATTAGTCTTTACCTTCAAGTACCAGTTTCCATTCGTAAGTGGATGTGGTCCTAACTTCGAAATCTGTGTCAGAATTTTGGCAGAAGGCCAGATACTAAGTATCCGTGGTCTCTCCTCTTTAGTGCTAGAATGTTGTAAGAGAGATAACTAACAAAATAAAAAACACATGATGAATAAAGGAAATAGCATGTAGAAGTTAATTTATACATAGTTAAAAGTATTGTTTCCTACATGAGTGACCCAATTACCCAATGAGTAATTTTAAAATGTGATGTTTGCTTTTCCTTAAAATGTTTTCAATATCTAGGTAAACTTTAAATTATGTATCTCACTCTTTTCTGTTTTAGAAGATATTTAACCATTTATAAAATAATATTAAAATTGTGAAAAGATTACTGTAATACAAACATCCATATAATCCAGCCATGAAACCAGATTAAGAGCTAGGATATTCCTACTACCCTAGAAGTTCCCTGTGTACCCCATCCTAATCACTCATCTCAAGTGAATCAGTAGATCCTTAAAGAAGTAATTAACCTCAAGTTTTGTATCTACCATTTGTTTGCTTTCTTTAGTAACCTGTTTGTGTCCATAAACAATGTATCATTTAGTCTGGACATATTTGAATTTTATATAAATTGAATAATATGTACATACTCTTCTATAAATTGCTTATTTACTCAACGTTATATTGATGAGATTCATCTATGCTGTTGCATGTAGCTGTATATCATTCAAATGTCATTGCTATATAATATTTCCTTATTAGTTCTCCTGTTAATGAACATTGGGGCTGACTTCAGTTTTTTGCTATTTTAAATACTACTGTCATGAATATTACTGTGCTCCTGCTGCATACATGCTAGAGTTTACTTAGAGTATATACAGCTTGCAGTGTTGTAGGGTATGTTTATATTTAGCTTTACTACATAATGCTAAATTGTTTTCCAAAGAGATTGTATCAATTGTAATAGTTACATCATATCTTTGCTAAAACTCAGTATTGTCAGGCTTAATTTTTTTTTGCCAATTGGTGGCTGTAAACTGGTAGATCATTTCAGTTTTAATGTTCATTTTTTTGAATACTAACATGGTGGGGCATCTTTTCCTAAGTTATTTGGCTATCCTGATTTCCTCTCCAATTAAGTGTTTTTAAAAATCTTTTGCCTATTTTTCTGTCTGATTGGTTATCTTTTTCCTGATATATTCTAGATATATAAAGAATATCTTTTGTCAGATGTGTTGCAAATTTCTTTTCCTAGTATGTAGCTTATCTTTTCATTTTCTTCATGGTGTGCCCTTTGAAGAACAGATGCATTCATTTTAACATAGACAAATCCAATCTTTTATAATTTATTCACTTTTTTTGTATAATAAATTCTTCCCTTATTCAAGGTCATAATGATAATCTCTGATATTTCCTTCAAAACCACATTTAGTTTTTTCCTTTTACAGTGAAGTTTTTAATGCACATGTCCTAGTGCCTTTAACCAACTAGCCTCCCTGATCTGTAAAGGCAGCTCTGTTCTTTATTAAGTTTCTGTGAATGTGTGGGTCAAATCGAGTCTTTATATTCTGTTCTATAGGTCCATTTGTCTAAATCTGGGCCAATTCCACATTGTCATATAGGATTTTAGTAAGTTTTGATTTCTGGAAGGGTAAATCTCCAACTCTTCTTCAGGAGTTAATCATATTTTTATAACGAAAAAGTTTCTTTTCTTAATTTTGAATAGATCCAAAATTAAACATTAGATTGTTTAAAGAATTAAGATTTAAGGACCCTACAAAAAGTAAATAGCTACATAACTAGAGTAAATATATTTAGGATGCTGAAGCTACTTTGGCCAAACCATAGCATTATTAATCTGGAGAATATAGTTATTTCTTCTCTTTCAAGTTAATAGGTGTTTTTGTCAGCTAAACACAAGTAATATCAGTACTAGATAGATAATTTACTAAATGTTTTCACAAAGCCTCTAAGCTTACCTTATTTACAGAAAGTTGCTTATTTTCATGTAGGCTCTACAAAGGACTGTGGTGAATTCAGGTTGACTAGGAAAAGAACAGTTACCCTAGAGGTATTTTTGGGGTAGTGTGCAGGGATGAGAACTCATACAACCAGTTGGTATTTAAATAGGATACATTTAAACAATTAAAAAAATTTCAAATGATATAACTGTTATATATTAATTGATTTTTAAAATTAACTTGCTAAGAAGATACATAATCTTAACAAAATAAGAGTATGGGAAATATTATTTGTAGATTCTAAATAGCACAAGAATATTAAATAGTAAAATCCAACCTGAGTAATCTTTGTTCCAGTAATAAATTTCATAGCTGCTGTTGTTTCTTCTTCAGAAATTTGGATTCCATCTAAATGAGTAAGAGTCTTTAATCTGCCAATAACACTGAGTCTTAATGTGGCTGGCTTGAGAAAAATAACAAAAGTTAATTTTTTACAAAATATTACATATGTTATGGCATGAAAAGGAGTGCTTCTTTATTCCTTCCCATGTAATTCAAAATTATGCATCTCCTATTATTATATTATGTATGTAAAAATAAAGGCTTAACTTAATTCTTTAAATAATAGTTAAAATTAAATTATATGTATGAATCAATCTGTTCTCTTTGGAGGTAGATAGTTCTTCCCTTATGAAGGGGAGAAATTGTATGAGCTGTTGCAAAGTGACTGTGGTGAAGGTGATTGAAAAACAACTGCATTCCTCCTTTTTATCTAGATCAGCAGTTAGCTTAGTCAGTGCTGTGTGTGATTCAGTACAGATCTTCAGCCCTTGACATCTCATTTGGCAACAGGGAGATAGCTGTACTGTGATCATTCAGAAAGCATGCTTTGGCAAAAGAAAACTATCCTTCAATCTTATGGAGCAAAATGGAAGAAATATAATATAAACAGTAATATGGCCTCTTTAATAGAACCATACTTTAGTCCCCTTTTAAAATGTTGAATATAGTCTTGTATACATTTTTGAAAAGCAAGGAAAGGAGGATTCTTGAAATTATAAACTTGTGGCTTATTTCAAATACTTGGAAATACCCTTAAATATAATTGCTGAATACTAAAATTTCTTAGCATAAACATACATATTTTTTTGATGAGAAAAAAGTGTTCAATCAAATTTGTTTTTATAGTAGAACATAGACTTTATAATCCAGGTTTATCAGGGAAGGTGAAACATTCATTCCCTCATTAAAAGTGGGTTTCTTTCATTATATTCTATTATTCTTGGTTCCTATGCCTCATTACAATAGGGTTCTAGCACACTGGGTTACATATATGCTCTGAAGCTTTGCAAATGGCAGTGACATTTAATACTCTTGAAGCCATAATACTCTCAAACTATTAGAAATTTCAAAAAAGTCTGATATGAAATTTTAGCCTTTTTATAGTAACATTTGCTTCATTTGATCACTCCACTGAAGTCAACTTATAAAATACTTAAAGAAATTCTAGTAAAACAAAGATAGTTGGTCTATTTCTGGCTATTATTGAAGAATAGTGAGAAAATGGCTTTGAAATAAAAATAATTTTTTGATTTTTTACAAACATGTCTGTTGCATACCTTTTGCCATGGATTATGTCGAATATCAAGAGAGAGAAGGCTTGTGGTATGTTTGCATAACATATTTATTTCATCACCAGATTTTTTCAGTTGATTCCAACTCAAGTCTAAGTGTTTTAGTTTCATCAGACCTCTAAATCCCTCAAGGGTTATCACATGGTTATGGCTTGCATCCAAATATTCAAGGTTATACTGCAATACATACAAATAGAAGGGATGCTAGAAGGATCATGGTCTAAATTTACACAGTTCTTTTTCTCTATGATTCTCTACATACTTTATATGCTTTTTAGTAATCTTTACAGAAAACCTTGACAGTCATTATATTGTAATAATGGTTACAACATATGTATTCTCCTAAAGAGCTATAGGAGTTTTATTTTAATCATTCTTTCTTAATTCTCACTTTATTCTTGTAACATAGAGTGGCACTATTTGTTTTTATAGAAGAGATGGCAAAGAGAAACTGGGAATATAATTTGTCCCAAACAGACAAGGAATTACACTTTTTAATATTTAGGCTTCTGGCTTATACTGTTGAACCCACAGCCTGATTTTAAAAAAGTTCATCTTTAGAGGGAAAAACTAAACTTATTTTATAATTTACTTATCCAAAAGTGCATGAATTTTAATAATTTTAAAAAATCATTAAAGTAACACACGTTCTTTGTTGGAAATTTAGGAAATATAGTAAATAAATACAAAGAATAGAAAACATATAATTCTACTGCTTAGAAAAACCGCTGAAAACATTGGTTTGTAAATTATATGTATGTATACTTTCTTATATAAAACAGGTTGTATTACATAGACTTTTGAATCCTTTTATCATGTTCACATATCATTAAATGTTCTTTAAAACGATTTTAATGATTGTGTAATATTCTAATATGTGAATGATTTGGATTGTTTTAAACATTTTTTTCTGTGGACATTTATATTTCATCTAATTGTTGGCAACACTGCAACAAATGTCCATGATCATGATACTTTAACTGAGACTCTGATATTTTTTCAGAAAAGATTTTTAGAAATACTGGTTTTAAGGATTTCTATACTTTTAAGACTCTTGATAAATATTGCCAAATACTTTTCAAGGAAGTTTGTATCACTTTTTTCTTCCAAAAGTAGAACATGAGAATGCCCATTTCTTTAAATATCCAGCAATCCACCTGCCTAATTTTAATTTACATTGTTTATTACCTGTGAAGTCAAATATCTTACCATTTGTTTATATTAGTCATTTTCAAACTACATATATATAATATATATATTATATATATATGAGATAATAATTACAAACATGACATATTCATTAAATTAATATTTTTATTTTACTTTAATTTCAAAAGGACAATTCTTACCAAGTGGTGCACATCATCTAAACAAGTAAATTCATTAAAGCTGATATTAAGTTTTCGAAGTCCTGTTAACTTGGAGAGCTCTCTCAATTTACTCAAGCTGTTTCCATGTAGATTCAGACTCTGAAGTAAAATAAAATACAAATTAAAAAATAAGACAGATTACATTGTATACCAGTTTTTAAAAAATATTAAGAGCACCAATGAGAAATTCTAATGTATGATTTTTAGAAGGTATTGTTTATAATAGCATAATTGGATATGGTTCTTGATTAATTTATTTTTCCACTTGGTCTAAGTTTATTAATAATTGGCATGAAATTCTTTGTAGAAAATAGTTAAATGTATTATTAAGAAATTTATCAGGGAAGACCAATTTCTCAGGCTAGCCAGTGAACAATATAGACCTAAAAATTTGGGGTATTAGCTCGGGCACCTCACAAGAGAAAGAGGATGGCAATGATCTACCTTGACTGCAGGAAACCGTAAGAGGGCATAGGACTAAAGAAGAAAGGCTGATTGAGAGTGTTAAAGTAAGAGGGCAGAATGTCAAGGCAGGAGGTGGAAGAGTGTCTAAGACAATTTTTATATCAGAATTTAGACCAGATTTTCTCTGCCCATTTGATCCTGTGCTATATAAAAATGAATGTTATTACATTTTATATTTAGGGGACACCCTGATGGCTACATATTTTTCTGTCTTTAAGCCACACCATTGTGAATGGTATCAAGAGAGGATTATATTTATGTATAATCTATAAAATAAACAATGGCACAAGAACATGTATTAATTGACCACAGTATTCACAAGAAATGGGTATTATGATAAATTCAGGCGTCTACCTCCCAATCCTTTTTACTCACCACCAATATCTAATACCCCTATTATACTGTAGACATAACTACATTCTTGGTAGGGAGAAACAACTAAGTGTCAAATAGTTGTCAAAAATTAGCTAAAATTTAAAGACGGGCCAATGTATGCAGACTAGTTTATTTTACAGGTCACATGTAGGTATCATCTGTGATAAATTCTACAGATACCTCACACTTAACATGACCACAGCTGAATTCATCATCTTACCTATATATGTGCTTGGCAGTCAATGTTTTCAATCCTGATTAAGAATCTCAGTGTCTAAGTTTGTACTATTGTTTGTCCTTTGGACTACTACCACAGTAGTTCCTACTGGATTTCCATACCTCTTATCTGACTTCAATTAAATCTAACCACAAGCTGCCGAAGTTAGGGTCTTTAAAAGCAGAAAATCTGTTCCTTAAATAAAACAATACAATTTTGTTTTAAATTTGCCTTCTAAAATCCATCCTAATGTGGCTATAACCTGCTCTTCCAGCCACAGCCTCATGTTCCTTCCTATATTCCAACCTATACCTCTACCTTCTACCATCATACACCCTATGTTCTAGTCAAACTGAATTTCTGAGTGTTCCCTGAAGATACCAGGCTCTTTCAAAACCATGTTCCTATAGGTAGTCTTTCCTCTGCCTGGAAGATATATCTAAATTTCTCACATCCTTCAAAAATATACTCAAAACCCACCTCTTTCTGTGGAACTCTCCCAGTAACACCAAGCTTCCTATAGTTGCTAACACATCCATCTCCTCCACTAATTTGATGTCTTGGTGCAGGAAAAATAATTTATTTCAAACCTCCAATACTTACCTCATTTCCTAAAACATAGCAAATTCTCAGTAAATGCTAGATGAATAAATCAGTGCAAAAACCAGGCTATGCTTAACAACTCTAATTTTTAGTATTTAATTATGCTATAAGAGAATACAAAATTATATGTTACATACTCTGGACTTTTATTTCTATGTATTTTATTTATTTTTATGGATGTCACCATAAAACTCAATCTAGTGGGGAAAACTAAAAAGAAAATAAGAGGTATGTATCTGAATTTCTCCTATAGTAATGGAGCAAAGGAAGGAAAACAAAGAATGTGATATCTAAATATTCTTGAAATATCTAGTGTTCTTACTAGATCCCTAGAAATCTTGCTGGCTTTTAAGCAGTATAGGCAAATTTAAGATGAAAAAAAACAAACCTTCCATTCTTATGTTATGGTTCTTGATTAAATTAATACAGTCAGGTGGACATCACAAGCAGTCAAAGTATTCTGAAGTCTTAGTCTCCTCTGTTTTTCATCTTACAAACGAAAGATAATAAAAAAGACCTACCTTCTGTTTTTTCTGTTTTGTTTTGTTTTTTACTTTTATTTACTCCCTTTATATCTATAGAAATACATGTTGTGGAAGCTCAATCTAATCAGAGCACACTCATTTATTAAACTTTACATTATTAAGGCTTTATCATAAAAAATTTATTACTCTAATATGAAATCTTGACAATACAGTGAAAAAACAATAATTTTTCCATACTGTCAACTTGAAGGTTGCTCCTGTAATCAGTGTACTGCACACTGATGATAAAGATGGTGATATTGCCAATATGTTATGAAGTTTTCCTTTTTCTCTTATAAAAACTGGCTAAGACAAGGACTTAATCTTCTTGACTTGAATATTTAGTGGATGGTGACAGTGCAGTTTAGCCAAAGCAATCTCCTAAATTTCTTTAAAAAGATGTTTTCTGAATATTTTCAGAAGCAGACTTAAAACTATTAACCCCACTATTTAAAAAGTATTTTTGTATTCTTCTGTTTTACATAGTCGCTTGAGAAAAAATTGCCAAAAAATAATGGATCTAGAAATGTTACAGTGGAGCCATGTAATTGACTTTCAGGTAACAAAAATTATTTCTGAATTTTTATCTATATCTTAACTTTCAGTGATGAGATACAGATAAACACAGAAAAATAGTATTGTGTAAGAATAACTTGAATTTGCAAGTATTCTTATCAATTTATCAATCAGATATCAATTCGCTTATTACTTCTGTAGGTTCAAGCAAACAACTCACTTTCTCTGTGATAATCACTTGTTGTTTGCAAATAAATCATTTTTTAATCAAGTAGCTAGTGAGTATCACTGTGTGCCAGGTATTGTGTTAGATAATGGCAGAGATGATGCTAGTCTATATAGTGTTTATGAGTAAATTAGAAAAAAGCATCATTTCTTTAAGACACTTTTATTTCCAGCTTTTAGATAATTGTCACAATATGCTAAGTTTTGTTAGTACAAGAAATTTTGCCAAAAGTTTTCAGGAAATCTTTATAGTAAATGTATTATTCTATGATTTAAAAGGTACCCCTTAGATGTGGCCCTCTTGCACAATGCACACTTCACAGTTTTATATTGTTGCCCTGGTGTTGGGGATATGCATGATTAGGAAAGGCCAGTCTCTGCCCCTATAGTATTTATAGTTTCAGAGGGATACCCAGCATATAACAAAGGAATCTGACCTAGACTCAGAGGTATGGGTAGACTTTAATGCTTAAGTATAAATCTAAGAGATGTGTGGGAGTTAATTAGGAGAAGGGTGATAGGGGAGAACATTTCATGCAGAAAGATTATCAAGTACAGAGGCTCTGGGTTGGCTGCAAGCAGGGGGCATTTCAGAAATAAGAGAGAGGCTGAGCACAGAGAGCTAAAGAAAGAGTAATATGAAGAGTCTTGTAGGCCAGGGACCAATCCATGCAAAACCTTATAGGCTTAAGGACTTTGGTTTTTGTTTTTAAAGCCATGAAAAATAATGTGAAGATTTCAAGTAGATGTGGTGAGAGGTGACAAAGGTGACATGATCAGATTTACATTTTGAAAAGATTACTTTAGCTTCAACATGAAAAACAAAGTTGGCCACTCAAAGTAGAAGAAGGATAGGGCCTCTGTTGCCTAGCTCTAGGGAGGCACCCCCTTCACCTTGTATTGAGTTATATTCAATTATATAGTGAATGGCATGCAAAGAGTACATTAACAGTGTACATTAATATAATGTGTATGGTGGCCCCTGGACTTGTGCAATGTTGTGATGGTAGAGGGAGGCCAGTTAGAAGGCTACAGCAGGAATCTAAGTCAGAGATAAAGGTAGTTTGGGTAGAATGGTAGAGTTCAAATGGACAGATCTGAGAGTCAAGGTAGGGAGATAGGCTTACTGTCTCAATAGAAGTACTACCTCAGTGTAAAAAAAGTCATTTTAGTAAGTTAACTCAAATTCTATTGATCAATTTTGTAAAGATAAAGCTCCCATATTCTATGTTGATTAATCCTGGAAACTGATTAAAAACTTATCTGTCTTCATCTTAATCATTTAAGGAAAATTTATTTGTTATTGAGGAATAAAATCTCTTGCAAACTAGAAGGCCTCTAGACCTACACTGTCTTGTATGGTAGCCACTAGCTACAGATAGCTATTGAGCAATTGAAATGTGGCCAGTCTGAATCAGGATGTGCTGTTAAATGTAAAATATATTCCAGAATTCAAAGATTTATTATGAAACTACCTGATTAATGAATCTTAATATCAATTGAATATTGAAATGATAATATTTAGAGTATATTGGATTAACTGAAATATATTAAAATTAATCTTGCCTTTTAATTTTTCCAAAACTTTCTTTGATGTGACTGATAAAAATTTTTAAATTACATATGTGTTCATATTATATTACTATTAGCCAACACTGATTAGTCCTCATAGAAGGAAAGGGTGGACTAGATGCCTGGAATCCCCAGATAGGTGATTTAGTATCTTTAGATTTCATATGATAGATTCTGATTTCAAATTAGTTTTCTGTCCCAAAAATTTATTTATCATAATACTTACCACAATATGACTGTAAATGCTTGTCTTGGCAAGGGAAAGTATTGTTTTATCATCCAAACTAATAAGTTTTGGTCTAGGTTTGATTTTGGGGTCCATTTTTATAACTTCATCATCAAATTTCAAATCCTGGGACAATACTGATCCTTCTGAATTTTTTTTGCTTTCTTCTAGAATAATATTGTTGAATGAAGAAAATAAAGAGTGAGGCTTGACCTAAAAAAATTATTAAAAATATTGAAACTTTGGTTGCTGTATTTATCATTTGAACAAGAAATAGGCTATGTAGAAAAAATAATTAAGTTTTTTTCAGTTACATAGGAATATATATGATGATCAGATCACATTAGGAAGTCTATGAGAATAGATTAAAATTGTAGGCTAAGAATGAGTATATTCATCCTTTCCCACTGAATATTTCTTAACACTGGCAAAAGATAATTTAAAAATATTTTATAACAGTGAAGAGGGCACCAGCAAAAGACTAAACATTGTGACACATAAATCAGAAGAGAATGAATTGACAGAAAAATAGGAGCAGAAATGTAACTTGTAGCTAAAACATAGACAGGAGATAACCACTTTGAAGAGCAGATCCAAAGAAACCTGGTATTCAGAGTGAACAAGTAAAACAGCAGAAAGATGTTGTAATTAAGTAATCAGGTAGTTAGGTAATTATGGTAAGAACTGTGGATGGATAAGCAAGAACAACATAAGCAAACAGAAATGGCTCTAAAAAGAACCCCAAGAGAATTTTTTGAGATCTGTGAGAATAAAGCATCTATCATAAAGCATCTAGTATAGAAAAAATAGGGTTAAAACTTCAAAGTCAAATTAAAAACAATTAATGAAATAAAATATATTCAAGAAATTCTGTGAAAAATCAAACAGATATGGCAGCAGATCAAATTGCAGTGTGGAAGCTAATATTGAGGAAATCTTCCAGAACATAGAAGTTTTTAAATGGAGATGTAAAATATGAAAAAAAAATAACAAGACATGGAGGATCAATTCAGAACGTCCAATGTTTTTAACTAATAAAGATTTCAGGGGGCTTGAAGAGAATAAAAAAGGAGAAATAATTAAGGAATTAAGAGAATAAAACTTCCCGGAAGTGAAGAAAGATCAAAAGAGCTCATGAAGTGGTAAGCATAAGAATGATGCAGCTTATGTCTTTGTTGACATCACTGAACAGTCACAACAGTCAGAAACTGCCCACCTCTCGACTTCTTATTATTTAAGTTATTCTATTTACTATTTGTCTGGGTGTCTATATCTTTTGCTGTAAGCATACTTGGCTGATACAGTCCCATTCATAATAACCATAAAATATAAGTGCCCAGAACTATACTTAACAAGAAATGTTAAAGACTTATGTAAACAAAACTGTAAGACATGACTTGAGTAAATGGAATAACTTACCATGTTCTTGGATGAGAGGCCCAATACCACACAGTATTTAGTTTGCTCTAAATTAAATTTTAAATTCAGTACAATCTCAATCAAATCTTAATAGGATTTTAAAATAGAACTTAATAAACTGATTCTAGATTTTATTTAGAAAAGAAAATGCTCAAGAATAGCCAATAAATTTTTTTCTTTTAATGAGTGAGGAGCAGGAGAAGGGAATTTGCCGTATCACATATCAAAACATGTCATCAAGGTTGTAATACCCAAAATAATGTGGTAAGAGTCCAAGATTAGACAAAGAGTTCAATGGAACAGAATAAAAGGATCTATAAATAGACCCTTGTATATAAAAGTAATTTTAATGATAAAGATATTTTAAAAGAGAAAAAAATGTCAAGTAGTTATTCATTTTTAAGAAAAAAAATTTGATCACACTACCTCACACAATATAAACCAATTTCTAGATGGAACTAAAAAGCTAAAGGTTTTAGAACAAACTATATAAGATTTGGAAGAAAATAGAGAAGACCATTATATAAATGCCTTCTGAAATGAGATTGAAAATGGAATCCATATCAGAAAAGATGGAAAAACAGACCTCTTAAAAATTAATTTGTAAATAACAAATTAAAATGACCAAGAAGTTTTTTTTTGCTAGAAATAAAAAAAAGGTAAGTGACCGAAAATATTTGCTACATATATACAAAATAAAGGATTAATATTCAGAATGCATATAAGGATTTTTCCAATTAGTATAGAAAAGATAGAGTCCAACATAAAATGGTCAAGGGATATAACAAGTGATTCATAAAACTACAAATAATTCATAAAACTACAAATATGAAAGAATAAAATCTCTCTTTTTTTTGACCATCAGAGTGAGGCAAAAACGATTAATATTATCTTGCATTGGTAAAGATGCAAAAAAAAAAAAAAAAACCACTGTCACACACTGTTGGAAATTTGTGAAACAGTCAAACCTTTGTGGAGAGTACTGGTAAAATCTTATCAAAATTTAAAATGCACATACCCTTTGACTATCCAATTCTTTTAAAATCTATGCTGCAGAAAATCTTCCATATATGTATAAAGATGCACCTACAGTGATATTCACTGAAATATTGTTTTAAATACTAATAAAACGAAATAACTCACATGTTTCATCAACAAGAGGAGACAAATAAATCAGAGTATTACTGAATGGTATGCAGCTACCAAAAGAATGAAGTATAGACCTTTATGTACTGAAATGAAAGTATGTCTGATATATATCATTAAAGGCAAAAATCATCACAGAATACTTAGAACTTGATTCTACAATGTAAAATGGTACATGCTGTTATATATGTAAATGCATAGAAAAAAGATTGAAAGCAAACGCACAAAGCTGTTAACAGTGGATGCCTCCGTGACAGGGAGTGGCAGTGGGGTTGAAGTGAAAGCAGATTCTCATGTTTATTTTATAGTCTTCAATATAGTTTGAATCTTTTCCAGTGAGACTACAGCCATATATTACTCCTGTAATATATCTGCATAATTAAAATGTTTAGGTGTCATAATGATTTGTTTTTAAAATTAAGTATATATACATATATAAAAAAACTTGACATAACATTATTAGACTTCAAATGACTGTTCTGTTCTTATTTAAGGAATTCTAGCTTTAAAAATACATTCATACCACTGTAATATATTCGAATTCAACGATGTATTCTGGCAAAACAAGGTCATGATCAAAGACAAACCACTTGCACTGCCGAAAGCTGCAATCACAGTTTCTTTGTCCCACTATAGAATCTAGAGTAAAATCAAAAACAAAAACAAGCAAAACAAACACTCTTCAAAATTAAACATCATATACTTTTTTTGTTCTTACATTGGTTAATAAACAACAAATTCAGTAAGTTCCAAATATTATGTTACTGTGAGTTTTTTTCTTATATCTTTTCACCAACTACCCCATACAGTTTCTTACATTCTAGTAGAAAGTAAGAATACTTTTTCACTACATAGACTAGTAGGGTTTAATTTTATTCCTATTATTTTCCTTTTCATACTTTTTCACTATTCTATTCAGTGTGTGGCATGTAGTTTTGACAAATGTAATACTCCAAAACCTTTGTTGTTAAAAGTTGGGTGGTTTTTATCTTTTGAAATATATATTATATACCATAATAACACATATGGTATTTATATGTATGCACAAATATATAAATGACATTGAAGTGAGGATAGAAAAATGGAAGTTCATTAGTAGCTAGGAATGTTTTGGGAAAGTATACAAATTATTTTAGGCAGAAGTTAAATTGTAGGCATCTGTAATAGATAATACAAACATCTTGTATTCAGAAAGATGAAAGCACATTTCTTTTTATGGAAGACATACTTAGTAAATATTTTCGAGGAATGAACACTGAATTAACCATTGGATAGTTGGCTTGACTGATGGAATCCTGTTCACGAGCCTGAACACTCTGGCCAAGGAAAACCTTTGTAATGAGGATGATGCCTAAGTAGAAAAAAAACAAATAATTTTAACAATAATTAATTTAAGTAATTTTCCGGTATCACCTTTTCTTATTGGCTGGCCCCAGACCTGACTGTATATTCTGTAAAGGCAGAGATCCTAGCTATCATGTTGCCATTGAATAGCACATAACACACTGTTTGATCCAAAATAGGAGCTCAATAAATATTTGTTGAATAAATGAAATGGTTATAAAAGAGGATTCCTGTGATTATATCAAGCAAAACTTTACAGAAAAGAACACAATAATTTTGCAATGTTTTTTATTAAGCAATTTAAAATAAGAAATTTGTTATTATTGTTAACCATTGTAAACATACAATTGTGTATCATCAGCACCTAGCATGTGGCTTAGAGCACAGGATTCAATACATGTTTACTCAACAGATGAACATTTCTTTTCCCTTTGTATCTTAAGGAACTTTGATATTCATCAAATCCTAAAGATCACTAGTAGTCACTGAATCCTATAGAGTAACTTGTAATTACTATGCCTAAAACATTCAGATCACTTAAAAACTACATATAAGTTATAAAATGTAAATTGGGAGAACCTAATGGTTTTGGAAAGCATATTCCAGAAGGATCTAAGAAAAAAAAAACATGAGGTATTTCTTAGGTTGGTGGGAATGGAGAATGAGAAAAAAAGTAAATTTTTTTTCAAATAAAGAGTTCTTTCTAGATTCAATAATCTGCTTACTTTTCGGATTAACTGAATGAAAGACTATAAAAACAATTAAATCATCTAAGCAAAGCTATAGCCTGGAATTTAAAATATAACTCATATAAAAATATCATTCATATAAATAAAGTTAATGATATTTCTGATTAGTCAATCTTTAGTAGGTTGGATAGATGAGACCAAAAATTAGGTGTCCCTTACTCCTTGACCTAATCAGTCCTTCTTTTATACATTCTTTGTTACTATGTATTAATACTTCATCTTTGTAGCTCTTATAATTGTAATTTCATATTTATTTGCATAATTATTAATGTTCATAAGCACTATAAAGGAGAAACTATGTTTAGTTTGCATTGACTGTATCCTTATTACCTACCAAGGTAATAAGGTATTGCCTAACACACAGTAAGCATTCAAAAATTCTTGTGGGACTCAAGAATGAAAAGTGAAAGAGGGTGAGGCAAGAAAGGACATGATGAACTGGTCTTTCCCCGCAATCTGTAGATACCAGGGAACCTCTCTTAGGAGTGTCCTAGAAAAACTAGACCACGTACCTTTATATATATTCAAAATGCAAGTAAACTACTCATGACTGAATAAATTAAATACCAAAAGTTTATCTTCCAAAAGGCAACTTATAAAGCAATCAATACACTTCATCATTTGTCTTTAGCCAATTTTGGATTTTTAACCATGATTTCTTATCATCATTTTGATGATTAAGGACAAATAAAGCCTGCCTTCCAGAGTGCTGTATATGATGATTAATGCATAAATGGGCCAAATTTTTTTCTCTGTCCTATGAATCTGGGGTGTGTAGTGTGTGTGTATAATATACATACATGTATATGTATGTGTGTATGTGCATATAAAATTTATTTAGGACACAGTGAACAAAAGCAGACTGTGAAAAGTGTTTATATCATACAAATTAGATTAAATATGAATAACAAATGAGTCCCATTCTATTAATGCTGACACACAATAATCACTCAGTAAATATTTGTTGACAACCTGACTAAATTAATGGATCAGAAAGTCATGTACCACTATGCTGGTAAATGTTAAATAAAATGGGTTTCAGAAAATCTCATAGGTTGATAAAACCAAGTATAAAAAATGTTATTAAAATAATCAATGGATTTTAAGGCTTAGAACTTAAAAGTTCAGAAATACTGTATATTTATATTACCATGTCTAAAGAGCTCATGCTCAAAAGAAATTTTCTTCTCATCCTTATATTTTTGCTGTAGGAATTCAATTCTGGGACACTCACACACACTAAGGCTGTTAGCAAGAATCACAGCTTCTTTTCTGAGGGGCAGCTGTAATGAAAAAACAAAGTCTGAGTATTTTTACAAAATTGACAATAGTTCAATGTCAATATAGATTGTTTATTATTTTATATTTATGTATCTGTACAAAGAAAATGCAGGCCAGACTAACTGAAAAGAAGTAAATAACCTTCAGGTACAACTTCTTGTATAAAACCATTAATATGTTTTAAATTTACATGCAAATAGGTTTATGAAAAGTGAAAGAACAATATTTGTTTTTGTAAAAGCGGAGTCAAGACTGACAACACTGTGAGCTATAGTTTTACATATAGTCAATGATATTCCACTAGTAATCATGCAAATTCCAGAAAGAAAATCCTGTGAGAACGAGATTATATCAGTGAAGGTTCATATCTCTACCTATAACTAATACTTATATCTACTACACCTGTACCTGTATCTATACCTAATACCTATGTGTATGCCTGTGCCTATGCCTATCCCTATCCCTTTTCGTATCCTCATCCCTATCCCGGTATCCTAATATTATATCTGGCCTAATAATCCACATTGTTCTCCAGGTATTTCTTGTGTTATTGTGTGGAAACCTTAGTTTGCATTATGACTAGATTTATTTCTTGAAAGTATTTTATTAAAGATATTCATATTGCTTGCTGTGAAAACAGTTCTAAAAAGCAAACAAAATTCTCTATTTTTCGCAGTAAAAAAAACAAAACAAAACAAAACAAAACTAGAGCTAAGAGAGATTCTATGATCTATCCAAGGACAAAGGTAGACTTTGGCAAAGTCATGATTTGAATTCAGTTCTACTCCTCCCTGTCACTATCTCAGTTTTGAAATTATTACTAGTTTAATGTTAGTAGCCAAATTTTCTAGAAATATATATTTTCCATAAATGCTGAATTGCCTATATATTTTTTCTTATTTAAATCTGTTATCCAAAGAGGTTTTTAAAAATAAATACTGAAATATGGCTCATAGGACCACAAATTCCACATCCCAGTAAATATAGCTTTATATTTCCAGTGAATATCACTAAATAGCCATTAGATACAAGCTATTTGCATGGCATTGTGAGGCTATAGCATGGTTTTGGCTTTCAAATAAAAAAAGGGAAAATGGAAACTATACCCAATAATTAAAAATACAAGGCATTCACACGATGTGTCAAATAAGATATCCTTTTTCAACTAAAGTGATTAAGAAGGAATTTTGTAGAGGTAATGGGATCGTGGCTAGGCTTTGAAGATTAAACATAATTTCAAAAATCAGAAACTTTCAATTTAGCATAATGTTTTGAAGGTTCATCCATTTGTAGCATGTATCAGAGTTTTTTATGGATGATAATACTGCATTACATGTATATACATTTTGTTTATTCATTTGTTGAACATTTGGGTTATTTCAGCCATTGTGAATAATGATGCTATGAACATTGCTATACAAGAACTTTTTATGCATGTCTTACTAAATCCCAACTCTGTGAAAGATACTATTAGTTTCTTCATTTTACAGATAGGAAGAAACAGGCATAGAGTGCTGAAGTCCTATAAACTGGTGAGTAGGAAAGCCAGGATTCAAATATAGCAATGTTTTCCTTTCATGCGTGCCATAATTTGAAAATGGTTAGGAAACTACTCTGTACCAGTTCTACAGCTGCCTCATCAAGAGGGTAGAGGACTGAGAAAAGTTTACTGGATATTTTGGCGCTCAAGAGTGACCAGGGATAAAGCAATATCATCATCAAGGTGGGGAAAATAAGTAGAGAATAAAGAAATGGTGACAATAAAAGGAAGGTGAAAAATAGAATGATAGCTAGACAGCACAGCAGTGTTAATTAATATTTTTCTCAAGATGGAGAAGACCTTGGAGAGTTTAAAACAGATTAAAGAAATAGGTTTCAAGATCATCAACAAAAGGATCACAACATAAAAAATAAGATGGCTAGATAAAGTAATTAATGGACTTATTGTACAACCCAAAGAACAAAGATGCTGTACTTTCTATAACACTAAGCTTTCTGTGAAACAGACATTTTCTATAAATATGGATAAAAGGATTAAGAATCAAACCATGCTAAACCAGTGGCAGAGCTTTATTCATTAAGAAGAGATCATTATTCTAAATGACATTTTATGCTACCTTGCTTGTTTCACTGTCTTTGAATCCTGTTTCAAGTATTTGTAGCAGATGCTTCTTCTTCACTTTAACTTCAGGATCAAAAACATAAAAAAGGCATTCCAGCATCTTTTGATACCTCCTTAAGAAAAGACACAAAAAAAATTAGGAACTGATTTCAAAACAACTTAGCCATAAATAAGATGACTGTATGTTCCGCCGAGGATATTTCCCACTTACATTGGATGTTCCCATGCCATTATTAATTCTCCACTCCCCCTCAGTCTCAAAAAGAGCCCAAGTGTGGATAAACTATGAGCTCATCCTAGTCAAGGGAAATGCATGAAAAGGAAATATTGACTAAGAAGTTATACTTTTGATATTGTAGACTTTTAAAACAGAAAGATTTTCACAAAATAAAATTAGATGTAAAAATGTTCTTTATGGAATTTAACTTCTTACTCTGAATTGTGCATATCTTCATTGTCCAAAAGCTTTTGGAATTTATTTTCAAATTGTAGTCTCAGAATACGGTTGTTAACTTTGATGACACGTTTTACTTTCACTCCTGTAATACCATATGCTCTGAAGTCCCAGGTACAAAAACGTGATAGAATCAATTCATAGCAAGAATTAAACCTATATGGGGAAACAGAATATACACAAAGAAAATAACAGATTTTTTTGTTATTCTTCTGTTATTGAAGACACAAAGTTACATATGACAGAAAATAACCCATATTTTATGTTTTTTGATAAAGGTACCTTGCCATATAAGTAGCTCTATTTTGGTTCAAACTGGGCATACTTATTCAATCAATAAGACATGTTAAACTTTGAAACATAAAAATAATAGTCTTTAATTATTATATATATTTGTTTTGACTAAAAGATGTTGGTTGAGCAATCCTACATTTCTGAAACACTTTCTTGTTTCTTGCTTTCTTCTTATTGGCTGCTACTTCATGATTTTCTTTGATGCTTCCTTTTCCTCTGACAGTGACTCCTAAATGTTGGATTGCCCCAGGATTATGTCTTTGGCCTTCCTCTTACTTCCCTGAATACTGTCCCTATGTAATATCATCTAGTCCTTTGGCAATGTTAAAATATATATATTCCAACTTAGCTGGATATACCCAGATCGGATATATCCAACTATCTACTCGGTATGTTCACTTGTAGATGTAATAAGCCTCTCAAACTTAACTTATCCAACACCTGCTCCTAACCCTGTTCCTCCTGAGTATTTTCCATCTCAATATATGGCACCACCATCTAACTGGTAACTTAGGTTAAAACCCCAAGAATACACTTTTCCTCCAATTCTCAGTAAATCTGTTTGGCCCTACATCTAAAAAATATATCTTGTGATAATATTATAAGTTTACATGGTGACAGATGATAACTAGAATTATTGGGGTGATCACAATGTAAGGTATAAAAATGTTGAATCAGTATATTATACACCTAAAACTAATATAATCAATATAAGATTGTACATCAACTATATTTTTTTAATTAAAAAAATAAATTAAATACAATCAGACTATGACCTTGTTTTATCATCACCACTATTATTACCAAACTCTAAATCACTATCATCTCTCAGGTTGACTACTGCAATAACTTTGTAACTAGGGATACAGAAGTGAAAAGTCCCTGCTCTCATAAAGCCTATATTCTAAGGAAGTTGGACAAAAAAAAAGACATAAATAAAATCATTTCTAAACTGTAAGTGCTTTGAAGAAAGAGAGGTTTGAGGCAATGAATGGAGTGGGGGCTACTTAAGAAGGATCTTGGGTAAGAACTTTCAGAGAAGATATTTGAGCTAAGAATCGGAGGAGATGGGGCCAGCAATGTGAAAATTTCAAGAAAATGCACTTAAGTGCTCATTTGCTCTCTGCTGCTCTCACCTGGCTGTGTTCGCAGTAATTCTGGCCCTGTCTTAAAAGGTAGCACAGAATTTAGATTAATATGAGATTTAAAAATGGATCAATTTGGAAAGGAAGTTAAATGATCCTATCCAGTATATATTTGTCTTTGATGAGATGTGTGGTCCTCACTGGCACAACCAACTGGGATCTGAGCATAGGTGAGGACTAAGATCGCAGAGGTTCCTGATGGGTGGTCTCTCCCTAAGTCTAACATCTGAGCTCCTAATTTAGAGTGTTGCCTTGATCACTAGCAAAGACCGAACCAGTGAAGCTAGGAGCTGCCCAGTTACCCCTCACATAGCAATGAGAAGTGAGCTGCCCAAACCAAACTAATCCCTGAAGAGCTCACAGTCTGGTAGAGACAGATGTAGTGCTGCAATCCAGCATGACGCTACTAAACTAGTTCAGAGGTCGAGCCAACCAACCACAGCATCGTGTGGAGTGGGCAAACTGCAGTTCATCTACAGAGAGATTGTTTTCTGGGCCTAAATCAGCCCAAGTCAGCCCTAAACAACCTGTCCTGGAATCCCTGAAGCTCTTATTATTACTTGTACTCTAATTATTGTTGTTGTTATTTTCCATTCTGATAGAAACTAGTGCCATAGGCATGTTATGTAGGTAAGGTTTTTGTTACGTAGTAACAAAAGGGTAATCAAGAATTCTTTGAATGTAATCAAGATTAGAATGGAGAAGACCTAGTTTATAATCTGATCCCCCAAGAATGCAAGAACCAGAAATGGTACAGGAAACTCCACAAAGTGTGATCCTTTCATAGAGCTTTTGTTTGCTTGGGAATTCAGCCCCTGAGCCCTTCCTTATGTGGAATTCCTAGAGCCCTGGAGATAAGGAATCCTACCTAGTGCTGTTCATTCAATCACATGGCCATGCTGGGAATGAGAAAACATCATGCACAGAATGACGGAATACTGCTGGAGGAGGGAGAACTAGACCTATGCTGATAAAGAAGTACTATGACTTTCAGTATTATCAGTACTTCGTAGAGGATGACAATTTCTCGCAGCATTGCTGAAAATATGCCACATTCACTTGAGAGCATGCCATTACTGGCTTGAGGTATACACATTTTAGTCTGAAGCTGAAATAATGACTTTCTAGGACTTTATATAAAATAATATCTAAATCTGATACCTCTCCTTCAAGGAGTCCCATAGATCTAAGAGCAAAATTCAAACTCCTAACCTAGTTTGCAAGACCCTTAATGATCAGGCCCTTGTCATGTTGAATTACTAGTAGTTCTCCAAATGAATTATATATACCATTTCCACTCCCTTTCACATGCTGTTTCCTCTGTCTGGAAAGTCTTTCCCTTAATTCTTTGTATAGTTAACTTCTACCTGTCCTTCAAAATTCAGATCAAAGCATCTCCCTCAAGTGTCTCCACTTCCAGAAAACTTTCTTCATCCCGGTTCTGCTTTGATCTTCATATGGCTGGCCCCTGCTACCTTCTCCACATCTCCACTGTCCACACCTACAATTATCCCAGGACTTATTACTATTTGTTACCATAGTCTTCCACACCAGACTGCAGGCTTGATGAAAGCAGGAACTATGTCCTATCTGACTTTCATCCCTAGTACCTAGCATAGAATCTGGCCCATAGAAACTCAGCAGTTAGATGCTGAGCAAGTGAACAAAATAGAAAAGGCCCAAAGATGATATAATGTAGTGTCTATCTTCATTGAGTTTATCACCCAATGGAGTGGAAACGTAAAGGAAAAAGTATAAGCAACATTATAATAGAGTATAAGATAGGAGAGAAACAACTCAGTGCTATGAAGACTCAAAAGAACAATAATAATGACTATATCTGATGAAGATGACAAGAAAATTCTTCACAAAAGAATGAGTTCTGATGTCAGTAAGTTTTGACAGGCAGTGAGAGAGTGAGGTCAAGGGATGCAAAGCATTCTGGGTGAAGGAAGCAGAACAATCAAAGCCACGTATGTGGTGGTGTACTGGGTTTACTCCAGCAGAAGTGAGGCACACACACCATGGCTGACTCTGAAGGGGTTTAAAGGGAGTTAGGATTGTTTGGAGACCATACAGTGAACGATACTGAATGTCAGGGTGTGAGTTTGAACATAATTTTGAAGGTAACAGTTTGCTATAAGAGGCTTTTGGTTTTTTTTTTTAATAGAATCCTCTCTGTGTAGGAAGCATTCTGGCAGAGACCATATGGGAAGCCACCGGTTAGGTATTTTTATGGATTGGTTAGCAAATATCTGGTGCCTATTACATGCAGACAGTGGGCTAGATGTTGTAGCAATAGTCTAATAGGAAGGTTGTGAGGGCCTATGTGCAGGTGATTTGGGTCACAATGGAGGAGATGCAAGAGACATTATGGAAGAAAACCTGATTAGGTTTTGGCCTGATTAGATGTGGAGACAAGGGAGAGAATGAAATCAAGAATGGCTTCAGTGTTTGTTGAGTCTCCATGACTGAGAAGAGGTGGTGCCATAAACAGGTATGGTGGAGTCAGAAGGAAGGGGTGATTTATGGGCAGGAATAAGAAAACAAAAATATAATTAAAAGTGAAGTATATTTTCACATTACCTTGTCTATTCCTAGCAGTAATCTTTTGTGATAGATCTTTATTTTTCTCATTTTTACAGATGAGGTTAAGATGGGTTAAATAACTGCTTAATGGCTATGCAGATAGAATTTGAACCTAGGTTTTCTAGGTATATTTTACAGTATATTTTATTACTTCATAGTCTAGTTACCTTTGGAATGTGTATAGTTTTCCTTGCCAGTTGGACATCTTGCTAGAAATGTCTAACAGAAATTCATGACTAGAGTAAAGGAGGAGATTACAACTGTTTTTTGAAAGTGCAGGAAATAAAAGAGACTGGCAAGGGTGAGTGTAAAAAGAAAATAGAAAATGTCTAAGTACAAAAAACAAGAGAGGTGAAGTTACAAGGAAAGAATGGTTAACAGGCATCAAATACTATAGAGGTGAGGAGAGTGAGGGTCCCTCATTTCTTAGGGTCAACTCATTAGTGGAACCTGAATATGTGAACATTCATAGTTATGATATACATCATTGACTAAGATATTCAGTTACACTGGGAGATGCCTTAATGTTTCATTAATATATAGATGATGTAGTCATTTAGCAAATGTAGAATGCACATGTTTTTAAATGTCTGGAGTTTAATAACAACCTATTAAAATGCATTTCAAAATCTTAAACAACGATTTAATCAATACTGTTAAATGACTTGCTGACTGAAACCAATATTATATAAAACAAAAAGTTTATGCCACTATAGTTCCCTGAAACAGTATGGCATAAAAATCTTTATATATAGTTAGATTAATTACTGAAAGTCATTATATACACAAAACTGAAACTGTTAAGTTAGTGTCTACAAAATGATACAGAAACCTAAAATAGTAGTTGTGAATCCAGCCAGCCTCAGGCTAGATGTTATGACTTACAAGACACATGAGACATTGTATCTGTCCCCAAGGAGCTTATAGAGTCACTTATATATTGCCTTGTGGTTCTTTAGAGTTCTTTCTTTAAATTGTAAATGCCTTGTATCTATAATTTGGTTGAAAGCTTTTCAAGCACAAAGACAGCATCTTTGAAGCTCTTGGAGTCTCCATTTGATAAATGTCATCTGATGACAATGGATAACTCAAATTGGTAATACATTGGTAAAAAATATGACTATAATGATAATGCAATAGTGGCAACAATCTATTCAATAAGCAAGGATTTATAAAACAGGACTTTTCAAAAATGACAAATATAGTCCTTTTCTTTCATAAAAGAAATAAAGCTAAGAAATATTGAATGATATATAATTAGAAATCTGCAATTCACTTTTGAGTACTTTTTATTTAAATGCTAAATTATTGGCTTTATAAATATTAAGAAAGTAGAAGTCTGTGCTTAAATAAAACTACTAGAAATGTAGTGGACAGAGCAATTTAAAGCACTTTAGTCATTATTTCTTAACATACATAAAATATCAGAGCTAAGGTGGCTAAGTTTGCAGTACGCTAAAAGTAAAAAAAATTCCTTGAAATTCTGCTAACATATATTTGATTTTTTCCTTAAAATGGATCAAGGTTATTCTTATTAAAACCAAATAAACAATTGTTAATGTTTATCAGATTCCATCAAAGCTATCTAATTTACTATCAGGCTGTCATAGTTACCTAAATGGCTTCTTAGTTATTGCTTTTACATATTTTTTTCCCACTAATATACTTGTTTTGTAAAGAGCTTACTTTATGATAAGTTAAAAAGAAAAGATATAACAAAAATAATTCTGTTAAGATTGAGTAAATATAAATGAAAGACTGAAAAATTGTTCATGCATCTTGCAGAGTGACACCATTCAATTTCTGCACTTGAAAAATCAAGGCCTCTACTTGTTTACATGGGAACTAGGATGAATACCTTTTATATCTTTGTATATAAAGTCAGGTATTGTGGTTAAGCAAACAGTAATAACTGCTGGGCAAATGAATGTGTTTATACAGAAGAAAGTATTTTAAAAGATCTCTTTCTTCCTTGGCTAGAGCTCCTCACCCTTGTCCACCAAAGTACTCCCAAGGCCCTTGAGAAGCTTTTACTCACAGAGGTGAGGCAGAGCCACATCTAATAGAAATCAGGGGGCTCAGTTTAAAGTACCCCATAACAATCATACACTTTTCTTTCTAAAAGGTTAATGCAAATTTTGCATTTCACTCCATTAAAAAAATCAGAATTTATTTCAATACTGTGAGTAAAATCATTCCTTGGGTGATACACGAAGTCCATTCTATAGCTTTACATGTCTCCACATACCCAAGTTTGCTGTATATGCTTCTAGGCTTTAGGGCAATCTTTGGCTTGTTCATGGAATTTTCCAATTTGAGAAAATAATTGCAGAAATATGAAAGAAATAATTAGTGATATTTTTCTGCAAAGGCTTTCTTTTCTTTTTTTAAAGGATCAATTTTTTTTTTTTTAGTTGTATCCTGGATTCTTGGTTTTTAAGTACATGCCTTATTTTAACTTGTAGAGGCTATGTGCACCTTGACTCTAGCTAGCTCTAGACAACTTGGTTTGACATTGATCATGGAACCTCCAGGAAATTTACTAGGCAGCTTTCTCTGGTTTTGGCAACATGCTGTTGCCAGTCCTCATTCCATTTCTGTTCTAACTTCTCACCCAATATTCAGGATCCAGGGCTATATCTGGTCCAGAAATAAACAGTATAAATAAACATAAAATTAATAATGAACCATAAACTTCTAAGTTATATTCTGCTTTTGGGCTAAGGAAAATTGGGTAAAGAGCAATGAAATACCATTAAGATGTTTTTAAGGTTAGCTCATTGCAATGGTATAAACAGAAAATGGGTAGGTGGTAAAGTAGGTAACTGTCAATTTTCAGTGGATGAATATTCTATATGAGAAACGTTTTGAAAATGGGACCATTTAAAATTTTTATAAATTGATATTTTGGTTGATGATTGTAAGCACTTAAAGTTATTTGTAAAGCTATAACTAAATTTCAAACAGATTTACCAGTCATCAGCTCGAGTGCCTTCTTCAAAGTGGATATTTCCCACAGTCTCCAACTCAATTAACAAAAATGGGATTAATAAGCCATGACTCTTCTTTTTTTGCTTTACTTCAGTATGATAAATTGCTTCAATTCTATTTAAGAAAAAAAATAAAGCTATTAAAATGATCTAAAAATCACACTAAAAATCATGTCCAAATTTTTTTAAATATAAGGCTTTTGTCATTGAATACAGAAAGCTTTGTGTTAACAGTTAAACCATGAAAAAGTCATTCTACTTTTGACAATTCAAATCATCTCAAATTTTGTTAACCTCATAATAAGTGAATGTTAGAAGATTCTCTAGCTCCATCACTTATGGTTTTCAGATTTTAGACAAGTCACATTTTTATGCTCTGTTTCTCAGTAAAATGGCAATATTAATAGTACCTACACCTGAATAGGCTATTTTTGAGGATTATATGCAGAATGAACATGAAGCTCTTAGCAAAGAGTTTGGCACAGAGTAAAAACTCAATAAATGTTAGCTGTTATTCTGTTAGTATTATTACAGGACAAACTAACTTATCCTCTTGGTGCCTCGGTAAATAAAAAAATTTGCAGTACTTACTAGTCTTCTTGCTCTATGTTTCTAGTTGATACTTAACCTGAGTTTGTTTCTACATGTTTCCAGACAACTGTATATGTGCTTTGCCAGTCTCATCTATGTCTTTTATTTTTTGCATTGGTAGCAGCTAATGTTAAAAAAAAAAAAAAACTGATGTTTTTAGTTTGCAGACACCAGTGATGTGACAGGAAGCCACTCAGGGGAAGTTCACTGTTACTAATTTAGTATTGCCTCTGTAAAAAACTATATATCAAGTTTGAACCAATGATGTCTATCATACTAGGAAACAGATTTCATGTTTCATTCAATATGGTAATTCTTTCCACTCCTGAAGCAGGGAAATGAGCTCAACTGATGGCCCAGAACATTCTATTCTCTCATGTTTCAAGTTTGAACAACTAGAGAATTCATTAAACATACTCATCTAGTTTTTTGTTCCAGAATGTTACCCTTTCATTCAAAGCATTTAGTTTGGTCAGTATCTTCTGTTGAAAGCTCAGTTCTTCTGTGACAGTTTCACTGTTCTTTGATTTGTCAAGCTCGGTTACTTTATTGTTATTGGATCTCTCACCGTGCCCTTTGACAGATCCCCTGAGTTCGGATAGTTCCCGTTCCAACTGTTGAAATCAATGTACCAGAAAGCAAAACTTTTTAGTCGACTTTATTAAATGTATAGTTTATTTAAATTATCAAAGAAGAAATCTAGGTAACAAATAGGCCAAACTTTATAAAAACAGAGACAGCATAGGATTATAACTTTGGTACAAGTTCAGTCAGCCAATTTTTCTGGACCAAGTGAAAGACAATCTTAAATATTTCAATTGTAGCAGTTCTCTCAACTAAAAATGAGAAAAACAAAAATAGGTTTTTACATATTACTGATGAGTTTGCTTACTTTAAAGCCAAAGTAAAATTATAATAAATTCTGGTTTGGGTATAAATAAAATATTTAAATCCTAAATAATGTGACTTTTTATCACACCTATTTTTCAATTTTTCAAAAAATTTTCAACTACTTGGGTACTCTGGGAAAAAAATTAATCATAAAAATAACATAAAACATGTATACAGGGATGCACACATTTTTCCTTTTGCCTCAGTCTCTTCAATGGCTTAATACAGCAATGTCTTTATTTAAAATTTTACATTTGTTTTTTTTATTCATAATAAACTTTTTCTGCATTATTTGTATTTTAAAAAATATTGCATTAAGTATGATTTATCTCGATTACTGAGGTTTTGGGCCCTCCCTTAAATTTTGGGTCCAGGGTGACTGCATCATTTGCCTTACTGGAATCCCAGCCTTGTAGGATTTAAGGATAAATTATACTATATGGAGAGGTGTATATAAATAAAAATTTACTAATTTCCTTTATTCTCTCTTTATAATGGCTATACCCCAGCTGTTAAAAACAAATTAAGCATATTTATCAAAAAGTCTGTAGCTATATGATCTATTATTTTTCACATTTGCAGATTTTACTTAATACATACATTTGCACATGAAAATGGCAGATATAAAATGATTTCCATATATTGGTTTTCCTGTAATTTTTATTTAAATAATTTAAATTTTGTTACTGTTTTACTTTAAGAGTATCTTTCCGATGATTATAATATGCATTTAAATCTGCTTGTTTTAGAAAGAATATTAAATATAGTTTTAAAACTTGATTTTTAATGGCTACATACTATTCTATTTTAAGAAAGAATAATTTCTTCTCTTTTGTTACACATTTAGATAGTTTCCAATTTTTTGTTGTTACTAATAGTGCAATGGTGAATGTCCTTATGTATAAATATTTATCTAAATCTTTAGAATAGAGTGTTAGAAGTAGATTTACTGAGTCAAAGGCTATGAGCATGTTTAGGCTGTTAATATATGATCGAATTACACTCCCATCAGTGGTGTAATAATGTTACACCCATCTTCACGGTTCTGAGTACAATCATGTCTTATGCTTTGATAATTTTACAGGTGAAAATGGTTGCCTGTTATCTTAATTCACATTCAGAATTTAATAATCAGGTTGAGCTCTTTTTTCAAATGTTTACTAGTCACTTTTTATTTTTTTTTATAAAATGATAATGTATGTACTTTGCTCAATTTTTCTATTTTTCTATTTGTTTTTTATTTATGAGTACATTTATACTAAGGATATTGTGTTTATCCATCAGTTTGTTAAAAACAATTTTTTTCAGATTGTTGTTTGTTATTTTCGAAATGATGTTTTTTAGTATAAAAGCATTTTATCTTTTTATAAATCAAATCTATACTCTTCTCCTTTGTGACTTCTAGTATTTTTTTGATTTGGCAGGCTGAGGTCATTTAAATATTTATATATTTTTCAATTTTTTCATGTTTTCGTTTTTACATTTAACTCTTTTTTTCCCCCATTGGGTGTTTACTTTTAGTAAAATATAAACTAACATTCCAATTTCCCTACTCCCAATTAGTTTGACTATTTTTTGCAACACCATTTGTTAAATAACTCATTATTTTCTCATACTTAAAATGTGTGTGTGTGTGTGTGTGTGTGTGTGTGTGTGTGTGTGTGTGTTTATATATATAGAAAGTTTTTTTGAGGTAAATAATGCTTAATTTTTAGGGTCTACTTTTTGTAAAGGAAATCCAATTTATTATAAATAAAAAAGCAGACTTAATATAACTACTAAAGTATAGCTTGATATAAAGTTTCTACCTTTTTATATGCCTTAATAATAGTAAAGAGATATTTTAGCACTTTCAACAAGAAAATGAATTTTGAGCACAACCTACTGGTATCTAATAAAAATGCAGCCTAAATAAGTCTAACAGATCTCTGTAACTCTCTGAATCATACTGAATTATTTATAGAGCTTTAAAAAAATTTATATATCAACAAGCCTATACCTTTTTGAACGGAAGATTTCTAAGCATGGAATAAAACTTAGTTAGGCACCTGGAATCAAAATATTTTGGGACAAGCTTGACTTGAAACTCAGTATTAATAAAAAAATCTATATATATATATATATGTGTGTATACATATGTAAAATTAAAAGATAATACTATCATATCTGCCAGTTTTCTTAAGATGTGACCATTGGAAGTTTACAGTATTAAATCTTACATTTTTTTTCACAAAGCTGAATAATTTTATTCGTTCTTCTGGCAACTTCTGTAATTTACATTTTCTATCGTTCAGTTTGTCAAGGTCTTCATTGAGATGCCTTTGAATAGTTTTTATCCGCATATTGTAATACATTATTTTTTTCATTGCTGTGGTCTAACAGTGAGAAAACCCAAAAGATTAGCTGAAGTAAAAAACATAGGAAATTATTGGTGGTATTATATAGATTTGAGTGAGATACATTCTATATAACAATTTGAAAGTTTTGTATGCTCTATTACTAATGATGATGATTGAAATGATAATGGCTATACAGAGTTTTATATTTAAACTTAATAAGCAAAATATAAAATTTGAAAGGTTTTCTTTGTGGATAATATTCTAAATGTGAAGCATATTCACATTTATTTCCAGGACAGCAACATAGACTACTGACAGAATTTAATTTATAAAATAGTATCATTTAGCTAATGAGGCAATACTACTAAAGCTTTAATATTACCAAGTATATAACTATATTTTTCCTATTTGGTTAATTTAGGGAAAAAATAAAGAAATTAAAAAGAATTAAAAGCAAATGTAACATTATTTTATTTTGTTTTTTTTAATGTCCACAGCACCTGGTACTCCTAGTTTGTCTCTCATCCAAGTACTAACCAGGCCCAAACCTGCTTAGGTTCTGAGATCAGACAGGTGGCATGGCCATAAACCAAATATAACATTATTAAACTCAGTTTTTAAAATCATAGCTAAGAATAACATTTCTATTTTAATTTTACTTTTTAAATTAAATTTATTGGAGTGACATTAGCTAATAAAATTATATAGACTTCAAGTTTATAATTCAGTAATATATCATCTGTATATTGCATAGTGTGTTAACACCCAAAGTCAAATCTTCTCTCCCATATATTTGACCTCCTTTATGCTTATCTGCCTCCTCTCCTACCCCACCCCGCTTCCTTTTGGTAATCACTAAACTGTTATGTGTGTCTATGAGGTTTTGTTTGTTTGTCTTGTTCATTTGTTGTGTTAGTTTTATATTCCACATGAGTGAAATCATATGGTTTTCAACTTTTCTATCTGACTTATTTCACTTCGCATGATAATCTCAAGATCCATCCATGTTGTCACAAAGGTATCTCATCTTTTCTTATGGCTAAGTGATATTCCATTGTACACATATACCACATCTTTTTTATCCAATCATCTACTGAAGGATACTTTAGTTGTTTACGTGTCTTGGCCATTGTGAATAATGCTGTAATGAACATTGGGTGCAGGTATCTCTATGGATGAATATTTTCAAATTTTGGGGGGTAGATTCCCAGAAGAGGGATTGCTGGATCATATGGTAATTATTATTTTTAAAAAATATATAAAAGGATGCTCTAAATGAACTTGTTTTAGATTGAGCAAATTACTAAATTGTCAACCTAATCCATTTATCTTGAATTCATTAATACCAATGGATACGGTTTTTAACAGGTCTATGGTGATAAATTGATTAAATCTACCATTAAGAAATATAATAGCTAAATGGTGCTTCAAATTACATTAGTCAAAATGAACACGTTGAGAAGAAAATACATCAGATGCACTTTTAAAATGTGCCCAAGTTTTAACTGTTTATCTAAAATAATAGTTTTTGTTTTTGTTTTTAATCAGGAAATTTGTACCTCAGATAAGTTGGAAGGCTTGTACACTGTTCTGGACATATATTTCCTATAAATGCAGTTTCTTGTTATGTGATTTATCTAGTAGAGAGTGGACAGTCAAGATCGCAACAGAATTATTTGGCATAAAAGATAGAATAGAAACAAATATATTGGATGGTAAACTGAATAAACAAATGGGGGAAGGGGAGTGGTTCACTGGACTGGGTAGAGAAGCAGATATATAATGTGGAAAGACTATTAGTAAACATAGTGGCTCCCTGTGCACTCCATTATGAAATTACAGATCTTTCGTGGCTTGTCAAAGTAGCCCCTTTACTGGGAGGTTCACCATCAGTGGCAGTCCAGGAATAGTTCTCTTCAAGATTTTGGAGATATTCAAGATTTTGGTAGTGTGGATGGTTTCACTTATACTTCAAGGGAACTCCAAATCTTCTTTAATTAGATTAAAAGTGACCTAATCTTGGCATACTGCCACCAACCATGGATAATTTCTAATTTTGATATGTAATATTCCAAACAAGGAGAGGTTATACTTATTTCCTTTCTACTTTATTTAGGCTTTATTAATTTTGGTATATATAGTATTAGTTCAGTTATTCTTAACACTGATGATTTTCAGGTTTCCTTCTTTTAGTCTTATATAAATGAAAATGTTTTACTATTATTTCACCTTCTAATATTGCCATCAAAATTGAGATATTACTACTGTTATTATTTGTATATATTTGTGTGAAATATCCAGTTCATTGGGGTAAAAGTAGAATTGGTGACAAGATACTACTACCTACAATATGTGCACCAACCAGAAATAAGCAGTTAAACTTAAGTCACAGATACCTGATTAGGGTTGCACTTACATCTGCCAGTTCCTTGATTGACTTTGCTGACACATCAAATGTGTCAAGTCTTTGAAGGCAAGGCAAGTGATACAGCACATGTGTGGAATAATTACACAGCAGACAAACTGGATTGGTTTTGTACTGAGGATCATTTAGAGATAAATCCTTTAAGTGACAAAGCTTGGTTAAGTTAGTGAGGTCCTAAAACAATAGCAGTAATAATATTCAATTAATTAATTGCAACTGTCCATTTCTAAAAGAGGCTTCTGAACACTTAAGATAACGATAATGTAATCTAATACATTCTAATTATGTGCTTAAATATGTTAAAGTGAGATAAAATGTTTTCTCTAATGAAAAACATGCTAAAAACATGAATAGAATAGGTCTTCAGTAGTTAAATGTAAACTATACAACTAGGCATTTTAAATGCACTTAAAAAAAAAAACAGAATATTTACTAAACTATGTATTCCAACTGGAACCTTGGAGCCAGTCACTTGAGCACATTTATTCCTTTTGGCAACATTTCCTCCTCTGCGCAGATCCTTTCTCACTACTGCTCCTACTGTACCTGTAGGCCTCCTACTATCTTCACCACCATTCCCTGCCCTTACCACCTAGGAACACTGCTCGCCATTTTCTTCAGCCTCCAGATCTGCTCTTCTCATCAAAGGCTGTAGGACTCCTCCTAAGTTAGAATCACCAGTGAATTCGTGATTTTTAGTTATTTAAAAAATTTTGTTTTTTTTCTATAAATGCCTTTTCTGCCTCGTAAGGACAACTGAAACCTAGCTTTCTCCTGAGAGTTTCGTTTTTTCTCACAACCTTTGGAGGAGGGGTTGATAATACACTTCCAGTTTGTTTCTCCTTAGCCATTTTTATCCTGAAGTTTAAGTCCTCTTTACACCTTCTTTTATTTGGCATCTGGCTCTTGCTTCTTCCTATTTAAACTCTAATATGTTATGTTTTAGCCATACTGAACAACTTGAAGTTTCAGAATGTGCCAGACCCTATCTTACTTTTAGAACTTCACTTATGCTGCTGCCTTTGAGTGGACAGTGGACTGGACTTCACCCCATTTTACCTCTTAATCTGTTAAGACTCAACCTAAGAATCACCTCTGGGAGCCTTGTTTCATTTCCCAAGCTTGGGATAGATGCTCGGGATTTCTAGTTTCTTGAATTTGCCATGTTCCTTTTTTTACCACATAGGTCCTCCACACCTTTGCCCAAATTCTCTCTCATTAGGAAACTTACTCATATTTCATATGTTAACTTAAACATTACCTCCCAAAGCATTCTGAATTTCTTTCACAGCTCCCTCTGACCTCTTTTGCTATTACTCAAATATACTCTTTGATTTCTTACCTCCATGCCTTTTATACACATTGTTCTCCCCATATTAGAATACCTACCTGCCACTGCCAAGCAGATCATCCTACAGTGCCTATTGAAATTCTATCAACCTTTCAATATTCACATAAAATATTTCCTCTTGATTTTGACCAAGAAAATAAGATTTGTTTAAATTTCTTTTTAAGGTGCTTATAATAATATCCTGCCTCATTCCACAGATTTTTGGTGTCATATTTTTTTCTGAAAGAATGTTTATTTTAATACTGATTAATTAAAAATTATTTCTATAGTAAATTTATTCATCTTTATTCAATATTGTCTAGAGGAAGAGTTATATGTTCCTTTGATCTGACACTGTCAAAATTATGAATACCATGTTTTCATCCACATTATATGCCATAAACATTAAGAACTTTTATGTTTTTACTCTTTCATTTAAGTGTTTCACAAATGTTTATTGAGATTTATTGCATGTCAAGTACTGTTTTAAGCATTGTGCATATAACAAGGAGAAAGACAGGCAAAGTTCCTGTTCTCATGGAGCTTGTATTCTAGTAAGAGAAGTGGACAAATGCCAAGAGAAAAATGAAACAGGGAAAGAGTGATGGGAATACTTCAGGGTGAGAAGAGTAGTAGGGGTTGTTGCTATTTTACCTAAATTGGGCAGGAAGGGAATCACTAAGGATATAACGTTTGAACGAAGTCCTAAAAGAAATGAAGAAATGAGCCACGAAGATATATGAGGGAAGAATATTTCAGCAAAGCCCCTAAGGGAGATATGTGCAAGGAATAGTGAAGAGACCATAGTGGTTGGAATGGAGTAAGCAAAAGGGAAAGTGGTAGAAGCTATTGTTAAAGAGACAGGTGGGAGACTGAATTATTTAGAGTCTTGTTGGTCATTGTAAGAAATGGCTTTTACTCTGAAAGAAATGAGAAACTGAGGGAGGGTTTTGAGCAAAAGAATGATTTGATCTGACATATTTTTAAAGGAGTGGGCTGCTGTATGGAGAACAGACAGATAGTGAACAGGTAAACAAAGGGAGACCTGTTAGGAGCCTTTTTTTCTTTTCTTTTCTGGTAATGCAGGTTAGAGATGATGGTGTCTTAAACCAGGTTGGTAGTGATGCATGTGGTAAAAAATGATTAGACTTTGGACATATTCTGAAGGTAGAGCCAATAGATTTTGCTGGTGAATTTAATATGGAGTATGAAGGAATAAGAGGAGTCCAAAATGACTCTAAGAATTTTGGCTTAAGTTACTAGAGGAACAAAGATGCCATTTTGAGAGATGGAGAAGGCTGCAGGAGAAGGAGGTTTGGTGGAGGGGAAATCAGTTTGAGTTGGGATAGAAGAGATCTACAGTGTTGAGGAGTTGTTGGGAAAAGTAGAGATACCAATTTAACAGTAATGAGTAGATAAAAAATACTTAAAGTCACAAGACATGATGAGGTTATTTAGAAAATGAATGCAGATAGAAATGAGAAAAGATCCTGTGATTTACCTGGAGCAGAAAACTGAAGAGGTATAGCCAGGAAGATTAATGAAAACTAGAAAGTGTTATCTTAAAGCCAAGTAAATAGTTATTTGTTTGGTTTTAGTAAGTGTCATATCATTTGTTTGTTTTTAACAGTGTCAATTTAGTCAGCTAACTCTAAAATTTCCAGCAGTACTAGATTGTCCAAAATAATTAAATTATTTCTTAAAAAGTGGCTATTTTCTGCAATAGGATGGTTCACGATCCAGGCTGATAAATAAAACTGAATTATTCCACTTAAACATACCTTAAAAGAACATATTTGATTACCAGAAAGGTTTAATCTTTCAAGTTGTTCATTGGGATCAAGACATCGACCTTTAATTTAAAAAACAAGATGAAAGAAAAATTAAATGTCTTGTTTTACCTCCTGTTCCTATCCTGTCACATTTCTGAGTTGTATATGGCTATATCATTTATTGCATGTAAATAAGACTAACAGTGACAATGTAAAATTAGTAACCACTGATTAATGAGCAATCTTTTCCCATCCTATAATCATAGATTTCAAAATACTTTGTAGAGATGTCATACAAAGGAGTCTAAAAGAAAAAAATATAATTTTTATGTTGACTAAATATTATTGTAGTTTATCTCAAATTCCAAATGAAACAGTACATACCAATGCTGCTTATGAGATTTCCAGCAAGGTTGAGATCATTTAAATTCTTCAAAGTTTGCAAGCCCTAAAAATTTAGATAATATGTAATTTAGGAGAAATCATTAAAACCTATATTTATAAACCATCTGATCAATCTGGTTTGTACTCCAGGTGTTCTGAGAACTGAGCACCTCAATGAAGCCATCTTTGTTCTCTGGAACCTGGAGAGCATTATTGGAGGAGAGGAGGGAGCAGGGAGGGGAGTGGAGAGGAAAAGAGGAGGGGGAATAGGAAAAAAAAACATCACAGAGTATGTTTCTAATCTTAGGCAAGTTATATATAAAACTTCTCTACACTTCTTTTTAAAAAATCTCCAAAGAAGAAATAACACCTTACCTTTCAGGTTTGATGTGAGGAGTAAAAAAAAGAAAAAAAAAATGTATATAAGATTCTCTTAGTCTTAAAAATAATTAAACAAATCATGACTATTTTGACCCTTATGCATAATATGATCTTGGACATTATGGTTTAAACTCCACAGTAGTAATTAACTTTACATATAAATCAATGAAATTATCTTACCTCAATATTTTTAATTGTATTGTGGTTCAGCCAAAGAACCTCCAATCTCGATAATTTCTCTAAATTTTCTATTTTGGAAATTTCATTATAATATAAATACAGTTTTTCTAAATTTTTACATTCTTGAAGACCATCGATTTTCTGTTAAAAAAGAGCAGACTGAACAGTGTTAGCTTGTTTGTCATTAGTCCTTTTAATAAAGTAGATTTTAAGTACGTTTTCTTTTAAAAATCACATATTATTATAAAATTAATGTCCAGTAAGGTAAACTAAATTTTTAAAAGAAAAAACATGTAATCTCTCCACCTAAATACAACTATTTTCAATTTTCCTGGTCTCTTTAAATTTTAATTTTATATAGTTATTTTTATAGTTATTTTTATATAGTTATCTATATAATTTTGTTGGTATTTTTTAACTTAAGTCCATCTAAAATGTTTCCATAATTTTCAAATTATAATATTCAATAATTACAAATGATTTCATGAAGTTTATAATCATGTTCTTTAAAAGAACTCTATATGTGGCATATTTATATTTCAAAATTTAGCTATTATAAATAATACTGCAACAACTAACTTCATGCATGCAGTTGTTTTCTGCTTTTGAATTATTTCTCTAGAATAAAATTTTACAATAGGGATTTCTGAGTCAAATGGCATGTATCTTTCTTTGGCTCTTTATACATTTTGTAATATTGCTTTTGAATATAAATGTTATTATTTTCACACTACCAATAGTGTTTAAGTAAACTGATTTCATTACTGAGCAATACTGGGTATTTGATCTGATCTGATTATTAAAAATAGAATATGTATGTTTTAATTCTTTATTATTATTATTTTTTGGTATAAATCTATTTTGATCTTTTGCCCATTTATCTGTTTTTTTTTTTGTTTGTTTGTCTGCTTTACTGGTTAAAGAGTTTTATTGCAATTCATCATGTATGGTCTCTCCCTTTCCTTTCTCATTTATCTGTACTGATCTGTATCTCAAGCATATAGTTCAATGACTTATGTTTCCAAAACCAATGAATTCAGTACAAATATTTCTTATAAAGTTATAGACTTACTTCTAGACAGCATTCAGCAATCCAGAGTTCTTTGAGTTGTATACAAGTCTCTAATCCTGAAATTTCTTTTATATCTTGAGCAACAATTGTGAGACTTGTTAAATTAGGAAATAATGATAATCCGACTATACGTGGATACCCTGAGAAAAACATCTCCAGTTTTGAAGTATCTGATCCTTCTTGTCCAATCATTTCATAAGATAAACCATTGCATAAACACTGTTTTCAAAAAGAAATCAAATTATTGTCTATTTAAAATTTAAAAAATGGCTAAAACATAAAAAAAACAAAAAATTATTTTTGCTAATAGAAATTATAAACTGTCAATTGCACTGTTGCCATTTTTTACTCTCACAAGAAGGTAAGTTGTACCATGAATATGATTTTTCTCTGCTTCCAAAGGTTACGTAGTAGGGGAAATCGTTATGTAAGCTCCAAAAAGGAGTGTAAAAAAGTCCCATTGAATATTCTTGCAAATGTGTTTGAAAAGAAATTTGACTTTGACTTACCAGTTCTTTAATTATTTCTTCTTGGTTTAGGTTTTCACATTCAATCATCTTCCATTAAAAATAAGGGTCATAATAATATTATCTATGAGGAAAAATAAAAAATTGAAATACACACTAGAGTTATGTCATTCCATGTTGAAAGGGACCTTGAAACTACGTAGGTGGAGCCACCCACTTGTGACTTGAAATCTTCACACAGTACAATACTAAATATCTGTATGGGCCCCAAGACAGTTCATTCCATCTCTGAAGTTTTCTGTTAGAAAGTTATTTTTTATTCATAAATTAATTTTGTCTCTCCGTAATTCCTTCCCTCTTGTAGTCATTCTACCTTCTGGGTTCAAATAAAACAGGTATAATTTTCTTCCACACTGTGAGCCTTTACCACTTGACGGAAATAGTCATCTCTCATCTACGCCCTTAGCTTGTCCCCACTTCATGTCTTTCAGTTTCCTAAGTGTACTTAGTGAGCAAAAAAAAAGAATCCTCAAGGATCAGTGACATACCTGGCATGGCAATAAATGTTTATTAAAATGAATTAGCCAACTTCTTCATTTGAGATTATATGAACTGATTAATACCTAAATATCAACAATAAAATTTAACCTAGTTTTTCAGTTTTTAATATTTTCATTATATTATTCCAGACATACATTATTTAAAAAATACAGGAATCCTAGTTTTAATATATGACATGAAAAGCAAGATGTAGAAAAGGTTATATTGTGATCCTACTTTTTACAGTAATAACCCCCACAGATATGTGTGTATATGTATATATGTATATGTGTGATTTTGCAAGGAGAAGGTATCGAAAAATACATCCTGTTATGAGTTACCTTAGATGCAGGTGAAAGCTGATGTGGTTATAATAGGCCTGACAGGTTGGATGGAGCTAGATCTAGGCAAAAATAGAAAAGAAAAAAAACCCTACACTTTTAAAAAAGCATGTATAATATTGCATAGTATGAATATATAACTATTTATTCATTTTACTGTTGATTGACATTTGGAGCTAATTAATGCTTCTCTGAAAATTTTTACTATTTGGGACATAGGTGCACATTTCTACTGGGTTCATACCTAGGAGTGAAATGAGAAAGAAACGTGTTTTTTCCAACATAGATAATTCACCCAAACATAATGCTGAGCAAAGGAAGTCACACAATGAATAAATACTACATGACTACATGCATATAAAATTTGAAAACAACTAATCTGTGGTATTAGAAGTCAGGAGAGTAGTTACCTTTCAGGGGTGAGTGACTAGGAGGAGACAAAAGGGAGGCTCTGGAGTGCTGATGAAGATATGTTCCTTAATCAGGGTTCTGGTTAAAGGGATAGGTTCTGAGGGAAAAAAATTAGATTCCTAAGATTTGTGAAATATATATATGTACATATTTAAATGAAATTTTACTTAAATATCTATTTAAAAAAGCATTTGCATGCTACTTTTATTTATTTAGGCAAAGTGATGTAGGAAATGGGCCATAAAGATACATGGGGGGGAGAATATTCCAGCAAGTGCAAAGGCCCTAAGGTAGGTCTATGCTAGCTATTCAAGGAACAGTGAGGAGACCAGAGTGGTTGGAATGAGGGTAAAACAATGGGGATAGTGGTAGAAGCCTCAGGTAAAAACAAATTAAAATCATAAGGCAAAAAGATGGGGACTGGTGTCCATGTATTTACCTAACTCCTCTTCCCAAATCCTGCTAGAATAACTAGGGAAATGTAAAAATAAGAAAGAAATATGTAGTAGCATTAGGAAAAGAGTATTGATTGTTAGAAATGTTGAGAAGGTCTTTTGAATGAAAATGAAGCAGACAGCATCGGACTGAGAAAGCCTATCAGTACAGACCAGCCCAAAATTCAAGGAACCAGAGAAAGTAGTTTTATAAAAGTAGCTTTAAAAACTTCCCAAGCTCAGAGCTGCAGTAATTGGGAAGAGCGTGGTTGTGGACCATTCAAACAGACCAAATCAAAGGATTTTGAGATCCATATCAGAATACTACACACAGTCTGTATTTGTACTTAGGCTTTGTAAACAGGGAACATCGTTCACCATGCTGAGTTGAGGAGGGGAAGGAACCCAGCTAGCATCACAAAGAAAAATATAGTCAGAAAATTACCCCAGTACACTGGATTCTCTGTTCAGTCACCTGCTCATTCATTACTACATGTAATGAGGGCCTAATATCTACAAGTTGGAGAATGATGAGGTGGGAGGAAAGAGAAGACTTCTCTAATAAGTTTACATTTGGGCAAAGAACTGGAAGAAATGAGAGAGTATGAGCTATGAGGAAATCTGGGGAATGCATCCAGGCAGAGGAAAGAACAAATGTGAAAAAAAAAAAAAGAGGTGAGAGTCTACTTGGCATGTTTGCAGAATAGCAAGGAAAATGATGTGGCTGGAGCACAGCGAGGAAAATGGAGACTGGTAGGATGTTAGGTCAGAGAGGTAATGTGGGGCCAGGTCATGTGCTATCTATCTTGTGATCTGTAGACCTTTGCAAGGATTTTGGATTTTATTATGAATAAAATGGAAAGCTATATGGAGATTTTGAGTGGAAAAGTAACATAAGCTCTCCTAACGTTCTGAAAAGGATCACTATAGCTACTGTGTTGAAAGTATGTAGGGGTCAAGGGCACAAACAAGGAGACAAATTAAGAGACATTTGTAATAATGTAAGTGGGAGAGGGTGGTGGTTGGAGTAGGATGGTAGTAGTCAGGATGGTAAGTAGTTAGATGATGGATCTATATTGAAGGTAATACTGATCATTTCTTCTGTGCCTCCCACTGGCAACTGTCTCATACTCCATTCTTAGACAACCCCAAAATATTACAGCATAGGCGGTAGGAGTGGCCAGGCAAGGGAGCACTTAACAAGGAACAACGTGAAAGAATTTAGGTCCTCATCAAGGCCCTTAGATAGATGCAGACCAGTTTTCCCTCCCTAGGCTTTGCTGGATAGCACACCAAGTAAGGGAGGGCTTGTAGCAGAAGAGAAGCCCCTGCATTCTGATTTAATCTCTGTGAACACCAAAGGAAAGTTTGCCTTCCAACTACCCCACAAGGGGCAAAGCCTCCCCTCAGAAACTCCACAGTGACTAAATGGTGATCTAAGTTATATAGTCTATGTCCAAGAAGACATTAACTTCCCTTTGTTATTCACTAACTTTCCCATATACTTGAGTCTAATTTTGGACTTTCTAATCTGTGCTCTCCCTTAGCACTGTCTATTCCTATAGTATTATCCTGTTTTAATTACTATGGTTTATATTGGGAATTCTCACCTTATATTATTTTTTGGAAATTTTCTGGCTATTCTTTCATATTTATTTTCCAAATAAGATTTATGATTATTTTGTATTTTTTTTTTAATTCACATAGAGTTTTGAGATTCCATTGTAAAGATTAATTTAGGAAGAACTTCCATCTTGAAGGTGTTGAGTCTTCCTCAAGAACAAGGTACAGCTCTCTATTTATTTAAGAAGACTACTTTTTCTTGATAGAGGAATATCCACATTTGGGATGCCAACCTTATCTCTCACTTCACACTGTTTCTCCTAAATGCCCTCATTTAGGAAAAAATCTTGTTCTAATTCAATAGTCAAATAGCAAACCAGAATTTAATTTAAAACTCCAAATCCTGTCATTTGAATAATTAAATCTGAATTATGAGAAAAGCCTGAACCTTCCTGGTACTTATAAGCCTTGTATGTTTTTTCTAGTCACAAGTGGTCTCAAGGCTTCCAGCTAAAGCTTCTGATTCCATCAGGAGGTATGTCCTGTTTGCCAGCTTTTACGCACTCTCTTATTATGCTTTGGGAAAGCTCTTTTCAGGGCCTGCCTATCTAAGAGACCACAGGTCTTCTCTAATTCCTACAGGGAACCAGGAACCGTCAGGAGCTTCTATAACTTTCACCTTTCAAATCTCAAATCTTGGATTGATTTAATCACCTCTCCTTTCTGCTCTGGAATGCCGCTGGAAGAGTTCACATAAATATCATGGGGTTGAAGTCACTATAAATGCTTGACCTCTAACTTCAGCTGGATCTTCAACAACAGATATTTTATATTTTCTCCTTCAACTTCCTTTCCTAGAGAGAGTAGGATTAGAACTATAGATCTGGGACTAACGATTTAGGGATTATTCTAAACTTCCACCACTCTTCTCAATTTCTCTCTCAGCAGATAATCTTGTCCCTATCTTCACAGAAAACAACAATGCCATCATATATGCATAACTTAAATTCCTTTTCCTCTTAAAAATGTATTGCTTTCTCTTTTCTGACTTTTGTCTTAGTAAAAGTATTATTTCTCTTGTCCAAATTGAATCTCTCTTCCTGTGTACTGCTCCCATCCTGTTAAGTCTCTTTCAGAACATTGCTTTGTCAAATGTTCATCTTTCTCACTTGTTCCCATATTTTCTTCTCTAGGATCTCTTTTTTCTTCATATATGAATGTTAGGTTGTCCCTATCTTAAAAAATAAAAACGTTCTTCTGCCTTGTCTTCTGTGGATAGCTTGTTTTTGATACCTTCACAGAAAAACTTCTAGTAAGTCATTAGCAATACTTCACTCCCTCCATTCAGTTCTCAGCAATCTTACTGGGTCAAGGTCAAAATAATCTTCTAATTGCCAAATATCTGGACATATTTCATCTCTCAACTTGACTTTGACATGGCATTTGACAATGATGATGACTCTAAGTTTTCTTCTTTGGTTTGACTTTTTCTCTTTGGCTTCTCTCTACTTGTTATTTCAAATGTACTTTTCTGATCAATTATATATTTCTTGGTAAAAAAAAAATTAATCTTTATCTTCCTCTTTCCTCTACAACAAATCCAAATACCCACATGGAAAGCGCCATTTGAATGTGTCACAAGCATCTCAAATTCAGTATGTTCAAAACTGAACTCATATTTTTCCAGCCAGCTTGCTTTTCCTAATGTATGTCTTCTCTTGGTAAAAGACATTGTCTTTCTAATCATTCAAGTCAGAAACCTGGGACTTACCCTCACAAACTCTTTTATTCTTTCCCCCATGTTCACTCAGTCATTAAATCCTTCTGCATATACCTCTTACACGTCTTATCAAATTTTTTTCCTCTCCATTGCAATTGCCTCTGCCTTGGTTCATGCCCTCATCACTTCATCTTAACTGGATGCCTTCCCTATAGTTCCACTTCCCTCCAATCCATCCTCTACACTACTGTGACAGCCAGCCTCCTGAAGGGTAAATCTGCCCATGCTAATCCCCTTAGAAGGTATTCATGAACTCTGTGTTCTGACTCCTGCCTAACTATCAAGCTCATCAACCGCAAATGCCCCAGAGCACTGGTGACACCTATAGTTTTCTGAACAGGCTGAGATATTTTCTGTACTTTGGCATATGGTGTTTCCCCATCCTAAAATATCTTTTTCTCCTGACTTTACGGCATTCTCCATAAATCCTTAAAGATTTAAATTAAAGGTCTTCTGTGCAAAGACTTTTATTGTCTCTCCTGATGTTATAATCATTCTCTTCTTTGTGACTCTAGTTGAGGCCAGCATATGCCTTATATACAGCACCTTTCTCACGATATTGTGATGCTTGCAGGTCTTTCCTCCCTACCTGGTTACATATTCATTGAAGGCAGGGACGATGAATGTATCACAGTGCCTAACACATCCTTGGTATTTGATTTAAAAAAAAAAACAATTGTTCAACGGTTTAAATTAATTGTTATAACCACAGAGTCCTTTTTGGTATAACAAAGAAATACTTGCTGTACATGACCAGAGTATAGAAATAATTAGAGTGTAAAGGACCATGTTTTTGTCTACCATGAGAGCTGGGTAGAGTGTCATTCTGAGAAAATCAAATTCCTTTTCCATAAACTGTAAGCTATGGTCAAATTATTTCTTCCCTTGGGTATAAAGGGATCAGAATCCATTATTATCACTGACAGAATGAACACCCTTCCCCACTAGAGGTGAGCAGTATCGAGTTTGGCCAAGGAGCACTTGTTTAGCCCAGTCCCTTAACCTGTGCCATAAAAGCCCGCTCAAATAGCCGTGGGTCACCCTCCCATTCCTCCTACTCTTAAGCTTTGCTCGATTCACTGAAGACCTCAGATAAAGCTACGTCCTTGTCTCTCCATTGCACCGTTACCGGATCCTTTGATCTCAACTTCGCTTCTTTCCTGTCTTCCTCCTGATGCAGCCAAGACAGAGGGGAGCAAAGACTCCCAGGGTCTGGCAACATGGAATGTATGCCCGAAGGCCACCAGGTGGCAGACACTCACCTTATCCCAGAGTGAGGATGGATTCCGGGTCAATTCGAGACAGAGCAGAGTCCACTCTGACCTCTCAATCCTTGTGTTACAGCATCCGGCACGACACCCTCTCTAGCCCCAGACCTGCTGTGTACAGGTTACCCACAGCGGTTGCCTAGGAAACCCACTCTCAGCCTCCAGCGACCTCAGGGTGGGGAGGGGTATGAAAGGGGCGGGGAAAGCAGCGCCAACCTGTTTATGGATCACGTGGCAGTAACCTTCAACCAATCAGCATAAGTAGGGGTCCACCCGGAAGACCCCGCTGGTAGTCTTCAGAAACCAAGCGGTGCTTTCTGTCCTCGGGTCTTCCTGTGCTGGCGCGCGAGTTTTCACCCGCTTTCGCCAGATCCCGAGGCTGGAAGCAACGAGTTCTGGGCATGGTGGCGGGGACCTAGTCGTTGCCTCCTCCAGTCCCGGCTCTCTCCCATTGAAAAATCTGTGACCCTCGGGGCCTGGAAGCCTGGTGCCTAGACTTGAACACCCAAGTAACGGCGCTCTGATGTCACAATGCGGCCCGACGACCATGATAGGCCCTGATTACCTGGCGTAGCTTCCCCCTGGCGGCTGGCCACTGCCGCCCTCCTGGAATGTAAGTGACCGTCTCCCGAAGCCGCTTAGCGCAGAGCGAGCCTAGTCCAAGGACGGCGCAGCAAAGGAACGCCCCGAGAAGAGATGGGCCCTGCAGAGAAGAGATGGACCCTCCACAGATCTTCTTGTTCTTGAGCAGGCTTTCGAGGGCCGTTTAAGTGTTGTAAAATGTTCAGGAGGCAAACAATATTTCCAAAATAAAGTAGAATTTAAAGAGGGAAAAGGAGGAACTTTTAAAAGAGTGGGTAGAGGAGCCGAGAAATGAATGAATTTATTTAGAATGAATGAATGAATTTAGTCAAGGGCATATCAAAGTAACTGCAGCTCTCCTTTAATTCTCTAGATCTGCGCGTCCAATTTGGTAGCTACGGACGCGTGTGGCTATTGAACACTTGAAATGTGGCTAGTCCAAATTGAGATATGCTGTAAAATACGCATGGTATTTTGAAGACTTAACCACATACACACACAAAAACCCAAAAACTTTTCGTACTGATTGCGTGTTAAAATAAAATTTTTGTTATCTTGGGTTATATAAAAATGTATTATTAACATTGTTACATTTCACTCTTTAAAAGCATTGATTAGAAGAATTTTAATTACATATGTGATTATATTTCTGTTGGACGGTGCCACTATATTTTTTGTAGTTCAATTGGTGCGTGTAGAACAGGGGTCCACAGCTCTCCTCCGCTGACAGGTACCAGTCCGTGGCCTGATAGAAACCCAACCTCCCAGCAGGAGGTGAGTGGTGGGATGGGGGAAGCTACTCAAGCTTCATCTGTATTTGCAGCCGCTCCCCAGCGCTAGCATCACCACCTCAGCTCCTCAGGCATTAGATTCTCATAGAAGCACCAGTCCCTGGTACAAAAAAGGTTGGGGACCGCAGGTGTAGAATAATTTATGACATTAAGTTCATACAAAATAGTGTTGCATTGCTCTCTTCCGTCACCAGATGGCCACCTCATTCAATAGGCTAGTTTTAAATTTCTCAAGAAAAATATAGGAATGCAGACTTTAAAAATATTTTCGTTAATCTAACAACTACCAACAATTAAACATATTTGTCATGATTCAATTTTATTTGTAATATTGACTGTCATAACATACACAAGTAAACACACAAAAAAGATAAACTAATTTTTCCTTTACATTTTTTTTGTTATTTTAAAATTAAATTTAATGGGTCGACATCAACTATATAAGTTTGAGGTATATAATTCTATAGTATATTATCTTCCCTTTACTCTTTTTATTTCACAGGAATTTCTGATTCGGTCTGTCATTAATTAAAAATAAAATATTTGTGGCTTATGGGTTTAAAACAAATACCAGAGAAATCTGATTCATATTTTTACCTCTAGTGTTATCATCTGTGAAAATCTAGTTGAATAAGATGGCCTGTGTGGGCAAATTTTTATCTTAGAGTATAAAGACTAGATAATACTAATTTAGAGGTCTAATCTGTTAGATTAAGAAGTTGAATCAGAAATCAAGTAAATGAATTCTCTACATCAAGCTTCTTATTTTGGGGGATGCAGCTCTTTTAGATAAAAGTATATAGATGATCAAAGTATATTATTAGAAATCTGTTGTGACTTTCCTAACCAGTAAAAGATCAAGAGAAAGCTAACAGTTTTCTTTATAGTATATAAAAGAGTAACTGTAAGAACACTATTTCTAGGTTTAGCTCAAGGATTTAGCCAGTCAGCAGTTGAGTCAGAGTTTGTGTATAGCTGTAGACTAATAATCCTTGGTGACTTGCAAAACTAAAAACTTTGTCCTGAATAATTCTTAAAGGAAGAATGTTGTCAATATGTTTCAGATAGCATTTACAGCAAAAGGTGATTACAGTTAAAAGCCATTGGAGGAATATAAAAACAATGATCAGTCTTAATCTCTTTTTCTCACTTTAAAGTTTCTTTATGATATGGTTTTGTGTGTCTGTACAAGAAAAGATGAAAATTGAAACCACTGAAAGCAACTAAAATAAACATTCTAAGTGAAATAAGACTTTATTTTATTCATCTCTCTGTTCTATGAACAAAAACCAAAATATAAATTTAAATCTCTTTATTTATGGGTAAAGTTATTTGGAATCTGAAAACAATTGGGAAGGTATATTATCACTAATTATCACAAACTTACTGCATCATTGCTTGATTTAAAGAAGAATCGTTTAAACAAAATAGAGGTGACTTTACAGACCTAAATAATAAAATCTTGAGTTGCATAATAATTTGTTCATTAAAACCTTCTAAATTGATTGTTAAATTTATTTCCCCAGAAGCTTTATCCTTACTGGTAGAGAAATGTGAAGACATTTAAATTAAATTTGGCTTTGTAATGCTTTTAAGTTTAATTCCAAAGAACCATAAGTCTGACAATTTCAAATGATAATTTAATTTTTTAATCCTTGTTGACATCCTTATGCAAATGAATATTTTCCAGTTAATGATTTTATTAGATTACCTGTGAAATTCTATGTCACACATTTGAATTTGATTTATCATAAAAGAACGAATGCAGCACAACTTAGGGTTTACTTTGGCAGTGGAAGAGATAATTATGTGGTACTTCTAAAGTCATCAGCAGAGACCTTCTTATTATTAATGTCTGGCAGTGAATACATATTATTCAATTAAAAGGAATTATTCTGAGATAAAGTTTTAATTAGACCAACAGAATGCTATGTCTAATGAATTTATCTAAAAAAATTAAATACTCTTTCTCCATGATTTGTTGATATTAATTAATGGCTTGTCTTAAAAGGCAACCAGAATGGAATTGTAAAGAGGCACTTACTTTCTCTCAGATAATATAACCTCATTTTTACCATCCCAGTTATATTCGTATTTAGCTCTAAAGTAGCAAATTAAGGGACAGTGAATTTAAGTAGGGATGATAGTCTTAATTCACTAGAGAGCTGACCAGTATTTGTGTGGCGAATGGTGTTCTCTTTACCTCTTTTCCTTTGTATCTTTTACTTATACCTCAGGCTCAGAAAGTTGAGTGTATTCCCCAGGTCACAGCACATTATCATCATTTGTCCATCTAGGCCCTTATTTTATCTCTATTTTTTTTTCTCCAGTCCCACCGCCTACCCCAACTGCAGGTACACATCTAATATATCTTATAAACCTTGAGTTGTGTGCATTTATCTTTGTACCTGTCTGTATGTTGTCTTAATATGTCTGTTAATTTGGCCTTTACTAGATTAGTTTGTTTCTTGAATTCTTCTGCTGGGTGTTATCAATGTCCTCTTCCTGTCTTAACTGTCCTCAGTATCTCTTCACCCCCTCTGTCATAGCTCATCTAACACTACATCTTGCTGTAAATATCCAAACAGCTACCTTCTAGTATTAAATGCTCCCAGCTCCACCAGTCTTTCTGGGTTTTCAGCTATGAACACTTCTCCCTGACCTACCTGGCTAACATGCCTATGGCTAGCTGCTCTTTATTATCTGTACTTGGCCTAGCCTGCTCTGCCCTTGGCACTAGGAAAGATACAGAATCAATGAATTGACCTTTGGCTTAATCTTTGAACAATTGGATGCTATCCTCAGTTGCAATAGTTGGTTTTTGTCATTAGTGAAAACACGGCTGTCTTCCAAATAATGCTTTTAGGATTTCTGCTGCTTTAGTGGCCAAGAACTTCCTTTTCCATATCATATAACTTTGACTGAGTGGTTGGATGAGAAATGGTAAATTTTGGTAACAGGTTTGTAAAAATGCTGAGTCAGGGTTGAGTTAGGAAGGATTCTCCTACAGCTAAAATTTTCAAACTTTAGTGGATATAAGAATCACTTGAGGTGCTTATTTAAATTACATATCCCTGAGCCTATTTCCAATGGATTTGACTCAGTATACCTGGAGTAGGGCCCAGGAACAACCATGTTAAGCAAGAATGTCAAATGATTCTAATGTATTTGGTCTCTAGACAATACTTTGAGAAATTTTCCTTTATGGTGTGTTCAGAACATATGCTTGGGGTAGGAAAGACCTTGATAGTACTAGAATAGATGCAGGGTGGATCATCTTTGTGATTTTCAAATGCCTTTTCGATCTTTTATGATGCTTGGCTTGTTTTTCTTAAGCATCTTGGTAAGCTTGAAAATCAGGATAAATAAGTATGGCAAGAACTATATTTATCGATCTCACTCTATTTCAAAATATTCCACAAACACCAAATTTACTAGAGACTGTTGGAGTTTGGTTGCCTGCCCCAATCATGCATATCACTGAATGTCTTGAGGGGAGATATTCTAGAAAATTGATCTTTATAGTCTCATATTTGGATTGATTCAGCTCAGCAAAGAGCTAGTATTACTAGCAGCAATTTAAGGGTATATGAAGGATGAGGCAGGTCCCTGGAGTTGTGTGACAATCATCTAGAATATGATTACACCCCAATCCAACATGTACCCCAAAATAATATTCCTCAGTTGTGCATTGTCACAGACTGGTTGGAAGAAAGTCTCAGAGTACCTGCATCTGTGTCTATCAGAAGTGAGGTTTCTAGCACTAGGTTGGTAGCTTCCATGGTTCTTACTACAAGTGTGCTGGAAGTTTTGATACTTCCAGCATATCCAGCAGGAATGCTTTGCTTGGTTGCTGGTTTCTGGACAAGTCCAGGAAAACCATAGGCCTTGCCAAGGAGGCAAACTGCCAATAAATTCTGAGGCCTATAGGACAAAGTGGGGGTATATTACATTCAGGGTTACAGTCATTTAGTGAAACTGAATAGTTATCATAAGTAGCTAATTCTCAAGGTTGGCAACCAATGGTATTAATTCCAGTGGAGTAACAAAGGCTGATGTAGTATTTGGCTTCTGAGAATGTCATTCACAGAGAATGCAATGAACATGGGGCTTTATGGGATATTTTTAATATGGTAACGTTGGGGGCTATATTAGGCAGAAATAGATGTGCTTCCTCATTATCAGCCAAAGTTTATAGTTCCTGCAACTTCTTAGGTTGGTTGAGCTGTTAGGGAATTGTAGAGTAATGGACACATATGCTAGGGTTGCTCTGTCATGAGAGTCATCCTTTGATAAGGGCCTCATTACACCAGAGCTAATTTTTTTCACTCCTCTTTTCCACTGGGGATTTATAAATGGCATGGTGGCATTCCTGCCCAAATGCAAAGAGAAAGAGAAAGCTGGAGTCAGGTTAGCCTAAGTATATCAGTTTAAGTTTGAGAATAATTATGCAGATACTTGAGCTACTATTTAAGGAGCATTGAATCAACTCTAATCAGTAAGTACAGTAATCTGGACAGAATCACAGCTATCTCCACTTAGGTGGCCCAAATGGATTGACTATTCAGAACTTATTATCTAAAATGGATTCATTCCATTCCAAACTGAGCTAAATGAAATGAGTGATCAAGGCCAAGACTAAGCTATGACTCTGCTATTGATACTGAAGCTTTCACATCCAGCCACCACCTCTAGGTACCCTTCCAAACCTACCTCATTTAAGCTGTGGATTCCCCATAGCATCGAAGCAGGAGACTGTATTTATTATGACAAGAGATTTTAATCTCTAACCCTCCTGATAAGTGGTTTATAAGGAAGCCCAAACTTCAAGGCCTCTGTGTTGAAATATTTCAGACTTCAAGGTATCTGTGCCTCTGAATATTTAGGAGTGCTATGACCTTCTAAAAGGCCTTGGGTATTCCCAAGTGATATCCCTCTATGTGCATTGGGCCAAATATGCAAGGATTGACAGAATCCTAGAGGTTAACTTCAGAGCCCGCAGGTGCCACAGTTGAACAAAGCATGGTGGTGGGGGGCGGGGGTGGGGAGCGGCAAATGTAGAGAAAAGGAAGCCAAGTGGAGAGATACTGACAAGTTTATCTGCAAAGTGAATGGAGATGTACAAGGTAAAAAGAGGGTTTAGTGAAACTAGGGAAGACCAAATTACCAGAAGTGAAGCCATATCTGAGGGAGAAAACAGGACAAGCAGGAACTGGAAGCTGAAGTGTAAGCCACTCCATCTCCAGAAGGAAAATATGGGTCAAAGCCAGGACCCAGGATGTCACAAGATCTAGAGGTGCCTGGTAGAGACCCTGGGTTGGTGTCTCAGGGCTGGTATGTAGGAGCAGTGTCCCTTGGAGGAGAGGACCTTGCTTAGTCTAAAGGATCCTCAGTGTGTCTCCTTCTAGTGGAAGTTCTCACACTGTATTTATTTATTTAGCTATAATATATTAAGTATCCACTATATGCTAATAAATTCTGATAAAATATACATATAAATCAATGAGAAAAAAGATCTAAGAATTCAATGATACCCTGTTTAATGTAACATATAGGAAGAAGTTTATTTTTATAAGACCAAAATAATTCTTAATCAAAATGTATCACAATGCTCTTTCACAACAGTGCTCCTGGCAGTGGGCCCAGCTAGCCAGCTCAGCACTGCTGTTTCTTAACATTTCCTAACTGAACAGGGGCATCGTTGCCTGTGGCTCTCCATTCATTGCTGTTTCACTTTTTTTGTTCATGTTGGAGTAGCTACTTAAAATCTTGTGGCTATTCATGCTTTATATGTGTCATGCTCAGGTGCAGTGTTAAAAGTACTTTAAAATGATTTAGTTTTCAGAGTCCCATTTTTCTACAACTGTGTAAAACATCTTTCGTGAATGGTAGGTGGAATGTCTGCATTGTCAATTAGGCTTTAAGTAAAGCAATATCTATTATTGTAGACAAGATCGGGCACGTTCAGGGTGGCATGGCCGTAGACACAATATCTATTATTGGATCAAAGTCATCTCAAAAAAAAAACAACAACACTAAAGATTTTCCCTTTAGAATAATTTAGAACCATTTATTGAGTGCTGACTATGTGTCAAGCATTGTGCTGTATACATAATAATAGTATTTATTAAGCACTTACTATATGTCAGATGTTAAGCGTCTGACACTGACATTGTCATGTCACTCAACTTTCAGAACAGTGTTGTGAAGAACATACTGTTATCCCTATTTTTCAGATGAGTGAAATGAGGCACAATGAACAACTTGCTTAAGTTGTCACAGCTAGACAGAGCTGCTTATCAAATTTAAGCAGCATGACTGCAGAGCTCATGCTTTTAACCCTAAAATTATGATCCACCTCATGTACCCTTCACAATAGTTCTATGAAGTCTACATTATTACTGCTCTTTTATAGGTTCTCATTATTACAGATCATTAGAAACTAAGGCTTTGGGGGAGTTAAGATATTTGCTCACATTTATTAGGTAGGAGACTCATAATTCAGACCCAGGAAGTTTGATGCCACAATGCCCTTCTGCTCTTTCCTGCTATACTCTACTGCTAGTAAGTGCTGTAATAGGTATTCAAATCCTGATTGACTTCAGAATCTCTAAGCAATCCACTATGGGTCCATCTGGAAAATTAGTTTCACATGGTTTCCTTTGTTTATTTGTCTATTTGTTTTGGTTAATGATTTGCACTAAAATATAGAAGCAATGGGATAACTTGCAGCCATTTAACATTTAACTCCACTGGAGTTGTTGAAGAACTTTTTAGAAATAGAGTATCTTATAATGCTTTGTGTGTGAAAGTTCAAGTTGATTATTCATTTGACTATATTGCCTTCCAGAGAGAGCATTAGAATGCCTTTGATAGCAGTCAGAAAGCTCTTTGATAATATTGGAATTCTCCATTTGAAAGAGCATAGGAGATCTGAATAAAAATGTACTATAAAATTATAATAGGAGCCTACTGGAATAAGCAATCAAATTACAAACATTAGGCTTAAATGCAACCTATCTTATTCTTCTAAAATCCTATCTGCAGATGACTCTGCCTTATACTTTACTGAAAAGTTACAGGTCTTCTGGCATGAACCTTCCACAACATGAACCTCCAGTTCAAATCTTTTCTCAATCTTCATCTCCCTTGTGTTCTCTTTTCTTCCTAGCTCTGAAAAAGAATTAGATTTCCTACATTCTAAATTAAATCCTTGCCTTCAAATACCTATACCAGGTGTAGGGTCCTATCTAGACTAGATTGGGCAGGGTATTTTCCTAGATTAGATGGGAGCTGGCAAAATTCTAAGGATGAGTGTGAGCTGTGGACCAAGAGAGAGGCCAAGGTCAGTATCAGAGGTTCAGTATAAATCATCTGCTGTGAGAGCCTTCAAGACTACAGAGAACCAGTCAGGATCAGAAAGTGGAGTGCTAGTGGTTCCAGATGAAATGGTTTGCAACATAGGCAAAGAATAAGGGAGTGAGTAGATAGTTGCTTCTTCTCGGGTGATGGGTATGGCAAGTGAGGAGAACGGGTGCTGATTCCATCCTTATCCACTGGCTGCATCAATTATCTCTTCTCTTTCTTGAATTTCCCCTTTCCATTGTGTTCTCCCCCTTAGTCTATACATTTTTATTTTCTGTCCCTTTCCAAAGGCCCATACCTTCCCTTAATCCTTCGACTTCATTATGCAAGTGCCACTTTTCTCCCACTTCCTTCTCAGTGGCCAAATTCATTGGCCATATTTAATGGTCAATTTAGTCATCCTCATTGTCATCATTGTCGTCATCATCATCATCATCATCATCATCATCATGCTCTCTGTGGGATTAAACACTGCTGAAAGTGCTCACACTTGAAACTCCTCCCTTGGCTGTACTCTTCCCCTACCTGCCTGGATATTCTTTCTTTCTTCTACTTCGACCTCTTACATATATATCTTAAGGATATGTTCTTGGTTTCTCAGCATCTCTATACTGTCTTCCTTGGCAGATCATCCAACTTTATGACTCAGATTATTCTCTCTATCCCGGTGACTCCTAAATCCCAAGCAGTAGCTTTGACCTTGACCTCCTTTTCATATTTCTAGTAGCCAGATAAATACTTTCACCTAAGTGTCTCATCTGCACATTAAATTCTGCATGGCCAAACATTAGCTAGTTATTCTTCTACAACCAGCTTCTCTCTTCCTCTTTTTCTTTTTAATTTCTGTTAATGACATTTATGAACTATTTGTTCCCCAAATTATAGACCTTTGAGTCAATTTTGACTCTTCCTACACTTAACCAGCTATCAAAAAATGTTAATTAAAATATTTCTAATATTTGTTTCCCCCATTTCTAATATTATTTCCTCTTTCCCAGTGCTCTTCATCAAAACAACTCTAAGAGCCTGCTAGTTTGCCTCTTACCATTAGTTTTCTTCATCCCTAATCCATTTTAATTGCTGCTGTCTTTTCCTAAATGACATCTGTGATATATCTCATTAAAACTATTACATATAACCCCCCCCCCCCCCCCCCCCCGCCAAACACACTAACCTAGCATGCTAAGGCCTTCACAGTCTGAGCTCAACCAATTTTAAAATTTTATTTCCCACTTTACCTACCCTTTGTTCTAGAAAAATGAATTTGATCACGCATCTCTGTAAGTGTCCTATAATTTCTCTCTCCTATGCCCTTGCTGTTCCTTAGACCAGAATGATCTCTATTCATCAGCTCCTCATGTATAAATCCTACAATTTTCAAAGCTTAGCTCTTCCCATAAAGATTTTCTTGATCTGTCTAGATGATAGTAATCTTTATATCTTCTGATTTACCATAGCACTTTATTTGTGACTTTTTCCTGATGCTTATCACCTTCTACTTTGGATTTTGATTATTTACATGAACATTTTATTATTGCTATGATTGGGTAATAAGCATCTTGAAAATGGATTCATCTTTGTATTCTCAAAGTGCCTGGTACAAAAATTTGACAAAGTTGATGGGACTCACCAAATATTCCATGCACTCACCAAATATTTCCCAGTATCTTTTGCCATTACACTTGGGACAGATAACTACTTCTGGCTAATATTCTGTAAAAAGTGATATGTCATTCTTCCAGTTTGAGGTATTTTGGAGGAGATGAAAATTCTTCACTCTTTATTCCTTCTTCCCCTTCTGTGATGATCTATAAGGTCATGTGTTCCAGATGGTCTTGATGCAAGTTGGTAAAGTTTCTATGAGCTTCAGTCCCTGATTGATTATGTGGATCAGAACTCCCCCTGAAGTGTACTAGATATGAGCCTAAATAAGAATTCTCTTGTGTTGAGCCAGTCAATTTTAGAGTTAATATGTTACCACAGCATAGCCTATCCTAACATGACAGAGGATGTTTTCAACAAATGAATAAACGAATGAAGATATGTGCTGAATAAATTGTGTTGCTGGAACTATTCATGAAGCTTGATCCACAGTCTGTAGGAGGTTCTAGTTTCATAGCTATCTGCATGAAAAGGACAGTATCATCATATTATAAGTAGTCTACCATCTGATTTCATTCTTTCTACAACTATCTTAACCCCTTTTCCGTTTGCCTTGAGAATACTTGCTGGCGGCACTTTCAGCTGCAGCATTTACCCTGAGATAACTCGCAGACTACAGTCCTAACTTTACTTTCAAAGTTTGCCTTGAAATATCTCACTATCTCACTTTTGTTATTTTCATATCATTTTATTTATAGCATTCTGTTTTTAGTGTTGTCCATTGCTGAAAATGTCAAATTCTAGAAAACATAGCATTCCTTTGTCTGATGTTAAATGCTGGCAGTGAGCTGCACTTTTTTTTGAATAGGTTAAAAACCCATTGCCTTAAAATACTCATTTAGTAATTTACTATGCATGTAGTTTCATGTTTTTTTTTTTCAGGTAAAATCTGAAGTTAAGCATTAGAGCTGCATTACTCATTAAAATGTATACATAGGGTTTTCTTGATGCAGTCAGATGCATAATCCTTATCTATTTCTGGCTTACTGACATCCTATAATGCTCTTTTCAAGAATTGGTCCTTGATGCTTAGGATAACTTTACATGTAAAATTTACAAGCAAAACTTACTAGTATCTAAATGATGCTGGCTGATTACCTTAGAGACTTTTCATATAGCTTCTTTCATTTTTTCCTTAGAAAAGTCAGAAAAGATGAAAAAACTTAAAGAAGAAAACAAACATTTTCAAAATCTTAGAGACATATTCTGCTATGATATTACAATCTGCAAGAATTTTTTAGTATGTTCATATTTGCTGAAATGTATTCAGCTCTGGGAAGTTAAGAATCTTCCTTTGACTGTCAAGGGCCTGCAGTTACAATCCCACAGCCTGTCTCCCAGGGCTGTGTGGAGTGCCAACTGTAGTTTTCTGCCCTTATCAGAATCTAAGCTCAGTTTAGTAAAGCTGTCTGATAATTCATTATGAGATATGAGCATTCTGTGAATGCTAAGTTACCTATTTGGGGATGTTGCCATTAACAATGGTACTGACTGGCCAAATTTATAAAGTCAACACCAGTGACAGGCTAGGGTAGGAGCAACATTTGGCAGGAAGATCTTTCTACAGTCTCCAGAGTGGAGCTGCATGGGAAGCCATGACTCTGTTGAAGAGTAACATTATTTCAGAGGATCACCTAGATGTTTCTGCAGAGCAGTTGTTTCTCTACACAAGATAATTGGCTTATTGCTTTTAAAACAGAAAGCTAATCCCTTGACTGATGTTCTAGTATGCTGTGCCTATTTCAGAGAGACAAAATCCAATGTTCCTTTGTCTGCTTATTTCTTCAGGTGGAACAAAACAGACCCAAAGTGTTTCTGTCTCTCTATTGACTATGTGCTAGGTATCTTGGATTACGTTCACACTAAGGACTTTAGTTTGGACCATCACTTAGGTTATGATAGGCTTATCCTGATTTATCACTATCTTACACTTGTAACCAGTGAGACAGATGCCCAACTACTACTCAGGACAGTTCATAAGTACATACAAGCTTCTGCCAAGAACCATTTTAGATCCCCACTTACAGTGGAATTCCTGCCTAGTCCCTAAATTGGATGGAAAGGCAGATTTATGGATAAAAAACTCCAAGAAAGGTGAGAAAGAAAACAATATCTCCTCAAGCCAGCCTAACCCCAAATGAGCCCCAGGGATCTGGGATTTCCTAGCACATTTGACAGGCCTGAGGATAAGACCATGCCACTTCACAAAGACTACAGACTCTTGGAAGATGTTATGGCACTTTCCCCTAGGAGATGTTAGGGTCATATGAATAAGTCTAGAGCCCTTTAAATTGGAACTAACCCCAGAAGTACGATCCAACCATTAATTTGGGGTTTCAGGGATTGCAGTCTAAAGTTAGAAGAAAACTGGTTTTTGTTCATGTGCTACTCTGAGCTGTCCAGGGTTCTGACTTCCTCACAGGACTGCGGGGCCTTGTTCTTAATACTGGTGATTTTGCTTTAAATTCTGAGTACTTTGAGTATAGTCTGTGATCACTAATCTTGACTACTTCTGTAGATTACCTTGAGCTGCTAAGCCAGGCTCTTATTCATGACATACTGCCTGCCAAATGAAAACCTGACTATATGGTGTCTGGATTTTTAAGTTGGAGAGCATGAGGTTTAGTCAGCAGATTTAGAATTAGTAACAGCTGCATTTGTCATGTGACTTTAAAGAAGTCTTTGAAAGATTTTTCAGAGCCTTGATTTTCTCATCATCTCTAACCAATAAAATGTGGAAAATATCTGCAACATAAATGACAAAAATATAACACAATGAGCACTTAAAAATATTTGAGAAAATATTTTTAGAAAAGTAAGCACTGAACACGAAGGGAAATTCACAATATTAGAAAGACAGATTATCCACATGCTATATAAAAATCAATTCAATTCAAAATTGACCAAAGACTTAAATGTAAGACCTAAAATTATAACACTCTTACAAGAAAACATAGCTATTAATCTTTTGAACTTGGATTAGGCAATAATTTTTTAGATATGACATCAAAACTACAAGTAACAAAAGATGAATCAGATGAATTAGACTTCATAAAAATTAAACAATTTTGTGCTGCAAAAGACACCATCAAAAAGGTGAAAGACAATCCACAGATGGGAGGAAAATTTGCAAATCCAATATATGATAAAGGACTTATATCCAAAATGTATAAGGAACTTTTAAACTCAATAATAAAAAGACAAATAGCTTAGTTAAAAAATGTGTATAGGATCTGATAGACATTTCTCCAAAGAAGATAATCAGATAACCAATATGCACATGAAAAGATGCTCAACATCACTAGCCATCAGGAAAATGCAAATCAAAATCACAGTGTGATACTACTTTAAAGTCACTAAGATGGCTATAATAAAAAAAAAAAACAGATAACAGTTTTGGCAAGGTGAGAATGTGGAGAAATTGAAACCCTCATACACTGCCAGTGAACTTTTTAAATGAGACAGTTAATTCAGAAAACAGTGTGACAGTTCCTCAAACAATTAAACACAGACCCAGCAATTCCAATCCTAGTTATAGACCCAAGATAAAAGAAAACTTTTGCACAAAAAATTTATACACAGTTATAGAAGCATTATTTATAATAGCCGAAAGTGGAAAAAACCTAAATGATGAATGGATAAACAAATTGTGGTATATCCTTAACGACATCATATTCACAAATAAAAAGAAGTGGAGTGCTGATAACTGCTAAAGCATGGATGAACCATGAACATATTATGCTAAGGGAAAGAAGCCAGATGCAAAAGGGCACATAATGTATTATTCCATTCATATGAAGTGTCTTGAATAGGCACTGGAGTCAGAAAGTAGAATAATGATTGCCTAGGACTAGATTTGGGGTTGTAGTGGAAAGTGATTGCTAATGGGTATGAGGGTTCCTTTTGGAGGGATGATAATGTTTTAAAATTGTGATGATGGTTGCACAAGTGTATATTTCAATGCTTAAAACCATTGAAATATACACTTTAAATTGTATTGCATGCAAATTATCTCAGGAAAGCTGTTATTAAAAAAATACAAATTACCAAGAAACACAAAAAAACTCCTAATTCATTGGTCTTCAACTAAATAAAAAATGTAAATTACTATAAGATACCATAAATCTCATAAAATTTTGGAAATTAAATGTGTGTGTGTGTGTGTGTGTGTGTGTGTGTGTGTGTGTGAAATGAGATGTTTGTAAACTACAAAGAACTGTTCAAAGGCAATTAACCTCTATCATGAATACTTTGGTCTGCTTCTCAAGCTTAGAATATCTTAAAAGATGTTTTAATTGTGAGTACAAAGCATGGAGAATTCAAATTACAGATCTTTGAATTCATGTTATTGCCCAAAGAAGTAAAAAAAATCTGTGCAGTTTTACTCAAATGTACAATTTAAGAAAACAAAACAGGAATCAATGAAAAGTGATCAACTATTTTCTTCCCACTCCTACTGGAGAACATTAAAATTATCTCTATCTTTTATTCCCTCGAATGGCTGAATCAAGTAACAGCAGATTCTTCCCATGGACAGGAGGAGTCTGGTGTGTTACAAATGTGTTGTGCGACATTTGTGAGTGCTGTTGTGGTCTCTTGGGGAAAACACAGCTGTCTTGTGCAGCAGCCTATACCTTCTATAAATTAGTTTCAATTTAAACTTTATTTCACTGCAGGAGAAAATGGAGAACTCTTTTCAAGAGCTTCCATACATTGTAGAAGAGTGAAAACCATGTTGTAAAATAAGCTGCATTCCACATAGACAAATTAAGCCCTGAACCAACCCAACACATAACTTTAGAGAAATTTGAGGCTCCAAAGTAAGTCTCATCCTGAGTCAAATGCTTATCTTACTAAGTAATGGAATGAGTCTATGATTGTATTCTCTCTTAAACAGGTTCAAAAGTAGGCTCTTGGCTTGGGTACTGGTAAGCTTGTATAAGTTTGGAAAAGACAAATACTTGGCCTGTGTTGCCATGCACCCTTTACTTGACCGAATATAGTTATTGCTTATCCTAGACACTCTTTTGTACTGGATCTGAATATGGCTCAAGACTGTCAACAAAGAGTTCCAAGCATCCATTACTAATCAATCAATGAACTCTATTTGCCATGCCTGGTATAGCTATTCCAGGGTGTGTGTGTGTGTGTGTGTGTGTGTGTGTGTGTGTGTGTGTGTGTGTTACCCAACTACTTAGGAGAACCTTTGAAGTATATCTTTATGTATGATTTGCCTTTCAGAATATAGGAACTAGTAGTAGAAGTAGACCCATAGTAACTCAATATAGGGGATCATTCCTAATTTGCTTTAAATACCTGGAGTATTTACTGTTGACTCTTGGGTCTTTACAAATATAAATACCCAGGCAGAGTTTTTAATATTATAAACCATTTACTGAAAATAATTTGGCATGTGCTAATATATCTTAATTAATAATATTCTTTATATTATGTCAACCCATTTAGTGCTCCCCCAAACCCTGTGCAGAAGGTACTATTAAAATACACAGTTGTCTTGTGCATCAACCTACAGAGTCTATCAATTAAGTTACAGTTGAGGGAACTGAGGAACAGAGCTATTAAGTAACTTTAATATTGAGGCTAGAAAGGATTTCATCTTGGTTAACGTTTGTTACTTGTGGTGCTCTTTTTGCATGTCCTCATACCCCTTTACCCATGACATAAAGCTTGGCCTAAGTTTAGAAGGTAGTATTAAATAAATCCTCCTCACCAGATTCTTATTTTTGAATGAACAAAACTTCTTTTCCAAAAAACAATAGCTGAAGGGAAAACCTGACAGTTCTTTTGTCTCAACTCTTCTTGCTAAGAATCCTTTCCAAGTGCCAACCTTTCTTTCTTTGTTTCAAAAACATTTTAGATTAATTTATAACTTAGAGCAACTATGCAAGCCCTGAAATTCCATCGTTGACTGTGTTATGCCTATAAATTTTCAAATTACTCAAGCTTTGTTAGTTCACAGAAGTGAAAATGTAAAATAAATAACAATGATAAACATTGGTAATTTTAAACCATAGCATAAACCTGAAAATTTCTTCCTCCAAATAGAAAATTATTTGTCTACATCCAGAAGTGGAACCTAATAAGAAAAGATAGCTGTGAAAATTGCTAAAACTGAAACAGTATAGACAATTTCTTTTTAGCAGAGCAAAATAGAAACATTTATCAAAATGGAATTTTAATTAAATTGGAGATGAAAATTTTCTATCAAAATGGAAAATTTCAGTTTCCTCTAACAAAGTCTAAATATATTTAATCGGTTAGTTCCTCCACATGTACTCAATATTGATGAAATATGGAAAATGTTTAGAATCATATCCCCAAACTCTTTATCAATTTAGGCATAAGGAAGCTAGACGTTTGCATAGTTACTCAGTTTTTAAAGGATGACTCTCATTAATGTTTCTAAGAGAAACAAAATAGCATACTCCATATTATTTTGTATGCAACTGCCTTGCCATAATACTCTCCAAAGATTCAGTGCCCATCAATAACTACTTAATATCATTAGAATTTTCTATGTTCTTGGCATGTTAGTAGTAATGAAACTGTGAGAAATTTGTCTGGTATTTCTAATGTGTTAGGGAGTTCTAAACAATAAATTTGAAAAATCTCAAAAGTGCTCCTCAATTACCCAATGTGATTAAACTCCATGGAAAAACAGCAGTTTTTCATCTAAAGATTTCTCAAATAGGTTCATTTTTCTTATGGAAATATTTCAAAAACCACAATGATTCATGAGAACCAATAATTTTGGGTGGTTGTCACTGGAAGGGGCAACTTTTTAAAGTAGCTTTGTTGAGATATAATTGATATATATTAAATTGCACATACTTATAGTGAACTACTTTAAAAGTTTTGACATATGTATATATCCATGAAGCTATCACCACAATCATGATGATGAACATGTCCATCATAATTTTTGAAGGTATTAATAATGTAAAATTTGGTGATCATTATGTCCTCAGGGACACTGGCACTAGTAGGCCATATTTATTGTCTATTGAATGAACACATTTTCTCTAATTTATTAAACATTAATGTACTGAACGTCTTTTAAACATTAATATACTAGTAGAACAAAGGTCGGGAAAAATTTAGGCTTTTAAATTTTAGTATTTTTGAGGTGCATCTGAATAGTGCTGAAATTGGCTTTTGAATATAAAAATCGACAGTTATGAAATCCTCAATATGCTTATGATGGCTTAGTAGTCTCACAAAGCCTCACAGAGGGTCACCTCGTGCCCCATCTTTTCTAGAGAAGGAGCAATAGACAAGACTATTCATGTACCTCCGTATTGACTGAACCTTATTTTTTTTTCCAACCACATTACTTTAGAGACAACTTAGGAATCAATAAATCACGAATCTTGTTTGAAAAGATGGGTCTAAATATGGGAATAATACATTACAAGGCAAGTCCTTTCTCTTCTCTGAGTTTTGGCTTATATGTCAAATACCTTCCACCTTATCAGAGAGAGCTGTAAAAGGTGAAAAAAAGAGAAAGAAAAAGCAGCAAGCAAGCTTCCTGGAATGTCCAATTTCTCAAATAAAATAACACAAGTAAATATAAGAATAGACAGTTCATAATTTGTACGGCTTTGGCTCAATGTTTCTGAAAGAAAACATAGCTGCTTTTTATCCTGCCTATGACACCCTATTTGCCCTCAGTGCTGGTAGGGATGAGGTCTGGCAAGCTTTTTTTGGAGACTCTTCTGATAGCTCTTTCCTGTAACTCCACTATTTTCAGTCCCGTTTGGGAACAACAATTTAAGGACGCAGCATTTAACCTCCGGGTTGCAGAGTCCCTTGTCTCTATCTGCCACCAACACCCATCTCCGCCCCTAACCGAGCAGACCTACGTCCCCTCCACAGCTGATACTGGTCACCCCCAGAATTATGGTCTTGAGATGTCCAGCTTCCTTTCTTAGACTTGGGTCCCAGGCCACCACTCCGGGCTCAACTTTATGAGCTGAAAGGGCGGATTGCCTAATCAGTCACACTCCAGCTGGGGGTTGCTTCTACTTGCGCATCCTGTGCTTTGATTCCTCCCCAAATGAGAGGAAGATTCAGGTGGATTTGGCACATCCTCTAAACGGGGCCTGCCATCAGCGGGCCGGGGGCTGACGTGTGCTGAGGAGGACTCGGCCGAAGCAGGCCATTTTCACCTGCGTAATAACAGGCTTGGGAGTAGCGAGGCAGCCTCCGCGGCGGTGCCTGGAGTGGGAGGAGGAGCGCAGGCGGCGCGGCCCAGAGGAAGAGGAGGGGGCGGAGGAGGAGCTGACGCGAGGAGAGCGGCAGCAGCTCGGCCGGAGTTGCAGCAGCAGCGGCGGCGGCGGCGCTGACACCGCAGCCTCCCCGAGTCCCGAGTCCCGGCGGGGGCAGCAGCAGGGAGCATCCGCCCGCTCAGCCACCGCACCTCGGCCCAGCCAAGCCGCTGTCGCCGCGCCCGGGGGACAGCCAGCCATGGCCGCGCCGCCGGATCCCCAAGACGAGCTGCTGCCTCTGGCCGGCCCCGGGTCCCAGTGGTTCGGGGACCAGAGGGAGGGGAAGGACGAAGCGGTGACGCCGACAGGGGCCAAGCCGGCGTCGCAGGCGGGGGAGCCCGGCCGGGGGTTGGGCGCCGGGGCCGGGGAAGCTGCGCCCCGGGACCTGGGCTTCGGCCCCGCCCGGCCGCCGCCCGTTGCCATGGAGACTGCATCCACAGGTAAGGCGGGCGCTGCTGCCCCGCAAATGGCGTCGGGGACCGTGTCCCACGGCCGGTCCCCTTCTTCGCAGCTCGCCTCTGCACCTTCCTCGCGCTCTCTGCCTAGATCAGCAATCTCTCCTCTCCCCCGCCCCCACACACTGGCTTCGCCACATATTAGCGGACTGATAGAAAACAAGAATTGTTATTTCCAAGGAAGTGGAAGAACAATACTATTGATCCTTTTATTTTAGGATCATCATTATTTAGAAAATTGTCCTCATAGAGAAACCGCAGCATCCTGGCGCCCGTGTACAAGTTTCTTTCTTCTGCAAAGGGGTTGGGGGCTGTAGGGCCCTCTTGGCCAGTGCGATGATTTTGGGGGGCGTGTTTGCGCGCAGCGTGCGCGCCAGCGACCGGGACGCTGACAACAAAGCGACGGGCAGGCGCGCTGTGCCTACACCAGGCGCTGTCCTTGACAGAGATGTGGCTTTAACTCCCTACTCCTTCCCTCCACGAATCGCCACACCCTATTCTCTACCCGTACCCCTTCTCATCCTCCATCCCCCGCTCTCCCCGCTTAGAAAACAAAAATCCCAAGAGGTGTGTGTGTGCGCGCGCGTGTGTGTGCCTAATTCAGGACGGCATTACAAGAGAGCTGGGAATTGTGGCAGCCCCCGCCCAGAACCTTTCATTTCCAGCTGCCCGGATACCCCTATCTTGCAAGGAGCATTGCAACTTGGAACCCCTTAGAGTTGCCGGCCTGGCTGTGGTGTTAAAAGACGGGAGTAGACGAGGTACAGTTTACCAATAGTTTGGACCCGCCAGTGCACTTGAAAATTGTTCTGGGTTCGCTCTTCCTTCGCCTGACTCTCCGGCTTCCGAACCGGAGCGCGCAGGTGCCCAGAGGGTACCTGGGGCTTTGGGGCACGCTGGCGAAAGGATGTAGGAGGTACGTTTTAGGGAGGAGCTACCAGCCTGGTTAGCGCTGTGTTTCCATGGTGTGGGGTGGAGGGTGCTGTATTGTGTTGTTCCCTGAGAAAAAAAAATTTTTGGTAGTGGAATGGGAGTATGTAGTTTTGGAAATGTAGCTTTAGTAGGCCCGGGGTGGTGGGTGCTTCCAGAGGAGGGGAAAGGAGGCGGGACTGGCATTCCTGCTCTTGGCAGCTCATTTAGAGGAAACTTTTCTTAATCTACCGCTTCTCTTAAGGGTCAGGTGGTGTGGCCTTAAGCAGCCTTAACTGTGCTGCAGTACAAGATTCGAGGTGAGAAAAGGAGGTTTGGGGGGTGCATTGAATAAAACACGTTAGCATTGTAAAGGAAAGAGAAAAAGTGGAGACACATAAAAACAACAACAACAAAGAAAACAAAACAGGAAAAAGAAAAGAAAGAATAAAGAAATACAAACAGAAAAACCCATTTGTTACATATTATTATATGGTTACATTGGAGGGGGTCAGGATTTAAGACTAGGAATGGCTGCCTAGCCTGTCTTTGGACTTCATCTAAATGAAGAGGAAAAAAACTTAGCAAAATAAGATGGCAAAATTAGACAAACAAAGGTACCTTTTTTGTTGACTTAACCCACTACCTTTCTTTGTTAAACATAGCTCATGGTTCAGAGCCTTTATCCACTGTCATCAAAGTAAATAGTTTTTTAATAGACATTGCCCACCTTCCATTAGTGTCACCAAGGTTAAAAGAACTAGGGAAAAGTGGCTAAATGCCCTGTGTTTAGTTTCATAATATAGACTAAAATGGGTTGCTATATATGTATATAAAATGCTTAGAACAACTCTTCCAGTCACAAAGTAGAAATTTGCAATTTTTAACATCATTTTTATTATAGAAATATTTTCTTTTGACTGTCTTAGGGGTTTCCTATCCTAGGCAACAAAAACACTAATAAAATCAAACATGATGTTGAGTCTGGATGGGAGGAGAATGAAAGGAGGGGAAAGGAGCACATATTTTGCATATTTACGTGGAAAATTTTCAGTTTTATCATTTCTGCTTGAAGGGATTTCTTACATAGCTGTTGATAGTATAATATTTTAAATCTGTATGTTTCTTATTTGGTAGATGGGATGGGATGTCATAAGAGATCCAGACACCAGAAATGACATCTAATAAATAACTGGATCTTGAAAAATCCAAATAGAATCTGGGCCAGCTTCCTTGTATGTTATTTTGGCAGTTCTATTGCTATAAGCAAAATCGGCCTGTGCAGCTTCACGTTTATCAGAAACAAAATCTAGAGGAAGCCTATTAAACACACTGCTTTACTTTTTTAAAGAGAATGGTGCTCTTTGGGATGCAAATCAAATTAAAGAGTTACTTAGACTTTGAGCATGATGTTCTGTAAACAGATTTTGTTTCTTTTTCGTATGGAATTATAAAATGTCAGACAGACATTGATGTGTTTTAAACTTTTTTTTTCTGAAAGACACCACCAATCATGCCATCTGGACAGAAATTCTATTTTCATTTTTATACGTTGATGGTAATTAAAGTTCCTAAAGAAACATTTCCAAAAATATTTCTCATTAGTGTCCTGGAATGAATATATGTTTAAACATCATTAAAGTTACACAGTGCAACTCCACCAGTACTGTATTTTCATATATGCATATTGCTTCTGTCCCTTTTGTGGTGCAATGTTCTTAACAAAAAGTAACACTTCTTCTAAAGCTATAATATTTTTCAGGTCTATAATTTATAATGGGCATGTGAAATGATGTCTGTTGCCAAGGGAACATTTAATACACCATGTGTAGGCTACAACATGTTACAGTTGTTAATCTTGAATAAGTGCCATCATCTAATAACTTCATACAAAGGGTGTTAAGAGCAACTGTTTTTTTCTTTTTTTGTGTGTGATTTGTTATTTTATTCTTGGAAACTATTCAAGAAGAACATAGAATAACAGAAGGATAGAAGAATAGCCCTTTGTTTAAAGGAAGAATTTAAAGTAGAACATATGAACAAATTGCAATAGTAAGAAGTTAACTCATTAGCCATTTGGGAAATTAACTCATTGACTGCTTCATGCATGGAAAGCAAAATGAACAGAATGGTAAATGGTCTGGAGAAATCAGTCCAGTATGATTTGCCTCAATAATATTGACTTTTATATTACAAGGACCACAGTGCTCATAAATTTACATTTTTCAAATGCCGAATGTGATACTCTATTGGAAAACCTATTCTTAGTCTATCATGGTTTCAGTAACTTTCAGAATGATTATATATCCATGTTTATTTTGTTTAATATAATAAATTGTATTATGCACATTACCAAGCATCATCTAAAATCCACGTGGAGGCTGAATTGACGGTCTTGACTTATGTATGTGTTTGATAGATGTGTGTGCACTTTTTTATTTGAATCGTTCCTGGTAATCCCCTTGAGAAGGTGTAAATTGCAGTATTCTGGGTTTTTTTTTCTTCATTTTTGAGAAAGCAGCAGTTCTGTTGAAATGGGGAGGAGCACTACACTTGGCTTTTACAATATTTTACATACATATCAGAAGAATAAAATAGTTTCTAATGCAATTTATTTCCCTGGACATAGCCTAAGGATACAATCAATAACATTTTTGGCAGTAAGTATGGCATATGTCTGTTCATGTAGGGAATTGAAATTAGGTTAAATTAACTTTGGAAATACATACCCTAAAAAGACATTGATAAATACATTTTATTAAGGCTTTCAGCATAACTTTTTCATGAACTCACTGTTCCAGGAAACCCATCCTACTCATTGCTCCTCAAATATACCAGAGGCCTTCCTGCTCCCTTCCCTTTTCTGGGCAATCCATGAACTTCTGATTCTGACGGTTTGGAGAAGAGTTGTGTGTTATCTTGTTCTTTATACTGTCTATCCTGGATAGCACAGATTATAGAAAGTTTTTATTATCTGTAAAGTGAGAAACCATTGTGGTTTAATTCAATTTAGTAAATATTTATTGAATGTCTCCTTTGTGTAAGGATCCATGCTAAACAGTTTGTGGTTTCCTAGAACATATGCACCTTTCTGTTTCACATTAGTGTTTAGTTTAGTTAAACAGTTCCTTTTGTATTGTTTTCATTTTCCTCATTCTCAAGTCATTGCTGGGAGCTAGACTAGAAGGGCATTATAATAATCTAACCACATGGGCACAGGGTATGAGTTAGTTTTCTCAGGTCAACACAGAATAAATATGAACACATATTGCTCAGACAACATAGCTGGAAGAAAATAAAATCTCTATCAATCAGTCATCTATCTATCTATCTATCTATCTATCATCTATCTGATTCTATCATCATAGAAATAACTATGGCTGAATATTACTCAAAAATCTCTGGAATAGTTAGTTGTGCTTTTATTTTAAAGTTGAAGTAAATTATTCCGGTGGTGACCAAGGGAGCTTTGAAAAAGGCACTAACATGTAAAGGCCAGTGAAAGAGTGGGTGTTTGAGACAGAGATTAAGGAGAGGATACAGTTATTGAAGGGAGTGGGAGACTGAGATGGAGTGGGAGACTGAGATTGGAGGAGTGGAGTCCAGAAGAATGGAAAAGCTAGGAGAGAAATAATCACCTGTATGATACTAAATTCACAAAGAACCATGACAGAGTTTGAGAGTGACAGTGAACCTGATGCTTATATCTTTAGGAAAGAACAAAGTGGCCTGGGCTTAAAAGCTAGGGGCTTTTAGAGAGGAGGGAAGAACAGTTGTCTGTAAAATTATAAATGTAAAGTCTTGACTATAGGTTCTGCAAACTCTATTTAATATGTACAGAATGTAGGAGATGCAACTAAAATAGTTCATTATGGGGAATGGGAACTTTGAGGGTTATAATTAACTAAATATGAGCTAGTGGTATGGTGAAATTACTAAAATATCTTATGTAATTTTATGTAGTATTAATAGAATGTCTTGGGTACAGTTTATATGAGGTAATAGTTTCTCTAGATTCTGTTCTAGGCCAGTCAAAGTTGGAGTCATATACTAAATGGCAGGTGCCATATTCTGTGAGAAGTTAATGAGATATAAAATGGTGAGAGAAGGGTAAGTAAATTGGTGAGGCTTCTAGAGAAAATGCCATTTGAGAAATGATTGAAGAGATTAAGAATCTTTAGCCAGAAGAAAAAAAAAATTAAAGAAGGTTTGAATGTTAAATTTAAATCCTAGACAAACTCTTATGAAGCAGAAAAAGAAGACTTGACCTGGGCGATTTCACAGGGCAGAATTGGGACTGGTGGGTAAATCTAAGAAGCAGATTTCTACGTAATGAAGGAGAAAGTTCTAATAATTAGAACTGCCCAGAAAAGAGAGAGATTGTCTCCTAGTTACTGATAATTCAAGTAAGAGCAAAGTTGCTGTTTATTGGAGGAACTTAGAAAGAAAGGTGTTAGTTATACCAATCCTTTATACCTTCCTAAAAGAAAACAATGCCTGTAACTTTACATTGTGGTTGTTAACATGGGCATGTTTCTCAAAAGTGAACAGCACACTAATGAAACCAGAAATAGTGTACATTACACAAACTATTCCTCAAACTGACTAGCTGAAATGCATTCTCCACAAAATTGGAGCCTTCTTTAAATTCTTCTCTAGTTTGCCATCGTCAAGAAAAACTCTGTAACATAACATACTTGCTTCTTATGAACTGTACAATTTTATCCAGTTTTGGGTTATTAACTTAAATGTGAAACATATCTGCAAGTATCTCTTTTACTTATTCTTTTTCCTGAACTATCTTTTTCATTTTTTCTATTGTATCTAATTCCATAAATATGCAACATATTCTAAAATGTTTTGGGAATTCATTAAAAATTCTGTAATGCTAAAAGCATCATATAAACCTATCTTTAGTCTTCTGCCTCACTATCTATATATTTATGTCATATTATTCATTGTAAAAGCATGTTTGCTCAATTTCCTAATGAATTACATTTTAGCTGGAACAGTTCTGCATTCTAACTTCCATGTCCAATCCACAAATGGATTTTCAAAATCATCTACTGCATGAGATTAGTTTAAAACCAGCTATCGACTAAATTCTTGCTTCCTGAATGTGGGGGAATTTGTTGAATATCTCACATACTTCAAAATTTTATTTTATGCATAGCAAATCTTTATTCACTTTTTTAAAAACAGCTCTTAGACAACAGAAAATTGTGTATATTTAAGTTATTAGTGATTTAGTTGATTAGCATAAGAATAAAAACCAATGTCACATAAACCTTTGGCATAAATTTTTCAAATGAGCCTGAAAAATCGGGGCTTCTCATAATGCAGTTGATAAAATACCCACTTCAAGATCCCATAAGATGATCCACAGATCTCAGCCCAGGGAAACAAGCCTGCCAAGTGCATATTAAAATTTTAAGAAGCATCAATTTTTTGAATCTCCTCTTTATGCTCAGGATTGTTAGGAGTTGTGAGGAAAAGAGGAACATGAGCTATGTTCCAATTCCCATGTTTCCTCTGAGCTTACTATCCACATGGGAGATGTGACTAACTCACACAAAACAGAGGCAAACTATTCAAGTCAGAACAGCCTGGTACTTGCATGGGTGGTACAAGCTATAAGCACTTCAGGAATTTAATGATTTTATGGGACCAGAGTACCTAGTCTCTTGAAAGGGTAGATGGAGTAGGAATAAGCAGAAGCGATCAGAAAGGTGGTGTAGGTGCAGGGTGAAACGTGGGTGATGCCATGGAGATGAGCAGTGACTAGGCTGGGCATACTCTGTGGGGCTTGAAAGCTACTCATGAGATTCTAGACTCATTGTTTATGGATTCTGGGACCTTTGAAGCTTTATATATGGGGGAAGTAATATTATAAAGTGTTAAGGAAGATTAAACAGTACATAGAAGATTAACTCAATGGCAATGATCCTGAAACCTGCATGTTTTGCTAAAAGATGGCTGACCTAATAACATCAATTTTTATTTGAATAAATAACTACAAGAATAAAGAAAAAGAAAGATGAGTGGCCTTACAGAAACATTCAATAGGACTTGGTGACTGACAAAACACGGGGGATGATGGGAGGGATGAATCAACTATAAAGTTCTGGGAGAAAGTTCTGTGAGAGATGGGAGGGGGAACTGGTTAGAGAGGTGAGGATAACAAATTTATTTTTAGTTATATGGGGCTTGAAATGCTGAAAAGCCATTTGAGTGGAAATCTCTGCTTGGCACTGTAGATAAAAGAATAGATTTTGGAGACGAAAACAGGATGGTTGATATAGATTTAGACAGAAGAGAAGCCATAGAATAAATTAGGTTTTTGAAAAAGAGATCCTTTAATATGGGGAGAACAGAGGACCAAGAACAGAATAAGAGCTCCTTGCTTCTTAATAACTGTATGGCATTAGGCAAGTTTTTTAACCTCTCTAAACGTCAGATTCTGTTGTAAGTATATGTCTACAAGACTATGTCTTGTAGAGCTCCTGGCAATCAAATGGTAACTACTCCTTATTGTAGCATCATATAAGCCAAGATGGCATGGTATAGAATGAGTCCTGACTGAGAAAGCAGATCTATCTAGTTTTTGCTTTGGCACCTAACATCCTGTCAATGTGGGCAAATTTGCTTTATGTGTCAGTTTCTTTGTATATAAAATGAGCATAGTACTGTTGCCCCAGCTATTTTACAGAGCTGTTGTGAAGATAAAATGAAATGACATGAGGAGGTATGTGCAAATGGCAAATAACTATGTACTGTAAGGCACTGTTAATAGGAAGCACTGTCAGATGCAAAAGAGGTTTAGGAGAACAGAGGTCAAGAAAAACTCATGCTCTCTCTGCCTTAGGTGTTTTAATAGAAAAATATTGCTTGCTTATCTGGACTTCAGCTAGATATCAGTAGAGAATGGCTGCAGGGTGAGGAAAAATGGGCGTGGGCAGAAATCAGTTCTGGCACAGTGGAAGACATTTTTGGCTATAAGTAATACAGTTGGAGTGGTGACCAGCCCCATTCCTTATGTTATAAAGAATGGTCTGGAACAGGGATAACATGTGTCCGTGGGGCTAGCTGGAGGTAGAGAGGACACAAGACGGAGTCTATTCTGATTCTCTGGCTCAGTGGTAGGGCAATAAATATAGGAAGCTGCCCCAGTATGCCTGGGAGTCAGTCTGGAAGAGACTGCTTCTCTCACAGAGAGAGTATCCCAGCCAAAGCCAGCCCCTACACCCCACCTCCCGCCTCACCACATCAGGCTATATTAACTGCCTTTGTGGGCTTTTAAGTATCTGCAGGCTAGCTTTATAGCTCTGTAGGGTTAAGTCTTTCATAAATAGACCAACACGTCAGTACAGCTAAAAACTCTGGACGTTATATAAAAGATGAAGAAAAAATGTTGTAAAGGTTGTATATTTATAAGGCATCAACCTATGTGAAAACCTATTTGAATTAAAGTGAGAGAGAGAAGCTGTGTGAGGGAATAGTGGCTAAAACTTGGAATGATTGAACTTGAGAATCCATAGGAATCTCAAGAATCTCAGCCAAGAGAAACAATTACATTTAAAAAGTAGAAATTTGAACAGGGAGAATTGTAAAATCTTGAAATGGGATCCTCAGATGAACTGCATGAACAGAATAGGAGGGTCATGATGAAACTGGAAAACATCTGAAGAAAATATATAGGCATTTTAGTTAACTCTGAGTTAACTGTAAGTCAGTGGGATGAACCAGCTGCCCTGAGATGATGAACTGTTAGTCTTGTTAACTTGGAGTGCCCAGAATGAGGATGTGAGAGTTGTGCTTGACCTTGACTCTGGTTGAAAAAACTGAAGATTTACAACCTTTGTAAGAGAAAATAGGATGGGTTATGACAGCTGTCTACATAAAGAGCTGTCAAGTGGCCTGTGGACTCTGTGTGACTCTGGAAAATGGAACTATAGTCAATCATAAAATAAGCTGAAAAATATGAAAATTGCCTGGACTGCCTCATCTGGCAGTGAGCGTTTCGTCACAGGCGGTGTGTAAGCATAGTTTTGCTGGTTATTTATATGACATAGGGGATAATAGGCTTCATTAGACTAGTGTTTTTTTTTTTTTTTATCTTTTCAGGATTACAGACCCTCACTGCAGAATCTGATGAAAGATTTGGAATCTCCGTCTAGGAAAATGCACTTCAAACACCATTTTGTACACAAACTTTGCATTTGTTTCAGAGTCTTTTTATAGATAGAGGAATTAAATAACTTTCTAACTCTTAGAAATCAATATTTCCAGATACTTTCTTATAGATCACTGTTTACACGGGAGCAGTAGTTTTATGGTTCAATAAAATCTCACTGAATCATCCATTTATTTATTCAATGAGTACTTATTAAACACTTCCTATATGTGTGTGTTTTTACATACATACATATATACAAAGTACATAACCAGAATATACAAATAAGTGCAGTGAAATAATATAGTCAGACTATGAGGAAGAACAATCTGATTAAGAAAAAGGCTCATTTCATAAGTGCTGTTTTGTTAGTTTTGAAAAAAAAATATATATATATATACTGTAATTGAATTTGTGACTCTCAAATGGTTACTGAGCCTCCCTCTTTCCAAACTTGCTACTGTGAAGTCGGAGAAAGAACATGGACTGGGAAATTCCATATTACACTCCAGACTCAGCTCTTCCAATGGCTAATCTCACTCTCTGTGGGAAGAGCTAAATGGTGGGTCTTTGTGAATCTTCAGTATCCAGATAGGTAATGTATTATTGGTCTGTTCACTGCTTCTGTGTGCATTGCATGTTCTGTGTACACTTAAGTCATTGCTAAAGCTTTTGGAATCAATTTTTATTTTAGGCACCATCCATTTACTGTTATTATCAGGAGTGGGGAACATGTTAGTTCTCCCTCTAAAAATCCCCATCAGCCTCCTAACGCCCCAGTAAATAAGTAAATAAATAAATATTCTCTGATGTAGACAATGTTTTCCTAATTTCATGTAAAGTACATACTTAATTTTTTAAAAAAAATATGTACTACTTTTACTTATGTGAGGACACATCATCAAAGTAAAAAACAGAGTGCTTCCTGTACAAATTCAGCCTCAAAATAAATCAACTGGCTTTCATTCCAGCGGAATTGTGGCTCCTAAGTGCATTTATATATAGAAATTTTGGCGTTGCCATTACTTGTACTATTAATTTGTTTAACAAACCTTTTATTATTGATAATATAAGGCTACATTGCAAACCAGCATGTTTGCATTACCAGGATTAAACTTGTGTGTTTATTTTTTAAAATTGAATCCATGGCATTACACAAGTGTTTCTACTTTATTTTACCAGAAGTATGAGAAAGAACAAACACCTAGTATTATCTCCTAGAAACTGTGCAGTTTTCAAAGGCTAAGCAGTTCCTGTTTAAAATTTGGATGTTTGCATATCAGAAGTCTCAGAAGTAAGAATTATGTTTCTATGAATAATGTAGAGGAATTAAAAAAATATTTTTAAAAAGAGGGCTTAATGTATTTTCTAGAGGAAGGAACCTCAGAAATATTCTATCTTGAAGGTGAATGTGTGTTAGGAGTAGGGAACTATTTGTGGTAAGCCAAGGTCATTTGTATTAGCCTTATTTTTTTTTTCAAGGGTAGTAAGCTTCTGTGTGCTTGGTTCTTATTTAATCACTATAATAACTCCCAGGAACATTGGTTCCTAAAAGGAATCTTTATCAATCTGTTAATAACATAAAAGCTCTAATATTTTGCCAGATAGGGGACATCAAGGTCAACCTTTAATTGTGTCACTTAAGATATAATGATCATTTGTGTGAAAATGTCTTATGAATATTTAATTGATATTGATATACTCTGTTGTATAATAAAATTATTATGAATCTTGTGAAACATACTTTTCAGTTCATAAAAGGCAAAGTTGGTACATAGATGAATCATAAGAGCCTAGAACTTTTTCTATGAATGGCCCCATCCTGCAAAAACAAAATAAAAAAGAAAGAAAAAGAAAAAAAATTAGCAGATGACTGTATATAAGTAAGATGCAATTTAACTTAGTTGATTCTCTTAGTGAAATGGAAATGTTCAACTCCAAAGGCTTGTTTTAAAATTGTAAAAACAGTAATAAGAGAAATGTTTGCAAGAGAAAAATCTTACAATTTCACCCTCTGCCTAACTTTTAGTGTCAACCTCATACAGTGGTTTGAGGATTCAATGAGCTAATATTTTTTAATGCTTGCTACATAGGTAAGGACTATATAAATATTTGCTATTTTTACATTTGTCATTGATTCCCTATCAATTTTATTCATTTGCATAATAATCACTAACCTTCATTTAGTGCTTTAGAATGGATGAGACACTTATGTTTATCCAGTTGAGCCTTGTTTTACAAATGCTGACTCTCTGAGCAAGCTCAAAGCCACATTTCTAACTCTCAGGTCTCAGGCTTTCTCTACAGGCACAACAATACCTTTCTGCCATTGAAATATATCATAGGGAAAAATAAAACTGTCTTATAAGACAACAAAATCGAGGCCTGGTATTCAGCTTTATCTTGCAGAGAGAGAAGGAAATAATAGGAGGAAGGAGAGAAAAAGGAAGAGAAAAGAGAGGGCAATGGGGATGGACAAGGAAGGTGGTAGAAGGAGAAAGGTTGACCCCTAGAATAAACACAAAGAGACAAAAGATGGGAGACAGAGGAAGACACAGAAAAGGGTGAAAAAGAATTAAGGGAAAGTACAAGGAGGAAGACCCTTTGAGGAAGCAAAAGAAACATATATATGAATTGATTTGTGAAAAAGAAGAAAAGAGAAGTAGATAACAAACTTTCCTAATTTCTAGAATCTAGATTGAGACCCGTGTTCTTTGCTTTACTTCCCTCTGAAAATGTAATTCACATCTTTACAATTGTTTAGATACCCTGGGGCTGTGGAGGGGGTCTGAGTAGGAGCTGTTCTCTGGATGTTCTGTCTGGGGCTTCCCAGAGCTTTCTCACCCCCAGGCTGAATGAAATCAAGCAGTGGGCTGAGTCAGGCCTGTGGGCTGAAATGTTCCTTCCTCTGCCTGGGGATTTTCCAAAGGACTCACATTTATTTTGTCTAAATGGAGAATTAACTCCGGGTTTTCCCTCAGATATAGGGATTATTTGTAAACTTTTCTCCTCTGCACAAATAGCACTGGGATTCACAAATGCAGTGGTTTGGATAGCAATATCAGAGAGTTAATTGGTTTTTCTTTTACCATACTCAATTAATTATGAAACTGTACTACTATACCTTGATTGGGGAACAGGGATAGTTAAAGAAAAAAGTAGATAAAAGTAAAGGAAGTTAACATTTATTTAAAACTTAGTGCCAGGCAGTCACTGTGAAAATACTTTGTATACCTTCTTAGATTAGTTTTTGGATCCTGTGGCCTACTGAATAGGTAGCAGAGGACTGCACTATCAACTGGGTAATCTGAATAGTGGTGACCACTAATTTGCATAATTCTGTTTGTTTATTTCCAACCAAGGCTACAAACTGAACATGAGAAAAGAGTCAGCCTTTCCTGATAGATCCTTCAGGATGGGGGACCAGATGTTGGGATTCAAATCCTAGCTGGTAGCACAGGCGCAATTTCAGGAATGTTTGTTTAAACCACATTCTTCTTAGGGGTCTATTTCAATAGTCAAACAAGGATTGGGGTCCTTCCTATCCTGTCATCAATGATAAATTTTGTACATGTACTTGTTCATATTGTATCAAGTGCATTAATGTTTCTTTTTTCTTCTCTAGACAGTCCCTTGAGGTAGATGTTATGTCTCTAATAGTCTCTATAATCCATAGCAGAGAGTCAAATATACCAGTGTCAGAATTTCATCATTTGATGGTTTATTTTTTTCTTTGATTACATAAAAAGACCTTAATACCATATTGAGATCTTAACACATTTTTATAAGCTTTCAAAGTCATTGATTCACAGTTAAGATTAAAACTATCTGATGATTAATGAATTCTGTTAATATTTAAAAAAATTAATTGGATGGATGTCCTTGATAAGGTGTTCAATTATCCTGAGAATTTGCATATTAAATTGTAAGAGTTTGCTCTGAGATTAGTTTGACACAATTGTCATTTACAGCTCCTCTTCCTTAGCACCTGGCAGCTAGCTCACCTGGCGGCTCTGCCCTCTAAAAGGGGATGTGGCATTGAGGTGTGACCATTACAAGTTAGAGCTTCATTTTCTATTAATAATAGGAATGACATGGTGAATTAATCTTTCATTAGTTTGTGGACAACAAGACGTTACAGTCTTTTTAATTCAATTTTAGTCTTTTGAAATCCGAGTAGTTACTTAATGTGAAAATGGCTCCAATGAAGTGGTGCTTAATAGCAGATTTGGCTTGGTGAAAAACTTATTTCACATGCTGCAGCAAAGATGGCCTGGCTCAAAGTCTTCATAAGAGATTTGTATATGAATTCAGGCCCTGGGCCCACTTCCTGACTGCTGGGCAATCTGTGCCAGCTTCCTCCATATCTACTCTGCCCTGCCTGTGTGTGTTGCTATTTCTTTATGTGGCAGCAAAAATCTGTGGGTTGAGGAGTTAGAGCTTCTCACAAAGGAATGTAGCATGAAATTGGTTGTCCATCTCTGGAAGGGTTCAGGCGAGACCGTGTAATCACTTATCAGGGATATTTAAAAGGATCTAGTTCAAGTACAGAGTTGAACTAGATTACTTCAAATAGCCTTTTTAATTTTTCATTTTATAATAAAAGCAGGGAATTGTTATGCACTAAGTCCTATGAATGACTTTGAAATGACAACATACTTTTTAATATTAGGGTTTTACACTTTTAGCTAAAACTTGTTCTAGTCCATATGAGCAAATCAAAACACCAATAATCTAAGTTAACAAACAATTTTAATACTTAAAAATATCTTTCATTTAATATTTTAATGCCATGCTCGAAAAAAGATGTCTTTGATTAATAAAATGAAAACATTGGTGTATCATTATGTTCTTTAAAATACTATTGGTAGACAAAAATATTTTATAATGTAGTTTGCTCATGGTGGACAATGATAGAGAGATGGGAACTAATTATTCATTCTTATTCAGTTACATGCCAGGTATTATGCTAAATGCTTTTGAACAGTTTTAAAAACATCTTCCCTCAAGAAACTCATAGTCTAATGAAGGAGATAAATAAAACACTTATATTTTATTGTGAAGAAATACATAGAAGTATGTACTGATGCTATGTCAAAAATCTTAAGGTAAGTTTAGAAAAAAACTTTTTGCTGGAAGTGGTTCTGGAAATGAATTTTAAAGAATGAGAAATTAGCAGCATACGGCATGAAGAAGACTATTCTGAGAGAACAGCATTTCTTAAAACGATATTTCTCTCTTCTTGGTTTTTCAAAAAGGAATCCTTTGTATTTTTTGTTTTGTTTTGTTTTGCTTTGTTTTGTTTTGTTTTGTTTTGTTTTTGTTTTGGTTTTTTTTTTGCCTCTCAGATTCTAGGTTTCTAGAATGGTGACATAGGGCACAGAGCTCTTTATTTGCATTTCTCTTTAAGCCCCTAAATTATTCCTGGTTCATAAGAAAAGTCAGTTTCCTCAAAATGACTTCTTCTCTGAGAATGCATATGGCTTTCAGAATTGGACAGACTGTGAAGGTTTGGAGACAGCTTGCTAAGGACCAAGGGCACTCGAAAACATGCTAGACAAAGTCAATTTTCTCCAGTAGTAAGCCTTTTAAAATACTATGTTTTGTTACAAAATAAATGGCTGCATTAAAGAGTAAATTCACATGTAGTTTTCAAATGTAGACTTCACATAAACATCCTGCATCATACGTCTAGACTACATCTACAGGCCCTTCGGATACACACTTACTTTTCTTTTTCCATTATGCTTACTCAGTTGGAAATATTTGAGACTCTAGGCATAAAGGTGTCTGGGTAGGTGCTCTGGGGTAAGTACTGAGAACCTCAGGAACAAGGTAGCAGATAAGTGTGTATGTGTGTACACGTGCATGTGTATGTGTACACTCGTAGAGATGAGTGCAGATAAGAAGAACACAATGGAAAGGAATGCTGAGACTGATGAGTGATGTCTGCCATGGATGAAAAATGAGAAGGATAAGAAGCAAGGTTAGACCAAGATTTATCCTTTAGATCATTCTGTTTCTCCAGGAAGGGGTAAGGGAGATATCATGGTTCTGGTCCTGGTTCTTTTCTTTCATCATCCTCATTCTGCAACATTACTGACCTCGTATCCCAGCCTAGTTCATGGCCCAATATAACCCACCCTTGGCTGGTGTCTAATAGACATCAAGGCTGTTTTTATAGAGAAGTCTTCGTTTATTTGCAATTATTCCAAGTTCATATTTTTAATATAGAGCCTTCATCAACTATATGTTTATGGTTCCAACTACTGCTGTTCCTAATCTACTATTGTGTGATGCTGGTATTTTTTTTTTCTCCTCTGGCATGTCCTCCATAGAATTGTTCATGGAAAAATAGCTTCTTTTTCTGGGCCTCAAAAGATGTCATATGCTGGAAAATTGTGGGAGAGAATCTTCTAGGGAGAGGGTAAAGTGAGTACAAATGAATAGAGTTGTAAAGCTGGCACAATGGGATGACAAGTAGTTCTATGTGTGTCTAGATACTCCTGGGGAAAGAGAAGAGAAAATATAATGGTGGTTAGGGACTGGACTGTGAAAAACTTAAAACTGTTGGGTATACTAAGAACTTCAAATTTTATTTTCTGTTGACAATAGTCATTTGAGGTTTTTTTCAGCAAGATGCTCTCTTAAATTTGTATTAAGAAAAGCACTCTGGCCATGTGGAAGGTTGGGGTGGTAGCGTGGTGAGGGGTAGGAGATGAGTTAAAAGGCTTTCATAGCAGTCCCAAAAGACATAGTAAGGCAAAAAGTGTGGCAGCAGAGAGCAAGAGGGGTTGGGATAGAGATATTTTTGTTTATCAAGTACAGTGGATAGAACTTGGAGATGAAAAATACTTAAGATTTATTTCAGTTTCTGGCTTGGACATGTGATGCATAGTGATGCTGTTAAGTGAAATGCAGATACAGGAAGAGAAAATCAATGTAAAACACTTTCAAAGATAATAGCATTCCATTACAAATGTAATGTATTAATATTAAAATCATATTTCGCTGATCTTGTCTTTAAGGTAATGGTTATCCACAGTATTGATTATACAGATTTAGAGAACCATTAGGAATCACAAAGCTAGTGCTTTTATAAATACTGAATAAAAAATGCAAACTCTGAATACTTTTAATTTTTAATTGATGCAGGGAATCTACAATGTGAAATTCATCTACAAAGTGATTAAATTTTTACTTTTGTCATAGATTTTACTTTATTAGCTCTTTATGATGTGGAGAAACATTAACTAGTTCTACTGATTGAACGTATAGGTTGATTGTACAATTGTATCTTTATAATCTCATTATTTAGCATCCATAAATATTAGCTGAAATTGTCAGAACTCTCCTCTTCTTTACATTAACTGGAATACCCTTCCCATTCCTGCAGGGCTTAGTATAAGAAATTAATTGCTTTGGTTGTAAATTTAAGAGTTCCCTCTACCCCTTCCCCACTTAGTTAAAATTTCTCTCTTATTCCACATTCACAGACTAAAACAGGGTTGTTCTTTCTCCAAGAACAGAAATTTTGACCTTCACTTACTTCCAGTATTTTCTGATTGACATGGTGAGGAAATCAAGGATTATACTAGCAGTTCTGTATTCAGAAACCCGGGGATGACAACTCACTTGTGAATACCTGGTTCATTTCTCATATTTGGAAACTATGTTCCCTGCAGGTTTTCTTTGAGTCTCATTATTGTGTCTCCATGGCCTAGAACAATGCTTGGCATATAAGAGTGCTCAAAGCATATTTATTGAATGAAAAAATAAATGAATGAATGGCTAGTTTTCTTTGGTGAAGTACTGGAGAGATTATAGGAGATACCTAGAAGCAAAAAAGTCTAAGACCTAAAATTTCTAGGTAGTCCCTTTAGTTCTTCCCTATTCAGAAGGTGTCATGTGCTTCTTCATTTCATGTTGCCTATTTTACTTTTGTATTTTCCATTTAAAAATAATTTTTCTACATAATAATCACAGACTCTTCTTTCTCTTCTCATATGAATAGCAAGACCATTACAATCTGGTTTTTATTCCCCCTCTATCCCTGTTGTGTTTATAAGACCTGTGTAATTGTGCCTGCAAGAACACCCACGAGTTTTTCCTGTTGTTTTGCCCTGACAGGACTCACTGCTCCATTGTCAACCAGCCTGTATTCTTGCAGAGAGACAGGGAGCAAGGGGGTCCCAAGAGAATGCTGAAATTCTCAAAGCAGCCTTTTTCATGGAGCAAATTAAGGACAAACACAAATCATTTTGGGATTGTGACCTAAATCTTAACCCATTTATTTTCTTAAAATAAATCTCTTTTTTTTAGTGCCTTTAAAATATTTGTAAAAAAGCATCATGCTATAATCATTGCTTTCTAAATGGAAGACTTAGAAAACAGATGACACTAGTGACTAAACGCCAATGACTATTAATTTATGAACATTTTATGAAGTTTAACCATTTGTAGGGCACAAGATCTACAACTTTTGCATTTCTTTCAGTATCTTTTGTGAAACTGCACTCATAATTTTCCTTCTCAAATTGCCTGGGTCTTCCTTTTCTATTGTTTTAGATTATCTTTCCAAGTGTGCTGTTAAACTTGTTTAGCAGATGTTAGACAGGTATTTATGTTAGAATAACAAAAATAGCTATAATTTATTAAACATCATCCAAGTGTCAAGCTGATTCTGTGATTTACTTTAATTATACTATTTAATCTTTTAAAAATACTGAGATGTAATTTACATACAGAAAAGTAAATGAATCTTATTTGTACAGCTCAATGAATACACATCCATGTAACCATTGCCCAGATCAAGAAAGAACATATCTGTTATCTAAGAAAGCTTCATTCATTCATATCGGGTATCCCAGTTAATCCTTCATTCCCAGAGGCAATGATTATTCTGGCTTCTATCACCACAGAATAGTTTTTCCAGGCTTTTTTTTTTTTCTTAATAAGATACTTTTTGAGATTCACTATGCTATTATGTGTATTGAGAGTTTGCTATTTTTTATATTACTGTGCAGTATTCTATAGTAGTCTAGAATTACAGAATATATTTACAATTTGTTTATCCATTCACTTGTTGATGGACATTTGAGTTCTATACTTATTTTTTGGCTATTGTAAATAGAGCTGCTATGAACATTTTTAAACATATCATTTTGTGGACCTATGAAGACATTTCTCCTGATTATGTACCCAGGGGTATAATGGGAAGGAATAGTAGGGTAGGCCTATATTTAGTTTTATTAAAAACTCCTAAAGAGTTTTCTAAAGCAGTTGTATTATTTGGGACTCCTATCAATAATGCATGAAAATTTCCAATGTTCCAAATCCTCACCAGCACTTCTTATCATCAGACTCTTTAATTTCAGACATTCTAGTTGGATTGTGGAATCTTCACGTGGTTTTCTTTTTCACCGAAATGTATCAAGATAAAATTTGCATATAATAAAATGCACTTATTTTAAGTGTACAGGATGATGTGTCTTCAGAAACATGTAAAACCATGTAACTACCGCTTCAATCTATTTTTAGGCGTAAATGTGCTGTAACTGCCAATTAGGTCAAAGGAATAAACAGCATTTTTCATATTTTATCTATCAACTCTTTGTAACGGGGGTTGTGCAGATAATTAAGCAATAATGCCTAATGCATCCATTTTATCTAGTTATCTAGTTATAATGGTGCTAGTTATATATCATCTTTTGGAAAATTTTAAAAAATGTTTTAAATTATATTTTAAGTGCTTAAAATTCTTGCATACTTCTCAAATCAAATGATTTCCCTAATTATTTTTTAAGTGCTTAAATTTCTAGTTCAACAAGACTGTTCTAGGTCCTTATTTTTTGTGTGTACTTATTATAACCATTCCTGAAAGGAATTTTTAAGTCTCTAGTTATGATTTTTTTTTGTTTATCCCTTTAACTTTCTCAAGTTTTGCTTCATATAATTGAAGCTGTTATTAGATGCATGTACATTTAGGAATGGTATGTCTTTCTGATAAATTGAACCTTGCACAATTATAAAATTAAGCTAATGCTTCTTATTTTGAAGTATACCTCATCTACTTGCTTTCTTATACTTATTATTTAGATGTATATCTTTGTCTGTTCCAACTTTCAATCTATCTAAATATTTACAAAACATGTCTCTTGTAGAGAGCATACCATTGAGTTTTGCTGTTTTATCCAGTTTGACAATCTCCTTTTAGAATTGGATACTTACATTTATATTATTATTGACATGCTTGGACTTAAATCAACCTTTTGTTGTTGTTGATCTCATCTGGTTTTTGTTCCTCTGTTATTTTGTTTTTGCCTTTTTTTGAGTTAATCAAAAATATGTTACTACTCATTTTATTCCTTCTGTTGTCTTTTTAGCTATTATTTTTAATGGTTGCTATATAGCTAATATCCTTAACTTATCAAACTTAATTAGAGTTGACATTTAGCATTTTAACCATTTAATTTTCACATCTGTAGTATGTGTTATTACTTAGACTTTTTAGGTAGATGAGGAAATAGGCCCAAAGTGGTAAGTAATTTGCTTACGGTCATATATGGGAAGATTTGGAGCAAAGACATCTAAAGAATGCTAGATGCTAAAATGGCCCTGATGATATTTATTTCAGTGGATCTCTCCATATAGTCTTTGTTTGTTCAAAGTACTTTTATTAATGGCATGAAAAGAATATATGTACTAAGAACTTAGTGAAAGTTTCATGTGATTTATCATCAGATGCTTCTATAGAAAGAGATCAGCCTTTAGAGGCTACAGGATTGGTGGCTTTCTTATTGAAAAATCTCTTTAATCAATGCAAATATTATTAAGGTTTCCCAAGAGAGCAAATTCATGAAAGAGGAATTACAGAGAGAAACTGGTGAATATTTTGAAGGCTGGAGAAGGAAGAATATTTTAATTTTAGATATATTCTGAACCACTATACAATTGAAGGAAGTGAGTGGAGAGTGGTTTTCAGTTTATGTAAGTCTCACGATAGCTTTCTGAAGTCAATTAATGCAGTTATTTTAATGATGAGAAAAAAAAGACAGTGGTTTAAGTGAGCTCAGCAGCACACAACATGGCTGTCAATAAAAATCTACTGAGTCCAAGCCTCGTCCCAGTGACCAGGACAGTGACCAGTGACCAGTGACTATCCTAGAGTGGATTCTCATAGGAAGCCAAACCACATTGAAGGAAGTGCCAAAGCAGGTTTCCAAAGGCAGGACGTGGGGGAGTTTAGAAATGATTCCAGACACCTATTCTGAAAAATTTGGGAGAACAGAAAAAGAAAAAGCAAAATATAGAAAGTTTAATTATAGAATACCAAGAAATCAGGTAACTTTAGAACCTAGGAAAGGTTAAGTTTGAAAGGCAGAAAAGAACCAATTAATTTTTTTCCCTTGTATGTTTAATACTGAAAACAGATCATTTTTATGTGAATGAAAATTCTACATTTAGAAATTCATTATCTAAAATTAATTATATGTATTATAGAGAAAAAAAATGAATTTTCCCTGTGGGTCGAACTGAATTTATTGAATTTTTAGCCTTAATTTATGAAAAAAATTTTCTGCTTCTGAATTGGAATTAGCTAAGGTTTTGAAACACTTCTGATATATTTTCATTGATTTTGTTATAAGTATGTAGGTTGATACCTTGCAAAACCACAATGCATTTTGCTAATCGTCTGAACTTTTGTTTTTTTAAGCCTGTAAAACCAAAGTAAAACAAGTGTTTTAGGGAGTGTCAAAGGATAACAAACAGCCAAGCAGTTAACCTTGGTTCCTTAGGAGGGTGGGTTTTGGGTGGAGGGAGGAAGATTATCCACTCTTTATATTTCTCTGAGTCATTTGACAGGTTTCAGTAAGAAAGCATTACTTTAAAATGGCAATAATTTTAGCAATAATAAAAGGATATTATAATGTATTTTATGAGCTAAAGCTAAAGACAAGCTAATGTGATTTAAACATTCTTTGAGGGAGAACAGAGTTCTTGTAATCAGAAAGCATCTTTGTAGTAATAAATAAATAGAACTTTGATTTATAGTGTAAACCAAGTTTCATCAGTGTATAGTTGTTAAAACATGAAAAAAATGGTAGAAAGCAAAAAAAAAAACACCTATATATTATTTATTCAAATGAATTCACTTGATAATCTAATTCTACTGGTCATTTTTAAGTCTTTTTGATTTATAATGAGAAATTTCAATGAGAAATCTGGAAGATTTTACTAGTAAAATAGTCTGGAGAAAGCTTCTCTTTATTTTTGGCTCATGCTGTTTCCTTATTAAACTTTAGTTGTATACACTATACTACAAAGTCAGTAGAAAGGGCTAAATGAACCAAACTGGACCATTGCCAATATTTGAGAAAAACAAAGGCAGCTTCACAAGAAATTTTCTAGGTCAGAAGCACAGCTGTATTTCAGTGGTTTTAATATCATCAGTCATATATGTCTATAATGGCCAAAGTATTATATTTGATATTTTGGGGGCATTCTCTCAATTTCCACATGAAATTAAATCTTATGGTTCTGGTGCCTATGGTCATTTGCCCTGGAGAACTTCAGTAGATAAAGTAAATTAATATTTTTTTGTACACACATGTGCCAAAAACTTCTGGGATAATCATTTACATACTGTATACCGACTTATTTTTTTCACTTTACTGGATATTTTCAACATCATCTGATATCATTAACTAATCTTCATCAACGTAGTTTTGAAGTCTGCCTAGTATTTCATCTTATAGATGTCCTACAAGCATCAAGTTACCTATCATTGGACCTTTAGGTTTTCTCCATTTTTTCCCTACTAAAATGCTCCTTGATTTTGAACATCCTCATATTTTAAATTCAGGATATGTTGGTAACACCTGTTGAAAGGAATGCCTATTTCTCTGTCTCACCCTGTACTTAGAAACTGTAAGGTAATTAATTTGTGTTTTAAGGCCCTATGTTAATGGGCTTCCTGTTACTGTATGCTTCCAATTTATCTTTTACATCATTTGCATACAGGATTTTGGAAATCCATGTGGTTTTTCTATAAACTGGGCTTCTATCCCTGATCAGTGCCACCCTTAAACCCAGCCAGAGGGAACCTAATCTGGATCCTGCTCTTAAGAGGGCTCTGTGTATCACAAACACTGAGACACAAAGACTTGAAAAAATTTTTTCTATCTTGTAAAATTTATTTTTTTCAAGAAACCAGTTGGACAAATGAGAGGATTTCTGGAGCCTTGTGCCCAGGCAAGGATGCAGAGGTGAGAGCAGGAGTCCAAGAGGCGGAAGGAGAAAATTATAACCTCTGTCCAGCAGAACAGGTACCCATGTGATAACACTCCTGTCTTGCTCTCTGCTTTGGTAGTGTAGTTTTGGCAGTACCTGGAGATCCTGAGTTTGGGAATTGAGGCCTGGAGAGGAACTTGGTTCAATGGGTTCACTCTGGGTTCAGGAAGGTCTGGCTTCTCTACAGCCCATTTCCCTGCCCTCACTCAGGCTTGGAAGGTACAGAGTGGGCCCAGTATAGGCAGCTCTTTGTGGCTTCCAGCTCTTGGGGCCAGGAGAGAATGTGGACTGGGAAAAGGCATGACTTGATTTATTGATTTTATATATTGGATATGTGCTGTGAGCCTCTATTTCTACTTTTGCCCCAGGCCCAGCCAGTGTTAGAAGAGGACCTGCCTCTGTCTCCACCAGTTTCTAACACTTCTTTTTTTCTGGCCTTAAGCAAATAATTTTATTTATAAAAAATGAGATAATATTTTTATTTAGAGAGGATCACAGAAGGGATTTTGTCTAGTTTGTTCACTATTGTATCCTGTATAATGGTGCCTGGTACAGAGTAGGTACTAAACAAATTTTTGTTGAATAAATGAATAAAAAGATTTTTTTCTTTTTAAAAAATAAGTTTTATTGAGGTATAATTGACATATAATAAAGTATACATATTTAAAGAATATAATGAATTTGACATATTTATAAAACTGAATGTTGATCACCACATTAAAAATGAGGAATATTCTAGCACCAGAAAGTTTCCTGGGGCCTCTTGTAATCTATCCCTCCCACACTCACCCCTAGTCTGCTTTCTGTTACTGTACTAGTTTGCATTTTCTATAATTTTATGTAAATGCAATTGTACAGTTTGTACAGAATATAATCTTTCTTTAAACTAGCTTTTTCACTCAGCATAGTTATTATAAAATTCATCTATATTGTTGTGTATATCAGTATTTCACTCCTTTTTATTGCTGGGTTCATGGTATGGATGCATCACAATTTGTTTATCCATTTATCTATTGATGGCCATTTGAATTGTTTCTGATATTTGGCTACCACAAATAAAGCTGCTATGAACAGTATGAACAAGTCTTTATATGAACATATGCTTTCATTTCTCTTGTGTAAATACTTGTAAGTAGAATGGCTGAATCATGAAGTAGATATAGTTTTAAATTTGTAAGAAACTGCCAAACCATTTTTTAAAGTGATTGTACCTATTTTACGTCCTCACCACTAATCTATGAGCATTCTAGTTCCTCCATGTCCTCACCAACATTTGGTATTGCCAGTCTTTTTAAATTTTGTCTACTCAGAGTTGTGTAGGTATCATTGTACTTTTAATTTGAATTTCCCTAATGAATCATGATATTGAGCATCTTTTCTGTGTTTGTTTGCCACCCATATATCTTCTTTGGGGAAGTATCTGTTTAAGTCTTTCCTCTATGTTATTAGATTATTTTTCTTATTGAATTTTGAGTGTATTTTATATATTCTGCATGTATTTTATCAGATATGATTTACAAATATTTTCTAAATATTTGCAAATAAAAGACAAGTCTGTAGCTTGTATTTTCATCCTCTTAACAGTCTTTTTAAAGAGCAGAAGACTTATTTTTTTGTGAAGTCCAATTTATCAACTTAACTCTTTTATGGATTGCTATCTTTTATGGATTTTAGTGTTGTATCTAGGAAATCTTTGCCTAACCCATGGTGACAAAGGTTTTCTCCTGGAAGTTTTTTAATTTCAGATTTTATATATAGATTTGTGAACCATTTTGAGTTAGTTTTTGTATATGGTATCAAATATGGATAGAAATATATTACTTTTTTTTTTTGCATGTTGATATCCAATTTTTCTGGCACCATTTGTTGAAGACTCTCCTTTCTTCATTGAATTGCCTTTGTTGAAAATAAGTTGTTCATATATGTTTGAAGTCTATTTCTGGACTCCCTATTTTATTTCATTGATCTTTTTATCTTTAAGCCAATACTACACTGTATTGTTTATTGCAGCTTTATAATAAGTTTTGAAATTTAGTAGTGTTTGTCCTCTTGGTTCTTTTTAATGATTTTAAATCAAAGTAAAATTATGAAATATTATTTAGAAGAGTCTAGCAATATTTCAGAGCTAGAATTTGCTTTGGGGAAGCAAACATGTCTTTGTGATCTTTCTTATTGTCTGTGCTCAATAAATGGAAAATACCATATTATTTACCAGAGCATGCATATTCTCTAAAACAAATGTATAAGTCATGTCATTAACCTTTTAACTATAATGTTTTTCTATAATTATTATTTTTTACTTTACTACTTTGGATATTTGTTAATCATAGTGAGTCAATATTATATTTGTTTTAATTATTTTTGCCCCTCCTAGACTTATATCTCCCATGTGAAAACTTGCGGATATAAATGTCTCATTTTCAGATAAATCTCTGAGTTATGAGCTGTTTCTCTAGGTTTGTAAGTTCTGCTTCTTAGAAAATATTTGTTCAAGCTTCAGTTTGGCAGTTACCCAGATGTGCCTAATTATTTATTTTCTCCTGAGGCCCTTTGTCATATTCTCTTTCAGACATGCTCTGTGTACTCTTCCTGATGTGCAGTCTTTTTAGAGTACAGTCTTCGTTTGCTCTGCATAGTTCTTTTTTTGATTCTCAGGGGAGTGAAGGGAAAAGTGAGAAAGTGGATTCAATGACCATTTATGAGTTCTGGAAATTCATAGATAAGAAAAAATGAGACATAAAGTATTTATACTTTATTATAGATAATTATAATCACCTACTAATTATTCATAGGATAAATTGAAGAGCAAATATAATTACTTTTATCTTTATAAAAGGTATTAATCTTTTAACCTTTATAAAAATATGAATATAATTATATTTATGAGTAAATATGACCCTTTTTCTAATTTCAAATTATAATTTTTCCCATCTCTGCTTTTCAGGTGCTTGGCATGCACTGTGACAGTGAGAAGCCTGTAGTCTTGAGTCTAAGAGAGATGTACTAGAGTCTACGGGGATTGTCAGTATGACACTAGGAAAATGTTGCCTCAAAGGCCTTGACTAGGGGACCATCATCTATGTCCCAGAGCAGTGAAGAGGGCAGAATGTTGGCTGGGTGGAGGCGTTATGGCCCTCCTTTCAAGTATGGGGGAAGAGCATTGGCTTCTTTTTAAAGTTAAGAAGCTAACAAAGTAATAATTGAAAAATTTTTTTTAACTTATGACCCATACTTTTAACTTTTATCTTTAAACCCATACTCATTGGGAATGATCTAAAATATGCTTATATCTTTTTGTGAAGTGGTCCAGGACATTGAACTGAGAATTCTGAATGTTGTTTTTGTGTCTTCCACTTTGATTAATAATAGTAATAGTAATAGTAATAGTAATACTAGTACTAATACTAATACTAATATATAATAATTATTTAACCTTTACTACATGCCAGGCGCTGTTCTAAGGATGTTATCTATGTCAACTCGTTTATTCATCACAACTACCCTGTGAACTAGGTCCATTTTTATTCTCATTTCCTAGAAAATTGAGGCAGAGATAGGTTAAGCACTTATTGGGGGTCAAGCTGATAGTTAGGGACAAGAGATGTTACTTAAGCACCAGTGAACTGGTTCTCAATTAGGAAGGGGCTCAGCGATGATCTGGTGCAATCCTCTGATTTTAAAGATAAAGAAGAGGATACTGGAAGAGGGTAAACTATTTGCTCAAGTCATGACCTCCAGGAAGCAGAACTGGGATTTGTCCTCAGGCACCCCATCCCGGGTTCTTTTCCATGATTCTGCACCTGCTACCCTCTGTAATCTGACTATAATCACCTGTCCCCTGGGCTCTTCAGTCCTCGTTAAACACTTTTCCTTATCACTGCCTGGGCCAGAGAACTCCCTAAGCTTCCTTGGCTTTATTAGCGGATGCTAGTGTTGCAAACTCTGCTTCTTGGTCTTTTGGCTAAGATCAAGTGTAGACTCTGGGTGAGAGGGTTGAGTTAGTCTTGTTGTGGCTTGCTGTTTGATCATTTTCTTATAGCATGCACTTGAAGAGTCAGAACAAAACGTCTTTAATGTTGGCACTGAAGATGTTTGGCCACTTTAAAATTCAGACTAATTTCCGATGTAGCTGGGATCGCTTTCCAGTCAGCATTAGCCACATCGATCGAGATTCTCTATAATGCTTTCAGGAAGGCATTGTACCAGCAGTGTGCTGCTGGTGGGCAGACAGCTGAACTCGCAGGTTCTGTGGCTGACCAGTTTGGGTGACTGTGTTACAGTTAAATTCATTTCAGGATTTGTTGTTATAAGAAAATCACACTTAAGACTAAACATGTGTCATTATGCTGAGATAAGTCAGACAGAGAAAGACAAATCCTGTGTGATATCACTTATAGGTGGAATCTAAAAAAGTTAAACCTGTGAAAAATAGAGAGTAAAGTGGTGGTTATCAGGGGATGGTAGGGAAATCAGAGTGATGGTATTTAAGGATAAAAACTTACAACAAATAGTAAGTAAGCTATAGAGATTTAATATACAATATAAGGAATACAGACAATAAAATCATACTATAATTGTGTAATGTCATAAATATCGGGTGCATAGGGAACCATATTATAATATATCAATATGTTAAAGTAACTCACTGTATACCTTAAACTTATACAATGTTACAGGTTAAATTTATTTTTAAAAAAAGACCAAACCAATGCCCAAATACCTACTATTTTTTTTTTCACAGAGAACTTTACAAAAACCAATGCCTGATGATATAGTGTATGTCCTTGGGCACAGTACTCATTAGTGCTATTTGCCAAATATTTTTTATTTTCTTCTGGGCACATCCCTGTCCCCTGGAAGTTAAGTATGGCCGCATGATTTGCTTTGGCCAGTGGGACATGAAGAAAGTGTCTCTGATTCTTTAGGATGGAAATTTTAAGAGTCAGAGCAAGTTTTACCACATTTCAGTTTTCCTGCTTTCTGGAGGTGCAAAGGTGGAGCTTCCATCAGCCCAGCCAGTGCATGAGGACTGCAGAGCACTGTGACCCAGATAACCTGCTAGGAAAGTAGCATGTGCAGGAAACAAAACGTTCTGTGCCCCCTCACTTACCTCCTTGTTTGTTTATTTGTACTTTTCACAGTGCAATAACTATAGATTTACAGGAAGTTGCAAACATGGTACAGAGAGGTTTCTTGTACCTTTCACTCAGTTTCCCACAACAGTTTTTTCACACATAACTATCACACTGAGATTTTGGGTTACATCAGCTTTATCAATTCTCTTTTGACGGATAGAGATCCTTCCTTCCTTCTTTCCTTCCTTCCTTCCTTCCTTATTTTCTTCCTTCCTTCCTTCCTTCCTTCCTTCCTTCCTTCCTTCCTTCCTTCCTTCCCCCTTCCCTCCCTCCCTCCTCTCTCTCTCTCTCTCTCTCTCTCTCTCTCTCTCTCTCAAAATATACACCTTAATTGCAGGGACATGAAACTCTTCTAAAGTTGAATCACATTTTGATTGCTCCCTCTTTGATCCAATAATATGTTTTGCCCTGTATTGTAGTCACTGATGTATATTTTGATTCTCCTTCTGCTGGATGGTAAGCTCTCTAAGAGAGAACATCTGACTGATCTTTGAATCCCTTCCAACATAGTACTGTGTGTTGTAGAACGCACTCTAAAATGCTTATTAGTGAACAAATGGATTGCTGTGTAGCTGCTAGCCTCTTGGGTAAAAAGGATAGGAAATGAGAAGCTTATCTGGGGACCTAAGAGGGGCAAAAAATCCTAAAGTTCATCATTATCCTATTGCTTTATATTGAGCTATGAGATCAACCATAGATTTGGTAAAAGCCTAAGAGGTTGAATAATAAAATATTTGGCAGAAGTGGAGTGGCCAGAGATAAGGCTCTTAGGTTATAGCTTTACTCCATTAGGCATAGAATTCTGCTCTGTACCATTTACAGTCCACCTTGCTTCTGTATTGCTTATACATTTTAAGTGCTTTAGAAAATTTATCTGTGGGTATATGTCTATTTAGAGTTAAGATTTTCATACTGAAATCTTGATACTTCCCCCTCTTCCACTATTAGATTTTTGAAACCATCAACCTTTGAACTGTGGGGGTGAAAAATCACACAGTCGGTTGAAGTCAGCAGTGCATTTACTCCTGTGACATAGCAGTCAATAGCTGGCCAGGCGTTTTACATCGAAGAACCTTCTGTGGCTGCATCTGTAGCAAGCCGTTTTCTAAGACACAAACTGGGAAGTAATCGGACCTCTAGCATCTGGTTTTAAGGCAGTTCCTAGTGCCTGTGCTGCTGGTATGCAAATGGGTGTTGTGCAGCCTTTCTTCCAGGCCACATAATACCAGCTCATCACCAGTCTCTTCTTTCAGGCCTCTGCCATCCTCTCTCTGTGCTCCTATCCAGTGTCCTCCACAATCCTCTTAAGGTGGGCTTTGTCCAGCCCAGAAATGAGCACAGCACTCCAGGGAGAGTCAAGACTAGTCAGAACACAATCCCTGGCTTCTGCTTAGGTATTACAGCTAATCTTGATCTCTCACTTGCTCTCTCTTTCCTTCCCCCTCTCTTTTTCTCTATTCTGATGATATACTTAACCCAATACTGAGTAAATGATTAGTTCATGTTTGTTATTTGTTTATTTCTGTAGCTCTCCTTTTAGAATACAAACAGAAGGTCATCAGGAACTGATTGCAAAAGTATGCAGAAAGAGTGTCCATATCAGAAGAGATGATTCTGAATTATCTTTAAAGATGTAAAATTGCATTTTCCAAGTTACATTCCAATGTGAGGTGAACAAAAGTAAACTTGCCTCCCCTTAATGCATTTCCTGGGAGGTAAATTGGATGGTAACTTATTTTGATCCTACATGGCTCATTAAACATGGAAGTATCCTGTTTATTGCTTGTATGGGAGAACTTAAATTAGATATCACAGATGAGTAGAAACAAACCTTATACAGGCTGCAACTTATGGAAATATGTCTTACAGAAATATTTAAAGTAAAAGACTTGTCTCAAATAAATCCAGAATGAAAGCACAGGGAAGTTTGGCTGCAGAGGGGCAGAGAAAAGCATTGTGTGGTATCATTCAGGGCTTTTATGAGTCACCTGGGTTGGCCAACCCAAGGCTTTGAAAACAAGGTAGAAACTAGTGTGAGTGTTTTGTTTGTGAAGGATAGGCAATGACTGAGAATTTCTCCTGGGAGAAGGCTGCCTGATTTATTTTCAGTTACAGCTGAATAGTCCTTGGAGCTGATGTAAAAAGTTATGGAGTCTATTGTTTTCTAAATAATGTTTCCATGACTAGTTGCTAGGATTGGGTATGCACTGAGTGTGGGCTGATGAGTGACTGGGTGGGCAAAATAAAATGGTCTGCCCAGGTTGCTATGGCAGCCAAAGAAGGGTAAGTCCAGTGAGAAAATGAACCCAAGTGATGCAAAGAAGAAAATGCAATAAGAACCACCACATGTGCACATCCTTGTTGGCTGTAGACTCATTTAGTACCCCCAAACTTTCACTTGGCTGAATGCTTCTTGTCATTCAGATACGAGCTGGAATGCTGCTTTCTCGCATGGGGCCCTCCCTGACCACCCACTGTAAATACTGCCCGCCCTCTCATCACTCCCAATCAGCCAAGTCTGTTTTATTTTCTTCCTTGCACTTATCACTAGCCAATACCATGCTTTTGCTTATTTGTTAATTGTCACTAGAATGTAATAATCATTAAATCAGAGGCTATCCTTTCTCCATAGATCCTCAGAGATTAGTATAGATCTTTGCACAGAGTAGGCACTCAATAAATTTTGCTAAATGAAAAACTGTGTGCTGCCTGTGGGGAAACCCTGTATTTTATTCATCTCTGAATTTTGAATTCCTGGCTCAGAAGCATTTACTGAGCAGATGTGGGCTACTATGAGACAGGAAGATTATCCCCGTGACCTTTGTCTTCCTGGTCACTTGTTCCCAGGAGCCATGAGCCAATGCAAAGTCTGGAAGGAGCTCAGGCTTCCAAGGAGCTGGTTAGAATTATGGTTCTGTGGCCACACTGGGACTGGCAATGCGGCGGTCTGAATGCGGAGATGAAACAGACATAGCTTGCTAGAAGACGGAATAATCACTAACAGTTAGAAAGTGCTTACTGTGTGCCAGCTGCTATGCTGAGCACTTTATAGACACTGTCATTTAATCCCCACAACTGTATAAAGATCTATGAGGAACAAATGAGGAAGCTGAGGTGCAGAGAGTTTAACTTAGCAAAGGCCACCGAGTTGTTTAGTGGTGGAGCCAGTATTCAAATCATGTTGAGAACTGAGAAAATTTATTAAAAGTGTTTAGTTTGTGCTCATAAATGTGTGTTCTATCCCTTTCTCCTCTTCCCCTCTCTCTCTCCTTGTTGGTTCTTTTCTGATCTCTTGATATTGCAGTTTAATGCTTTTCTATCAACTTTTCTTTTTGTCTAGTGAAGAAACATAAGTATACTATCATATGTTTAATAGTCTAAAACATGCACTGTTATGTGGGCTCAGAGGTTTGATGCATGCTGCACCGGCTGGCCGTGTAGTGGCGGTGCTGCTGGAGACTGGAAGGCCCGGATGTGACACGGCTGTATTCACACACTGTAGGGTGCATAGCAGGCAGCTCCCCGTTAGGGTGACAAAACTTTGAAACACCACAAAATACAGTTTAACTATTTTTTTTTTTCATCCACTTACTCTGAGATAGAACATTTCCCTGGATACCTGGATAGAGGAGGGCTAGGAGAAGAACAAAAAGCGTTTTTGCCTAAAATGTATTAGGGCTAGCAAGCAAGGGGGCATAGACCAGGTCGCCCAGATGTCAAGTTTAGAAGTGTTAGCTAACCTTCTCCACAGAGGATGGGGGAGCAAATTTTCTTCCCAGAGGATGTTTGGCAATGTCTGGAAACATTTTTGATTGACATGACTCAAGAGTGCTATTGCATTTAGTGGGTAGGCTGGGGATGCCACTAAACATTCTGCAATGCAGAAGATAGCCCCCACTACAAAGAATGATTTTCTCCCTAATGTCAGTAGTGCCAAGGCTAAGAAACCCTAAAACTAAGGTGGAAGAACAGACAAAGAGTCACATCTAGAAAATCTGAGATAAGATTAGGAACTAGGCAAGCAAACTGAACAACAGCAAGACAAGCAGCTATTGGAAGTTTAGGCCACAAAGTTTCAAGAACCCAGCTAAAGTTTAGGATTTATACTAGACATCTGGAAATAGGCACAGTCCACCAGCAGTATGAAACTTTTTAATGTGCCAGCTACTTTCTGAATCAGGAGTCTGTTTTTATTTTTTAAAAGAGTTTCCTGATGCTAACTTCTTGCCTGGGGTCAAATCTGGCATCAAGAAATAGGCATATATACTTCTAGCATCTGATCCTAACTACAGCTAATTGAGATAGACATGGTTATTATTATTATTATTATTATTATTATTATTATTTCCATTTTATCAATTGGCCCTCAGGCTGAGAGGGGTTAAGTGATTGTCACATATTACACAGTAAGTAAGTGACATAGTCTTCAGAGTCCAAGTTTTTCACTTGTTTGACAGGAGTGTGAAGGTCAAAGTGCAATCACATGGTTGGAACAGGGGTGGTAGAGAGTTAAGATGTCGATAGTTCTCCAAAGTCCTTCCCATCAAAGCTGAAAAATGGGAAGGAAGTGGTCCCAGAAGGGGTGTGTGCTTTATGCTTAGATTTTAGCATATAGAAACAGGAGAATTTTGTCACCTTTTGTTGAACAAATCTCATTAATAAAGTCAGGAATTTCACACATTATGATTTTAATTCTAATGACACCTTGAAATTGGGGATCTAGAATTCTCACTTGGTAAATAAAAAGTTCAAAAGTAAAATGCAGTATAGTGGCTTTTTCAGCTAGTTACTTGCCAGAATTTTTCATTGCTACAGTTACTAAAACTGTGCTTTGGAAAAATCAGCTACCTCTTGTATTAAAGTGAAGGCCTTCAGCATGGGTACTGTCACCACATCTTCCTCCAGGTGTCACCTGATCAAATGGAAGCAAGGGAGTATTTTCCTGAACAACAGATTTCAAGAGTCACCACAAATAGAAACATTTGCATGGTAAATACTATACAAAATTTTACTTTCTAAAAACTACATTTTGGGTAATTTTAGGAAATGATTGGGAACCAAAGAGTGAGCTCTCTGCTCCTACTCCCACCTCTATAAATTTAAACCATCAAAATAGATGTCTTAGAATTCAGAAAATAAAGCTGAAATATTAGTAGAGGTGTACAAGCCCTCCTTCAAAGTGTATTTAGTTTGCAAAGGCTTCTTTACAATAAGAACAATCAAAATTAAGATACTCTATCCAAAGAAGATCACAACAATAATTCGTAAAGATCTATGTACCCCTATGTTCATAACAGCACAATTTTCGATAGCTAATACACAGAAGCAACCTAAATGCCTATCAACATGTGATTGGATAAAGAAGTTATGATTCATATATATAATGGAATATTACTCAGCCATTAAAGAAAATGAAATCCAACCATTTTCAATGACGTGGATGGACCTAGAGGTTATTATACTGAGTGAAAAAAAGTCAGATAGAGAATGGTAAATACCATATGATTTCACTTATATGTGGAATCTAAGGAACAAAAAAACTAATCAAAAACAGGTTCACAAATATAGAGGACAATCTGGTGATGGCCAGAGGAGAAGGGAGTTGGAGGCTGAGAGAATGGGGTGAAGGATTAAAGAAGAACAAATTAGTAGTTGATAGATGATCACAGGGATGGGGAGCATAGCACAGGGAATGCAGTTAGCATTAATGTAATAGCTAGGTGGAGAGCCAGAGGAGAGAAAGAACAGTTAGGGGGATCGTTTTACAGACTATATGTATCTAACCAATGTACTGTACACTTGAAACTAATAATAAAATAAAATTTTTTAAAAATTAAGTTAATCAAGAAAATGATAGGATGGGAGAAAATATTTTTAATCATTTGCCAGGTTAATGTTTATTACATAAAATAAAAGCAGTTACAAACCTAAACGAACTAAATTGATAATGGATGAAAAGACACAATAGTTATCTACTGAATGTTTGCTACATCCCAGATATTGTGTATAGCATTTTAAAATATTGTGTATAGCATTTTAAAACCATTATTCACTTTATTCTTAGAAAACACTGCAGAGATGGTTATTCCTGTTGTTTGATATTACAAGAAACATTAATCTTAAAGGTAAATAATTTGTTCAAGATGAAAAAAAAAGAAAAAAAGAAAAGAAAAAGAAGAAACCCCTAGTAAATCTAAATCAGCTTTTGACAACTGTTTATCTTCACAGTAAAGAGACAGGAATGAGGCACTGGTTTATATCTATTCAGCCAGCAAAAGGAAGACAATGAAATGTGCTGCTGACAAAGCTGCGGTCAAATAGGTGACTCCAGCCTTGAGAACTCAGGGTTCTAGGCTGCAGGATTTTCCAAGGGGCATGGAAATGCTTATATACTACTCAACCAGCACTCTCACTGTTCAAAATTTTCCTTAAAAAAAAGCGGGGGAGAGTAATCTGTAGATAGATATTTTAGTATAGTAGCAATCGCCCCTTAATAAAGAAGTGCAAAGGGCTTTGTGGCATATTTATTTAGAGAGTTACATGACAGTCTTTACAAATAAGAAACATGAAGATTATCTTCGTCAGGACACCCCCGTTGTCAGGATTGTGGACTGTGAGGGCTATTTTAATAAGACATTTGGAGGAGACTATAAGGTAACTTCACTCTTTTCTATACTGATCTGATTGTCTTTTTACCTGCCTCTTTTTTTAAATTGCATTTTCTCCCCTATCAAGCATTATCTCAGTCAGGTTCGAGGCTTCCTTTATTTTTTTCTTTATAACATTTACTGCCATTTGCAATTACATTTTTATTTTTTTTACTTCTAGTTTGTTACTGTCTGTTTCCCCCACTAGCCTCTAACAGGTTCTGTGAAGAAAGGGACCATCACTCTTGTAATCCCAGTGCTTGGTTCAGTGCTTGTTACACATAGGTACTTACTAACAATTTCCTGAATAAGTGGGTGCCTATATATTAGAACTTGAGCTCTATGTTTGATTATTGCCTTCAGAACAGAACTATTTCTTAAGATGTCCTTTCCTCTTGTAAGTCCAAATATTGTTCATTGTGCTGAGATTTGCCTTTAAAACATACATAAAGCAACTCTTATTGATACTGGGTATTTTATAATTTAATTCTTCATAGTATCATTATTGCACAACTTCCCACCCCACCCCCACTACATCTTAATTTTATCCTGGATGTTGTCACAGTTTGGTTTGAGTCTTCCAACTAAAAACTCATTTCTATGTGGAACAAATATTTATTAAGCCTCTACTCTATCTCAGGTACTGTGTGAGGTGCTGGAGTTGCAGAGCTAAATCTGATTCCATTCCGGTTTCCTAGGAGCTCCCTGGGCTTTGGAGAAGGCAGACAGTTAGCTGCATTACCACATAGTCAGCTCTGTAGTGATAGAGAAATGGACAGGGTACTAGTGGAGATGGGTGAGGATGGAGAGTGACTTCCAGGGAATGGCTATTTTGCTCTTTACAAAAGATACGAATTAGAATTAATTAATCACCTGAGTGTCTATTGTGTTGGTGTGTGTTAATGTGTGTGTATGTTTATACCCCTTAGTCTCTAAAATTATGCATGTAGCATTAAATATAATCATAAAATAAATAGGAGACACACATCATACACTCAAGCATAAGGGAGAAATTGTGCATCTGTGTATGAGGTGATTTTGAGTAAAATAAGTGATGTGGGGATTAATCAGAGAAGGCAACGTGGAGGTACTTCATATCTCTTTCTAAGAAAGGGTGGCAGGCACAAATGACTGTACGATGGCAGGGACAAGAAGTACTGCTAGCAAAAGTGATGCCCTGAGCAACGTGGAGGTACTTCATATCTCTGTCTAAGAAAGGGTGGCAGGCACAAATGACTGTACGATGGCAGGGACAAGAAGTACTGCTAGCAAAAGTGATGCCCTGAGCAAAGGTATGGAAGTTGGAATTGGTAAACAACACAGGACATAGAGAGCAGATTAACTGGGCAACTGGAGAAGGGTGCAGATATACAGAACACAGGGTCCTTCAAGGCCTGGGAATCAGAATTATGGAAATAAGAAAGAAAGGAGAACTCCAAAAAGGGAAATAAGATATTGAACAGGCTGACCACAGAATCAGGGTTAGGAAGGGAGGACTGTGAAATTGGTCTGGGACTGGAGAAGGGCTGAAGGTTGGAGAACTGGACGCAGAAGAAGAGCCCACTCTGGAGCACCTCTGTGCTTCTGTGAGGGCACAGAGGAGATGGGCGTCCACAAATACCTTCTGCAGAAGTGTCTTGTTCAATAGGCGTTGGTTGATGGACCAGGAACTTATGGTGGTGAGTCAAGAGAGTGGTAGATGAGAGGTGAAGACAGTGTAGATTATGGACCATCTAAGAATCTTGGCAAGAAGAGAAAGAGATAGATAGATTATCTCATACATACAGGGGTATATAGGATACAAGAAGGGATTTTTAAAATCAGAAGAGAATTTAAGCTTGAGAAGGAGATAGGGTGAACAATGGAGTGACATCTCTGAGTGGCAGGGAGGGCCCCTGTAGGCTGGAGGGCCCCCCAAACACTCTACCTTAGTTATTCCAGAGCTATCATCCTCGGTGTAAAATCCAAGAGGGAAAATTCTGTTTCAGTTTCAAGTTATGGAATGGAGCTTTATACAGTTTAATGTGTGGGAAGGTAAAGAATAAATATCATTGTTAGGAAGGTCATGAGTGCCCGTGACAGTGATATCAGAGGGGAAAAAAGCTCTTTTTTAAGAGTGAATATGAGCTGTCTTGTTCTAAGGTGTAATTTTTTACATGTCCTGTTTGGTGTAAATGAATAATACACAAGACTTTTGAGTCCTGAGCAATATGAAATAGGCTGATTACACTCTTGGGAGAGGTATATAACTTTGGTCTTAAATGTTACTATTTTTGTTATTTTAACAAAGTAGCTGATTCTAAATATTTCAGAGCAAAAAAAAATCTCAAAAATGCTATATATGAGAAAATCAGGAAGAACACAAATCAGGATAACTTTTCCTCATCAGGATAAAATTATCCCAGGGAAAGCTTAGCTGCCATTCAAAACTGTGGGCGTTCTGTATTTATTTGTTTGTTTGGGTTGCCAGTCATAGTCTAAAATCATTAAGGTTGCTTTATATAGGTGAGTGAATGAGAGCATTCACAGACTAACTTTCAGCATTTTCAATCAGAGTTTTCCCAAAGAACATTTTGAAGTAGGCACCAATCTAGCTTGTTAAAGCCATGGGTGCTCTGATGTACTATGGTTTGCAAAAATGAGTTAATGGGTTAAAAAAATGTGAGAAAGAGTGGGGTTTATGAGAAACTCATTTAGCTTTTCCTTCCCCATAGCTTTTCTCTACCTTGAACTGATAACTTTTTCCAGAAAAGTGCTGACTTTATATCTTCAGTGCCTCTGCTTTCAGATGTAGAGCAAGCTCCAGGCTATTGTGTGGTGAAGACCCCATAGTGTAGCTGCCCTGCCCCAACTCTAGGACAAGGCTTACCTTGGTTCCTCACTGTCAGTATGCAGCCAGCTAGCAATCAGACTTTCTGATCACTTTTCTTCAGTAACTCTTGTTGATTCCCAACTTTCATCCTCTTGCTGTGTTGTCTGCCTTGATGTGTATGCAGTACAGTAAGAGCTTTAGTTGACCTCCCTAGATTTTTTTTTTCCTGGATGCCTACTTGTGGGTTATTAATTTGTACTAACTCTTTAGTACAAATTAATTAATACAACTCTTTAAATATGCAGCAATATTTTTAATGCATCTTCTAATGAAATTTTCTGACTTGAAAACATTAGAACATTAAGCAGCACTGAAAAAATTGTAATGGTTGACTCCATAGTTAGGATGTTTAGTTTTTAAATGTTGTCAATTGTGATGATACCCACATTAGTTAATAAATATCTCAAGAATCAATAGACACTTATAATGGAGTTTATCTTTAGCAATAGCAGATACAGATGCAAATTCCTGTTTTCAGATCTCATTTAACTGCCATTGATTTTAGCTTGTAATGTGGCCAAAGAAGACATCAGACTAGAAGTAGCAGCCCTTTTTGTGTCATTTGTATTTTCTCTTATTGCTATCATCTGTGGTTTCTTTGCTATAATCTTTTAAAGCCATTTGTCCATGTTGTGAGGGTTAGCTTAATAAAACTAGGCACACAGTCTTATCTGAGTACTCAAGACTGCAATGTCACAACATGCTAGTTAGTGATTGAAGAGCTTCACAGTCTTCCCTTGGGAATCCTCATGTGATATGTAACACAGGAGAACCAAAAATACAAATCAAATGAGGGAGTCAGTGTCAATCCAGTATTAGATACTAATAAGATTAAATTATTTTTTCAATAAAATATTTATATGTGTATATATGTGTGTGTAAATATATATATATATATAAATATTCCAATGTATTTCTTCCAGTTGCACAGTTGCTTGCCTTGTGTGCCTCTCTTACAAGACCACAGGGCTGCAACTAGCATTTAGGATCATATGAAGAGATATAAAGGGTATGATTTGGTCTCTACCTACCATTCCAGCCATAGCCTGGGTCAATCCCAGGCTCACACTTGGTGCTCCTGCATTGGTAAATCATTTAGTTTTCTGGACATCCCTTGTTGTTTTACTGCCATGTCTTTGCATATAGACTGTCCTCTTTTTCACTTGGCTGACTGATGCCTGTGCATACTTGAAGATTCTGTCTCAAATTTGATCACCTCCTGGAAACCTAACTTGATTTTCCCTCCTCCCTGATTTTATAATGCACTCATAACACCTGAAACATATTTCTATTATTCCACGTACACATCGTTTTAGAATTTTTCTTGTTTTTATTTCCTCCAAGGACCATGGGCTCCTTCATGTGAATAACTGAATGTCAAGAATTGAGGCATTCTTGGAGATTATACCCTGTCTGCAAGCTAACAAGTTTGCCTGCCAGGTTTTGGGTGTGAGCAGAAGACTGGAGACTCCTGGGTTAGAGACAGAGACCTTTATTCCTCACAGCACAGCATGCGCTTCTTGTTTGCATCAGTTTGCAGGCCCCAGATCCCACAGGGCAATGCAGAGCAGCGCTGGTGGGTGCTGCATACACAATGGGTTTGTGTCACACTCAAAACACTATTAGTTTAGGAAAACGTTCAATCTTCTAAGGGGCTGCTAGCAGACTTTCCACATCTTTACCCAGAGGCATCATTTCCTTGTTGAGAAACAACCTGCCTGCTGCCTGAAAGGGAGATACTCTACCTTCTAAAGCTGTTTGCTCTACAAACATTTTTTTTTCTTCAATTTTTATACAAGTGTTCTTAAAAGGATAGTCAACAAAGCTGTGAACACCTCATCATAAGACATGCAGAAGTGCAAGAGACCTTTGGAGAATTATCAACCAGCATTAATTTTTTTTTTTCTCTCTCTCTGGCAGCAAGCACAGTGTTGGGAATGTAGGTATTCAGTAAATATTTGTTGAAGGTCAATTGAAAGCAGCTGGCAGTTTAATAAAAAAAATCATTGAGAAGAAATTAAAAAGTGCCTGTTTCAGAAAGTTTCCCTTCAAAATCTTTGAATGGAAACCAATTTCTTTTCATATACAAAAAAGCATGAAAATCAGCCAGAAACACTCTAACTACCTTATCAGAGGCATCTGGAGGCTCTGTCATATCCTCTGTTCTCAGCTTTGCTCAGCTGCTTTGTGAGGGCGAGGCCCAAGGTAGGAAAACCTGCATAGGAAAAAAACCACTTTCCAAACTTCTAAGCAGCCTGTGGAACTCTGTTATTTCCTGTCCAATGGATATGTTACAGTTAAATACTAAATGCTAATGCTTACAAGGAGGAGGGACAATTAACAGGTTCATTAATTATGCTTCTGCTTACTCATATCTCACTAAGCCATTGTTTTGTAAAATTATGGCCTTTTACTTTGGTTTAGTGATATTAGCATAAGAAAGTATTTGCTCAACTTGATTCCCTGGTGTAAAATATTGGGAAATTCCAACATGCTTATGAAGATGAAAGCACACTTTTATTTACAACAAGTAAGAACCAATTAACAATATACGTGTACTGAAGGAGCAGGGCTCACAGGCATCAAGCAAAACCTTTGTTCTTGCCCTCTGAGGCCTTTCCCACTGCTTTAGGAGAATTGTTCTTCCCTGCTTCCTGGATTCATGCTGGAATAGTTTCATAACTTGTCTGGTCGCTCTGGGAAAAGAAAACAGCTATCTTATGTGGCAAAAAAAATAATCATCTTTTGCAATTAGGGCAAACTTTTGTGGAAAAAAAATATCAAGTTTTTTGATATTATGTAAGCTTTCCAAGAAAAGATTCATATATGGGTATGATTAATTTGGGCATCAGTGGTTTTTAGTTTTGAGCTGTTGTCATATGCTCTTAATTTTTGTCCTTTGATATAAATCAAGGCCTTGTGGGGAATAGGTGGGCAGCCATGGTTCAGTCCCAGTGTTTTTAAGTGCTCCATGCTCATGACCTCCCTCTCTTCCCCGACCTTGCTTATGCTTGTGAGCCTGGATTCCATGCACCAGAAATGATTTTAGCATTTACGGATAGAGCCATAAAGAAAGAAAAGCCCCTGCTCTTATGGAGTTTACATTATACTGGGGGTGGGGTAGTACAATAAACAAACAAACAATGTCAGAGTGTGTAAGTATCAAAAAGAAAAATGAAAATGAGGAGATAAAGACTAGGGTTTGGGGTGCTGTTTTAGGTGGGATGGTTAAAGTAGGCCTCTCTGTGAAAGAGATCTGTGACTAGATGAGAATATGTGAAGACAAAATATTTTTTGAAGATAATAATAAGTTAAGGTCTTCTGTATTTAGATATTAGAGAAAATTCCATTGTTTTTAGTTTTTCCCATATTGTTCCATGTAACAACTCAGTAATTCATGGGTAAACCTTGAAAAAAAGTTTGGAGTCAAACAGTTCTTAGGAAACCTCTGAGGCCCATTCAGGTGCTATTCCATCTTACACAGCATTCCCCAAGTGTTTGAGTGTGGGAACATCTCAAGACTTGCGTTCTAAGGAATGTGGCTTGGGTGCCTGGATATAGCACATCATGGACAATGGATGTTTTTGAAGCAACTGATAAAGTTACTAATATTGAATGAAGTCTGAAAAAAATGGGCTATTTTGTATCTTTGTCTCCATTTACTTACTGGTAAAAATAAGGTCATGGAAAATTGGAGGACTGATTAATTAAAAACTTGATAAACAGAATTGTGATTATTTCAGAGGAAAAAGGGGTAGAACATTGCTAGGCAATGTGTTGTCCATAGCCTGGCAGCATCAGCGTTACCTGGGAGCTTGACTGAAGTACAGAATTTTGAGCTAATTCAAAGACCTCCTGAATCGCAATCCGTGCTGAGCTAGAAAAATACATGGCATTTGGCTACAATAGAGTGAAATATGACTTTCTGTATGTCATTTTATGATGGGAGATGTAATTTAAATCTTTCTGAATTTAAGTCTATTGAATCTGAGCTGTAATAGTATCTGTGTTTGCATTTGCTTCAATGCCTGTTGGAAAACAATCCTTAATCCAATATCTGGTTGTTAATACATACTCCTTAAACTTCACTTAGAATTCAGTAATACATTTAGAATTTATATATTCAGCAATTTAGATTTTCTTTAGTTGCCATTTCCAATATGCAAGCAGCCACAGCAAAGAAGGAGGCTTCTGGATTGTCCGAGAATGTCACCACTGGGGAAGTTTCACAGGTTTTTCCCTCCCAATACTGGACCATAACCAAAACCCAAATCTCACTTGCTAAAATAGCAACTAATATTAGTTGTATCAACGAATTATTTATTTATTTTATCAAAGGTGATGTCACAACCTTGCTAAGTCAGAGGCTGGCCAGGTGCCATCTTTTGGCCTGTCTCAAAGTAACAAAATGGAAAGAGCCCTTTATAAAAGGTAAGTTTTATGAAGAGGAGAAATGGAGTTGGGAATTTAGAGGTGACATTTAATTCTTTCAACTTTCACCACTTAGAAAAAGGACCTGTACAACAATCTACCATCCCCTTGGTGAAGGTGATAAAGATAAGAAGTCATTTACTCTGAGGTAAACTCACAGGCCAGGCAGAAAATAGCTGTCTATCTAAATGAAATCACAAAGACAGGATGCCTCCTTTTCTTGTATGACTGAAAACAGCTGGAGAGAGGACACATGTAATCAGAATCTCCTGGAGCTGTGATTGTAGCTGGCTCACCTGACTGTCTGTTGAAGGGAGTGGGAGAATCAGTTCAGTACAAGTCATGGTGCTGTGTGTGACTTGCCTTTCCTCCCGAGGAGTTTATGTGGCTAAATCCCCTTACGAGCTCATAATTCAATTTAGATGTGAAAGTTTCCAGACCTTTCAGTAAGTTTTTATCCTCCAGAAAGGAAACAAGTATCTCAGGGAATGAATGGCCTATTTCTCTCAAAGGCCAGGACTCCACAGTCAAAGCAAAGAATCAGGGCAACTATCCAGATAATTCAGGACACCCAAATCTACCCTGGCCTAAATTATTCAAGTTAAAAGGCAATCTTCTTTGCAGGATCTGATCTCCCATATAATTCTGGGGGATTGAGATTTCCGGGCATTTTCTTACTTGGGAAATTGGCATCATTTACTGCCTCAGATAAGTGAGAGGTGAGAGTATTAATGTGACCCACTTTTATCTAACTCCCGCCCCCACCCCCGCCCCATTTCCCGCCGTGCTCTTTCTGCTGGATACATTACACTTTGACTTCCATTCTAAACAGCTCTCTCTTTCCCTGAGCTGCACTACCTGTGAACCAAGGGAGAAACAGTAGTAAACAGCAAATGAGGCAGTAAGCCGGTGGGGGCTCTAGGCCTCTTGACTTGGAGATTCAGAAATCTGAGGCCCCAGGAGTCTATATTTTATTGTCTGTATGTGATAGAGGCTCTCTTTTTCCATCTAAATTTTTATTTGTTTTATTTTCCACGTAGAATTTTCCATATAAAATTTTATTTTCTATGTAAACTCTATTCATGTAGAATTTTGTTTCCTTTTTTAAAATAATTGTTTATTTAAACATTATTTTAGAATAGTTTTAGGTTTACAGAAAAGTTGTGAATACTGAGAGTGCCCATAAGCTCCATGTCATTTCCTCTGTTGTTAACATCTTGCATTCATGTGGTTCATTTGTTATAATTAATGAGTCAATACTGATACCATATTTTAACTAATGCCACACTTATTGTAAGTCTGTATTCACATTTATATCTCTCAATCTATATAAAATATAGTTGACTCTTGAACAACATGGGTTTAAACTGTGTAAGTCCCCTTATATGTGGATTTTTTTCAATTGGCCGGCTCAGTTCAGTTGATCCTCGAAGTTCAAACTCATTATCCAAGGGCCAACTGACAGTTGGGAATCCACATACACAGAGGATTATGTGTGAAGTTTTGACTGTATGTTGAAACTCCCAACCCCTGCATTGTTCAAGGATCAACTGTGTATATATATATATATATATATATATATATATATATATATATGTATATATAGTCATGGCCGCATAACGACATTGAGATCAATGATGGACCATATATATAACAGTAGTCCTATAATATTATAATGCAGCTGAAAAAGTCCTAACACCTAGAGACTTATAGTTATCATACATCATAACACAATTCATTACTCACATATTTGTGATAATGCTGGTATAAACAAACCAATTGAACTGTCAGTTGTATAAAAGTATAGCACACACAATTATGTATAGTACATAATACTTGATAATGATAATAAATGCCTGTTACTGGTTTATGTATTTACCAAACTATACCTTTTATCATTACTCTTTCTACTTATATAAAAAGTTTGCTGTAAAATAGTATGCCCTGTTATGCCAGCAGTAGCCTCATGCATCTTGTATTACTACATCTCTTAATTGCACCATTTTCACTTGTGCTTCATTTTTAGTGGCCTCTCATCCTGGGAAAGTGGGTATTATACCCACTTATATAGATATTTACTCTGATGCCCTGTTTTATCATGTATAATAATATACAACCTCCTATCCTTATAATGGGGACATATTTCCTGTGTCATTTTTTTCTCCTGGATTAATATTGAATACATTGTCTCTTCACTATAGATTTTGTGGCCATGATGAGTTAATGCTCCTTTCAAAGCTGAGTCATTATTTGTAGTAACAACAGCAACAACAACAATAATGTATTTTCATTTACTGTGAGCAATATTCTATGCTAGGCACTTACATTTATCTAATATAACCCTCATAGCTTTAGAAGTAATTGTTATCACTATGTTATAGGTTATTGAAGTTCAGAAAGTTAATGTAACTTGCCCAAGGTCATGCAGCTAGCTATCGGTGGAAGAGCTAGATTTGTACCAAGAAATACATGCTTCCAAATCTTGTGATCCTCATTGCTATAAAATACTACTCCTCAGTGGTACTAACAGAGATGGCACTAGGCAAAGGTAATGAAAAGGCAGACTTTCATCTTTAATATGACTCCAGTGCCTCTACTTTCATAAAAAGAAGGAGTAGACCTAATGCCTTCAACCAAAGGAGTGACTCTAATAATGAGCAGAGAGCTGGCAGCATTCAGATCTTCTATATAACGTTAATATCGTGGCATATAGGTAGCTGTCTTTTTAACTATGCTGAGAAGCACCCCTGGGTGGTTGTTCTCACTAAATAGTAGGTTTAGTTACTGGTTGTACAATGGACTTTTGAATAGCTCAGGAGAAAGATCTCTCTACAGCTTCACAGGAGAGAAGTTTGCTGGATGATGCACTGCCTTTTCGGAATCAGAATCTACTGTTTCCCACTTTGACTCTTTCCAATGTTGATTTTTAAATGGCACAGTAGATTGTATTACCAATACAATTAGCCCATTTGAATTAGGGAACCCAAGGTGGTTGTTAGACGAGGAGATTTTCCCCATAGTTTATCATTATCTCATATTCTCTGTGCTTGTAGAATTTGCTCAGAAAATGGTGCAGAGTGGTGGTGATGAAGATTTATTTAGTGGTTAGCAATAGTTTGTTACATAGAATAAGAACCTCAAACTGCATCATACACAATAAATAATAAATCTTCCAAAATAATTGTCTGTGGAAGCCAAAAGCTTGTTATTCGAAATAGTGATGGGGGCAATGTTCAGAGAATTCAAGCAACTCTGTTAGAATTTGAAGAAGTTATTCATGAATTACAGTAGTTTGCATTGTTACTTTATAGACTTAACATGCTTGATCCTTTATTCATTAACTCAGCACATTTTTATTAAACTCCTACTTTGTGCAAGGCTATATTCTAGGCACAGAAGGTATGAAGATGGACAGAATAAAATCACTGCCTCCCAGAAGCCCACAGTCTAGTGAGTGAAAAATGTCAGTAAATTATCAGAAATAATGAGATGAATGCAACCAGAAAGAATGATTTTTTTTGAAGAGAATTAGATACTGTTTACAGAGGTTGGAGAAAACTTTTTTCACAATGAAGATGAAACCTGAGCTGAATCTTGAAGACTAAATAGTAGATGGGGAGATCTGGCTGTGCTAGGACTTTATGTAAAGCCATAGAGATGTGAAACAGCTTGGAATGTTCTTGGAACTACAGATACTGATGTAAGGATGAGATGTAAATTGTTACAAGGAAGTGCCAAGTAAACAAGAGCCATCGTGTTTTTTAAACTCCTGTGTGTCTTGCCAAGAAGTAGGATTATTTCCCTGCAAGCAGTGAGTACACTGAACCAACCAACATTGCCTACAATACCAGACTGAATACATCATTGGGGCAGGAACCTTGTCTCATTCTTCTTCATCTGCTCTAGTACCTCACATAGTACTTGGAAAATAGTTAGTGTAGATTATTTTAATAATCGTATTTATTATAAATCCCAATTCTGGTCTTTTCCTCACCCTAAATACATATTATATTCCTGAGTAGAGTTTCTACCTAAGCATTAGGATAAAAACAAAATAATTTTTTATGACAATTATTAGTAACCACACACACACACACACACACACACACATATACACACACACATTTAAATCTGCCATTTAACATACCTATATGATGTTTATGTACCAAGTATCAATGCCAAGGTTTGGCCTTTTACCTTTTAGCAAACACCTTAATGAGATGTTTGGTTTGAAACTCTATGAGTGAATGCAGCTTCCTAAGCACTGGGAAGTTATTCACCGTAATGCAGATGAACACTAATAGATAATACAAACTGACAAATTATGTATTAGAAGAAATTCAGAATTATGGCTAAGGCTGCCATGGTCTATAACATTTAACATTAATCTAGTCATTTTGAAATTATTTAAAAAGCAAACCATTCTATCATTAACTGGTCTTAGAGAGAAAGTGGATACACTTGTTTTGCTACTTTTTTTTAATCTCTAATGTCATCAAGTGAAATCAGTTTGGGTTAACTCCAGTTTGTCCTATCAAAGATTAAAATTAGTCACAGAATATTGAAATTAGCCAGAGTTTGAACTTTAGTTGGTATGCACACAAACATACACACAATATGGAATTATTTTCATGTAGAACTCAGCAGATGGGAATTGAGATTCTGCTAGATGGGAGTGGATATTAAAGAGGTTTAAAAGAACAAATGGAAATGATTTGGTAGATCATAGGAGACAGATTATTGCACCTATATGGGACAATCTGTGCTAAATCAGGGTGCAGAACTGCTGGTTTTCCTCCAATATCCACTCTTTTCTTCTTCCATAGTAGAAGACTTTTAGCTGGGCTGCTCAGATAAAGACTACATCTCTCAGCCTCCACTATAGCTGCATGTGGCCATAAAACCATCTTCTAATCAATAAATTATGTGCATAGTGGTATGTGTTACTTCTGAGTTATGCCCTTAAAGGAAAAGGGTATACTATTTCCTTCTTCTTTTCTTCTTTCTTCACCCTTCAGGAATGTGGACTTGGTGATGAGCCACTTTCAGCCATACTGATGACAACACATCCAGGGTGTGACTGGGCAACATGACAGACAGAACCTGGGCCCCAACACCATGAAACCACTATATTGGCCCTGGACTATGTCATTATTATTTTGGGTCTTCGTTACAACAAATAAAACTATCCTAATACAGTTGGGAAGTAGGAGCAAGATGTGTCAATCAAGAGTCTTTATATTGCAAGTAACAAAAAATTAATGTGGATTGGTAAAAACAATAAGGAAATATATTGGCTGATGACATTGGAAATTTTAGAGGTAGAGAGGCTTCACGAGTGATTTAACTCCTTAATTTACAATACCTTCAGGGCTGTGATGCTTTTTGTCCATAATTCTCTCCATCTTTCTTCCTCTGTAAGTCAGCAAGATACTGCTAGCAGCTCCCAGAGCTACATGCATTTTGTTAGTTTCTCATTGTGGGGTGGGGTGTCATGCAGAGAGCTTCTTATTTCTCAACCATTGAAAAAGGAATTGAATTTCATTTTGACTGGAACAATTTTAGGTCATATGTCTACCTGAATCAGTATGGTCAAAATAATGCCATATACTTACTGGTTTATCTTTGGGTTATCAATAATTGTGGCAAAAGAGATACCATCCTGAAAAGTTTAAGCCAATGATTATCCCTGGGACTGGAGGAAGGTTCCATCTAATTTAAGATTCACAGCTGCTACTCAGTGGGAGAGGAGTGTAATGGATACTGGAGAGGCATCTAGACAATATCTATAACTAAAGGTGAGCAGAGTAAAATACACATGCTGAGGTGTAGGGGTGATGTATATAGGATTGTGTTGGGCTGCTACAGAAAGTGTTTGAAAGTCATGATCAGAATTTTGTATATTATTTGGGCATTTGGGCTAAGGCTAAAGCAGGCCTAGATGAAGGTGATTTTTGACAGTAGCACAATAGCAAGTGTAAATTAGTATAGTGACTCCTAAGAGAGTCTAAGGGAATGTATGCGCTTTCCTCATCTTATTACTCTGTGTGTTTATGTGTGTGTGAATGTGTGTGTGTGTATGTGTGTGTGTGCGTGTGTGTGTGTGCACGTGCATTTTTGTGAATTCTCTGATAAAAGGCCCTGGGCACAGAGGCTGAAATGTATTTGATTGAAAACACACTCACGCACTTACATATTTTACAGGAGTAAAATCCTATTAAATTTTAAAGCTTATGAATTAGGTATTTTGTTGTTGTTGTTGTTCCTGTTTTGATTTTACCTAAATTTTCCAGATAATTGACACAATCATCTGCTTTGCCTTGGCTGAACGAACTTAGAATGGAGCCAGGTGCATCTGTACTTAGGAAAAAAATGATTGCATTTATAGTTTAGGCACAACTTTGATTCTAGGGGCCACTGAAAGTAAAGGTGGAGACTATGATTTATATAGTTTATATATCCTGAATCATCTGGCTGTGCCCAACGTAGACCTCTGCTTCTGTCACTTGACAGGATAGATAAAACTGGAAAATTAAGTTTCTGTGGAAAAAAAAAAATCTTAGTCTCATCTACAACAAAGTAAAATATTACATCTTAGTTTTAAAATGTGCACTTTATATGAATTATTAAAGGCAGCTATGTTAATGGTAAGTCATTGTTTCTCAGAATACTATGATGTGTGTTCTTCAGATTTGGTCAGTTCCATTAATTTCTTTCTAGGGTTGTCATGGTTCGATCTTGGGGCCAGAATGGATCTATTGTTTGAAATGTTATTTTTAGGGCCTTTTAAAAAATATCAGGCTAAGATTGTCACATGATTTCAGATAGGTTTTCATTGTCTTATTACCTTGCTGCAGGCACATGAAATAATATAGGTAATTTCAACCCTAAATGATACAGAATGAGAAAGGAGCTTTTGTGTTCATTCTGGGGGACACAAAAGAAAAGCTTCTTAACAATTCTCTTCACTGACAGAAAGAAACTCACTAGAACTGCCAAGAAATCTAGAAAGTATTATTGACCATTTCCTGCTTCCTACCGGTACTTTTTGAAGGATTATGCTTTTAAATTTTGTTTTTAAGGCTTTTGAGGTTATAATATTCACCATTAAGTATGGTTGTGTTAACAATATTTTGACTACACCCTAGCATTGCCATTGAAATTGGAATGACAGTAAATGCAAAGATTAAATGGAGGATTTTGACCTCCTTTTCAGAACCAAACCAGAAGAGTACTATTGGTCCTGGTTTTAAATTCCCTGGTGATACTCAGGCCATTGTTATCTTGTCATTTTTAAATAAATACCTGAATTTACTTTAAAATAAATACCTGCATTTACTTACCCAATTTAATGTATCTAGTTCTATATTTGGCTTTCACATTTACTTACATATGGATACACATACATGTAGATCTGTCACTTCTGAACCTTTTTTCCCCCCTTAGGTTGAATTGATATTCTTTTATGTTTTCACTATTGAATAGTGAAGCTTACTTAGAGTTACTTTTGGGAGGAGAGTCCCTGAGATATAAAACCTACTTTCAGGATAAATTTATAGAGTACAGCCAAATCACAGAATCTCCCTCTCCCAAAGCCAATAGCATGCCCTAAGATGGAATAAATTTAAAAACCAGCAAAATGTATGCTAGCAGCCATCAAATAAAGGCAGAGGCACAGCTTCATGCAGTGTGACAGCCAGGAAAAGAGAGAACCACAAATCTTCAGGAGCCTTCATGGCTACTAATTTACTTCCCTTACTTCGTGCTCCCCTGAGGCAGTTGAAAGAATAGAGTGTGAGCGGACAAAGCCCTAAGAAGTGTCTCTAATATGCCTCCATTTAGAGAGAAGTCATCTGTGGGGTATTCACTTATTCCTAGAAGAATTTGAAAAGCCCTTCCCAAGCCTTCAGTGTCACCAAAAGAAGAAAAAGCATCAGGACTAATGTTTATGAAACTGAGCAGGTAGAAAGCAAGCTGAGAGGGAATAGGGAATGACTATAATTACCCTGAGCAAATTATTTCCTGCACTAATTGGTGATTTAGCTGATTGGAAGAGGAAATGTAAAGAAAATGGGGAAACAGGAGCCTGGAAGAAGAGGGACGTGGAGGGCCCAGTTGTTAGACTTTCACAGCATGTTAATTAGACAAAATGCTTTTCTTTGACCTTTGTTGGCTGGGAAGAGAGTGAGATAGACCCACTGATGGGTAGAGGGGTATAGCTCAGAGAAAGTAGACACTGGGTATGACTAAATGAAGCTTCCTTGGCTCCACCTTTTTGGGAAATTGGGACAAAGAGGATAACATACATGATTATAAAAAGGATAAGCCTAGGGTAACTTCAAAGGTGTAGACCCAGATGCAGGATCTTTATTTATTAGGAGCAGAGATGCAAGAGCAGCGCCAGATCTATTAATCATTAGCTGTCTGTAGTACCAGCTAAACTCACCCCCAGATAGAACCTGAATCTCCTTACTCTCAGACTAAAGATAATGGAGAAGATGAAAGGGTCAGATAGTATGTAGGAGAGCCAAGAAGCAATTATAATCTTGACAGAGCCGTTCGGGTTAAATATGAGCAAGGTGAAAAGAAAACGCTTGGAAACTAGGCAAGAGTAAAGATGGAAAAAGGAAAAATGAGGGGAGGATAGAATGCCAACAAGAGAGAAATAATTTGTTCTGGAAGAATACTGACTATGAAATGGAAACATATTATCTAAATGTTGGTTTTTGCTATAAAGAACTTAAAATAGCATTCATTCAATAAAAAGGGAACTAAATGCAAGATGGTAAAGCTATAAGAGTGAGACAAAAAGAATGCCAGAGTCTGGGAAATAAATAGAGGACCAAAACAACATTGTAACCCCAGTCATAAATAAATTAGAAATAATAATAAGAGGAGGGACATAAATACAACTTAAAATAATGACACAGAAAAACGTTTGGAGTAATCAGTGGGTATAAAAGGGAAAGAAGAAATTTAAACATTAGAAGATAATAGTTATGGAACTCAAAGATGATAATGGCAAAAGGAAAAATTGGTATATCTTGAGTTGAAAATAGAACAAATGGAATAGAAAAAATACTAAAAATCTGAAATCACTGATATTCTAGATCACAACATACAATGTTCCATGAAAAATCAATACAGAAGCCTTAATGCCAAGACATGCATTCTTGGTTTGATCTTAGAAGCTAGAGAATCAAATCCTTTTTAAAAAACTTAAAAAAATTTTCAATTAGAGTTGACATTCAATATTATATTAGTTTCAGGTATCTAGGATAGTGATTAGACATTTATATAATTTATGAAGTGATCCCCTTGATAAGTTTAGTACCCACCGTCATGACAATTTTATTGACTATATATTCCCTGTGTTGTAAATCGTGCAAACATAAACCATACAATTTTACATCCTTGTGACTATTTTGTAACTGCCAATTTGTACTTCTTAATCCCTTCACTTTTTTCACCCAGTAGAGAATCAGTTCTTCAGGCATCTTCTTCACACATAAAAATAAATCACCTGCAAGTAGGAAAAATCAGGTTCACTTCAGAATTCTTCAAGGTAGCAATCAAAGCCAAAAGACAATGGAGCAAATAGTACAAAGTTCTAAAGAAAAAGAATGGCTCAAGAATTTCATATCATTATTAGTTTAAAATTTAAATATAATCTAGCAGAAACAAAAAAGAATACAAATTCCTGTTGTTACCATTCAGAAATAACTACTAATAATGTTTTGTCACATTCCTGCAACATTTTCCTGAGAGTGTGTCATATAAAATGAATGACTACATTGTGACCATTTAAAAAGTTACAAAATTACAAATAAGTTAAAATGTTCCAAGAAACACATCTAGACTCTTAATTCAGTATGTATATCATTCCACTCTTCATTTTATACATTTATATGAAATGTACCAATAAGGACCATACTATATTTTAACGTTTTCTTTAATGCAGATAAATGGTATCATGCTATATGCATCATTTTGCAACTAGCTTTATTTTTTAACAAAAATTTTAGATCTGTCCTCATTAATACCTATTTTTAACTTATGTATTTTATTACATCGTATGTAGATATTTAGATTTTTTCTAATTTTTAAAAATTTTACAAATAAAGCTGCAAAGGAAATCCTTAAGTGTCTCTATGTTCACAAATGTGAACATTCTTCTAAGGTAAACATTAGAATTTCTGAGTTTCAGTATTTGAGCATTTTTTAGTTCAACTCAAGTGTGTTTTACCCAGCCAAATTGTTGTTAAGGATCACAAAATATTTTCAAACATGCACTGTCTCTATTGTTCTTAGAGAAGCATTCATTTCAACCAGGCTTTCAAACGTCTTTGCATAAAAGTTTGCAAAGTATTCTCTTATGATTCATTTTGTTTTCCTTTGTCAAATTTTCTTCAGGGATAAAAACCATATGATCATTTCAATAGATGCCAAATAGGCACTTGATAAAATTTAATTCTGAATAAAAGAAACAAATAACTCATCAAAATAGGAATGGATGAATATTTTCTTAAGATTAGTTTAAACAAAAGAACATAAATTATAAAACATTAAATGATTTTCATTAAAATCATGGACATTTGCCATCTATATTATTTAACATTTTTCTGTTTTGGCAAATGCTCTTAGACCTAAGAAATAAATAAACAGAAATAAGAAAAAAAGCAGTGGCAAAATACTGTGTATCAAGAAAATCTGAGAGAATCAAACTAAAGAAACTGCTCAAAATGTTAACGGAATATAAGGTAGCTCATTATATAATTAATTTAAAGACAATACAGAATATGAAGGAAAAAGAGATCTTAATTGTCACAATAGTGAATAACAAAGATATGTAGGAAAAAATTAACAATATTACAAAATATGCAAAAGGCCAATGTAAAATTAACACTAAAAATCTACCAAAAGACATACAAGAAGATTTATGTAAATCTGTACTTTATTTTTGAATAGGAAAATTCAAAAAGATGTTATTTTCTCTACATTTATTTTAAAATAAATACAAACTAGAAATAAAGATATCCTTATTGGAATTTGACAAAACGACAGTCAAGTCCATCTGGAAAAATAAACTGTAAGAACAACCAGAAGATTACAAGAAGAATTGCAAGTCAAGATAATAACCAAAGCTGTCGAGAGCTGAAAAAGAAATACATTTTAGAAATGAATGAAGATTCCAGAAGTAAACTAAAATTCATATAAACACCTAGTACTTAAAAATGAAGCATTGCAAATTATAAGAAAGTATATAATAAATAGCCAATTTACTTAACCAACAAAAAAACCCAAAATATTTAAAAATTAAGAATTGGACAAAGAATATAAATAAGAATTTTATAGAAAAATAAATACAAATGGCAAACATAAAATCAAATATTATGATTATATTATTCATAATCAAAAAGTCAAATAAAATGAGATGTTACTTCTCATGAATCTGATGGCAGCATTTTCAGCATTTGCTCACACTCGATGTTGATCAGGGTGAGTGGAAGCAAGAACTCAGGCTAGGCAGTGGGTAGGAAAGTAAATCTATACATTATGTTTTAAGGAAATATTTGGCAATATTTCTCAAAAGAAATTTAGAAAAGCACATACCCTTTAATTTAGCAGCCCCCACTACTAGAAATTTCCCCTCTGAATAAATTTCTCAGAAATATGTAAATTTATGTGTACAAGGTTGTTCATTGCAGTTTTGTTATTATAAAATCCTGAGAAAAAATTAAGTGTCCATTTTTAGGGGTCAGGTTAAAAAATTAAAGTACGTTTATACAACGGAACATGTCTGAATCATTACAGAGAATGAGGCAGACCTATAATTGTACATGTGAAAAGAGCTTTGAGATGTATTATTTAGTAAAAAAAAAAAAAAAGAGAGAGAGAGAGAAAGATCACATATATAGCATAATTCCTTTTTGTAAATAGTTAGAGCTTTTGACACTGGTATAGAGATAGAAAAAGATAAAGAGAACAATTTAGGCTAATTTAGGCATATAAGAATTCCCTGAGGGACACATGAGAATATTTAATGATGGGATATCAGAAGGAGAAGAAGCATTTTTGTTCCCATTTGATGCCTTTTGTCCTGTTTGCATTTTTAACAATGCTCATGTGTAAAGATTATAGATATTAACCAGTCTGTGTGGTTCCCCAACCACACCAGTCTTTCCATCAGCTTCTGCTCTTCTTTTTTCGCCTGTTAGGAGAGTACACCTCTATCATTTTCATGGCCTTTTCTTTGGTTTTGACATCACTGCTAGGTAAAAGCTGCATAGAAGAAAGGTAGAGAAGATCAGGCCGCACTTCTGTTACCAATGCTAGCAGTCACTGACATTTACTCAGTGCTAATTATGCTGAGCAATTACAGGACAGTCTCAGTTCCTGCTCACAGGAGCCCATGGGACTGGTACTAATTTTAAGTCCATTTAACAAAAGAATTCCACCATCCGAGACAACATGGATATACCTGGAAGACATTATGTGAAGAGAAATAAGTCAATCACAGAAGGAAAAATACTGCGTGATTTCTCTTAAATGAGGCATCTAAAATAGTCAGAGTAGATGATAGAATGATTGTTACCAGGGGATGGGGGGCGAGGAGGGGGCGAGGTGTTGTTCAGTGAGTGTCAAGTAACAGTTATGCAAGATGAGTAAGTTTCAGAGATCTACCATACAATGTCGTGCCTACAGTTAACAATAAGGTATTGTGAACTTAAAAATCTGTTAGGAGGGTTGATCTCATGTCGAGTGTTCCAACCACAAAGGAAGGAAAGGAAGGAAGGAAGGAAGGAAGGAAGGAAGGAAGGAAGGAAGGAAGGAAGGAAGGAAGGAAGAGAGGAGAGAGAAGAGAGAGAGAGAAGAAAGAGAACAAAGAGAGAGACACAAGGAAACTTTTGGAAGTGACAGCTATGTTTATTACCTGGATTGTGGTAATGGTAACACAAGTGTATGCATATATCCAAATTCACCAAGTTGTATACATTAATTTTATGCAGTTTTTCTATACTAATTATACATCAATAAACCGGGGGTGGGGGGAGGGGGCGGAGGGAGAATAGACTGAGGATTATAGAGATGTAGTTACATGCCTAGGCTCTACCTATCTAAAAAGAAGCCAAGTCAAGGGTGCAATGCCTGATGTGCCTAACTAACCCCAGCAAGAGCTTTTGAGGCCTTTGCACTATCTCCACTGTACTCTTCAGAGCACGCCTCAGCTTTGGTGTTCTTTGGTCCCAGGCAAGCCACCATTTATGAATTCTTTTCTTGGTGGGGATATGTGTTTCGGGTTCCAAATACTGACTCAGGTGGACTTTGAAAAATACAACTCCCAAATAGGCTGAGGACCATCTGAACTTAATGTTCTTTTGTTTTCAATAATACATGTACAGTAGGAGTTCCTTAAGTACCTCTCTGTCCCTTGATTGCTTTCCCCAAATAATTTCTGTTTGCTCAATTTTATAGTCATCAGGATTATTTTTGGTACTTTCAAGGTGTATTTTTGCTTCAGTTCAGTTACTAAGTTCTGACGTGATGACATGGTGACTCTTACAGCTACACACAGTCCCAGGCAAGTCGCTACTTTTTTCTCACAATGGCTATGTTGGCTCGGACAGCAAATGTAAAATAATGAGCTAGAAGTTTATGTCGATCATAAAGTTTAGCCTACATATTCATCAGACTCTTTGAACAGAAATTAAAGGGGACTTTTCTATAGTTTATAAATTTTGCCTGATTGTGTTCTTCCCTCCTCTTTATCTTTATACTCTCTTTCTTAAACTCTTTCTACCCTTCTCTAAATCCAGAAGCTGAAAGGAACATTGACAAGACCAGTTGCAATCTTCTCTCCTAATAGTAATAGTGATGATAATAATAATAATAATTACTTATTGGATGCCCATTATGAGCCATGCATTGTAGCAGGTACTTTATATTCAGTATCATTTATTTCTCTGCATAGAAGAAAGAGAAGCGTAGGCCTACATGTCTGCTATTAATAATTTTAATTTTAACTGCCATTTTCTGTGTGCTCTGAGGTGGTTCTCTTTACTTCATTTTACAGATGGATAAAAGCTCTAAAAGTTGCACCCAAAGTCATATAAACAGTATCACTGAAATTGAAACCTAGGTCTACCTGACTGCAAGTTTATAATTCTTTTGTGGACTTCTGTTTGAGATAATTTCAACTGGGCCATCTTAGACAGACCAATAGACATAGTAATATCTAGCAAAGTGCTGGCCTTTTTTTCTACTCTATGCTGCCTGTGGTTCTTGTTGGGCCATTGACTTCTGTGGGTTATTAATGGGTCTTCTACCTTCTGGATGGTGAAGCAGAGAGCTTCTTTTTATATCTTCTTGTTTACTGATTAGAAGGGAAATTTACGAGGCTTTGTGACCAATAAGGAAAAGCACTTTCTTCCTTTTGAAAGAAAGAAGACAGGATTGCCTCCATAGGTGGCCCAGTGTTGTCCTTGCCTGCTGGAGTTTCAGCCCTTAGGACCTCTCTCACATATACTATTCCTAAGAAAGACCATTGAAAGCTCCAACTCTGGAGTTCAAGTCAAACAACTCTATCCTGATCTTCATGTTGAATGGAAGGGTACGAAGCTAGACAAGACTAGCTCAAATTCTAGTTACACTGTTTAAGAGTGGTATGACATTAGGCAAGCTACTTTAACTTTTCCAGACTCAGTTTATTTATTAGTATAATAGTGCTAATTATAGTTATAGCATAGACTGTATGATAGGGACTAAATAATAAAGTGTGCAAAGGTTCTTCAAATAAAGGTATTTGCCATTTGATAGAGAAGGCAGATTAATTATGAGAGGAATATTAATTTACTTAAATAAGTTTTCAAACAGATGGGAGAAAAACAAATGTATTGAGGTAGAGACAAAGCACCAGATGACAAAATTTATTTTGGCACTTAGATCTTACATGTTTTACTTTTGGTATAACGTTTCTCATGGGTTTTAGCAATGTACTTATATCATTAGTCACTAAAATTTACTCACATAATGCAAAATGAGACTGTTTAAAGAAGAAGATAAATGAAATCAGTGTTGTAGGAAGAATTAAAATGAAACAGCTTGAGCATTGATGAGTATTAATCAGATTAACATAATGATTGGGAAACACATTATTTTGTTAATGGAAAATGTAACCAAGGCTGCAGAAAGACTGGTAAAAGCTCAGCCATTTAGAACATAAGCCAGCATATTTACAATTGTAAGACATAGACACCTCTCTGTTTGAAGCAGTTATTGAAGGATTCATTGGGATCACGTTTTACAATGTTGTCCAATCTACGAAAACAGACCAAATTGGGAGAAAAACCGACAATCAGAAATATATTTAAATCTACTGATAGTTTGTTATTAAAATGTTTTAATTAAAAAGTAGAACTCGTGGTCCAAGAAGTTTACCAGTTCCTACTCTCGTTTTCAATCCTATTTTCTCTGCAATACTTGCCCCAGTACTTACAGATACAAGAGTCATTAATTACTTACTCCTCAGCCACTAAGAGTTCCTTAACTATCCCAGCCTTACAAATTTGCATATGGTATACAGTTTCTTCCTCCTAAAATATTCACATAAAGAGGGAATGACATGTTTTACAAAAGTGAATTTTTAGTATGAAAAAAGAAACACTGCTGACTTGCCTTTCCAAAAGGCGATACCAAAGCATATTCCCAAAGTATATGCCAATTCTAGTAGGGTAATATTTTCTTCATAATGCGCAAAACCCAAAGAACATACAGGTAAAGATCCACAGATTTGACCACATATAGACTAAAACTTCTATGTAACCCAAAATATCACAATTAAAATGAAAAATAGTGATAATGGAAATTTTTGAAACATATATAAAGACAAGATTAATAATCATAATATATAGAGAGTTCCAATAAAATAATAGAAGAAAAACTAATGACCTGATAGAAAATGTGCAAAGGCTATGAAGACTCAGTGCACAGAGGAAGAAATGACAGATACCCAATAAGCATTTGTGAAGATTCATACAATTTCTGGAAATCAGGAAAATGCAAATTCGAACCATAAAATTATATATTTTTTTGACCACTAGCTTGGAAAATTATAAGATTTTATGCTATTCTGTTACTTCACTGCTCTCTATAAGAAATCCAAATACATAGAGCATTTTGTGAGTTTAGTTTCTGCTGAAAATCATAAGGCTGTATAGGAGGAATCACATCCCACATCACATAGCTTTGACCTCCTTGCCTATTGTTCCTCTCTCCCCCACCTTTCCAGTTTCCTGGTCATCTCATCCTCTACTCCTTTCAAATTTAGATGATGTTATTCCCTACTACGTACACCTAGCTCTTTGGCACATATAACCCAGGCCCCACTCCAAATGCTTCTCCATTAAGTTAACTTTCTTGCCTGCTTTCCTGGCTACTCCCTACCTCACCCAGAACTTCAGTGAGTATATTTTTCTTCATCTTATTGAACATACAGTGGAAATTGGAGGTATTTGTGATTGACTGACTAAAAATACACACACTTAGGCATTTATGGAGGTAACATAGCATAGGGATCAAGAAATAGGAATGGATTAGAAATTTAGCTTATTCACTCTGTGTCCTTGGACAACTTTCTTTAGCCTCTGTCTTGCTTTCTTTGTCTGTACAATCAGATTGACAGCTTTCCTTATGCAACTGCAGTAGGGCATAAACAAAATGATATATGCAACGTGTGCCAAATGCTTAGCACAGCACAGGGGTCACGGTAATCAGGGCCACTGCAGCCATCACCAGACTATCATTCAACATAGCCCTGGGGTAAACTTGGATCTAACCATCTCTACTGCCCCTTTTTGGGTGATGATCAAATAGTCATTCTCTTCAAGAAAAAGGGAAGCTCATGGGTGAGACAGGAAAGAGAAAAATTGCAGCGACATATAACTAACTGCTGAATTCAGCAACAGTCCATAGCAGCTACTTGAAAAAGCTGGTGAAGTACATGCCTTTTCTTGCAGTAACAGAGCAGCTATAAATCAGGACCTCGACCTGAAAAACAGAACATTATAGCCTCTTAGAAAATCATGATTACACGTTATTTTTCCTTATCCATTTAGTTATGTTTTGCCTCTTTATTGGCTCTTAATAATTAATATAGGTAAGAGACGGGTTAAAAGGCTGACTCTTTGCACTTTTGCAGCTGTGTGCATTGATGTTTTATTAGTGCTTTAAGATGGTTCTAGCGCTGTCATCCGAGGGGAAAGTTGCACTATCAAAATTGATAGAGTTATTAAATCATTTCAACTTTAATTCTTCTATTTCCTTATCTGCATAGTGGGGATAAGATACCAGTTTCACAGGGTTGGAGGGAGGGAGGAAGGAAGAAGAGGAGGGAAAACTGGTGAAGTGTATGAGATCTGGGATCTGCACCAGACCTTGGCTCTCTACTTTCTATAGCTTCTTCATTCAGCTAAAATGTTTCTGTTCCATATTTTCTCTTGAGTTTGATAACCTATCAGCTTTGATGACCTCTTGAATGGTTGGCAGTGTTAGGTAACACTTTCTTCTGTTATGATTTTTTTTCCCCCTGAGCTTCCTCACTATTTCATGGAAGTTGGATATAAATCCAAGATGATAAGTTTTGTTAATATTTGTCATAGATTCTTTTTAATTTACTTGAATTTATTTGCTTTTATGGTAATATTTACATGCTAGCAAAGTTGGGTTTCAGTGCAAACATTGCATCTCCTCTCTAGACCTCAAGATAGAATTCAGCATCCCCTCTCCACTTCTGGTAACATCTGCAAACACTTCCTTTTCACAGCACTTATCCCAGAGTCTTCTAGTTGTCAATGAGCCCAGCCTCCCACCAGCTGGGAAGCTCCTCGAGGACAAGAATCATGTATTTTCTCTTTTATCCTTAGTACTTAAGCAGTGCCTAGCACAAGAATGGTGAATAAAGAACCATGGCCAGAATATGTAGGAAATACCAATCAGTGCAGGGCTATCTATGAATTTTTCTTTTGAGTGGAGAAGGAAAACTTAATGATTCTGGGTTTAAATTTCATTCTGCTATTGACTAGTGATGTAATCCTTGCTAAATCATTTAACCTCTTTGCATTAATGTTCTCTGAGATTTCAGGGTAGAGGTAGGGGAAAGAAGGGAAGCAATGAGATTATAAGCAATAATGAAAGACGTTAGCAATATATGTACAATTTAAATGTGTATTCACATAGCTGGACTAGTTTCTCTATAAGAGGTCAGGCAAATTTTCAGAATCACTAAGCATCCTGGTAAGAATGTGCCAAAACACAATGAAAATGCCTGAAAAAGGAACATAATTTATAAGGAAGAGAGTATGATTTTTTAATATGATAGGAGCCATTTGCCATTCTTTATTGTATAAAGTAATAATGGTAAGAATCCTGGTCTTTTCTGCTGACTCTAGCTCCTTAGTCCACACCAGAAATGTAGGTTTCGTTCCTTGGGATTCCACCTTCCCTTTTTGCAGCCTTCCGCAGGACCCCATTTCCACCCCTGGCTCTACCTACCAACATTAAGCTGAGGTTTCCCACATATATTTTTCTAGTCCATTGGGCTACTCCACTTGTATGTTTCTGAGGGAGTTTAAACTCAGTGGATCCCAAATAGAATTAAGTTTCCATCTTCTGAAATCTTTTCTGCCCTTTGTATGCAAGAACATAATATTACTCTCTACCCATTAGCCACATCTAAAATCAAGGATGACCCCAGACTCCTCCCTCACCCTCAGCTTTCACACCGAAAGGGTATCAAATTCTGTTGATTTCTCTTCCTTTAACATCTTATATATCTACTTTCCTCCATCCCTATTGCTACTATTCTGGTTCTGGTCTTTATTACTGTTTTCCTGGATCACTGCTGTATCCTTTATTCTGATCTTCCACTTTCCAGACTCATCTGATCCTGCCCACTCCAGCCATATAACCTGTGTCCTGCATCTCCAATCTGTTTGCCCTGTCTCAGAGGTCTCAATTTCATGGTCTTGAATTTCATGTTTTTGCTTCCAGGGCTCTCTCCACCCTCATGTCCTTACTACTGGTATGTTTGGTAAGCAGTTGCTTATATTTTAGGATTCACTTCCCTTCCTGTAGACCTGCTTATCCTTTCTTATGTATGCCTTCTACAGGTGGGACAAACATGACTAGCCTGTGCCATATTTTATTTGACGTATTTGTTTGTATACCTCTCTTGCTCAAATAGACTAGGAGCTCCTGAAAGAACCGTGACTTATTTATTGTTTTAGTCCACTGTCTAAGTACAGAGCAAAGCATGCAGTGAACATTCAATAAATATTGAATAAATATGGTCTCAGGCTTTTTCACTTACTGTCACTTGGACAAATTATTTAATCCAGCATCAATGCTTTTTTATATTGAAAAATAAGTTTAAAACATCTATAGCACAGTTTTTTTCTGAGAATTAAAGAAAGCCATGTATTCATTAATTTAATACATGGATTAAAATACTCTGATGAACAAAAACATAAATGACCCCTGTTGTCATGGAGCACAACATCTAGTTGGAGAAAATAAAATAATCATAAAAATAAATGTAAAATTAGAACTGTGATCAGTGCTTCAAAACAGAACCACATGGAGCCAGGATAGCCTATGACAGAGCTAACTCACCTGGACAGAGAAGTCAGGGAAGCCTTTCCGGAGGAAGCAATGAGTGAGTAGAGATCACAGTGCATCCAAGGAACTGAAAGAAAGCCAGTGTCCCTGGGAAGCAAGGGGTGAATGCAGAGCAGGAAACAGAGGCAGGTGGAGGCTTCACCATACAGTCCTAACTTGGAAAGACATAATCTCTTGTCTTGATGTTCCCTAATCTTTGATTTCTAAAGAATTAGAGAAAAACGGAGGAAAAAAGATCATTCTGTTTTGCTAAAAACAAAGTGTCAATCCCATTAGACACCTACACATTCTTTACAAAAAAGAAGATGTCCCCTTGGTCTTAAGTCTTTAAAAAATGCAAAGGGCTGGGATTCAGAGTCCAGCATTAAAACATCCTTTGGCTGGGTCAAAGAAGCCATTGTTGACTTTCATTTTATTCCAGAAAGAGATTATTTGGAAGGAGTGCCACCAAGTTAATGGCCCAAGGGAAGAAAGAGCCAGTGGTAGGTACCAATCATAATAGAAGGACGTTTAGACCAAAAAAAAAAAAAAAAACACTAGGTCAGCAGAAACTTAAAAGGACATACTGCTAAAATGGGATTGGGCTCATTCTTGCAGCTTTAGTAAGTACACAGTGTGTTCTGTTTCCAACTGATGAGTAAATATTACTGGTAGAATAGGAAGCGTTGAGGAGTAAAAAGTCCATGGGCCATGATGAAAGACAAACAAACATACAGAAAAAGCAAGCACACTCCCCAGATTTTATACCTCTAAACCAAGAGAAGATGGATGAACCGTTGTACCCGCGATGATGACATCCAGTGTTTGCTCTCCTTTCATAATGTGGCATCAGACAAAGGAGAGTGCAAGGTGAAGATGCTCTTGTGTTGTATGAGCAGAATTCTGATACTGAGGTTCCCCTACAAGGGACCACGTTTGCTCATGCTGACACAGTCAGTCTTCTTAGATGAGAGGCATGTTGCCCCATGATGAACACTTAAATGTCCTCTCCTGTCAGCAATGATAGGTGGATTATTTTTAGTTTGGGAGCTATAACTCAAATAATTTATTGTTATCATAGGACACTGTGGGAGTTTCAGGGTGCCAATTAATCTCATTCCTTCCCTACTGAGTTCTGAACCAATCCCCTCAGGTTCAAGCCTGCACGGTTGCTTTATTTTTAGTAAACCTGGGTTGGAGGACACAGTTTGGACTTGGTGGTGGTAAAATGGGCTGCTTACTCCTCCTGAAAATAGTTTTCCATCTGATCCTCAGCAAAGTCTCCTGCTGGATGAGGGAGAGGAGCAGGTGTGTGGCTCCAAAAAAGTTTCAGAGAGGGTGAGAGGCAGGTCCCTGAGGGCATATTGAAGCTCCTTATCCCCTACCCAGGAGAGGAAGGCTCAGCCTCTTCACTGGGCAGGGGCAGAAGAAGCAGAGAGAAGGGCTAAAGGGCTTTCCTTGCCAAACACTTCCAAGACGAAGGAAGTTACTACTTTATGGACCTTGTCAGAAATGAGGAGAACAGTGGCTCCGCAACTGATGTTTTTCTCACAGCTTTATTGCCTATTTACAGAATGTATAAAATATACATGGAAATAGAAGACCTTGATATTTGTTGTGTAAAATATAAAGTAAAAAGTGTCTTATTTTTGGTCTGGAGATGTATCCTGGAATTTTAGTTCAATTTCTGTTACTATGTGTTCTTAATCTCACTGTGCTTCAGGGTTCTCATCTGTACAATGGAAATAATGAATAGTACATACCTCATGGGGATATTATAAAAAGTGAGTGAGTTGATACCTATAGAGAATTTAGTGACACACAGTAAGCAGTTCATAAGTGTTAGGTGGGCAGGCAGCCATTGCCAGTATAGTTTTGCAGGTGGTTTCTGTTTATTATTGCAACAGTTTCCCCCTGAAATATTAATTCAGTAAAGCAATATAGAAGTTGTTACTTGTCCATCTTTGCCTCTTCAATTAATGAGAAAAAAATGGTATTTCATTTATCAGAAAAAAAATTTTTTAGAGGAGGAACTTGAGATTATGCCATCCTCCTTTGGGGATATTTGTGGGTATTTTGTGAGTTGGCTCTTGGCTGACTTTACCATATACCTACCACTCCTAAAAGCTCAACTCTGGTGGTGATGAAGTAGAGTGACCTAATTTATCTGTGTTGATTGTGGTTTATTCAGAAGGGAAACATTAAGAATACATATATAAATATTAGATGCCAAATGAAAATTACTTGAATTTTATTGACTTCATATGTTTTTATTTGAGACCTTTAGGGGAAAAATAAAAAATTGGACTATTACAAACAGAATTTGATCAGTGCAGAGAGAGACTGCCAAATAGCTTCTTACTCAGTCATATTTTTGGCCTGAGTTATTTGCCTAATTACTTCAGCTCTCTATTTTGCCCATGTTGACACAGCTAAAACAGCAGGTGACACAATTAAAACTGCAGAGGTTGAAACCAACCAACAACCCTCCAGAGCCAAATTACAATAATCTGTATAGTGTTTTATAGATTATAAATCACATTTATACACTTTTTATTCAGAGTTGGTTCCACATTATTCCAAGTGGGATGCAGAATGCTTTGGGAGGGAGGGAATTCAGCAGATTTTAAAGTCATTTAAAAGAAACTCACATTATTTGTTATAAAACAATAAACAGCTGTGTTATCATTAACTCAGCAGTTGTATTATATTTAAACTGTGCTACTTAAGGCACTTAAAGCTTTCCCTTCATTTAAGTGAAACTGGCAGTTCATTATAGATACTCTTTTATCATAGTGTGTATACTAGCCCAAGATTTGTAAATCTGACATTATAGTTATGTATATAGGTTTATCCCAGGCTTTCAATAATGGAGAAATAACAACTCTCTTTTATTAACACAGAAGAAAGAAAAGAAGGCATATAGATAAAAGCTTCAGGTAATCTAAAATTCTCGTTTCAGTCACTATATTCCATCATTCTATTATGATATTTCTTTCTGAAAGTGCGAAAAATGCAGTATCAGAGGATGGGCTGAATATTCACTTTTTTTTGTCTTGTCCTTTTCTTTCATCTTCTTTTGGGTAAGCTGAGATGGTCAAAAGCAAGGTAAATGGAAGAAGAAAGACAGTAAATGAAAAGCCAAGATAAGACAGTCCCTAAATAACTGAAAAATGACAGTGCTCCCACTTACTTTTAACTTAATGTGCTTGTTCCTGTTAAAGCTTAGATATAGAGATACGAGTTGATAACTTCAGGAGACTCTTCAGTTGCTTGAAAAACTACTTCTCACACTTGATTATGGAAAAACTACCTTTCCTGAGACATTGAATGGCTTAATCCAAATGAGAATATTTATCATCTGTAAATTAATATTGTTATTGGATTAAAATGAGTTTTATTTTTTGTGCTGGTTTATTTATCAGAAGTTAGATTTTTGTATCAAGATATATATAATACTTCTTCATTTTTTTTTAGAACCACAACAATAAATTACATGACATAGTACTAGCTTTAGTTTTTTATTAATTAGATTTAATATATCATTTTTACTATAATAAGAAATAAATGATGAAAATGTTTTTTGTAATATAACTAACTAGACATGGTATAGTTTATAGCTAATGAGGTAAAATACCCATATGTCTCATAAATTTATACTTTATTGTCTTTGGTGGTCTTACATGAGAAGCCACTTAAAATACTTAAGGAAAGGATAACTCAATTAAAACCTAACTTATGAACCACTTTAAAGTAAGGAATTATATCCTTAATTAACAAATTTACTACTTTATTAATTTATAGCAAGCCATCTGAAACTCATTTCTCTGAGATTTTACTGTAACATTATTCATTAGAGAGAGAATGCAGTATAAGTTGGGCATAACTTGAACTTCATCCAAGGAAGCTCAATGACTGTTGCACCAAAGAGCTCCATTATCAAGCTGGGCCATTTGCCTGGAGTTCATTCATGGGTATTCTAGAGACATAGCCACAGGGTTTCATAAGTAATACATCTTTCCATTTTTTCTAAGCCCTAAACTTCCCTATATTTAAAATGGAGAAGATATTCCTTTATTGACTAATAAGGATATTGCTAGTGGGTTGCCTAAGTTCTTTGAAAACTTGAGATGTTAAATGATGAAGGACAAGGACTGTTTCTCAGTCTTCTTCATCTTGGGGGATGAGTGTTTTTCATAGCCCAGGAGCTGAAAATGAGTGACCCAAAAGATGCACAGTCATAGTTTTATGATTTAGCATCATGTTACCTAAGGAATCAGCCAGCAGCAAAAATTTCCTCATAGTGTACTTATTTCCCCTTGTAAATCTTGGAGAAGGATAGGAGGGAATTAAGATGTCTTACAACTTAATTTGGAAAGGTGCATACTATTATTTTGACCTCCTTTTGCTTCTCTGGTAGTACTTATATTACCTAACAGAGTGCTGAGCACACTGACAGCATTTAAAAGTACTTGTCGATAAGATGAACAAGGGAGTTAGCATATAATGGGCACATTTGTGAGTAAAAGGGATTAAGGAGGTAAAAAAATTTGTGAGGAATAACATAACTCATTCAGGTTTAAAACCATCTCATGATCTTGCTCTAAAAGATGTAGAAACAACATGATTCATACAGTTTAGTTTTTTAAAAGTCAATTATATGAGATAAAAACTTATAACAGATATCTTGTAGACAAAACATTGGTTAGGTGACCAAAAATTTTTCTGGCAAGTGTGTATGTTCTCAGCTTCCAAATATACAAAGTAATTTTGGTGCTGTTGTCTTCAAACATTCTATTTGTTCAGCTTTTATGAAATTTTTTAGTCTGTATATTATCAGAAGTAATTACAAAAAACAATAGCAATAAATAATGAATAGTTTACTTGAGTCTAAAACAAAATAGTACTTTGAAAATTTAAGTGTAAACATTTTACCTCACTGCGTTTCTTATTGTCCTGCAATTTTAAAAGTATATCATCAAATGACCTGACAAGATTAATTCTTGTGAGAATGTCTTGTCATGTCCGCAAGAGGCATAATTGGAATTGCATATAAACCTTTCATTTATTATAAACATAATTGATCATGAAGCACTTCAGTGAAGATTTCACCATATGGGAGAAGTTACTCCATTCCATTGTTTATTTGAAATTTGTGATGAGAATATTCAAGTAGAAGAATAATCTTTATGACCTCAAGCAACAGTTTGGCATTTTATTATGAACTGTTTTCATGGCTGAAGATACAGCATTCTGTTGATAATGTGCGTCAAACACTGCCATGTGTATGCAGTATGTGGGCGTTTAATAAACACTATTTGATGATAAGATTTAATTTAGGCATGACATTTGATGAATGTTTATGATTCACATCCTTCCATGGTGCTCACAGATGTACTTGGGTTTTAATTTTGTAAAAGTTAAGGAGCCGACTTAGCACCTTAAAAAACAATGCCTGCACTTCTTGTACATAGTTTGGACTGATGGGTTTACCAGCAATTCTTCCTTATTTTTAGTCAACCTGTTTGATGAGAAGCCTGCTGAAGATCCATGAAAAGGCCTATGGTTTTGATGCATTTCACGGCTACAGGTGGCTCTCTATTTCTACTGAGACATGTTGCAAATATGAAACCAAAATATCAGTTGGGGAAAGAGAATGTAAAGGGGTCATCATAAATCCATCAGAGTTATTAGAGACATAATTCAAAATACAGATCTCGTTGATAATGAGTGACTTTGCTGTAAGAAGGAAACCATAACATTACACAATTTTAAGTAAAATATTCAAAGCTAGTAAGCCTTCTGGGAAATAAACCTGGTTTGAAAATCTAAGTCTTTATTTTTAATTTTGAATACCTGCAGCTGATCTAATCACTATAAGTCCCATTAATTTTTGGTTTATAAAAATAAAGGTACATATACACATATATGCATAAAGCTTGACTATAACGTGAAGGTTTTCAGTTATAAATTTGGGGAAAGAACCGTAGAAATGAGTAGAATTCTAAGAATACTGAACTTGCCTTAATACAAACCTGATATATTTCCAGAGCCCAACTATGTAGACAAAAGGAAATCATGCATTAATTGTTGGGATCTCAAGTTCTGTATTGTTTTAGGCTTTTGATTTGTTTATTTGTTCTATTGTGTCCCCCATATGTAGAGTCGAGTATACTAGATAATCTTTTTCTAATGGCTTGGACTTTTCTCATGGCTTTGCTCATTCTGTGTCTCTGCCTGGGGAGGTGGGACCCCTGTCACCTCCTGTTACCACCCATTCATCCACCCAAACACCAACTCCTCTGAGATGCTCCTCCATGTCCCACAAGTCAGAGAGGACTGCTTCCTCCTCTGCATTCCCATAGCAGGTTGTCCTTCCTGTATCTTCTGTTTCATTACGTTTGGTTACAGGTGTAACCAATGTATTATAAACTCCTGGAAGGCAGCAGACTATGTCTTATTTTGGTTTCATGAGAGTGTTTACTGACCCAGTGTGCAGATAGGTTGCCAATGACCACATGGTGAACCAAAGAGGACTTTTTTCCTTCAACCAACCAAGAGGTGCCAAGGCCCTTGATGTTGTCAGGAATCATGTAGACCATTGTGTGGTAAAAAGCAAGAAATAACCCATTTAATCTTCTGTTTAATTTTAATCTTAATGCAAGACAAATCTGAATGGCCAGTCTTATGAAACTGCATTTCCTCATTCTGCTTCTCACCTGTCTTCATGGTGGGATCAATTCTGCAAGGAGCATGGCTTGCTCCTTCAGGGTTCCCAGCAGAGTTCTCATCAATTATTCTGGAATTCTAGAGGCAAAACAACTCCTTTCTGGGGAAAGTGTCCATGAAAACTTTATTTACTTTATAATGAGGTTTACTAGTGAATATTTTCATATTCGTGTTTCTAATATACAGCCTCAGAAATGATTGCTGTGTATTGGTACTGACTTTATTCAGGCACCAAATCAAAAAGTGTCCTTTCTAAAGTGTGTATGTTAATAATGTTTTGAAAAGTTCTTTAATTATTGGAGGGGAGATTACATTGCAAAACGACAAGACTTTATGTAGAAGACTTTCTGGCTACCAATAACTTATTTAACATTTGTTAGATACTCTAGAAAGAAATTCTATTTTTTTTTTGTTATTAATTGTCTTCATCAGTTCAGGCTGCTATAATAAAATGCCATAAAATGAGTGGCTTATAAACAACAGAAACTTAATAGTTCTAGAGGCTTGAAATTTGAAATCAAGATGCTAGCATGGTCAAGTTCTGGTAAGGGCTCTCTTCTGGGTTGTAGACTTCTTGCTGTGTCCTCACATGGTGGAGAACAGAAGGCAGCAAGCTTCTCTTGACTCTTATAAGGGAATTGATCCCATTCATGAAGGCTTCATCTAATTTTAAGCCCCTCCCCAAAACTTCACCTCCTAATACCTTCACATTAGAGGGTTAGAGTTTCAACATGTAGATTGAGGGTGGACACAAACATTCAGTCCATAATAGTAGTGAATGTCTAAAAAAGAATCAAGTAGTATAGCATCATAGTTCAGAGCAACTGCTTTAAAATTCAACTATCCAGGCTCAAATTCCTTTTCAGCAACTTACAGGTGACCAACTTGTCTTGGTTTGTCTAAAACACTCCCAGTTTTAGCACTGAATGCCCTATATCCTGGAAAACCCCTTGGTCTTGGTCACACTAGAAGTGTGATGCCTTGTTCAAGTTGCTTACTTTCTCTAATTCTCAGTTTCCTCATCTGTAAAATGGTGATAATAGTAATGCCTGTTTCAAAGGGTTGTTATAGACCTTAAATGAGTTAATATATGTACAGCTATTAGCACAGTATTTAGCACACAGAGAAGTTAAATAAATCAAGCAATTGCCATTCTATCTCTGTGTGTGTGTGTGTGTGTGTGTGTGTGTGTGTGTGTGTGTGTGTGTGTAAACAGTGAGATACACGGAATTAAATGCAAGGAGTAGAACAGAACCCTGTTAATATGTTAATAACAAATCTCAAGGCTCAAGGCCCTGGTATAATCATTTCATAGCTAAGGCTCCTCTTGCTTATCCTTGAGTCATTGATGGAGTGGAAACTCGGGTGGGGGAATAAGAGCACAGATGATTAGTCCTTTAAATGCAATTCAGGACTCTGTGGTATGTGGGCAAAGACGACAAAACCAAACCAGATCAAGAGCCATGATGCATCTACATTCTTCGATAGGGCCTCACCTCAGTTATCTCTAGTTGTCCAGCCCAAGTGAGGGCAGGACAGATGATCTAAATTCTGATTTTAGTCACTGGGCCACACCACACTTTGGAAGAACTGTCATATAAGATATAGCTGCTATAAGTTCATATCTTTGTGTTACCAAAGAAAAGGGAATTCTTCAGATAGTTGATGAATCCTACTTTGTAAACATAGGCATTCAAAAAAATGTATTGAACTTTTACTAAGTGCTAAGTACTGTGATAGGGATGCAGAGACAATAGGACCCCTCTTGCTCTCAGGTATCTCCTAGGTTAGTGTGACTGTTAGGCAAGGTGGACAGCCCTTCAGTAACATTTGTGACAAGCTGGTTAACTGATGCATCTGTCTTTTCACACGAAGGTGACAACTATGGCACATTTAAGATCAGTACTCCAGTAAGGGCCTATCTGGGGCTTGTAGATAGGTGTCTATTATTTGCATCCTGATGCATGGACAAGGGTAAGAAGGACCAAGCAGTCAAAACATAGAGAAGGGGAAAGAAGTGAAAGAAGGTATCATAAGGAAACAAAAAAGTGGCATATTGCCTCTTCTTCTCCTTTAGGTCTCAGCTGAAATATCACCTCTTTAAGTGGCCTGACCATCTTATCTAAAGTAACTCAAACCTCACTGATAACGTTTTATTTTTTCTCTTATCCACTTGTTTGTTTCCTTCAGAGCACATATTATAATGGTCAGCAATTTTATTTGTCTTCTATATTAGAATATAGCCAAAGGTACGATAAGACAGAATGGTTCAAATAAGCAAGTTTATTTCTCTCTTATTTAATAGTCCAGAGGCAGGCGAGCAGCCAGGTAAAAGTCAGTTCCAGGGAGTCATCCAGGGCTCTCGATTCCTTCTGTCTGGTATCCCACCAACCCCTTGAGCGCTGCTGTCATCTGCATTGTTAAAGCTGGCTCAGAGACCGTGTTCTGGGCTAGCTCATGGGAAGGTCAGAGAAAGAGTAGAGGGCAATCAGCTTCTTTAAGGATAGTATTCAGAAGCAGTACACCTCACTTTCACACATCCCTATCATGTATTCATACCTAAGGGGACATTGGGAAGGGTATGTAATCTTCAGCAGGGTGACCATAGGCTATCTATGTGAATAGGATAATATATTTACATATATTTTAACATATATTAAATATTATATATAATATATATATTATAACAGATATATATTCATATATACTATATACACTATACTATATATGTGTATATATACTATGTATGTATAATTACTGTATATATGTATATATATGTACATATGTATATATGTGTACATACTGTATACATGTACACATGTATACTCTATTTACTATATGAAGGCCATGCTTTCACTTAGGTATATAGAGAACTGCTTTATATTTTTAAAAGTCGGTATTCCATAAAATGAATGTTCTAAAATTCATTTAAGCATTCCCTTTCTGTTGGACATTTATATTGTCACCAGTTCTTTTGTTATTATAAATAACGTTGCAATGTACTTCCTTGGAGTACATAACATTTTAATGAGACCACTGAGGCTCAGGAATGTAAATATTGTTAAATGTCTTTTTACTTTACTACATAGTTATCTGAAAATGTCCTAGTAAAATGCTCTTCTCTGACATGTCAAATTGGAAGAAAGTGGAAAACGTAGCAAAGGGCAGGATTCAACAATACAGTGGCTAAGAAAAAGAGTGCTTCCCACAAATGCTATAAATTATAGTGACCATACACCAGGCTTTGGAGTTAAGTAAAGCCTGGAGCTCTAGGCTCCAGATAGAATAGCTCTCAAAGAGATTGGAGATGGGTCCCAAAGTAAGTCCTTTTACTCCGGAAGTGCCTGGTTAGGAAAATTTCACAGAGCTGAAAGAATTTAAGCTCAATTCAAGGATATGGAGGATTTGCGTAGGCTAAAGAATAGGTAATTAATTTCCAAAGACAGAGGGTTGATGCTTTGATGTTCAGCCCAATAACTTCAGAGAGTTATTTGTATTTCTATATATTCCATTTAAACTTTGAACACCATCTCACAGCTGGAATTTAAATATGTTCCTCAACACTAAGTGGCTTTCAAAATTAAAGCTTCTTGAAAACAGCCATTGGAAAGAAATCAGAGAATCAGGTTTTCCCCTTCCTGAGTGTGCGGAAACAGGCCAACATCAATAAACTTTCATTCTATTTCTGTTTTTATTATTTTTGCTCCAAACTCATATATGTTATTCAATATATTATTTTTTATTTACCTTGAGGTTGTTAATGCAGATTCTCTTATATTTTGAGAAGAAGCCAAGGATTAAAACAGAGCTATCCAGTTGCCTGTTAGCTACTGGTCATTGTTTGTCAGTTGACCCCAAAGAGGCCTGCTTTTTGAAATGAACCCCTTTAAGTAAATTCTTTAATATCTCAGATTTCTTCTCTGAAAGGCAAGATGAATAATTTCAATATTATTTCCTAACATATTTTTATATCCTATACATGATCTTTTCTTCCTGACTAAAAGAAATGAAAGAAAACTTAAAATTTATTAAATACCTGCTTTGTGCCTGCCAGTCACCATGCTAGGTCTCAATCAATGGTTTAAAGTCTCAATTATGGCAATTCATAAATATGTGGATTCTTGTCTCCCACCACCTCTATGAAACCCTCACACTGGCTCCATAATCCCAGCCATCCCTTCTGGCCTGAGTTCCCACTGCTTCCCAAGCTCTCCTGTTGAAGTTGAGATATTTTGCTACTCATTATTTTGCCTTTGCCTTTAATATTATTTCTGTCCCTAAAATAACTTTCTACTGTTTCCTTTTGCCTCCCTAAAATCATACCTATTTTCAAAGCCACAGTGCAAGCAACCCTACCTCACAATAGAAACACTTCTCCAAATTTCTAGAAAAACAATGTGTTTTTGTAAAAACACATTGTATTGATCATTCATGTAGGTAGATTATACTAGAATGTGCGGTTGATTGAAATTTTGCATTGATGTCAGAAATTATGCATGTTTTGAACTTATTGCTTATTATTTACTGTCCTCTTTCTTCCTGGGGTTAAAAAGAAAGAAAACGGGAAGAAAAAAAATCTTGATATAGTTTTCTGACCGAACACTCAGAGCCACTTGGATCAATACTTCCAAATTCTAGTACGTCAACTACTGAGTTATTGTCCTGCTTTAAACACACAGTTTACCTCGGCCCATAGATCAGATATCTCAGAGGAGCAAAATGAATGCTGTTATTGATAAAGGACATTAATCTTTATTGTCACTTTTCTTGATTAGTATGGCAATTTCTGGAGTTTATTTTCTGTATACCTAGCAAAATAAATTTTTACATATACAGTATTTAGATCTTGCCTGAATGTGAGAGAAAAAGTGTGTGTGTGTGTGTGTGTGTGTGTGTGTGTGTGTGTGTGTGTTTTAAGTTAAAGAGTTTACTTTGAGTCAACCAAGTGATGTGCCCTGAATTCCAGTTTTATGCTAATTTGTCTCAATATGTCATTCATCTGTTTATGTTTTTGAAACCTGTATTCCAACATGAGATTGTGTTTGAGATTAGCAATGCTCAAAACCTAAAATTAAATTTCAAATAATTCATGACTAGCAGAACACAGGAATTGGATTTTGAAAACATGAGGAGGAGGCATACTGTACAAAGGCAAAATGGTGACTAAGGATAATTGCATTTCAAAATAAAAACATTTTCTTTTGTCCATGTACCTCAAAAAGGTGTTCAGCCTATGAGTTTTTGATATCCACTTTGATGTACTCTTAATAAGATATAAGTCCTAGAACCCAGGACTTTTCTGCTATAACTTAACACTTTATATAAGAAATGAACATTGATCAGCCATTGAATCTACTTTGTGCAGAGATGTTTTTTTCCTGCTCTACTGTATCATTAGCTGTGACATGATTCTAAATTCATATCCATCTAGCTTTGCTTGAGAAGCTAGCCACAAATTAAAGGAAACTGACTAGTTTCCTTTAATTCTCACAGCAATTCTGAGAACAGTGCTAATAGCATCTGCTTTGGATGCCCGAAATCTAAGTTCAGGTTTTGTCATTTTTGGCTGTGTTCCTTAGAGCAAGTTTCTTTCAGCTTTAGCTCCTATATCAATAACATGGGTGTGGTTAATGCCTCATAGACTATTTAAGCTTAAAATGAAATAATCCATTCAGTTATCTAATTTAGTACACAGTAGTAAGCATATAACTTAAATGCTAGGTATTATCTTCCTTTTGCAAGTGAGGAAACTGGGATTTCCTGAGAGTTTAATAACTTAGAAAAGGTCAGTAACTTGATGGGGATGGAACTCCAAGTTCTCTGATGCCTGTAGTTTTTCTATTGCAGAATGCCACACTGGATACACAGCACATCACACACCATATCATGCCACCAACAGAATTATCCCTCAATTCATCCTTCTTTATGTACCTCCCAAAACATATCACTTTACGTAACATTGTTTTAGGTCTTAGTGACCTATGTTCAATTCCAACACTGGCACAAAAGCCAGGACTTTCAGCAGAAGATGCGTGCCTCCTGAACAGGACTGTGTCCACCAGAGAATGGACATTTTTGTTAAGACACCATATGCACTGGTGGCAGCCCTACAAGGATGGCCCTGTGATGTGTGGCCATAGATTTTCCTTTATAAAACACAATCAATAGGTGATTGGATAAAGAAGTTATGGTTCATATATGTAATGGAATATTACTCAGCCATTAAAAAAATGAAATCCTACTATTTACAATGATGTGGATGAACCTAGAGGTGGTTATGCTGGGTGAAATAAGTCAGACAGAGAAAGATAAATACCATGTGATTTCACTAATATGCAGAATCTTAGGAACAAAAAGAACAAAGTAATCAAAAACAGACTCACAAATATAGAGGACAATCTGATGACAGACAGAAAAGAATGGGGGTTGGGGGCTGGGAGAATGGAGTGAAAGGTTAAAGAGGTGTGAATTAGTAGTTGATAAATGGTCATGGGGTTGGGGAGCATGGCATAGGGAATGCAGTCAGCACTAATGTAATGGTTAGGTGGAGAGCCTGAGGAGAAAAAGCAATTGGAGGATCATTTTATAAACTATATAAATGTATAACCAATGTATTATGTGCTTGAAATTAATAAAATAAAATGAAATAAAAAAAATTCTAATGAGAAACTCTAACTCTAGCTTTAGCTTGATTGTGTGAATTACTCCAGACCAAGGTAAATTCTCTTTCTAGTATCTTATTCAGTCTGTTCTGATAGATGCAAGTCTTAAACAATTATGAAAATACTTTGCATATGATTTTAATGTCTTTCAAATTTATGAAATACACCAAGTGCTGTGCCAAAAAGTACATTTTTGAATTATACAGTTTGGAAAAAAACCCAACTTATCTCCCTACATGTTTTAGTTGCCCTCAAATGCAACTAATATACGGGGCAACAAATATAAAAGTTCATGAGCCCCAAAAGAATGGTCACAGCCCTTGGAGTGGAGATGAGGGAGAAAGCATTGGAGAATGGGTTATAGGGGGAGACTTCCTAGAGGAGATAAGACATCACCGGAGACTTTAATCTGGATTTAGAGAGAAGTGAAAGAGACTTTACTTGAGGGAAAGAGCTTGAGCCAAAGCATGGAAGTTGAAAATCAAATGTTTGTGGGCTTGAACAGTGTGTTTCTTTAGCAGCCTAAGAAATAAAATTATAAAGGCAGACGAGGACCTCATTGATAAGGATCCTGAATTCTAAGCCAATGGATGAGCAAAAATTGTCACCAAAGGCTCTAGAATAAAGAAATGACATGGTAAAAGTGGCATTTTCGGGAGACAAATATACCAGCCACGTGCAAGGTAGCACACAGAAGAGGTGAGGCTGGAAGTCAGAGAACACTTCAGGAATTTATCGTAATCATTTAAGTAGAAGGTGATAACGGTCTAGCATAGAAGGGTAAAGTTCCTTTAAAAGGAATTGTAAAGATTAGCTAGATGATTCTGTGTAGGATAAGGGTGCAAAGGACCATTAAAGTACCAACAGAAATTTATAGTACACATTTTATTTATTTATTTATTTGTTTGTTTGTTTGTTTGTTTGTTTTGTTACTATCCATATATGCATAGCATTGAGAAAATGTGACCAAGAACAATTATTATTTTTTTTTGTTTGGAAATCAGCAAAATTCTATCAACAAATGATCAATAGATTGAGATAGCTCTTGCTTTTATTCCAAATTCTTTGCATGGCAGAGGTACCATAGACCTTCCTCTGTACTGAAAACATTAAGAGTAGAGTGCATCTAAATTAATTGAATGGCTTAGGTAGTGGAGATGGTTGTGTAATTCTGTGAATATATCAAAACTGCTGAATTGTATACTTTGAGTGAATTTTATGGCTTGTGAATTACAAAACAATAAAGTTGTTATTTTAAAAAAGCAATGAGACTCTATGTAGGGTTTAAAGGACATTTTCTTAATATCTAAGTAAATCTTAAATATTTACCTCCTCCTTCCCACCCCACAAGACTGACCCCCAAAGAAAGCCATAGAATCACATTTTACTTTTGGACAGCAGGCAAAAAATATCTTACACTTCCAGGCTCATTAGGACTTATGCTCCCATTCCATCTCAGCACTCTGCTGCTGATGCTTTCCAAGGTACTGTTGGGAATTGTCAAAGAAACTAAGATAGCAGTTTGTCTGCCAGGCCAGGTTATTTTCTCTAACAGAATTTTCAGCTAAAGTGAAAACTCTACAGGCAGTGTAAGCCCCAGCTCTTCAGAGGGGGAAAGAAAACCCCAAAACTTGCCAAATCGTTTTTTATTAAACATTAACCTTGCAATTTCAACAGCTAAATTCATTATTCAGGCAGGCAAGTTTTAAATAAGGCAGCGAGCTGGGGGAAAGAAAGAGTATTTTCTCATATTCGTAACCCCCTGAGCACATCATCAGCTTTGGCTTATAGTCTTTGCTAGAGAATGCAGTCTCATTTTTTTTTTTACTCTATTAACTAATAATATAGATAACATTTTAAAGAATGAGTGTGCCTGGGTTTCTCAACACCCATTTGTCATGTTAAATCACAGGCCACTTAATTTCAGAAGGAGAATGTGACATAGAGGCTCCTGGAGCTTTTCTGGCATATCCATCCATCCTAGATGGCTCTATTGTCAAATGTGTCACAGACTCTATCCTGTGGGCCTGCTGATTTCTTAGTACTCAGAAAAGACGAGTGGGAGTTTCAGGGAGAATGTCTCACAGCTTAACCTCTGTGTAGGATATTGTCATCCATCACATGGGCAGCCCAAGGGCAGATGACTCTGGAAGAAGGGAATGCAGATTGACTTTGGGTCACTGTTTCTGGTCTTTAATTCTTGAATTTTAATGTGCATCTCTCTCCTCACTCCCACTATCCTTCTAGTTTTTTATATTATTATTATGCCTCCCTTTTAAAAAGTATTTCTTAATTTAATGGGACCAGTGTCCCCTATGCCTGTTAGTATGGGCTCTATTCAAACAATAATTGGTGTTTTTTTTTTTTTTTTTAATCCAGATATTTCTCTAATGGAGCATATCAACATATGTGCTAAGAAAACCTTTTGGTATAATCAGTCTGTCTTTTTTTTTTCCTTATCTTTTTTTAAAAGAATTAATTAATTTTTTATGGTGACATTGATTAACAAAATCTAATAAGTTTCAGCTGTACCTTTTAACAGTAAGGCATATATATATATATATATATATATATATATATATATATATATATATATATATATATTTATTTATTTATTTACATTGTGTGTTCACCTCCCATAGTTAGGTTTCTTTCTGTCACCATAAATTTGACCCCTTTTACCCTGTCTACCTCCCTCCTCCCCCTTTCCCCTTCCCCTCTACCTTCTGGTAACCACTAGTTTATTATCCATGTCCATGAATCTCTGTTTGTTTGTCCTCTTCATTTGTTGCTTTTAGGTTTATCCCACATATAAGTGATATCATTCTTTCTTTATGGCATTTGCTAGGTTTCCATTTCAGAGCAGTAGGGCTTTATTGAGTTCTGAAAGTGTCATCTTAAACTATGGACCTCTTATCTCTACCTTGAGGAGTTAGAATGGACTCCATCCACAAGGGAGAAGGCTCATCCATGGGTATTAAACACTGTCATTTTTTTTCTGTCTATTGTGTTGGTAAATTAAACTTTTCATACTTGAGTCAGTCATTACTACGATTGTGACAGGATCTATGTCAGTTGCATCACTAGAAAGTACTTAACAAACAACCATAAGCTCATGGAGCTCTGCAGACAGCTGTGACCTTGTACACTAGGGACTTGAGCATCCAAGGCAGACCCCAAAGGACAGCATGAGTGTGGATTGGTTACATTTAATTAGTTATAAAGTATCAAATTAATAAGTAGATGATACGTTGCAAATGGTGAGTGTCCTCCCTGCAAAATAGAGGTAAGAATAAAATCTACAGCTTTCATTTATTGTGTACTGTGTGTATCATCTCATTTAATCTTTATAACAGCCAAATAAGACAAGAACCATTATTGCTCCCATTTTAAAAATGAGTAAACTGAGGCTCAGAGAAGCTATCTTGCCCAGAGTGTCACAACTCACAGCCTAAATACAAACTTAAGCTGTAGGCCACCAATCAAATGATCTCAATTCTGTGAGGATTAGTCAGAATTGAGAACTAGGATTCTAGGATTGAAACTGTTCTTGGGGAAAGTAAAACCATCTTCAGCAAGTCATCTTTATCATCTCATTCCTTAGGATTGCCAGAGAATTAAAAAAAAAATAAAGCATCCTTAATGAGATTACTGAATTTCCCTAGTTTATGATTAGTATTTCTGATCTAGGACATTGGTGGTTACAAAAGCCTGATTTTATCACCACATGTGATTCAATGGCAATAGTTTGAGCTTATTTTCATCTTTCTTCCACTTAGCTTTTGACTAGAAATAGTGATATCTATGGATCCCTCGATTTTTATTATAAGTACTTTCCTGAAAAGTTACTCGCAAATGAAAATTTGAAAATCAGTCTTATTTTAAATTCATCCAGGTAACTGAATTTGCTTTGCTCTCCTGTCCAGTCACCTCCTGAGAGTTCATCTGTGAGTGCACCCAGGATATATCTGCTGCCACACGAATCAGACTTCTAGATGACCATGGAAACATTCAGAGAGAAAGAAGTCAGATGTTCCAAAGAATATTTGGTTATATAAAGAAAGTAGTAATTTCTAGTCTAGCCAAGGAAAGCACTTTTATTTATTGAATTTTTATTTAACGACATAACAACATTGGTTCCTACCTGGGGTAACTGGCTTATCCTCTCTTTCTTGCTTCCCACATCTGGCAGCTCTGCAGGAAGCACTGACAAGAATTAATGGGCTTTCCTGAGCCTGAGGCTCAGTTCTGCTTCCCAGGCCCAGCAATCTCACAGGACTTTGCTCTTGTATAATGTACTGTCTAGAAGGACTTTCTATTTTCAAGAGTTCTAACTGATAGGCACCCTGTAATGTAAGTACATTTTCAAATTCAATAAGTTAGAACCTTGAGAATCTTTCAGGGTATTTAGTTCAACTTAAGAAAAAGTGGACATGGCCACATTCAAAGTATTTAGGTTATTTGTTGCTTTTCTGAGAGTTCTGACATGGTCCTATTGAAATGTGTAATTTGCACAAGTCACTTGTTCCTCTTACTCTAGTTGGTGATATTTGAAGAGTATGGCAAAGGGGTCCTTTGCATTTCATGCTGTGCTCTCTGAAGATGACAGAGATGGCATGATAAGAATTTCAGGGATGGGAATTCCTCCTGATTGATTCTATTTATAGACTCTCTAATAATGTAGATGTACTCTAGATTCTATTCCCTCAATTATTACCATACATCTGAGAAGCTCCTGTATGCTGTGGTCTCACTTTGAGGAAAATGATATTGTGTTTTACAGGTAAGGACAAAGTAAAGGAAGTTGTGTCTGACTACAGTGGCAGCTGATCAGTACAAAATTATAAAAAATTGGAAAGGACTTCTATAGCTCATCCAACTTTCCACCAAAAGCTGGTTCCTGCCTTGACAGATGCTAAGCCCTCTGTCTATTTGATTGACCACCTGGATCAAAACACTCGTTTCTGAGATGCAGCTCTGTCTCCTTCTTGGATAACTTAAATTCTGTTCTTTCACTTGATAGATTAAAAACACCCTCTTTGTAACTTGCATTAATTAGTACTGGTTTGTTCTCAATAGCTGCATAGAATAAGTCCATTGATTGATCGATTGGTCCAATCATTTGTTTATTAATTTTGTATTGGGTGCCTACTATGTACAATATAGTATGCAAGCCATGAGCCTCAAACTCCAAGAGCTGACAAGTTACTATGTGATAACATGGATATAGAGAAGTCGTATGCCACATGAGCAGTATAATGAAGAGCTGTATGAAGAAGAGGGAGAACACTAGAAAGGGGTCAGTGGTCAGCAAATTTATCATGAAGAAAGCTGCTTAACTTTAATGACTTGAGGTTAAAAGGTGGAGATTGGAAGGATAAAGTGTTGAAGTAGTGATGGGTAGTTTATATTAACCAGAGCTCAGAGTCTGAATTGGAGAGTGAAAGACAGGGTTCAAAAAGCTAGTGGAGTTAGTGCCTCTTTCTGCCTGTAAGATTTTAGATGAGTTACTTAGTCTCTCTGTTCTTCAGTTTCCTCATCATAAAGTGAGGCTAATAATAGTACCAATCTCCTAGGATTGCTTTGATGATTAAATGAGTCAATATTAGTAAAAAACTATGGAACTATGTTTAACAATGAGTCAATATTAGTAAAAAACTATGGAACTATGTTTAACACATATTTGGAACCATGTTTAACACAAAGCAAGCACTCAAATATTAGCTATTACTATTATAGTACTGCTACTACTTTTATTACTTTTATGAGTTCATGCCCTATTCTAGAATGCTTTGGGTGCATCTTAAGAGCTCTGTGTGTGTGTGTGAGAGAGAGAGAGATGTGTTTGTACATGTGTGTTGATAGAATGGGGTTTAATTTATAAAATAATTGTGAGAATTAGGTAAAATCCATCTGCTTAGCATATACTGCTACCTCAATAAACATTATTTTCTTCCTCTCTGATAGCAGTTTACAGTAAGAAAAATAATAGAGGATTTTCTGCTTCTGCTGGCTACTAATGAACCTTTGGCTGGTTTAAGAATAGAATGAAGGCCAGGTGAAAACATTGACTAGACGAAAATGTGGAAACTTGTTGTGCTCTTAGCACCACAAGTAGCACTAAAAAATTCTTAGTGAGTCATTCTGAATATCTTTGGAAGGCAAAGGATGGGCAGTAGATGAGTGAATGAGGAGTGAGACAAAATGAAGAGGAAACTGAAGGAATCGGGAAGAGCAGCATTAAGGTGATCCACTTGGGGATGAGCCATCAGAAAAGTAGAGTCCCTCTCTCTGAGGACCTTTAAAAAGAGAAGGGATGTTGTCCACCTAGGTGGATCAGGAGGAAAGGGCCGAACTAGAGGGTCTCTGGAGTCTCGAAGGACAGCCCCTCTCCCAAGTCACTTTCCTATTGTACTCCCAAGCCACTTTCCTATTAGCCCTAGATATCTACCTCTGCTTCAAGAGTCTTGAGTAATCCAAAGACAGCATCTGTTGAATAACACTGAGTGAGGCCAAGTCACTGTGTATTGAGATAGTAGATATTGAATATCAGTTTTCTAGTCCTCTGGGATCTGTCTCCAACTTCTCTGGGCGTGACAGCTCACGCGAGCCTCTATGGTCTGCTGCTGGGGAAATACCAGTGCCGTGGGCTATTGGGGAGACAAGGAACATGAACATGCCAGTGCTGTGAGGGAACTGTCAGGTCTGGGGGAGAAAGGATGGCGTGTCTTCACAGGGCAGGTGTGGGCAGTGGTTTAGGCAGAAGGGAGAATGAAGCCTGGAGCCCACTCACCGTCTGCTGCTGTTTTGCTTCCTAGGGGCAGCAGATGTCTCCAGTGCCATAGATCATCCCTTTTCAACAGCATCCAAAGGTGGAGAGAAAGCGTGTTATACGTCTCTGATTTCCAACATCTGTTACCCACCTCAGGAGGAGTCTACATATTTCACAGGAATTCTTCAACAGGAAAATGGCCAAGTCACTGCGTCAGAGACCCCTGAGGAACTGAGCACCCCCGGGCCCTCCTTACCAGATGTGCCTGGGACAGAGCTTCGTGGCTTATTTAGTTCTGATTCTGGAATAGAGATGACTCCTGCAGAGTCCATCGAAGTGAGCAAGATCTTAGCAGACCCCCTGGACCAGATGAAAGCAGAAGCCTACAAATACATTGACATAACCAGGCCAGAGGAGGTGAAATATCAGGAGCAGAGTCACCCCAAGTTGGAAGAGAAAGACTTGGATTTTAAGAATAAGGACACTGAAATTGCAACAGAATCTGAAAAGGTCTGTGAACAGGAGAAACCAGTTCCTGTGGAGGGAAAAATTCTCAAGGACCATTTATTTGAAGAATCACCATTTGCACCTTATATAGATGATCTCTCTGAAGAGCAGCACAGGGTGCCGCTGATCTCTGCCCCTGTCAAAATCACACTGACTGAGATTGAGCCTTCTGTCGAAACTGCTACCCAAGAAACAACCCCCGAAAAGCAAGATATCTGTCTGAAACCAAGTCCTGATACAGTTCCAACTGTCACTGTCTCAGAGCCTGAGGATGACAGCCCAGGATCCGTCACTCCTCCATCTTCTGGGACAGGTAAGGAAACTGGTGTCCCTGGCTTGGAAGAAAAACCAGCACATGGAAATCTGAATATTGAGGAATAAAGATTTGCATTCAAAATACCAGAGGGTCCCATTAAGTCTTAGCTTAACTGATTTAATTGACATACAACTTTTTCAGTCTTGTGCCCATTGTACAAAGGTTGAGATTGGGGATATTCCTTAAAGTCAGGTTTGCTTTGTCAAGTTTCTTTCTTCTATTGAGAGGAGAGGTATGGATGACAGACTGGCAACATTAAAATTCTCATGTGGGCTTACCGTTCAGAGCAGAGAAGGAGGTGTCTCCTGCTTCTAGGGTAGTTTTCCTCCCGGACTGCCTACAGGCATCATGGAGAAAGCACCACCCTGTTTTCCAGAGATCAGCTGGATCACCTTGGGCAGGACGTTTGCATTCCTGGCCCCAGTTTCAAGTCTGTAATGAAGTGGGGGGTGTCTTCAGGATCTTTGGAGGGGCAAGGGCAGAGAAAGGTAACTTAATCAAAGGGTACTTTAACCTCGCTTTTTATTTAAGTATCATCTTTTTTATCTGTTTAGTTTATTGAAGATCTGCGTACAATTTTATTTTTTAAACCAAAAGTTTATTTAATTAGAATTTTTAAAAGTCTGACATTCAGTAGGCTGTAATTTTATTCAACTTGAACGTTCTACTACTCTGACTCAAGGCAGGGTGTTAAAACACACTTAGTGTATCCTGTCAAACATAAATGGGGCCTCCTCTACCTGGGTGAAAGTCCAGAGTGGTAGCAGGAGCTTTCCCACTCAACCCTGTGCTATTCCCATCCTGTGTACATCTCCCTCTTGTGTGCTTCTTCTATCTTGTGTGCATTTTCTATCCTGTGTGCATCTCCCTCCCATGTGCTTCTTCTATTCTGTGTGCATCTCCCAACCTGTGTGCATCTCCCTCCTGTGTGCATTTTCTATCCTGTATGCATTTTCTATCCTATGTGCATCTCCCATCCTGTGTACTTCTTCTATACTGTGTGCACCTCTACCTGTCTTGAATGCCCACAAGGCATTAGGATGAAGAAGACAGTTGGAAGGCCTTGAATCTTTCTTTGCCTCCAGTGGCTGGCATTCTGACCCTACCTAAAAGTGACGTACAAAACTTTTTGATTTATAAAAAGTGATTTTCAGCACCTCCACAGGTTCTTAAAATGGGTGTAAAGCCTCATGAATAGGATTACTCTAAACCCTGATGCTGCAGTAAGTCCAAGTGTTAGAAGAGAATGACCTTATTGGAAGTACCTCCTGTCCTGTTTCCCTAAAGATTCCCTAAAGATCACTTCCTCCCCTTCCCCAGTCTTAACCTCAGACACATTCAACTATAAAGCTCCAAGGGTCTCAAAGATCCACTGCACCAAGTCTCTAATTTCCAAATTCATTTATTCACTAAACAAACACTTTCTACACACGTTCTTTTGGTCAGGCACTCTATTAGGCATTGGTGGTGCCAAATTAAAAACAAACAAACAAACAAACAAACCAAAAGTAGTCCCTGTCCTCCAGTGGGACATACCACACCCTGGTGTGACTGGCATTCTGAGAGGGGGAAACAGAAGCTAAGGAGCATTGAAGTCCAACTGCTTCCTCGCCAGGTGAACTGAACTTTGCAGTGGCTCTTGAAGGGGCAGGAGGTGAAGGGGAGGGGTGACCTTCCAAGTCTGAGAAGGTTCAAGGACATGAGGCGTCATGGCACAGTGAACTTAGCATAAGATGTACATGGAGATTTGGTAGTGATGACAAAGAAAGACACTGAGGCTCCAAGTGAATTAGATGTGGCTAGTCCCAGCCTATAACTTGAGACAGGGGCATTCTGAATTTCAAAGCCTCCTTGTATTCTTTCTGGCAACGCATCATACAACCCTTATTGTATCCCACGAGATAAAGATATTGACACTCTGAAGATGTAAGCTACATTATCAGCTGTGTTTTATAGAGCTCTAGGGTTGCCCGGTGGTCAGTCTAGAACTTCAGCTAGTCTTTAGGAAGAGTGACATGCACCAGCACATATAGGTCCTCTTACATGGTATGTGCCTTACAGCTTACGAAGTTGATAATAAAGACTTATACAGGGTTCATTAATCATTAGGGAATTTCTACTTTTTAGTAGCCATGACCCATTGGGGTTATGGAGCAGCTTCAAGAAAAGACAAAGACAGATCTGGCTCACATGATCGTGATCTTGAGTTGCCTGCTTGAGAGTTGTTCCAAATAAACATTCTAAGCAAGGTTCATTCAAGAAAAAGTCCCCTGTCCCATTACACAGCTCTCTCCCATGTCCAGCTCCTCTCCCCACCCTCCGTATCATAACATCTGAGTCATATAACAAGAAGTAAGAATAAAATTAACAGGAGAAATAGGAGGAGTCAGCTTGTCATTGAGGCCCTTCTCTTTATTCTTTTTATCCACAGAGGTTGACCTAACCTCCTTCCAAATTTGTGAGTCTCTGGCAGCATGTGACACCCTGCTTATAGACTCTGGAAAATTTGGGCTTTGTTACAACTGTTGGGTCTTGGGTCATTCTGCCATTTCCAGTGCCAACAGACAAAACAAACACCAAGAATTACAAATAATCCTACACAGAAACTGAAGGAAAGGAAAACATTCTAAGCAAAAGGAGCTTTTTAAAAATTATTGTTGTTTAATAAGTGAGGAAATAATCAATTCTGGGGAATAATTCTAATTATGTGAATTATGAATCAGGAGAAATTATAATTTAAAATAGTTTTGGCCACAGACCCTGAAATTTAAGCAAAGAGTCTAATATATTCTCTTTAATTTCAATAATTTCATTTTGTAACTTTCTCCGACACACGTAACTATTTTCATCTTATTTAACAATATACCCTGAGGTTCAGAGGCAAACAGTTTTACATCTTAAACATTGAAAGAGTCTTCTCAGCAAAGATCAGTCTTGAGTATAAGTGGAGCATTTTAGTTAAACTTAGTAACTGCTGTGACGCACCAGACTGTGGCCGTCGGCACCACATTGTCTTTGACGAAAACACACAGAGCATATGATAGCCACCATGGATGTTGACTGTTTCTAGCTTTGCTGTGTCAGTTCTGACACATAATAACCAGTATCTTAGCTAGAGGCCCATAAGGTTTTAAATAAGAGTAGGAAAACTTCTGTTTTGTTCCAAATTATTTCCTGATTCCTCCTGGCACTTTGTTAAACTTTTAGTTTTCATTAAGAATGAAGGGCAATGTCTATAATAGCTACAGAGTCTTTTTTGACTCATAATAAGAATGGATTCTTTTTAAGTTAGCACCTTACTTTCTAAGATGAAACCCATCAAGCCCCTTCCTCCCACACCCCACAGCCATCTGGTAGCATCCTTACTCCTAAGTAAATAAGGAGTTGAATTAGTCCTCGTATGAGCCGTATTTATCTAGTGCTTTTGTGTACCGGGCACTGCACTAGGTCCTAGGAATATGATAGTGAACAAAAATACCTTGGCTGCCCTTTGTCCTCTTGGTCCTTTCCATCTGCGGCCGAGGAAATGGGGGAGGGGAGAGGGTGAAGAGACAGACATTAATAAGATCATCACAAACAAATACAAACCACCCAGGGGCTCCTAGTGTGCAGCAGGTGGTCTCCTGGTATCCCAGGCTGGCTTGCTCACGGTTGGGCTGCCCTGAAAGGGCACTTGTAGCCCTCTGAGCCCAAGATCTCCTGCCTGCCTGCTTGCTCTGTAGTCTCCTAGGAATGTTGAAGAAGCAAGAGTTTGGTCAGTCCTAGCAGTTTAAATAATCAGACAAAGGCTTCTGGCATGAGAAACTGAAAGAGTGTGAGCCACAGAAAGGGAAGATCTCCAAGATAAGACTTTCCTTCTGTACCATCAAAACAGCTCACTGTTGTGACTTCCATGTTTCTTGATATGGAATACGTGTTTGTTTTACTCACTCAAGCTACCCATTTCTGAGTGACCTCCAACACCCCGTTTTTTTCCTCACTCACTATACGACTCAGACCCCAAGCCTATGGTTTTTCTCTCTTCATTGTCTCTCGAATATCCTCTTTTTCATCCTTATGACCACCACAGTTCATTAGGTTGTCATAACCCCTCCCCTCAACAACTGCAGTATCCTGTTAATGGGTCAGAACTCAAAAAGTCATCTGGGAGTTGTCATGAACTTAGGCAAGCAGAGCAGAATCCACATTGGAAGGGCACATTCAGATTCAGACAAATCTCCAGTTCTCAGTGGCTTAATGTAATTAAAGTTTCTTCTCACTCATACTACAGTCTCACACAGGAAGGGCAGTTCTCCTGCAAGTGGAAATTCCATCTCTCCATTTTCTTTTTCAGACAACTTTTTTGAGATATAATCCACATACCATACAATTCACCCATTTAAAGTGTACATTTTAATAGCTCTTACTTCTTATTCACAGAATTGTGTATCTATCACCACAGTAAATTTTAGAGCACTTTCATTATCTCCAAGAGAAACGCTGAACCCCTTAGCCATCATTCCAGAGTAGTTCTCACTAACAAAAGGGCCAGAGATCACTGTCTAGGATATTCTGAAATAAGGCAAGGGAAAACCAAGCTCCTGAAAACTGTTGTCATGGTGATCCCAGGTAGTCTCATCTAAGAGACAGAAATAATAGTAAGATTGCCAGTAAGGTTTTCGGACCATCTGGATAAATATGAGGCAGCAGGAAGGCATGCACCCAGGGGGTGGTGGGGTGGGGGAGGAGGCACTCTCTGGTTTAGTTCTTCTAAGGAGGAGGTGCAGAGAGAGAAAAGAATAGCTGTGGGCCGCACAACAGAAGCTCTGTGGGACTGTGCCCCATGGTCATCTGCACAGCAGGCTTGGTAGAATGAACAAAAACTCTTATATGGCTCCACCTAGTTACAATTTTCACTAAAAAAAGAGTACAATTATTGTTTCTTGTGGGAAATGTAAAGCTCAGAAAGTGAGTATATAAGGATTCAAAGTAGCTTTCCTTTTTTGTTTTATTAAAGGAAGGAACACACACAGCAACACACATGGAATAATGGATGATTTGTTGATATTGGTGGGCTACATTAGAGAGCTATATCCATCAGGTTATCTGATGAAATCTGTGAAATTGGAAAACTTTCCTGGGAGAATAAATCATAAATTAAAATAATGACTTCTAGAATCTTTTTCATGTTGAAACAGAAAAACCAACTGAGGTGATGCTGTTGCTAAGAAATTGCTGAGTCATTTTTTAAATAGCTAGAGTAAGATAGATAGGTAAGTAAAACACTGATTAATTGGGCCATAACAGTAATTAGCCTTTTATTTCAGGTGGCCTGTCTTCCCAGCATAGCCCTGGAAATAGACTATTTTTGTGCTAATGAGATATGTGTTTCTTAAGCAAGGAGAAAACATCTCCCCTAATGGAACTTTGTTTTATTTCTTCTTTCTGCCCATCTGCCTGTCCGGGTGTGTGTGTCTCTCCGACTCTTCTTTGCTCTGTGGAACAACAGAACAATCTGCTGCAGAATCCCAGGGGAAATGCAGCATCTCGGAGGATGAGCTGATCACTGCCATTAAAGAAGCAAAGGGGTTATCATATGAAACAACTGAGAGCCCACGGCCAGCGGGCCAGGTGGCTGACAGGCCAGAGGTCAAGGCCAGGTCCGGGCTGCCAACCATCCCCAGTCCCCTGGACCACGAGGCCAGCAGCGCAGAGTCAGGGGACTCCGAGATTGAGCTCGTGTCCGAGGACCCACTGGCTACTGAGGATGCACTTACCTCTGGCTATGTGACCTTCGGCCACGTGGGTGGCCCACCGCCCTCGCCAGCCTCACCGTCCATCCAGTACAGCATCCTGAGGGAGGAGCGCGAGGCTGAGCTGGACAGTGAGCTCATCATTGAATCGTGCGATGCGTCCTCGGCCTCGGAGGAGAGCCCAAAGCGGGAGCAGGACTCACCCTCCATGAAGCCAAGCGCCCTGGACGCCATCCGGGAGGAGCCTGGCGCCAGGGCCGAGGAGCGCGCACCTAGCAGGCGGGGCATGGCCGAGCAGGGCCCCTTCCCCAAGTTCTCCTCGCCTGCCCCCCAAACTCGTCTTGAGCTGCCCTCTGGAGATGGAGCCCCAGCACCCGAGGAGCCTGCAGGGCTGCAGAAATATGCAGAGAGTTCCAGCGAAAGCTCCACGGCCACAAAGGTCCTCGGACTACAAGGTCCTGGCGTGGCGCCCCCTCTGCCGTTTCTCAATAAGCAAAAAGGTAAAGTGACAGCTTTCTTGACTGAAGCAGATTATCTGCTTAGCGTTCTTTCCCAGGGTGTTCGGATGTGTTCAGCACAAGGGCAGTTCAGGCTCAGCCCTGTAGTCATGTCCTAGATGGTCACCAGAGAACAAGTCCAGGGGGATGGGAGGAGAGGAGACAATTCAGATTTACAGCAGAGACTTTGGTGGCAGAACCATGTGCTCAAAGCAGTGGCTTAGGACTGGCTGGACCTGAGTAGCTCCAATAATGAACGGTGCTGTGAATCTTCCACCATTTGCTGAATGGGGCGAATGTGTCCTTCCATTCATTCCAGGGCTGGATTCCCTCTCTAGGCAAGGGATGGGTTTCGTTGTTGTTGTTGTTGTTATGTTCCAAGCTCATTTCCAATTTTCCACCCCATCTGTGATGTGGAGTAGCTACAGTCTCTCAGGTTCTGGAACCTACCATTAGGCACATCCATTCTGCCAAACTTGCTTCTTAATAGGGGCCAAGTCCATGGATCTCTGCTGCCACCATTTCTCTTACCCAAGGAACAAGGAATTTGGACCTTGATAAAGTTTCTGTGTCCCAGCTAGTCAGAAAGACAGGAACTAGTGGGTTCCAGAGTCTCTCCTGTCCCTAAGCAGGACCTAAGGTGACAAATTAATTTCTAACATTACTTATAATTTAGAATGATTTTAATGTGGCCATTTTATTTTCCATGAGAAATCTGAAGTCTTCAAATGCAAGAAAAATGGAAGTCATTATTTTATCTTCTGTATGTTTTATGTATAGAGGCATTCTTCGTTCAAAATCATGTACCACATTGGATTGTATTATGGAATCCAAGAGAGGAATTAAAGAGTTAGGTGAATAAATTAGGTCCTATGCAGTCTGGTTAATGGGCTACATTGAGTGAAGGTTGAGAACCTCTCCCCAGCTCCAGGGTGGAGAACACTCAGGTAGAATTTAAAAACAAACCCTGAACACAACTTTTTTCAAGCTTCCCTCCCACCCATCACCTCTGCTTTTTGTTTCTTTAGAAGTATTTTGCCTTTTGGGAATAAATGATTTTGAGAGTACACCCTCCTTCCTGTGTATGTGCTAACTTCAATGATGTTAGTAGCAATTAAAGTGTTTTATATAAAAATAGAAAGTAACGTCTTTCTCATTATAGATGAGAAGCTAGCTCTTAAATTCTTTAAAATTAACATGTTGGAATGGGGGGATCTAGATGTATGTAATAAATAGATAACCCTGCTGCATGGTTGCTAGTAGCTTAGACACATGGCATTATGTGGAGCTGGTATAATTGATTCCTGATTTCCCAAATAACTTCCCTGTGAGTTTAAAGTGTATTTAGTGTATCCAATAGGGAGGATATTTGATGACAGATTTAACAGAGGAAATGTGTATTTGTTGGATGACTATTAAAACTAATTTAGATTATTTTGCCATCACTCTTTTTTTGGGAAAGGACCCTGCACCTTGCAAGGAGCCTCACAAAACATTACCACGAACAGCCTGTGGCCCCTGCCATCCTGAGGCATGTGTTTCCATTTTACCCCCTAACTAGTGTCGTTGGAATAGTCACCACCTGCACAGAGCTTTTCAAATATATTCCCAAAAGTAAAAAAAATTGAAGACTAATAAAGAGAAATTGGAATTGACCCGTTTTCCTCCCTAGTAAATTTGAGAGATGAATACAACAGCTGGGAGTGACTGAGTGACCAGACATCCAATGAAGAGCTAAGGTGATAGAAAACTGCAGCTGTGAATGCAAAGGCTTCAGAGCATCTTTCAGGGACAATTCTGGTGTCATTCTAATCTCTGCACAAGTTGCCCCATATGGCTTAGACCCTCTGCTGCCAAGTTTAGATGTCAGAGAGAAGAGAGTGGCAGACTTTTCAAATGATTCAAGCATGCCAGGATGAATAACCTCTGTTCTCCTCTTCACTGAGGGATCCTTTGAAATCCAGTCTCCCACTGAAACTTACTGCTCAGCTGCATTACCTATGAAAAGAGTCTAACAGCCATTCTGGGGCAGCCAAACACTGGAGATACTGGGCAGATGACTCAGCACTGCCGCCAGCATGTGATCTGAACTCTGAGGTTCCTTCTGGTCTCACCTGCTCCATCTCAGCGGGTGAGAGGATCAGTGCTGCCCAGCCTCCCCCGGGGCAGTTCTTAATCACTTGTCAGTGGACAGTAGCATTATGCTCCTGTCAAGCTGGTCTCAGCAGTGAGGTCAAGTCAGCTTCTGTGGTTTCCTGCTCTTGCCCAATCAAGCCACTAGCAGTATAAATGCGTTCTAGTTCAGGTTTTTACAAGTATGCTTATCCCACTGGCTTCAGAGCCATACTGCTGATTCTGGGATAAGTTTCAGAAACGTCCAGAAATCTTTAGAATAAGGCTTGACAGATATCTGATGGCATTATAGCAGGTACTGTTAAGTAGTGTCGGGCTTTACTGGTGCATATGCCCTAACAAGGTTTATTTGGGGAATGTTCTCACTTCTCACAGACCTCTGCTGCTGTTGTACTGGAGACAAAATGCTGTTCATCATATTCCAGTTTCCCTCCTCTGTGCACCCCTGAGCCCCTGCTACCCTGTAATTCTTCTGTCCCATACCTTCCAGATGGCCTATTACGAACATCAGACACTGACAGCAGGGATAAATTTTCACTGCTGAAAAGTTGGCCCTCACTGTTATGAACATCTGAGTGACAATCCAACAAAAAAATGTCTCAATAAAACACTAATACCCAATATATTACTGTCAGGATGGGCGTGTGTTGTATTTACCAAACCTTCTTTGTGGAATCTTTTTATTAGAGCATGCCTCAGGGTTCATCTTCTGGGGAACACTTTTGGGAAATAGTGGTCCCTTCCCACTTACTTTCATTCTCTCCATTCTGATTACCTTGCAATTCAAAAGTTTGGTGTTTGGATCAGCTGTGTGTATATCATGTGGGAGCCTGTTAAAAGTCTCAGGCTCCATCCAAACCTACTGAATCAGGACCTGCATTTTAACCCGATCCCCTAGTGATTCCTATATACAGGTTAAAGCTTGAGAAGCAATGTTGTAGGCCAGGGGTCCCCAACCCCCAGGCTATGGATCAGTCTGTGGCCTGTTAGGAACCTGGCTACCCAGAAGGAGGTGACAAGCGAGTGAAGCTCCATCTGTATTTGCAGTTGCTCCCCAGCGCTAGCATCATTTCCTCAGCTCCATCTCAGGTCATCAGGCATTAGATTCTCATAAGAGCACTGGTCCTTGGTGCCAAAAAGGTTGGGGACCACTGTTTTAGACTATGGCAGTCAGCTTGCACATTGCTGTCTGAAACCATTCTGGTGAAGGTCTCAAATGACAACTTTCTTGCCCCCAAAATGGCCTCGTGGCCTCGTTTGAGTCTCATCTTTCTTATCCTCTCTGGTAATTTAATGTTATTACTGCTGACCAGTCCTTAAAACATTAGTGAGAAAGTAATGTATGTTTATACTAATAAATTTAAACTAAGAAATAGTACAAAATAAAAAATTAAAGTCCCCCTACTCTACCATCCTGTTCCTAGTTCTGAGATAACCCCAGGCTTTTGTTTGTTTTTGTTATTGTTCTTGTTACTTTCAGACATTTACTTTAAATATATGGACATATATAATTTTTTAGTACACAAGTGATATCATATTGAACAGACTGTTTTGTAACTTCATTTAACAGTAAAATTGTAGACAATACTCGCTCACGTGGACATTGTTTTCTCCTCGGAACTTTTTCCTCCCTTCCATCCCTGATGTTTCTCCCTTCTGGTTCTCCTCTTACTGTCTGACCCATTTTACAATCTCTTTTGCTACCTTCCTTCCAGTTCCTCTGTCTCACCCCTGAGTGATATCCTTATCTTTCTTCAACCCTCATTTCTTGGCTCTCACCCATGTAGGTTTCCAGCCACTGCTGTATGTATACTAACTCTCAAGACAAGAAGTCTTATCTTCTGAACTCCAAGCAAGCGCATTTTCCCATTGTTAACTAGACATCTGGTAGGCACCCCCAGCCCAAATCAATGCATTGGTGTTATCTATCAAATCTTTTCCTTTCCTTCTTCTATTACCTTCCCCTACTATCCTCAAAGGATATTATTCAGGCTTCGCTTTGCGGTGAACAAAGTAGGTCTGGATCTGTGTAGACTCATCAACCTGAGACAAATTTAGAAGTACAACTGGTTATAAACACTTCACTGGAAGTCTTATAGTAGTGTTTGGTTATAAAATTACCATCAAAATGATCCGGATATTCTTAATATTTGAAAAATTATTATCCAAATAAAGGTACAAAATGTAAAAAATCTTTTTGTGGAACTCTTAAGAATGCAACCAGTGACCCCAGTTGGAGAAATGTTGGTTTAAGCCAGTGGTTGCCAAGGTGTGGCCTGGGTATCAGGCTCCTCAAACTCTCCAGAAGTACTGATTACAAATGCAGGTTCTGCTCTGTCCCTGCCCTGGAGCAACAGAATCAGAATGGACCCGGGCTTACACCTGCTCTTTTATAAGCATGCGGAAGAGAATTTGGGTTGTAAGCAGATGAGCTAAACAGCCCAGACCTGTTGTTAAAAGAAAAAAAAGAAAGAAAGAAAGAACACCTTGTTGAGATTGCCCTAGGCATGTGGTGTTTTTTAATTAGAGAGACCAAGGGGGCTCTCAGCCATTTCCATCCCTTCCTGGGCCCTGGGAGGCAGGACTCTGTACTTTCTCTCTATGGACACCAGCGGCAACAGCCTGAGCTTTCAAGGCTCAGCCCCTTGTGGCAAAGTAAAGCTTATCTCTTCCTTGGGGGGAATGATTTGCAGGAAGGCTACCAGATGGAGATCTTCTAGCATTTATGATAGTTATTATTACTTTTCATTATTATGTCAGATATTGCTTCTGTCCTAAAATATTTGAGAGAGAAGCAGAATAAGTGTGACCCATTTACTTTTCTTCTTGCAATTTGAAAAATTACATTATACTCTAGTCCCATATTTATCTGCTTCCATAAGACTGAACTCATGAATCAGGCTGTGAAGACTCTGGGACAATCTCTTTCTTTCATAGTGCAGAATCAGCCTGAGGATTTATGCCCCTTCTTTTATATAGCTGCTGCCCCCATGCCAGCTTTCTGCAAGATGGGCCCATAATGGCTTCTTTGAGCATGGATGCCATGTAAATACTCAGTTGGAGACAGTGAGCCTTTCATCTTAGATTATTCAAAGCAATTAAACTACTTTGTGAGATTGCCCAGTGACAGAAGGTACTCTCCTTCCTAGTCTAGGCATTCCAGAATGAGGCTGCCAGTAGCCAGCTCACCTCACCAATTTTTTCCTTTGGCAGCAGTCACAAGGTTAGCATTGTCCCAGATTGCATATTGATCTTTGTTTTTTAAATGTTGTCTTCAAAACACTGGAGAAGTTTCTCTCTCAGCCTTGAATAGAGTTGCTCCAAATCTTGGTGGCCCCAGCACTTATTTCTAGGGACAGATATTCTTGATACTCACCTCCAGGGCATGTATATAGATCAAAAATGGTTATTGTGCTCTGTGATATTTTGATGCTAATTCTTTGGGTCATAGCACACTCTACCTTTCTAATAGATTTTCTCTGGGCACAGAGTGGGGCATAAATTAGCTCCTTATATGGTTTCAGCTCAACCTTGAACTTGCCTGTAGAGTCCACAGAATGCAAACATTTTGGTACTTCTAAAGAATGATGACCTACTTTAGCTGGTGATCCCAATTTTCTATCCAGCCCCTTTATCTCTCAAATAAATCATCTTCACTTGCTAATACAATCACAGGGCCTTGGATGATATAATTTGCATACTAATTTATGTACTTTTCAGAGCCAACACTGGCTCCAGGGAATTCTCTACTCCCTTTTAAATGCTAACCTCACTTTCCTCTGAAGTCTAGGAAACTCACAAATACTGCCTCTGCACTTCTGGATTCTATCTTTGCAGTCCCCGTAAACACTTATAAGTTTTACTCAAGGTTATGCCAGCAACACCAAAGCAAGACCTTACCAATTTGTTCATTCATCCTTCCTTTGATTGAACTAATATGGAGTACTATGTTCGTGACACTAGAGATCTAGCAGTGACCAAGGCAGACATGAATCCATCCCTCACAAGGCTTACCTTGTGGGTAGGGGAGGGGTTAAATTCAAAAGGAAATAAATAAAATGATGTGTGAGAAAATACCTGATGGCAGTGACACTTAGGTAGGAAGGTCAGAGAAGGAGGAAACTTAGAAGTCAACTATGGCTAGAGATAATTAAGAAAATTTCCAAACAGTAGAAAATGCAAAAACCAGAGACAGGAAAGTTCTGGGGTCATTCTAGAAAAAACAGTCTATGAGGATAAGAGCGTGGTAGGCAAAAGGGAGACTAGCAAGAAATGGGGTTGGAAGGTTGGTAGTATCCTTTCATGCCCAGACCAGGGTGCAGACTCTGGTCTTTATCCCAAACATTGAAGAAGCTACTGAATGATTTTAAAACTAGGAAGTAACATGACCTGCTTTGCATTTTTTTAGAAGTCATATTGGGAGCTATGGGGTAAAGGACAAGCATGGAAGACGGAATATCCACTGTGATGCTTTTGAAATAGTGTAGGCATGAAATGACAGTGAGTGGGGCAGGGTGGTAGATGGAGATGGAAAGAAATGAGTACTTTTGAGATATGTTTTGTGGATTGACTTAATAGGACTTACTGTAACATTAGGTTAGTTGTGGGGGTGATTTCGTCCCCAATATCTCTCAAATTGTATTTCATTATCTATCACCAAATAGATGCCAAAATATTTACAGTGAAAAAAATAGTCATTGAACCCATTTTTTTGTGTCTGCTATTGGAAAAGCATCCATTTGGGTTATGATGGTACTGAAATATGCTCTCACAGTTTGAGCTCTATATTTAATATATTCCCGTGACTAAACATGTGAGGGTTTAATAGTCATCAGTGTGTTTAGGTGACAGTGATATTTGGGTGGCTGAGACTGGAGGTGGAATGAAGGTCATATACAGTACCTGTGGAGGTTAAAAAAGACATGTAGTAAGGTAGGCAGGGATTGTGGACAAGCAAGTTGGTTATTTAAATAGAATTAGACACAAGTTTAGCTAGGGTCAGGAACTCATAAAAGCTTCAAAAAGTCTAAAGTATAGTTCAAAATATGAATTATACTAATAGGCAAAGAAAAGACAGCAGCCTGCCAGGGAGCAGAAGTTCAAGTCAGAGAAAAAGAAGACACTCAAACAGCATTCTGAGATGGGAACAAGCATACCACTGGCCTAGTCACTTTGCCTCACCACTACAAATGACCGTGGTCTATCTGCAATTACTCAGTGCTTCCTCAGCCAACCCTGCCTTTGTAATGGTCCTTCTGAGTGTTAAATGATCTAGGCTTGAGAGAGTGGTCCTATTCTGGTTAAATATTGATCTAGGATTTTTCTCTCTCTTTGTAGAAATTGGTAAGAAGAATGGATTAGGGGCTCAGTGGAACTGTTTGGTTTTTCTTGACGATGTGGTTGGTGGACCATCTATATCAGAAGCCATTTGTTAAAATATGGGTTCCTAGATTCACCCCAGGATCTTTCATGGAGGGGCTCAGGAATCTGCTTCATCAAGTAGCTCCTCAGTCAATCCTAGGCACACCAGAATTTGAGTATTATTATTCTAGGGAATACGTTGAGCCTGATTTTAAAGCCCTTACAGTAATCTTTGAATGGTTTTTTTCTCCAGTGTTTCAACTTTTTCCAGGGCCTGTGCCAGAATGCTGAAAGTTGTTTTTTTGTTTGGGCTTAGACATTAGTTAAAATTGTTCATGTGTGGGGTTTCAAATGAAATTTATAGTATTAACTCTGAGACTTCCACCTCTTCATGAGAGAAGTGGAGGGGAGATAATATGAGTATGTCTTGGCCTCACTACCTCACTTTGGAGGGTGCTCCTTAGATCTCTCCACCTCGCAAAGCTCCATAATAAAGACCCCAAAAAGCCATTGTGGAAACACAGATAAATAATTTCTTGTGTTCTCAGTAATTGAGGACATCCCGGGTCAGAGGGGTCCTCCATAGCTTGGAAAATTCATAGGAGAGGAAAAGGCATGAAGGTGGGATTCAGCTGTATGCTTTCAGTCACAAATGGGGAGTAGAAGCTTGATCTTATTACACAGGATCAAAATTTTTACTACCACTAATACATTATTCAGTGTAAAGCTGTGTATTCTGGTAAATATAGTGCTCTGGCTAAATTAGTCCCTTCTGGCAAGTACCTCATTTTCTTACAATGAGCGCTGAAATCTTGTTTGATTTATCTACACAGAAAGCACTTATAAAAGCAGAATATGTGTTCCAAAACTAATTCTTTCACTTCCAAACTCATTATTGTTTACTTCCTCCTACTGACTCCAGGAGATTTGTTGGATTCTGCATCTAGATCTTAGGAGGAAATCAGTTAAAGTAGAAGAGTAGCTTTTCTTATTGATTATCTACACTCATTGTTAATATCTGTTGCCATCCAGTGGTTGTGATGAAGATATCCAACCTCTCTGCTTTTTAACCTCCTCTCAAACCACCATGATTTAAAATTTATAGGTCTCGTGGGTTATGATGTAAGAAAATGTGTCTTTAAATGATTTTACAGTGTCCATATGGCTGGGTCATTTATGTGGTCATCAATCATTTGAATCACCATTCGTATTTTCCTTGGAAAAATCACAAGGATAGAGGTTTCAAAAACATTCCTAAATGGGTAACTTAGTTTTTACCAGAATTAATTTTAAGCTAGCCCATTAATTTTAAGCCTGTACCCAAACATAAGATATAATGCAATGTAGCATTTATGAACCATAGTTTTATACCCACTGGAGTTTTTGGATCAGTACTTGCATTTTAAACTGAGGTCAAAGATTGAGGTAATCAGTTGTTCTAGGTGGTATTACGGGGATAGAAAAACCAGTGTTTGAAATAATATCTCCTGTCATCCAGTGTCCTTTTCTAGCTAAATTTATTTCCAGGTAGTTGATTTATTTATAAGCAAACCTAAGTGCTTTACTCCATTGCCTTAGAATTTGGAGATTTAAGATTTAATATCTTAAATATATATTTAATATCCAAAGTATATAAATAGTTTTATAATTGTACACAATATACACAGCTAGTTCAAGTGTTAACATGGTCAATAAGCTGGAAATTCAATCTAATAACCTGGAAAGAATTTAATTTAAAAAAATTTTAGGTTAGCCAACTGATGGTTGAATCAATTTTACAGAGTTATAGTTTTCTCACATGTTGGAAACAAAATCATAAATAACTTGATTCTAGATAATTTTGGTATAAGAAAATTGGCCTCATTGTCAATTTTTCCCTTTTATTGTTTTCTCTTCTCTTTTTTGGGGTCTACATTTTTAGGCCATTTTAAAAGGTTTCTCGTGGTTTATACATTCTGTTTCCCTTGGAGATCATATTTTCCCCTTTAGTGTGGCTAAAAAATGCAAGAGGCCTTGTCGATGGAGGAATCTCTGAGCCAAACCCTAGAGGCTGAGGGCAAAGTCCTTTGTAAAGGAGACACCTTTTGGATTTCAGCCTCACCATTTGTTCATTTGTTAAATCTGGATTGATTTCATTGAACTGTAAATTTCACCTCTCCACTATATGTAATATTTGCCCTTGTAATATATATGATGCCCATTTGGTAACAGGTAAAGATGAATTACTCTCCACCAAATTGATAGTTCCTCTTCTATAGTACAGAGTCATTGCTGGGAAGTGGCCGCTGAGTCCGGGACTGCATTTCCTAGCCCTCTTTGCATGGAGGTGCAGCTATGAGCATAATTTTTATCAATGGAATGCGAGTAGAAGTGATGTGGGTTACATCTGGGGCAAGGTGGTGAAAATGCAATTGTGCCTTTTCCTCCTTCTAGGCTCTAGACCTAGGAAATGACAAAGGGGAAAGAACCTAAGCCCTTAATGACTACCTTGAGTAAAGCTGCTAGCTAGTGAACACTCACATTGATCTGTGAAGCTAGTCTAAAATAAATTTCTCCTATGTTAAGCCATTTAAATTTGGGGGTTATTTGTTACTGTAGCCAGCCTCATCCTCATTAATATAACCCATGATGTAATGTAGGTTGAGAAAGAAATTAGAATGTACGTTGGAACATATATCTCTTAGTTGCATAATTTTATGTCTTGTTTCTCTTCTCTATACCTTCCTCATTTGTACTCTCCTTTGCTGATGCTAATTGGCCCTACTGCTAGAACAACTGTAGGGTAATTCTGAGCAAATTAGAAGAAGGTAATTCTGTCCTCAAGACATTTTTTAAAGTAATATTTTTTATTTTTCAATTATGGTTGACAAACAATATTATATTAGTTTCAGGTTCACAACATTGTGATTAGATATTTATATAATTTACGAAGTGATCACCCCAATAAATCTAGTACCCATACACAGTTATTAGAGTATTATTGACTATATTATTCATGCTATACTTCGTAATCCCAAGACTATTTTGTAACTACCAATTTGTATTTCTTAACTTCCTTCCCCTTTTTTTACCAACCTCCCTCCCACCTGGCAACCATCAAAATGTTCTCTATATCTATGAGTTTATTTTCATTTTGTTTGTTCATTTACTTTGTTCTTTAGAATCCACATATAAATGAAATCATACGACATTTGTCTTTCTCTGTCCTCAGAACATTTTATTGCTACTTCCTGAAATATTTTCGTAAAAACTGAATAGATCTTTAGCCCACTTCCCATTTGCCCCAAGAATATTTGCTAGTGGCACTTGTGATTGCAGCATTTACCCTGCGATAACTCACAGATTACAGCCCTAACCTAACCCCCAAAGTTTGCCACGAAATATCTTGCTTTTATTATTTTTGCATTGCTCTAATAGTCTTTGTAAACAAATGGCATTGTTCTGTTTATAGCATTCTATTTTTAGTAGTGGTATTTCCATTTACAAAATATAGTAATTCTCAATCACTGAAAATGTCAAATTCTAGAAAATGTAATATTCCTACATGTGATGTTAACATTGTTCTTGAACAGTTGTTAGCTGAAGATTCATCTGATGAATCTGATTCATGGATATATTTCTGTTACATTAGGATTAGAGACAAGTTCCTTTTAGAAATAACTCCAAGAAGTTTTTATATTTTATTTTCACATTGAAAACCAGATTTGTTTCAGCCTCAAAGAGCATGTTTATATGAAATTAATGCTGGTAGAGAGCTGTACTTCTTTTCTAAACCGGAAATGGGTTAATAATTACAAGGTGAGTAGCTGGTGTTCCTTGGTGTTGTGTAAAGTGAAAAGTAGCTTCAGGTCCAACAGACCAGAAGCACAAGAAGCTGCTCTGAGACAGACTACTCGGAGGACTGGAAAATTCTCTGTCTAGGGCTAGCCCCAGGCAAAACTGGAAAATAGGCACAGTACCTTTGCTTCCCATCATTCATGTAACCCCAGCCTCAATGCTGTTCCTCAGCTATTCAAGACCCACACTTTGGAGCCCACCACTCCTGAGCTTCCTCAGTTTCCCTTTCAAAACACTCATTCCTTGTTTTCTGTATCTTTGAGGTCCTCATGCTCTCTATTTCATAAACTACACAGCTTTGATTTGATAAGCCCATTATTTTTCATGTATTAATGAACTAGTGTGTGATTCCTCCTAAACAGATCTCCAAAAAGATCTGAAGGAATAAGGCACCTTTGGGCAAGGCTCATGTACTGCCTTGGAGAGTAGTAACCCAAGACTCCATTCTCAGCAGTATGTGTTCTGAAACACAGACATCAGAATCTGGCATCAACCAGAATGCCAATTTATACATTTACACTGGAGACGTACCAGGAGAGCTCCATCCTGGTGTGGAGATCACCTCCTTCTTGCCTGGTGAGCAGAGAACTGGATCAAGAAGAGCAGATCATTTCATTGGAAATGCCCATTGCACTCTGGCAGCCTGTGAACTGTTCTGTTCTCTAAGGACTGAGATTCTCACCCAGAATCAGAGAGGTTGCCCTGAGCCCATGCCTGAGTGAGGTCTTTTACCCTCCATCAGCCCTTTGCCTCAACTCCCCTTTTCTACACTCTGTGTTTTTTGATGGCATATCCCCCTCTTCACTTGGACAATGAATCATGGGCCAGCTGGGTTTGGACGCTGGGTCCATCAGTGTTACTCCCTGTGTGGTTTTGGGCAAGTTAATCTGTCAGTGCTTCAGTTTTGTCATCTGTTCAAAGGAGAGAATAGTACTTGCATCATAGAATTCTTGTGAAGATTAATTGAGATAATTTAGATTAAATAATTACTGTACCATTTTATTACTATTTAAAATTCTATGTTAATAATTATTCAATGAGTTAGGGCTTTCAAAATATCTAGTACAGTTATTTAATGCAAGAATTTTTAATGCAATATAGTCTTTCAAAAAATTCAATTAATAAGTTTACAGGTTTTCTTTATGTGTCATGGTTTGGCTGCTTTCTTATAAGGACGTTAACTTGATCTCACTAATAAGCTTTTTCCCAAGCACGTTGTGGACAGGTTGCCTTGGGGAGGTTTTCTACACCCAGATGACCCAATTTATCATTTTCTGTTGAAATTTTTTTTCCAAAATATATATGCTTAGGCCCCAACCTAAACATACCAGAGTATAATCTTTGGGTATAACATTCGTAGATGAGCATTTTTTAGTATCCCCACGTAATTTAAAATGTCCATCCAGGATTTACAGGCGCTGAGTTCACCCCATCTGTGGTGCATAGGCTCCTGTTAACTTTAGTCCCATTTCTTGAGTCTCCTCTGTTAGTCAGTAACAACCCCCCAAAGCTCAGTGGCTAAGCTCCATGAATGTTTATTTCCAGCTCACACTAAATCTGATGCTAGTTGGTAGGGATTCTCCTTTACCCAGTTACAAAGGGATCCAAGCTCGTTTTCTCTTGGACCACTGAATATCAGCATAATGGCTTCTGAAGTTGTCACACCAGGGGAAGAGAGAGCTTGGAGTAGAGGGGCACACTAGCTCTTCAAAGTCCCCTCCCAGAAATGTCATTCTTGCTTATGGTCCATTGGCCAGAAATAGTAACATGACTCTCCCCTGATGTGTGGGGCACACTGGAAATTTAATGAGCATCAAGTCTGTATCACAGACCTCTTGCACAATTATCTCTTGCTTGCAATCTTCATAGCACTTATCATTACCCAATATATTATATGTAAATTTATTTATTGGTTTATTATTTGTCTTTACCATATAGACTTTAAATTCTTTAAGGTCACACACTCTTTCACTGCTGTAGCTTCAGCACCTACAATGGTGCCTGGTGAGTAGTAGGCACTTAATAAACATTTGATAAATAAATAATGGTGACTCCAGTTACAGAAGTGAAGCCACCAAAGTATATTACGGGATTTTATTATAATCTGGTGTATTTTATAGCTTGTGTATTCTTTTCCAAGAGCTCATTTAAACGTTATTGAATCCAGTGCAAGGTTAAAGAATAATAGGCCAATTAAGAAAAAAGCATTGTGACCATACTGTTAACACATGAAGAGCTTCTACCTCTTGGCTGTGCACTCCTGGAGTGATCAGCTCAGGAAAGGGCAAATGCAGTCAGCAGAGAAGGATGTTTTCTGAGGTTTAGCTGACATAACCAATATTAGATTTGAGTTGACAAAGCAGATGATGTCACTATAGGCCTTTGCTCAGCCTTTCTTTGCTGAGCCTATGGAATTTGTACAGACCCAGTCTATTGAAACTTTATAACCCCTACAAAATGGAAAAACATTCTTCAGTGGTTGCTGCTTGTTATTTTGAGTACAGCAGAACCCGATTAAAAACGAGGCTTGTTATTAAGGCTGGTATAAAGACAGGCAGTATTACATAGTGATTAAGTCATGAGCTCTGAAATAAGACAGATTTGGGTTTGAACCCTAGTCCACCACTTGCTGGCCTAAAACTTCCCAAGCCTCATCTGTAAAATGTGGCCAATAATTTCTACTCCCTAGCATTGTAATGAGATTTGCATTGAATACATTGACTAACATTTTTAAGGAGTTTAATTTAGTAGAAGACCTGAGACATCATAAATGGCAGCAGTTATTATCATATTTTATGATTGGAGCATGTTTTTTATATTAGATACAGCTATGCATCCAGGTTATATAGTAAGTAATGGGGGTTACCCAAGGATATGAGAGAATACGGGCCAGCAGGGATGGGCTCTCTTGGGTGAATCAGCCCTCTGGCCTTCCAAGGGTGGGTGTATGGCAGGCCTGCGGAGTACAGTCATGGCAGCCCGGTATTGTACCTAAGCTCCATCAACAGCTCGCTCTTCTGTGCACTCAGCATTCCTGTTGCCCAGGATGGAGAAGATATGAGCGAACTGCTTTGCTTCATCACCATCTAGTGCTCGCCTGTTGCAGCCTACCTCAGAGACATTATTCTCCCTCATCCACATTTAGCTCAAGACCCGACTGTGGTCTATCAGGCTAGCAGGATGGATTTCTCTCAACATGTAAGAATGACCAGGGTGGTAGCTGCTTTAGCAGAAAGAACTCTTAGGGCTACTTTTCTTTAAAAGGGACCAAATTCATGGCAAGCTTGGAACGTCTCAGGCTCTTCTTCTCTCTTTCCCTAAGTATAACTCTACCCACAAAGAAGGTGGTTCATCCCTATGATTTATTCTTATGGACAATCAGATTGTTTAGGAATATTTGAAATAATATTTGGGGGTAAGGTTTACCTACATACTCTTAACAGTGATAAACATGGAATTGGCCCTTTAGAGGAGATAGACAAAACCTTGAAGATTTGTTGCTCATGTAAAATGCTTTAAATGACTGTCATTTCTCTCAAAAAAACTCTTCCATTTTATATGCTTTCAGTTCTCCTAAGTGGGAAGTAAACTTTGGTGTGCTCTCAATTTACGGCACTCTCTTGTCTTCCCAGTCCCCTCTATAAGGCAGGCAGACTGACCCCAGGCTGGAGGCAGGATTTATGCTGAATGTCTATCTCTATCCAGGGATGTTTCTTATAACAGCTTGCTTGTTTTGTGCATTTTGCTTCATCTTCTTTGTCCACCATTTTCATGCTTTTGAAAATAATTATGCATCAACTCACTCCAAAAATCCATGTAAGGTATTTCACAAGCACTGACAAGGAATTGTTATACATAAAATAGTTTGTATTTTAATCATCCTTTCAAGAAGACAAGGTTAGAGGTGGCCCTTAAGTACTTAACTCTTATCTATGATTCGAAAATGAGAACTCATGGTTCTTTTTTTTTAATTTCAAGATATTTAAGATAATTATGGAAAGTTGCATACACAGATTAGAAAGAATAGTAAAATGAACTCCCAAATATATATCAACAAAATTTAACAATCATTACCATTTTTCACATTCATTTTATCTACTCACGGACATGGAACATTTTTAAATTAAGTCACAACCAGTAACACATTTCACTCCCTAAAGGCTTCAGTATCTCTAAAAATAAAAGCATTTCTTACATAACCACAGGACCATTATTACACCTAATAAAACAGATACTTTAACATCATCTAATGCCCAGTTCATATTAAAATTCCCTAAAGAATCCTCCTTTTTTTTTTTTTTCAATTGGTCACTTTTAATTACCAGTGAACAAATATCTCTCAACTTCTACTTTTTCCACTATATGGACTATAATAAGAACATGGAACAGTGGAAAGTTCCCTTGGTTTTTATAGTATATGATTATCAGATGTATTTCCCTTTTCCTGAATATTTTATTATGAACATCTTAAAAAATTCAGAATAGTTGAAAGAATTTTTCATTGCACACCTGTTTATGTGGCTCTAATTTTCATTCTTCCCCTGATTTCTTGGTGTGACAAACTATACCTTAGATTCAGTGAGAAAGTCCGTATTCTATGGCTTCTTTTTAGATGGGAGCCTTAATGTTTGCAAAGCAGATGGATAATATGCCTATTACTTTGCATGGTTTATAAACCTCCATCTTCTCCTCCAACTAGGTTGCTCATGCCAGCCTATAAATATTATTAAGTGTGACTTTCAGTTGATAGTATTTTGGGGGCCCATCCCCAGAGAGCCAGGTGCTGCCTTGTGACAGTGGCATATCTACTGTGGGTTAAGAATGACAAGCCACCTTGTCTAATACTGAAGCAATTGAAACAAGTAGTGTGTTTACACCTTATTCAGTGTCAGTTGTATTTCGACATTATTTTAAAATATCATGTAAAGGTACTTGAAAAGGAGAAAAACAAATCTGGCTTTTAAAGCGTCTGTCTGAGAGCTGCTGCTGTTGCTATGGAGATCAGAGAAGCAGATTTTCACGGCTTTACCACACTGAGCTTGTTTTTTGAACAGATTCATGATACTGTGGGCTTTTCTGCCTCCTATTCTGGCTGGTTTTGTTAGACATAACCTTGCCTGAGCAATATTAACATATTGGTTGTGTGAAGGCACATTAGAAGCTAATGCTTGGAGTTGTTTTTAGCAGAAAGATTTAACAATACAGGATTTGTTTTTTATCTGCATATTTTTAAATAGACTGACTCTCCTTATCAGCATTAACGCAGAGCTCAGCTTGGAGCATAAGGAAATGCTAGTTTAATATTTTAGTGCCATCTGCTGTAAGTTTCATGGCATTTTACCCCATCTGGCTTATATGCAGCAATTCTCCCCTCTTTTTTTCAGTCTCAGTAGAACACAGCAAATCTCTTTCCAAACCTTTTACACCGATTGGCTCTGTTTCTTTCTACTGATTAGTGGATGAGTAGTGGATATGTTTCCTTGGCTCTAGGTGTTTGTTCATTTCCTGGAGACTTCTGTTTCAGCTTAGTGGAATGTGCATATGCGTTGTGTGATAATTATCAAGCATATAACACATTCCTAGACTTCTCTACTTTATCTCAAGTGAGCTTGACTTTTAGTGAGTGAACATTTGTAAATTAAGCAACATCAATAAATAAAAAGTTATGAAAACCTATTATGTACCAGGCTGTTTCCTAGGCACAATGACAGAGAAGGAGGGTAGAGAACAAAGCAGATGTTCTGCCCCCATGGGGTTTAGTTAGTGGGGATGACTAACAGTATACAAGTAAATACACATATTACAGTATCACTTAGAGGCAAGTGCTGTGAATGAGAAAAATAAAGCAAGCTAAGGGGAGCTATTTTAAATAGGGTGGTCAAAGACAGACGATAGAGTTAAAATACTATAATGGACATGTCTATTGTGTTATGGTTGCTACAAGGACAACAAATGTGCCTTCTAACCCTGTGCCTTGAGGCTCTTGTTAAAGACAGACTAGTCTTATTGATAGCTAATTAGTTATCTTTCAACATTAACCAGAAACCTTATACAGATGAAAAACAAATCTGTTCATTGAAAGTTGCCAGACTTTAAAATTGCTGTGGAACTGAATGAAACTTGGACTTTCCTCAGGTTGACAGTTCTGTAATTCAGCACATGGTTAGAGCATCTGTATGTGTCTAGTTCTTTGCTGGGTTCCATGGGGAACACAGGATAATTTTAAATCAGAACCTGTTCTCCAGGAGGAGCTTTTAACTGAATACTTCACCAACCCTTAACCTATCCAGGAGATAAAATGACTACATATGAAACATTTAAATAACAATGCCAGGTACAGTTATGATTAATTGTTCCTACAAATGTTATCAATCTTAGTGCAATCATATTGGATTTTAAAGGAGGGAGAAGTATTATGACGTCCAGTGCATTTCTCTTCACCTACCCTCTTAAAGAGCAGATTGAACTGAACATTAAACCCCATGGATATTACTAATATTCCTGTCATTAGAAACAAAGGAGATTCTGAATCAGGTGTTAGAACCGTGACAACCGTGTGAATTTGTGTGTCTGTTTACTCACATATGTTCACACACATGTGCACATGCTCATCCATCCATTCGTTCATTCATTCATTCATTCATTCATTCTATTCAAGAACAAAGTCTCAGGTGCCTACTGCATGTGAGTGACTGGGCTGTGACTAAGGAAGATGAGATGAATAAGACATAGTCCTTGCCTGCATTTGTAGGGACATACACATGAACAAATTAGTGCCATAAAGTGTTATAGGAGCAATGAAAGCAATACTTGCCCTAGCCCTGTCTATGTTATTGATTCAGGTGAGCATTCTGACCATTCTGTGCCTATTTTCCCATGTCTTAAAAAATCTGGAGTAGAGAGAAGTATTAGCAGAATAATGATTCCTATCCTTTTCTTATTTTATGGAGAAAGGTGAATTATCCTGAAGTGATGACAATATTTGTTTGGCTACTGGGAAATGAGCCACATACACAGAATGGCTTTAATAGCCTGAGTACCATTATCAGACACTGCAGTGATGGTATACCAGTAGGAGAGAAGCAAGAGGTAAGAATGTACTTGATCCTTGTTTTCCTGCTTATACAATGTACTTGGAGTTAGTGGACAACTTAGAAACTCATTAGTCCTTTGTACAATTAAATGTAAATGCTCACCTCAGAAGAGGCTGATTACAGAGTAGCTACAAACTGAAGAAGGTAGGTCTATACTCACTCCTAAGTATGCACAGTACTCACCTGCCCTGTACCTGGGAACCTGTGATAACTTGCATGGAAGCAAAAGTAAAGTTGAGTTTGGGAATAGGGAGAGGCTGTTTCTTACTTGTCCTCTACTGTCTTACTTATTCTCTACTCTCTGGTGTGCTTTTAATAAGATTTTTCTGGGGAGAGGTTTAAGTCTATTATATTATCCTTACTGTATGTAAAATTTCCATCCAGTTGAGTACCACTTTTCAAAGCGAGGAAAGTATTTGTTGAGCTAACTTAAAGGCTGTAAATGCTGCTTTTTTGCTGAATGTTTATAGTGATTATCTAGCTCTGATTACCCATTTCTCCCTTCCCCCAATCCAATATGTTCATCTGGCATTGAAATGATATTTCTGTGGTCTGTGGCAGTGCCTTTTTGAGAGGTGGATTTTCCTCCTGATCACACACTCAGGGAAAATCAAAAGAAACAGCAGTAGCAAGTCAAACTCCAAAACCAGCACTGGCTCTCTCTCCCTAGACACTTTCACTGCTGTTTCCATGTCTTCTCTTCCCATCTCTCTCTCCCAGTAGCTGGTAGCTAAATCATTCCTCCAATTTCCTTTACTTCTGTGCTGTCTGCAGAGGACAATGCTGGATTCACTTCATTCTATCGTGGGAATACCCTGTCAATAAAAATCAGAACTAGTGTGTAGATTCTAGTGACTCTGAGTCTTTGGAGCTCTGAGAGCTGACTCTCTAGGTTCCAGCAGGTTTTCAAAATTCTGTTTCTATTTCTTCTTCTCCTGATGGCAGACCATATTGTACCCACTGTTCTTTCATTTCATCCTCGCAAAACATAAGGAGTAGTTGGCTGAAAGGGAATGTTGTTAAACATTGGATAGGATTTCTGAGCACTCTTCCATGGTCTTCTCAATAAATCTTTTAATCTGGCAGAGATTTGATTATTCAGGGGGGTGTTTCTAAAGGGATTAGAATTCAGAGATTTTTATGCTGGGATTATGTTGCAGTCTGAATATTTGTGTCTCCCCTCCCCAAATTTATATGTTGAAATCTTAATCCTCAAAGATGATGGTATTAAGAGATGGGGTCATTGGGAGATGCTTAAGAAACTATTGCCTAATCCAAGGTCATAAAGATTCACTCCTATGTTTTCTTCTAAGAATTTTATAGTTTTTGCTCTTACATTTAGGTTTTTGATCTATTTCAAGTCAATTTTTGTGTTAATGGTGTGAGACAGTGTCCAATGTTATTCTTTGTGGCATCCAGTTGTCCTGGAATCATGTGTTAAAAAGACTGTTCATGTCTTATTAAAGTGTCTTGTCATCCTAGTCAAAAACAATTGATCATAAAAGTAAGAGTTTATTTCTAGACTCTTAGTTCTATTTCATTGGTCTGTATGTCTAGCCTTATGCTGCTTTTGATTAATGTAGCTCTGTAGTAAGTGAAATCTAGAAATGTAAGTCGTCTAACCATTTTCTCCTTTTTCAACATTATTTTGGCTAGTCTGGGTCCTTTGCATGTCCATATACATTTTAGATTCAACTTGTCAGTTTCTGAAAAACAGAAATTGATAGGGATTGCTTGGACCTTGATAGGAATCCTTTGATAGGGATTGTGTTGAATCTGTAGTTTGGGGAGTATTGCCATCTGAACAATATTAAGTCTTCCAATTCATGAATGTGGAATATCTTTCCATTTATTTAAGTTTTATTTTATTTCTTTCAACAATGTTTTATCCTTATTGTACACAACTTGTACTTATTTTATTAAATTTATTCTTAATTACTTTATTCTTTTTGATTCTATTATACCACCACCTGTTTTTTTAAAATATTATTTTATTGGATCATAGCCACATGCATTTGTTCACATGTTGTCTTTGGCTTTTGTGCTACAAGGGCAGAGTAGAGTAGTTGCAACTGAGACCATATGTCTCACAAAACCTAAAATATTTGCTTTCTGGCCCTTTACAGAATAAGTTTGCTAATCTCTATTCTAGAACATAATTTGTTTTCAGAAAACTCTGATTCTCTTCTTTTCTCCCTGCTGTCTGGTAAGATATAAGAAGAATCAATGTTGAGAAATACAAATAACATTGGATAGGGTGAGTTTGGGAGTTTTTGAGACCTAGGTCCAAATCATGGGCCATCATTTTCTGTCTATTTGACGTCTCTGAATTTATATTTTACTTCCTTGAAATTTTAGTTTCCTTCCCTATGAGGGAAGATGGTGACTTGATAATGTCAATAGAAGAGTCAGTGTCAGAATAAGGCCCCAAACTCAGAACTTCTACCTTTCTGTTCATTTTCATTTTTACTGCTTGGAAGTCAAATCTCTGACTAAGAGATATAATCTAAAAGTTGCTCCTTCCCCACTTCCTACACTAAATTCTTCCCATCATTTTGCCAGATGTGCCTTTATGACTTTTTTTAATACCATTTGCTGCTGCTTCATAAAAATTGAAGTGTAGAAAAATATGTTGGTTACTCAGTATTAGGTGATATTGGGATAAGTTTGTTTTTTTTTTTCTCTTATGAAAAAGACATCAGCTCTATTTCTTAGTAATGGTGTTCCAGTTTGGCTCATAAATGTGTTGAACATGTTTATATTAGCCATAATGAGATGGAGAACACAACAGCTTGAGCCACCAAAAGTATGTCTCCTGCAGTCTCTATTTTGTGGGTATAGATGGCAACAAGCTTCCAGCTGGAACAGATTCAAATGAGTATCCCATTGCTCCATATTTGAATTCAGTCCAGAAGGATGATGACTGTACCAAATTGGATCAAAGTATTACTCAGCAATCTAGTTGTATAGATAAAATTCAGACTTCTAATTATAACTAAAAGTTTCAGACTGCTTTATAAATGTAAATTAAGATTATCTGAAAAACAAACTTTAATTAAATCTAGTGCTTACAAAAGGAGGCCTTTCTCAGTCAGAATATTTTTCTACTTTGATTCTGAATGCTTTATCAAAAAATTAGCTGTTATAATCTATTAATAAAATAGCAGGCTATTATGATTGGCTACTCATGTTTTCTAGTGGGATATAATATTAGAAATGATCAAGTGTTGAGATGATGTTATCTTTTTCTGGAAATCAGGGAATCTACTTTTTTTTTTTTTTACTTGACTCATTGAAGAGTTCCAAATCAGAAAATTTCTGGGTTAGAAGGAACCAATACAAAAGACCTTATGAATATCCTCAGTGGCAGGGAACTTACCACCTTTCAAGCTGAATTTTTATGCTTGGTCAGTTCAGAAATTTATCTCAAATGTTGATGCTACTTCTCCACTAATCCTATTGCATCGTGTAGGGCCATAAAATAAAAAGATAACCCCCATTTTAACCTCGAACAGTCACTTTTCTAAACCATCAATTTCCATTGCTGTCAACCAACACAGATAGTAAATCCATATGCCATTTATCCCCTTTAGTATGCCCTCTCCAAACCCCTTTTCTGAGTGGTATGCCCAAGCAGAACATCTTTCTAAGTAGTACATGAGCTAGATAGTGCATTCTACAAAAAGACTATGGCTTCCTTCACTGTAGGCACCCAATTTCTACCAGTTCAAGTTATGGACACATCACTTGTTTGTCAGCCACACCACACTGTTGATTAGTGTTATTATTTATATATGCTAATAATAAGATACGTTTCCTTTAGCTCATATTATTATGGTTGGCATTTTGGTTCAAAGTAGTAAACCTTGCATTTTATCTCCATTAAACTTGATCTTGTTAAGTTTACCCCATTTTTCTAATCTGTCAAGATTTGGGAGGAGTCTATCACTCAGTGCATTTGCTATCCCTGCCAACTTTTGCATTATCTATAGGTATGATTACTTGCTTCCTACATATTATTTATGAAAGGTTCGAGAGTCCAAATCCTGTGATGGGCTATTAGAAACTTCTCTGCAAATATTTTTCTTTATTTTTTTTATTTTCTTAGTAAAGTATAGTTGGTATATAATCTTATATTCATTTCAGGTATACACTATAGTGATTTGATATTTATATCTTACAATGTAATCACCATACCAAGTCTAGTAATCACCTGTCACCATGCAAACTTATTGCAATATTATTGACTATATTCCCCTTCACCCTTTCACCCATTCCCTCTACTCCCTCTCCTCTGGCAACCACTAGTTTGATCTCTTCTCTCCAGATTTAAATTCAATTACATAAACATTTATTCAGCATGTACTTGGTAACCACTAAACAAAATAAGACGGTAGTCTCAAGCAAATTATTACTCTGTACAGAGAGAAAGACATCCACAGAAATAAGCATAGTATACAATAATGAGTACAATAACAAAGATGTGAACAAGACACAGAAGAGAGGCCATTAATTACATGGGGAGGTTAATGATGTGTATCAAAATGAGGTGATATTTGAGCCAGACCTTGAAAGAGGAGGTGTTTGTGAGAGTAAAGGAGGAGAGTCTGATTGCCATTCATTAATCAGCATTTGTTCATAGGAAAACAACATATTATTTTTCTCTTCTCTTGAGGAGCAAGCAAACCAAAAACTGAGACTCTACCACTATAAATATTAGCCAACCTAACCTAAATTGAGAGTATCCAGTGGTTACTTCATAACACATAGCAATCACGATCTTTCCAAATGGGAAGTTCTATTTAAAAATTTCTAAGATATTGTGTTTTCCTGTTCTTTGCCCCCTTGAGAGTGGTTAGGAAGCTCTTAGAAGCCAAGAATAGGAAATCTTGAAAAATTGTTTCTTGATGGCTAATCTTTATTGATCTGAATCTCTGCTTTGTGACAGACTCATCCATAGTGGAGGAAGAACTCTTGTTCATATTAGATCCATCAACAGCTAGGTTATAGTAGCTTCCAACTTCTTCAACCAGTGTTTGGGACCCCTGAGACTCAACATTGGACTCCACACCTTCCTAGAAATTTAGAAATTTGTTGCTGACAACAAATGGATTTGTCACCAGGCCTGCCAGCCTTGACCCTACGACCAACTCATAGAGCTGTAGTGAACAGAATTTTCCATTTAGTATTTCTACAATAACAATCAATTCATCAAAAGATTTACTCCTTTAAAAACTGAAACAAAATTAAAACAGACTCTTTTCTTTCACAGCAAGACCTGAGACTTGTATTAAATTATGCTACTGACCCTTTAAGTGGTATCTTGGCCCTTGGAATGATGAGTGGCTTGGGCAGAAAGCCATCTGAAGACAACAAGGTAATTGTGCTATGGGCCAAGTCATTCATTTAGTTGGAAGTGTCCATTCCATTTAGCAATGATCCTGCAGCATTTAAAAGCAAAGTCATTCTACCTGCTGCCTCAGCATAAAGGCACATGTCCTCATCTGCTGCCAGGCAAGTAAATACAGGTATTAAATTGCTGTTGACAATAGAGAAGTGGAGTTGTTTAAAACTTACCTGAACTGTTGCAAACTTTGCTGAATAGTTGCTCTAAGTTCAACAAAGTCACCCACTAAAGCTGTCTAAATCTCTAGGGAAGCCAAGAAAAAAATGAGGATTCTAAAAAGTAAAATTTTCCTAACATTAAATTTCTGCTAGCCTTGCAGCTTTTATTATGGTTTTTAATTGCAGATTTATACCTATATTCATTCATTAATAACTGTGTCCCTGATAGAGTGTAAGCTCTAGGAGGGCATGAACCTTGTTTTGTTTGCCATTGTTTATAGGCTCACTGCCTAGCACCATGTCTTTCTTGACCCAAAGGAACTCAGGATCCAATGGGAGAAAAGTAACAATTACTAGTTACCCCTTCTACCTCTGCCTCTTAAGCCCTCAGCCTGGCGTATTGGTTCCACACATATCAGCTTAGAACTGAATGTTTTTGGAGAGTAGTGCCACAGATGAAGGCTCTTCAGACAAGGTGAGTATCAGAGAAGAATCTTCCTTGGCAGTCCCTTTTTTGTGGTCAACTCTTATTCAAAGGCAAAAGCAGAAACAGCATTGATAGACATATCTCTGGGATGAGAAATAGAAGGTATAACTCACATGCATGTTCTCTCAATCTCCTCTTTGCCTCATTTAAACAATCAATAGGAAATTTCATCATACATAGATTTGTTTCTTCACTCATTTAGGAAGCATTATTAAATACTTATAATTTGCAAGCTTCATACTAAGCACCACATGGAAATAAAGAATAAATAAAAATATGAAAAACATACCAGCATTTCCTTTCTCACAAGGCTGGGGGGTAGTGTTTTGGTGGATATCAAACTGGAAAGTGACTAGGATTTACCTCTTGAAGGAGGTATATTAGTGACAACTGAGAGCACCTCTGGGTCTTGTTTCACCACTAACCTGCCACCATTTTGGTTAACTACTATTTTATGTAGCATTTTAATATCTGTTGGTTAGCTAATATTTATTTATAATTTTGATATTCATGTTAATATTAATAATTACTTACAGAATATTTACTCCATTCCAGACACTGGTCAAAGAATTTACATAATTAGCTCATTTAATCTTCACAGCAACCTATGACAGATATACTATTTGTCATTTTCATTTTACCGATAAGGAAACTGAGATATAAAAAAGTTAAGTAACATTTTCAAGATCACACAGCTATTTAATGGTGAAGGTGCAATTTGGACCCAGAGAGCCTGGCTCTGGAATCTATGTTCCTCCACGCTGTGCATTACTGCTTCTTGTAAATAAATAGAGCTTATGATCATTTTTTCTCGTACTGCCCTTGTCCCATTTTGCAATGATTATACTTACAACATAAAATGACATGGCTAATTTTCCCTCTTTGTCTGTTACTAGATCAACTTGTGTAAAATAGGCATCATCTAGTCTTTGAAAGTGTGGTAGCACTAAAATGTAAATCTGAAACCAATAGTTTTTTTTTTTTTGTGGGTATATAGAGGAAATCATTGATTACTATTTCAGTTTCTTTGAAGATTATTTTCTGTGTAAGATTTTGATTCTTGACTTTTTTCGTACTAACTTGTACTCTGTCTTCCCAAAATGTATTCATTTTATTCTAGCTTGCAAATTATCGATGTATAGTTGCACATGTTATTTCATAATTTCTGTTATGTTTGTGGCTATTTCTTCTTTGTCATGTCATGTTTTGTTTATTCACTGCTTCTTTCTCCTTTTACTGATCAGTACTGTTTATATTATTAATCTTTTTGAAGAAGCAGCTTTTGGTCTTTATCTTTCCCATTTTTGTTGCTTTCTCCTCTATTTCATTGATTTATTTTCATAATGATATTATTTTTCTTCTTTCTTACTTCTTTGAATTTTTCTCTGTTGCTTTTCTCATCCTTGAGTTGAAAATATAGCTCATTTGCTTTCATTTTATTTTTGACTAATATATTTAAAACTCACAAATTTTGACATGAGTTTTCACTGTCATTCAGATCTAAGCTTTTATAATTTCCCTTATGATTATTGTCAGTTTTGAGTGTCTATAATGTTGAATCATTGGGATTCAGTAAGATTTTAACCATGCCCTAACAAGTACTTGATTTTTCTGAATGTTTCATTTATGCTTGAAGAAAACAAAATATATATTACCTGTAGGATGTAAAGTTCTCTAATAGTTTGAGCTTACAATGATGATATTTAAATCTTACGTATTTTTGCTAGTTTTTCTGTGCTTGATCTATGAGTTTCTGTGCAGGGTTTTTAAAACTTTCCAATTTTAATTTTTGATTAATCTAGTTCACCCCATAGTTTGAAAAATTATGCTTTATATCTTTTGAGATTCTAGCTTGGGCCCCTCATCATAAGCCTAGGGAGGAGGAAGAGAATGTTCCTCAGAGTGGAAAGCCTCTGCTGCTATGATTTGGGCTTGACTTTCTTTCCTGTCCTACTATCTCACTACCAGCTATGCCCTTTCCATCTCTCAACCATGGAACCATCAAGTGACCTTGCCTCTCTAGGAACCTCTCTGTCTTTTTACCCCGGAGGAGAACAGAATGCTCTGATGCCACCCTGAGAGCTGGTATTGCTGTTTTTCTGCCTCCAGTTATCTAGCCCAGGGCATTAAGAGGAAAAGAAAACTGGGCAGCTCCATTCCAGTCTTTCCTCTGTGAGTGCCCATCCTTTCCTGCTTTGGATTGCTATCTACACTGACAGTCAACCTCTCCTTTCCCCTGAAGGGCTCCCCAATTTATATATGAGTTTCTGAGATCTGTCAGTCTCTGTTTCCTTTCTATACCATCCAGGGTTGGACTTAGGGGAGGGAGCCAGCAGCTGTTGTAACTTCATAATCTTACCAGGCTACTTAGTGTTGTATCACAAGTAATTTGCATATCCTAACTATAAACTGACCCATAATCTTGAGAGTTTGGCAATCAATTAGAATATTATAGAATGTATAGGAACATAACAGTAATTTTCTTTTCAACCTGAAGTTTTGAGGTTCTAAGACACCATATGGCATTTTCTGTTTTGTAACTGATGCACTTTAATGTCTTTCCACCATGCAAATTTTCAGAACTATTTTCAGAAGTTTGTAATTAATGTTCCTTAAAAAAGATATTTAATTATCCTTTGTCATATGAAATAAATTGTGATGAGATGCTGACTCAAGAGAGTGGTATACATATGTACATAGACACACACACACACACACACACACACACACACACACACGTTATTTTTTCTTTGCATTTTTGTAGTATTTGTCAATCATTTACATCCATTGGGAGCGACTTCTACCTCCCTCCCACCTGTCCTGAAATGTGGTTCTCCTTGTTTTCAGATAGATAATCTACTGCATTTAATTGTCATGCTAGCATTACCTTTACTGAGAATTGACTATGATCAGTATTTTATGGAGTAAAAAAAAAAAATCCTGATTTAAAAAATAAAATGTGACTGGCCAGCTGAGGGAAAAGTGCCTAGTAACGAAACACCTGACTGAAGAAGGCAAACAATGAAGACCCTATGGTGAAAGATAGTATTTAGAATCAAAGTAAGGTTTCAGAACCCAAGTGAACCACTTGCTTTGAGATGCATCTTCTTAAACCAAATCAAGGTGTGGTCAAAGGTGCAGAAACTGAAGAAATAAGTCTGGTTCAGAGCATGTTAGGATCTGGAAGAAATCATCTTCGAACGTGTTGCCACGGAGCAGGCAAACTTCCTTTTTTGGGTGAACTCACTTACCTGTTGTGGTATAGACTAGCCTTTGTTTGGACTCTCAGGGATTCTTTTACTGAATGAATTTTTCTGTAGTAGCTTTGTTTGAATGCATTATAAACAGGGTAAGGCATAGGAAGAAAGACAATTTTGGGCAGCAACATCTATGTCAAATTGGACTATTAGAGTTAAAGTTCACTTTATACAAAAATAGCCCAAACCAGGAGTGTAGAAATTTTCATGAATAGTCTAGTAAATTCTGAAAAAGGTAAATAGTGCAAAAATTGATCTTCAGGTTTGCTCATTAGTTTTTTACTTGTCCTCTGCTTCCATTCTTGCCCCCAAAAGGCTGTTCTCGACATGACAGCCCCAGAAATGTGATTCCGAGGATGTCAGTGACCAGTGGAAAACCAGCTACTGTCTTCTCAGTGCTCTCAGAATAAAATCTGAACTCCTTAACTGTGACTTAACACACCCTGCAGCATCTAATTTATGCCTCACTTGCTGACCTTACTTTCTACCACTTTCCTTCTCATCTACCATTTTTCAGGCACACTGACCTTCATGTTTCTCCAGCATGCCAAGTTTGTTCCTGCCTGTCTTGTCACACTAGCTGTTCTCTTTACCCAGCATTCTCTCCTTTCCTGATATTCCTATGGCTGTCTTGGTATTCTATTCTTAGCCTACATGACACCTCCTTAAAGAGGTCTTTTGTGACCACTAAATCTAAAGTAGCTACCATGTTAGTTGCTTGAACATTATCCTATTTTAGTTCGTTCTCTAAAGTAGATAATTTAACTTTGGAGGAGCCAGCAGGATTCTGGCTATATAATACATGTGTGTCCTGCCTCTCCATTTTAAAGAAGCATTATAAATTTTATGCTGGATACCCTGATTTTCACATAGTGGCAGAATTCTATGATACTAAAGAAAATTTTTGAATCTTCAAATATTAATGCTGGGAAGAAATTTAGAGACTGTTTATTAACCTTCTTTACTTTAAAATCGAGGAAAACCAACACAAAGATATTTAGTTACTTTCCGAATAATTAAAACTGATTTGTAGCAAAGCCAGGAATAGATATGTATTAATAAATCAAGAAACGGTTGTAAAGTAGATAATTTGGGTAAATTATAGTAACCACCATAAGTAAAAAACAGAAACTAGATAGGAAGAATGGATGGAGTGAGGAAGACTTAAAATTTTTTTTTTAAAAAAAGCTTTATTCTAATTGAAACTCATATTCTCAGTTGTATGATTGCACCATTGCAAACTAAATGTACATTCTACATATTTTACTTAATTCATTATAAATCTTTAAATGCAGAAGCTTTCTTAGCCTGTGAAAGTCAATCACTGAAATTATTACTTTTAAGAAACTACTCAAAGCACAATACTTGATAATAAGAATGACTCAAAGACTGTCAAAACACTAGGGTACTATTCATAGTGAAGGGAGTTGGCTTTAACAAAATAGAAAACCAAGAAGAGCAAATTAGATGGGTCATCAGTTTTCTTTCATGGCAGACAACAGCCAAAAACACTTTTCTGACCAATAAGGTCAACTTCTTGAAACCAAAGAGATTAAGGATATAAGAGAGTAATTCTAAAGCAAGTGAAAGGAGCCCTTTGCTATTGAGCTAGAGTATCTAATCTTTCAGGAAATAGAAAAGAATAAACAGATTTGTAACTTGGCTCACCTGGTTTGAAGAACAAAGAAAGTTTTCAAATGTGGTAAAGTTTTCATTTGTGACATTCAATTCTACAGTGAATGGATCTTAGGAAAGTATATTGGAAAGTGTTTTTTATAACTGGCCAGAGACATTGCTCCAATCAAGCTTCTTTCAATTTTCTAAAAGAAAGTTTAAAAATAAATGAAATTCCTAGTCTTATATGCCTAATAAATTGACAGGTAAAGATTTGTATTAAATCCATATAGTTTCAAATCTGCAAAATATGTTTCCCATTCCAACCATATTGCAAATGTGCAGTTTTTTTTTTTTTACTTCCTCTGTCCTTGGATGATTTGGAAATACTTAAATTTAAAAATGTCATGACGTTAATTCATGAAAATTCATACCACCTTTGTACATTTTAAAACCAATTAATCCATGTATGTCTTAAGCAAAAAAAGTAAAAAGTGGATGCCAAATGATAATTTCCAATAGAAATAGAACATGAGATTGAGTATAAAACCAAAAAAATGCCTTAGTAAGAGAAAATGGGGTTTGTAGATTCATATATCAACCACAGAGTAAATAAATGTTATTATATATTTTGTCATTACATTTTTTGAATATTAGCCAAGAACCAAAGTGTTGCTCTCTTATCTATAATTCACATCCCTACTTATTTCTTTTGTCTGTATCCTTAAATGCTGAATAACCTTACATGTAAGATTTCTATCAGGCAAATTAATGCAGTGTGGATTAGAAATCACAGTTTTTGGAAGAGGACTACAATGGGACTAAATATATTCCCTATTCTCTGTCACTCTTCTCATAGGATTATGAGGGAACCTGAAATCATCCACTTATATCCCAAAGCATCTTTAAGGACTGCTGAACCATGTGCCCTGTGAACACTGTGGATCTGGCTCCATGGAAACATAGAATTATGTTTCACTCTTATGAAGTATCAAACACTACTTTTACAGTTTTAAAGTTTCATCACTCTGATGGTGTAGTCAAAAAGTACAGTTTCAGTTGTTTCAACACACACTTATTAAGTACCTACTTATGCCATGTTCTGGGGAATACAAAGATCATTATGGTCCAGTCCCTGCCCTCTAGCAGTCCAGAGCAGTGTAAATAAGCAAAGTGTAAAAAAGGATGTAAGGAAGCAAGGGCAGTAAAGGTAATGGCAGTCCTTCTTCCTCTTTCTCTTTCTCTGAGGCAGATATAGTCCATATGCCCAAAAGCCAGCACAGGGCATGGCATAATATTAGATGCTTAGTAAATTTTGATTGAATAAATAAAATATCATGAGACTATGTGCAAGAAATAGTGATGCCACAGAGGAAGGGAAACAAGAGGAATTGAACCATGAGCCAAGTCAAGGAAAATGTGTAACTTGCAGAGAGATGGAGTAGATGAGAGGATTCCAGTCGAAGAGTATGTGCAAAGTCCCAAGAGGGGGAAATAGCATGTGAGTTCAGAATTGAGATAGTTCATTTGTGTGAAAAGTAGGATGTCAGTAGTGAAGCCATGGGAAATGTAGTGGGGCGGGTGGGAAGGGGCCAGATCAGGTAGTTAGAAAGACTTCTCCATGTGAAAGATAGATTGGCAACCAAGATTTTTAGAAGATCATAACAAAAATCTAGTGAATGGTGACGAGGGTCTAAACTCTAAACTAAAGCAGTAGCAGATGAGATGATGAATTTGAGAGAGGTGTGAGAAGCAGAAATCAATGTATGAGGATGGGCATGAAGGGAACAGTGGGAGAAAGCAAACAATCCGTGATGATCCTCGTGCTCTGATTTGATTGACTGTGGGAATGGGAGTGCTAGTTATCAGAACACAGTGTGAAGAGAAGGCGATGCAGAAAGGATGAGTTCATAGATGCCTATAAGACATTCAGGAAGATATATTTAGTAAGCAGTTGGTGACCTGAGCCTGGAATCAGGAGCAAGATACAGACTGCAGATAAGAGTTGGTGGTATATGAGACCCCACAGAGCTACCTACCTCCTTTTACTATGTGAGGACAGTGAAAATGTGCCAGCTATGAACCAGAAAGAGGGTTCTCTCCAGAATGTGACTGTGTTAGTGCCTTGAACTTGGACTTTCAGCCTCCAGAACTATAAGAAATTGCTCTTTTTTATAAACTACCCAGCCTGTGGTATCTTGTTATAGCCGGCTGAATAGACTAAGATGAAAGGAGTGCACATTTTAAGGCTTCTCATGCCAAATTTCAAATTATACTTCCATCATCTTTATATGGCAATGCTGTGAAGCATATTATAAAGTTTGTGTTTGGGATTATTGGGAATTAGCATTATCCTACTTTATTGATTCAATAAATACACTAATCAGTTCAAATTAGTGTAAAGGTGGCCGTATGGTAATCACTACTATCTCTGTTCTTATTTAACCTTTAAGCAAGAGAATCTTGAACTGTAGTTCAAAGCACAATATATTCTGTACATTTTGGATGTTCATGAAGATTGGAAATGCTTCTCTAATAAAAGAAAGAAATAAAATGTTTCTCTAACTGGTATCAAGGAGAAGATGGTTGTCATTTTGTTTTCAGTAACATTAAGCAGTATTTAGTAATAATGGTCTACTTTGAAGAATTTTATGGCTTATTAAAAACAAACAAAGTGTCCTATTTATTTATTCAAGATCAAGGCTTTTAGGAGGCTGTAACCAAGGGCTATGTTACTAACTTGATTGTTCTGGAAAGAATTGGGCTCAGCTACCATGGTGATAGGTACCATGGAAATAGACACACTTTGTCAGATGTATTGTACATACTTTTGGGGATGAGGGCAGCAGGTGCAGCCAATATTTTATTGTTGGTTATCCAACATACTAAGGCTTATTTAGATCCTGTTGATAGGTCTGACCTAAATTTTTTTAAGTTATATATTTAAAAAAATAATAACAAAAACAATGTCTATCCTACTAGACCTAAAATGAAATGAGAGCAGTTTGCAAGACTCATGGCCAACTTTTAAAAGAAGCAGGTCTGTGTAGAACCTCCAGAAAATTATATGATGTTCCAAAGAACTGTAAATTTTGAAGTATCTGTGCCAATAGGTGCTAGGTAGTGTGGATAATTTAAATCCATAAATATATCCCAGACTTTAGCCACGCAGTTCAGCTTCTCCTCATCGGTCAATTCAATGTTAATTTTTAAAGTGACAATATGAAATTAACAGTGATTACTAGTATTAGTACCTTTTTTGTGCCCTGTGTTTTTTTTTTTTACTGCTCAGCCCCCTTTAATAACTCTAAAAGGTACATATGGCTGGTACTATAAATTGTCTATTCCATGATGAGAGAAATTAAAGCATAAAGACGAAATAAAAACCTGATGGTCTCAACTGAGACATTCATAAAATTTAGAGCACCAATCTCTAGCCTTATTTTATAAACATTGATGCAGTGGTAAAGATAAAACCTGAGTCAAAAAGTGTGTGGGTTATCATCATGGCTCTGCTTCACAGATTATAGAGCTGAACAGAGAGTGCTATACTGTTGTTTAATTTTGGAGCACCTACGAAAACTCCTGATGCTTAAGAAGCAAGTACAGAATACTCCCCCAATTCATACCCAAGCTTCCCTAACAATTACACTAAAATGTGATACTTGATACAGTTAAGTTAGGGATTACATGGGCCTATTTCCTACCTGTTTTCCTACTTGTTCCCAGTCCTTCTCAAGTTATCGCTATCCCTCACAATCCAATCTCTCACTTTCCAAATCCCAGGAAAAACAGCAAGATCCAGATGCTATTCCTTGCTTTTGGATGCACTATGGAACTCAAGAACCATACAGATTTAGATACTAAGACTTTGCACTGTGGTTATGATGGTTCTTAACCCTCTATGTGCATAAGAATTACTTAGGGAACATATTAAAAATGCAAATTCCTAGGCCCCCATTCTGACCTAGTAAGCCTTGGGGAGGCTCAGGAAGCTGCATTTTAACCAGCTTTTCTGACGCTTCTGAAGCAGGAGGTCTGTGGCTCTCACTTGGACACTCTCGAGAAGGAATTTGTCAGTCGCATCCATACCTGTGGTCCTCAGCATAATGGGGACAATGAGGAGATTAGGGAGGTGGCACTAGTGAAAAGGAATCCTGTGCCTCTGTTGTTGCAGAAAAGTTGCAAAAATCAGATGGGTGAGAAACCAAGCAGGACTCCAAGAGTTGGAGAACTCAGGTTTATTACACTCGTGGTCCCAGAGGAGCTAGTGTTCTGAAGATCTGGGCCCAGAGCTCAGTTGCAACATTCCTCATATAAACATTATTTGGCATGGGCTGATTGGTTAATTTGTCCTCATATGGTTACAAAGCAGAGGAGTTGTTATTGGTTGCAGGCAGTTATAAAGCACAGGAGTTGCTAGGGGGTAGTTACATTTATAGCTTAGAACAAGCAAAAGGGAAGATGAGTTTTTAGTTAATTTTGAGTATAGCCTATGCAGTAAGCATATCTACAGAATCAGAACAAAGAGCTGATTAGCCCTTTGAGTGAAAATTCCTCTTCACTGTGACTGGAAACCCATCGAGAAGCCTTCTGCCCTTACGGTATCAACATGTGCTATGACCCAGACTGGACCTGTCTATGTGTGAAAAAGCAACAAGCATTCAGTATTCACAGAGGAAGAGACATGAAGTGGAAAAACAGAGAAATAGTGATGTGCACTCTGAATAATTGGCTCCTGAGTTGGTGAGAGTCGTCCGAAATTGCCTAAGTGTTTAAATCAATTTTCTTCTCCCAGATATTGGAAACCAGAATACATTAAACAAAGACTAGGCTCCAGCCTTTTACAGAAATGAAAAGTTTTGTAACGTGTGGTTTCTTTCTTGCTGTTAAAAAGGCCAGGCTAAAATAGCTAAAATAATTGAGCTGGGCCACTTTAGCATTAGCATGCAATCCTTATCCAAAACTTTGGAGAAAAGACTTCTTTTCTCATTCCCTGTGTACCCCCAGTGTGGCTGCCTAAGCTTTGGCAGCCTTCCAAATCCTCGGGGAGCCTAGAGTGGGACTTGTCCCCTTGGCTCGTTTTCCAGGGCTTATATGATACTCTTGTTCCCGTCTTGGCAATTATAGCAAAGCTATCTCTGGCCACAGCAGTGCTAGTCATTGTTGTAAATAGCTTTGGTTAATTTATCTTTCTAGAATGCTTAGAATAGCATTTATATGCCAAGATACTTGGGTGGGAAAAGAATGTTATTTTTGTCAGAAATACTATTTTAGGGGATTATTCTAACATTAAAAGACAGAAATGGGCCATATGGTTTGTTAGGAAATTTCCTTGCAAAGCTAAAATCCATGTGACTGCCTTACATGCGTGGGGTAGTTAGTCACTCTCCCACTTTCTCTGAAGTGAGGGCGTGATTCCTGAGTTATGGCCACCTCTTGAAGCTGGAAGGATGCATGGGCCTTGCCAACTGCTTGAATTAACTCAAGAGAAACCAACACCAGCTTGATATGCTCCATCAACCTGTGAAAACCAGGCCTTTATCCCTTTATCTTCCTTTGGCTGAGTAGTTATGACCACTGGCATCATCTCCCTTCACAGGACCAACTTTTTTGATAGTTTTGTTTTAGTGATTAAAAATCTCCAGTATTAATATCCATCTTTTGTTGTGTTTCATTTCCTTCTACATCATGCTCTAGCCACTTAATCAGGATTTGACCCTTTGAGCTATATTTCAAATCATAAATCTCTCTTCATGCCTTCTAAAAAAAAAGTGGATTTTTTTCTTGTGTCTTTATTTATTGCTTTTATCCCCAAATTATCCCCAAATTTCCTCATTGACCAGAGCAGTAAGGTACCATTATCCCTGGTAAAAGATGTCCTGAATAACCTAGAGTGAAAATCAAATGGAAAGATCCTTTGCCTGGTAGAGGTTAAGAAAAATCAAATTGATGTTGCTTTTTTAAATACAGAGATGTAACAACCATAAATACATCAAACCAACACAATTTAAATACTAGCACCTATAGATACATTCTTTACAGAAGGACTCAAAGACTGGAATTCTGGAAGAACGGGATCATAATGCACATCAGAAGGAGAAAGAGCAGGAAGACAATCCTGAGGGGGCAGCCAGTCCCCCACACTCAGGGAACTATGGATAGATGAGCAGTGGAGCATGGTGCACACGAAGATTTGTGGTGACATGTGCCTTCCTAAGCAGGGTACGATGCATATGATGAATCTGTTCCCATCATCTGAATTCATAATGCCTTTCCAGAAAAACATCTTTGGGCTGCTTATCTGACCTCTTAGAGAATAAGCATGTCTGAACCTCATCACTTTTCTATGCTGTGGTTATTTATCATGTTTCATAGATTTAAGAATGAGAGGTTTGTTATTTTTTCAGTGCTTAAAAATGACCTGAGAAGCCTTTTAAAATGCAAATTCGAGGGCGTCCTCCCCAATACTTCCAATTTGGTTAATTGGGGATGGATCCAGAAATTTTCACTTTCAAATTTTCACTTTGTATACCAAGGGGTTTTAAAGCTGATAAGTAAATCAACAAAGCTACACTTCTCTACTCTTTGCTTTCTTATGTTTCCATCTTTCGTACTGTCTTACCTCCTTTCTGGCATTCCTCCAAAACATACCATGTTTATGCATGTGTCCTTTGCCCTCAAAAGTCTTTTCCAGTCATCAATTAGTTAGGTATCTGCTCAAGCTTTCGCTTCTCTCTTGGGCTTTTCCAGAATCTCATTAATGTTTCTTTGCGTCAAACTCTGACTTATCTCTCAGGCCATAAAGCTACTATATTTAATTGAACCTGTTCCCTAATTGCTGCCAATGCAGTTACATGGCGTGACTTGGGAACAGGCTCCTTCATCTCTCCCAATCTGAGGCTTCTCCTCTGTAAAGCAGAATTAAGCATGCCTAAATCGCAGGGCTGCTGTGAGAATTAACTGAGCTGACATATGAAAAGGCATCTAGCACAGTGTCCAGAACGTAGTAAATGCTCAACAAATTTTAGCATTCTCCTTTCTCCAACTCCCGAAGTTTTCAAATAATTGCTTTTTTTTTTTTTTTTTTTTTTTTACTTTAGTCTCCTGACTCTCAAATTACCGTTCTGGTTTCCTGCTGAGCATTCTGAATTTTGCCTCAAAACTCTCTGCCTCAAGGACTTTGCACGTGGGATCCCGTTTTCCCTTTTCTCTCTTCCCCACCCACTTATGCTCATACTCCATGTGTGACTTAGTTTGTTCATCCTTCAAGACTCTGTGTAGATATCACTTCTGCCAAGAAACCTACCCTGACCCTCTTCACCATGTCTTGTTTAGTGTCCTTTCTCGTGTGCACTGTAATTCTGTCCTTCCCCATAAGGTGGGGTGCCTCTGCCACCATATGGAGAGAGCATGTGTGCTCATCTACAAACTACAGCAGGCTACATGGGCTCACGTGTGATTTGGTCGCCTTTTATGTCCAGCACCTAGAAGACAGCCTAGCCCGTAATAGGTTTCAATTAGTATTTTTGAATGAAGGAATGCATTTATCAAATTTTCCCTACTTATGGGTGAAGACTGTATTTAGTGCACATATTCTAGCCTTACTGGGTTCTCCATTATTTTTTACAGATCACTTGTCTTTTCACTCTTTGCCATTTGCAGTCCTTGAAGTACTTCTTATTTACTTCTTTTGCTGCTTTCTTCCTTTTTTCCCAGGTATATCCTCTGTTGTTTGCATCTTTCAGTTTATCATTATTCATGTTCAGTGGCTTTCTTCTTACAGTATGAAGCCATGAATGCCTTTCAGTATGTAAGATGAAGATTTTTCACTATTTTGATTACACACACACATACACATATGAGTATAATTAAAATTAGAGAAATATGAATAAGATTGGGGGATTGAATCAATTTCCTCACCTTGATTATGCTGTTATATTCTAGTTTTTGCAAATATTACCACTGGAGAAAACTGCACAAAGTATACATGAAATGTCTTTGTATTATTTCTTACAACTGCAGATGAATCTGCAAGTGTCTCAAAAATTTCAGTTTAAAAAATGATAGTAAAAAAGAAACAGGAAGTCAGAGCCATAAAGAAAAGTGGGTGAAGTAAATGTACCATGACAAATGTTAGTATAGATCTCCTGATTTTGTATTAAATTTGGCTTTGAGCTTCCTGGTTGAGCAAATGTCAAGGCAAAAAAGATATGCTTTGTATTCATTTATTCAACAAATAATTACCTGTTAAATAACTATCATTATAAAAAAATATATCATTTGAGCAAGGTTATACCTTCCTTGATATTAATTTGGAAAATAATTTGCCACATTGTATGACCTTTATGTGGATTATATGAAAATCAAAGTAGCATAGTAGAAAGATAATTTTTTTCTGGACTATAACGATGTTTTAAGGTAGCATCCTTTAAGGTCCTGCACTGACTCTGATCCAACTGAGGCAACTTAATGGTGCTTTACTTGCTACTGTGGAATGGCTTTTTAGGTTGAGGTGCACTATCTAGTTTCACCCTCTTCTGAATTACCTCCAGCTGCTGGGTAAGGAACACCTAGGTGCTGGCCTATTTACATATGTGTGGTGAGCATTATCTTCTTTTTCCTGCTGATAAACCTGAGCTCAGGAAGTGTAAGTGTCTGAAGTAGTGAAGCCGGTAAGTGGCAGAGCCTGACACTTTGCACTGCCCTTGCTGCATCTTAACCAGACTAGATTCACATCCCAACGCCCAGAGAGAAAACAAGGCTGACTTTAGAGACTCTCAATATTTATCCTCCTGAAAGATCACTTCCTAATCACAGCAATATCAGGTTATATGGTGTACCTTTCTAGCAAGAGAAAGGCAAGAACTAGATGTCAAAAATATAATATGAGCTTTCTCATTTTAATTCTGAGGGCAAAACAAAACATTAAACATACAATATCATCTCTCTTCATTGATTTCTGGATCCAAGTCCAGCTTTATGGGAAGGACACACTGTCCCCCACTTTGGAATTGTTTTTTTAAGATACAGGAGGTTTAGAACCTTTGTTTGCCCAGCACGTGCCTTCTCTGGTGCAGACGGTGGTTGTTAGGAAATGTCAGTGGACAATGAGGTATCTAGATCACAGCTGGGGCTCTGAAGCCAACCAAACCTAGGTCTGAACCTAACTTTGCCACTAAGGGGCTTTGGAGATTGAGTTTGAGCTTTAGTCTCTCCCACCCCACCCCCACCCCCACCCCCAATACAATGGGAGCATTAGCAGTCCTTATAAGTCTGTTGTTGAGGGTTAAATGAGAGAATCTATGTGAAACACAGCCCAGGATCTGTCACTTGGTATATGTTAATAAATGTGTGCTAATATCGGTATTGCTCTTATTCCTTTAAGTGTGTTACTGAACTAAAGGAGTTTGCCACTTAGGATGTTCTGTTCAAGAAGGAGACGTGGTTGTCATTAGGTCATTTCATTTACTCGCAGCAAGTAAAGGAGACAGTATTCACATCCAAAGCTCTGTCTCTCCCAAGGAAGGCTTAGCTATTGCCTTTATACACATATAACATGGTTAATTACACATTGATTTCTTCTTTGCAGTTGGCTACACTTATCTGGTTGAGTTCTCCTCAAGCTCATCCTGTTTACAGCTGTGTCTGCAAAATACATTTTAACCTTTAGCAAGAATAGCATTTGGTTAAGTGCCCAGCCTTGAGACCTTTGTTCCATCTTTTAAGTGTGGGATGTTTTTCTCTGTTCTTTGATTTATGTATGAGTTACATACAGTCTTCATTCCATGGTATCGTACATGGTATCGTACAGTTGCAAAAGGAAGAATAAGGACTTCTTTTCACAAACTCCAGATGGTTTGTCTTTAACAGAGGTTAAAAATAGGAAGTAAGAATCCCCCTTCACAAATCTGGTATAACTATAAAAAGAATGTTCAGAGAAGGCAGATTCTGACACTAGACATTTTCTCCTTTTCTTTTCACAAGTTTGATTCTTTGGCTTGTGTCTTTGCAAGACAAACATCTCTTAAAAACTTAATAACTTTCTCTCCTCCCCAGGTACACTTCCATATATACCCAAGCACAGACTGAGACAGAATGTGCTTTTGTAGAGGTCACCATTTAGAATGTGGCGGGGTCAAGTACGTGTGCTCATTGAGATGGTGGTGGAAACATTGCCATTAGCTCTTGTGGTAGCTTAGGTTAGAAAGTCCTCAAATATTGTGCAAGCACAACTTGCCCAATTCGCCTGTATTTTCTTGGCAATGACTTGTTTATTAACCATATTGATATTGTAGGAGAATTCCAAGGAAACCAACTTCTTAATTGTAGTAAAACCTTCTGACATAGCTCAAAATATACATGTAAAAATATATGATATCATTTATGATAATTGGATGTTGTTTACTACCTTCTTTGTGCATATTAACATTATATGAACACTTATTCAGCTTGTACTAGCACATGTTTTCATCTTCAAGCAAACGTGGGCTGAAAGACTGCTGTACTCCTATGCAGGTTCTGAAACATGGTTAAAGAGATGGGTCAAAACATGCCAGAGTTCTTTTCACTTCGAGTTTAACATCAGATGTCAGTTTTGCTGAATTACCTTTAATTAGTGTCTCTAACCTTCAGGACTTTAAAAAACTATTACTACTTAGAATATTAGATTAATTAAAGGAAAATAAGAATATTACTGGAGCACAGGTCTATCTTTATTTTATAGTGCAAAAGTAAGTTTTTGCTAAGAACACTGCAGCTAAATAAAAAAGTGGCCCTAACTATATCTTAGCTTTGCAGACCTATGAGACGACTCATCTGTCTAGATCTCTAGTTAATCAGTTTCAAAACCATTACAGCTGCATCACTGGACCACCACAGAGTCTTTATGAGCACCTTTTAAGACTTACTTCACACAAGTTTTTAGCCTGGGACTTGCTATATCCATCGTTATAAAAGGAAGACTACCTTTCTGGCCCCTGAAACTTCTAGACTCACTAACAGATACCATCCTACATGTTAAAACAAGACAGAGTGAGAGGTTAAATGATTCTGAGGTTAGCTAAGGGTGGAGAGTTCTTTCACATTCTACGTAGTGTATCTATTCAACCTTAGTGTTTTTATTCTTGTGCTTCTGTGGTTGTGTGCTACAGAACTTTGCAGTGGGTTTGTTCTTGCACATATTCCACACAATAATGGACTATTCTCATCCTTTGTCATACTTTTTCCCTAACACAGAAGCCCTCCACTGAAATTCCAAACCTTAAATAGTGAAACTCTGGTTTTGTAGGTTCAGGGTGCCTCTTGCCGAGAAAAAATTTCACTGCTGCTTCAACAGCTTTCTAGGCTTTCAGCTTAGTATTTTTAAAGATTTCCTTCTAGATATGTTAAGGGTGGTTTGTAAAATTGCAACTGTTTGCAGAAATATACTGCGGTGCTATAAATGTTTAATGAGATCATTATTTTAAACCTAGTTTCTGGTCCTTGTTCTTTAATGCACACTCAGCAGATGGATTTTTTTTTTTTTGGTTACTATATACTAATGAGGCACTATCGCAAAATCATCAGTATCTTCCTTCTATGATGATTTATTGATAATGTTTCTTTTATATTGATCTACAAGGCAAAATTTTGAAATAGCATTCTGTTCATTTAGTTATTCTATAGCTGTAGCTTCTGTCAAAGTGGTCGATAATGACCTTCAAAGAAAATTGTTTAAAATAACTAACTCATTCATGGTGGGAAGAATGAATAGAAAATGGATATAGAAGTTGTTGCTGTCCTCACTGGTACATGGAGTCTGTATAATGAAGAGGGGACCAGAAAACACTATGTTAACTCTGCTACTGAACCTCAGTCAGTCAGTGATTGAGCAGCAGGAATGCTTTTAGCTGCAAGTGACAGAAAATCCAACTATCATCAGTATGAACAATAAGGACATTGACTGTTCATTTAATAAGAAGTTTAGAGGTGGCTCAACAAGTGGTGTTGACATAGGTGGCTCCGCAGTGCTAGGGCACTAGACTCTTACAGTTATCAAGGCCTTCTCCTTATGATCACAAGATAGCTACAACGGTTTCAACATCACGTCCTCATAGTATGCTGGGGACAGCCAGATTACAAAAGAGTTTTTCTTTTTTTTCATCAAGAAAAAACATCTTTCCCAGAAGTTTAGTAGACTTGCTTTTATATCTCATTGGCTAACACCTAGGTCCATCGCCACTCCTATGTGCACAGCATTCTGGAAAAGCTATAGGTATATATCTGAGATTAGTTTGATAGATGGATGGATAGATTAGATTAGATATATAGATAGATGATTGATAGATAGATAGATAGACAGACAGGTAGATGGATAGGTAGGTAGATAGGTTAGGTTAGGTAGGTAGATAGGTAGGTAGGTAGATAGGTAGACAGACAGACAGACATGTCCTATAGTTATATGTTACTCTATGTTTTTTATAGGCTCCATAGTAGGAAGAAGACATGGGAGAATAGGGATTGAAATGACTGTGGCATCTCCCACAGTGGGCCAACCACATTTATAAATACATGCAAACCTCTCTGCTACAACCTCGCCTTCTAGCTTGCTCCAGATTTCCCTTTCAGGACTTTTCAGTTTCCTTAGAATAAATTTGGCCATCATTTATTTTCCTAAAAATATTAGAACATCCCTTTACCAAAAAAAAAAAAAAGAACAAAAATGTCATTATGTTGTTAGCTCTTTCACTCCAGCTCTGTCTCCCCCTTTATGTGAGATTACCAGTCAATCTTTGTAGTTTCGAAGGTATTTGGAAGTACTATTAACAGAGTTTGACCAAGACCCACATAAACCTAAACAAAGTGCCTGCCTACTAAAATAAAAGATTTAAATAGGAAACAAAATCTTCTAATAAAATAGATAAACATCTGGGATACAACAGACTATATCACCCATCATACTAAAAACCAGATTTTGAATGAGAAAAGGCAAGCAACTGTTGCCAACACCAAGATAACTCTGATGTTGGAATTATCTGAAAGGGATTTTAAAGTTGCCATCATAAAAATGCTCAACACCAATTGCTAATTCTCTTGAAACAAATAAAAAATAGAAAATCCTATTTTGAAATAAAATGGAAATAGAACTTATAAAAAAGAACCAAATGAAAATGACAGAGCTAAAAATACAGCAATGAAATTTTTTTAATTACTGGATAGCTCAACACTAGAATGGAAATGACAGAGGACAGAACCAGTGAACTTGAGAACAAAACAACAGAGTTCTGAACAATGAAGAGAAAATATACTCCCCCATCCCCCACCCCCCGCAAAAAAAGTGTATAGTCTTAGGGACCTGTTGAGAAATAACAAAAGATCCATGATTTGTATCATCAGAGTCCCAGAAGGAGAGGAGAGGAAGTGGGGCCGAAAGAATATTTGGAGAAGTAATGGCTGAAAAATAACAATTTTGATAAAAGACAAGGCTACAGATTAAAAAGCTGAGTAAATCCCAAACAGGACAAATCTATCTATCATATATCTATATTTATCTAATCTATCCATCCATCCATCTATCTATATAATCTATCTATCTATCTATCTATCTGTCTATCTATCTATCTATCTATCTATCTATACATCTATACATTCCATCATTCCAAGACACATCATAAATTAAACCTTTGAAAACTAAAGACAAAGTCTTGAAAGCAACCAGAGAGAAATAACATATTATCTATATGAGAACAGCAATTCAAATGACTGCAAATTTCTCATCTAAAACTCCAGAGGCCATCAGAGTTGGCACAATATTTTAAAGTGTTAAAAGGAAAGAACTGCCAGTGAACCTATCCTTCAGGAATTAAGAAGAAATGAAGATGTTCTCAAATGAAGGAAACCTAAAACAATTTGCCACTAGCTGACTTGCCCTTTAAAGACTGGCTTAGAGGAAGTTCTTCAAACAAAAAAGAAATAAAAAAAGGAACTTGGAGCATTAGAAAGGAAGAAAGAATGACAAAGAGCAGTAATATGTGTACAAAATAGACTACTTCTTTATGACTTTTATAAATCCTAATTGGTGACTGGAACAAAAACAAATACACATGCTGAAGACCACAGTGCTAAAGATAATATTTAAAAATAAGGAAGGAAAATGAAAGTGGTTTCTACTCTTTACTTAAAAGTGGTAAAATGCTGGCACTGGTAGATTGTTGCAAATCACATATGTATATTGTAATACCCAGAGAAACCATTGAGAAAATTATATAAAGAGAGATATTCAAAAAACACTATAAATAAAGTAATATGGAATTCTACAAATTCTCAAGTAAGTAGCTCACAGGAAAGCAAGATGAGAGAAACAGAGTAAAGGAGAACCAGAGGAAATAAAGGGGAGACAAATAATCATATGAAGACTTAAAGCATAGCAATAATTACCTTAAATATTAATGGTCTAAGTACACCAATCAAGAGACAGATATTGGCAGAGCATGTAAAAACCACGACTCAACTACACACTGCTTACAAGGAACTCACTTCAAATTCAATGACATAGGTAGGTTTAAAGGGATGAAAAAGAAATATATAAATATTAATAAAAACAGGAGTAACTATATTAATTTCTGATAAAGACAGCCTTCTCTCTTTCCAGCTCCATGATTTTTTTGCTATAAGCGTGAAATGTTTTATGTATGCTTGAGAAAAACAAGTGGGGATCATGCTAATTCTTGTGAATCAGCCAGTGACTGAAAGTTGTTAGCAAAGACGACACAGAAAATTAGAGCCACCCATGGTCATATCGCAAGGATGTGTGAAAAACAAGTCTGAAGAACCAAATCCCTAGTAAGGGAAAAAAACCCACAAATACAGTCATGTCTGGGTTTGATGGAAGTGTGCACACTGCAAAAACCAAGCCAAGTTATGTGCTTGGGAAGTCCAGCAGGAGAAATTCTGACACATACTATGGGAAGGATGAACCAGTGAAGGGACAGCAATAAACTCAGGTTGCCAAGGAGTTCCAGAGTGAAATTTTTGGTCTGAGGCAAGGAGTTGTGCTGTCAGGAGAGGCACAAGGCTGGCCTGGAGGGTGGCTAAGAAGCAAGCCAGGCTGCCAGGTGAGGTTGCCAGGGTGCCCGTTGCAAGAGTGCCTGGCGGAGATAGCAAGTGAGGCTTGATTCCAGTTCACACTGTTCACCAAGACTCTTGCTGCAATGCAGCCAGCACTGCAGCCATCTGGAAGAGGAACCTTATTCTAATTTTTTCTTCTATATTTTTTAATCAACATATAATTCACATTCTACACCCTTTTAAAGTGTACATTCAGTCATTTTTAGTATATTTACAAATTTGGGCAACTATCACCACTATTTAATTTCAAAACATTTTCATGACTCCCAAAAGAAACCCTTCTCTCTCTCCCTCATCCTTTTATTTTTTCTTTCTTTTTTCTTTTCTTTTATTTTTCTTTTCTCTCCTCTCCTCTCCTCTCCTCTTCCCTCTCCTCCTCTCCCCTCCCCTTTCCTCCCCTCTCTTCTCATTCTCTTTTCTCTTCCTTTCCTTTTTCCTTTTCCCCTTCCCTATGTGTACAAAATAGACTACTTCTTTATGACTTTTATAAATCCTAATTGGTGACTGGAACAAAAACAAATACACATGCTGAAGACCACAGTGCTAAATATAATAATATCTTTAGCATTGTGGTCTTACCTTCCCTTTTCCCTTCCCTTTTTCCTTCCCTTCCTTTTCTGTCCTGAACCGTCCCGTCCCTTCCCATCCTTTGTTGTCCTGTCCTGTCCTGTCCTGTCTTTTCCTATCTTCCCTCCCTCCCTCCCTTCCATCCTTCCATCTATCCTTCCTTCCTTCCCTCCTTCCTTCCTTCCTTCCTTCCTTCCTTCCTTCCTTCCTTCCTTCCTTCCTTCCTTCCTTCCTTCCCTTCCCTTCCCTTCCCTTCCTCTTTCTTTTCAGTTCCCTTTGGGTATATATCTAGGAGTAGAAATACTGGGTCATATTTCAACTCTATGTTTAACTTTCTGAGGAATTGCCAAAATGTTTTCAAAGTGGCTCTCCACTTTACTGTTCTCATCAGCAATGTATGATGATTCAGCTTTCTCCACATCCTCACCAACACTTGTTCTTTTCTATCTTTTTAATTATATACATTGTAGTGAGTTTGAAGTAACATTTCATTGTAGTTTGATTTGCTTAATACTGGTTAGCCTCTTCCATGTGATGATTGGTGATTTGTATAACTTCTTTAGAAAATGTCATTCAAATCTATTGCTCGTTTTTAAATTTGGTTGTTGTTTATTTGAGAGAGTCCTTTATATGTTCTGGGTACATGTTCTTTGTCAGATGGATGAGTTACAAATATTCTCTCCCATTCTATGGGTTGTTCTTTAACTTTCTTAATAGCTGCCTTTAATGCACAAAAGTTCTTTTTGAAGTGAAAAAAATTTTAATCCAAACTGATGAAGTCAAATTTATCTATTTCTACTTTTGTTTCCAATGCTTTTGGTGTCATATCTAAGAACCCTCTGCCTAATACAAGTTCATGAAGATTTATGCCTATGTTTTCTTCTAAAAGATTTCTAGTTTTGTCTTTTACATTTAGTATTTGATTTTTTTAGTTTATTTTTGTATATAATATAATTAAGGGCCCAACTTTGTTATTTTTACATATCCCTTCATCCCAGCAAAATAATTTTTTTCCATTGAATAATCTCAGCATCCTTGTGAATCAATTGAATGTATATGTAATGGTTTATTTCTTGACTTTCAATTTTATCCCATTGATCTATATGTCTAGCCTTATGCCAGTACCACATGTCTTAATTACTGGAGCTTTGTAGTAAGTTTTGAAATCAAGACATGAGAAGCCTACAACTTAGTTCTTTTTTTCCCCAAGATTGTCTTATTATGGGTCCCTTGCATTTCTATATGAATTTTAGGACCAAGTTATCAATGTCTGCCCCACTAAAAAAAATTGAGCTGGGATTAAATTTAGTAGGGAGATAGATTATTGAATAATATTATTAATTAATGTGACCTAATTGACACCTATAGAATATTTTCCCTTAAAATTTCAGACTATACATTCAAGTCCAGTTGACATGTGTGTCAAAATAAATCATTTCCCAGGTGCTAAGGCAAGTCTCAACAAATTTTAATAGATTAAAATTGTACACTTTGCCTACAGAAGAATTAAATTGAAAATAAACAATAAGGTTAGAACAATCCTTAATTCTATATAGTCAGTGGGCCAAAGGATAAAAATCACAATGACTACTGGAAAATATTTTTAACTAAACAATTTAACATTAACATAATATATCAAAACTTATTGGATACAACTGTAACACTGTTTACAGAGAATTGTATACTGTTAAATGAACATATTAGTGAAAGAATAGCAAATAAAAGAATAGCAAAAGAAAGTAAGAGTCTGCAATTAGTAAATTCTCTCATTTCCTACATATTTGAAAATGCCTGTATTAGTCTTGCTGGGTATAGATTTCTAGGTGACTTTTTTTCCCCCTCACCACTTTTAGGACATTATTCCATTGTCTTCTTGCTTCTGTTAATGAAAGACTGCTGTTGGTTTAACAGTTTTCCTGAAGTGATCTGTCTTTTACTAATGCCTACTTTTAAGATTTTCTCCTTGTATTTAATGCTTTCCAGTTTCGACATGATAGGGAGCAGGGTACTAATTTCTTCTTGTCTTGTTCAAGGCTAAGATTTATGTCTTTTACCAATTCTGGAAAGTTATCAGCCAAATTTGGATAAATTATTCAGTTTCTCATGTTGCTCCATTCCTTGCAACCCTGCAGTGTCTCACTCATTTGTTGACAGTATTACTACTCAGGCCTGTCACAATCTGGCCCCTGCACATGTCTGTAATTAAATTTCCATATCTATGTGCTAGGAAAGCTTCATCGCTCAAACTGGTGATTCTCTTTTTTGTTCATAACTCAGCTTAATAATCATCTACTTGGAAGACTTTCCTGAACCTCCTCTTCCCCCTAACCACTTTTTTTGTATCTAGTCTTTCAGGCTCATACATCTATCAGTTGATTGCATTTATCTATTTATATGTAAACTTCCCCCACAGAAGACTCAAGTACCTAGTGGGCAGTTCCCTTAGTTTTTACAGAGACAGGCACTAAGTATGGGCTCTGTAAATGTTTGTAGTTTGAATGAATGCATGCATGCATGAATGTATGAATCAAGAAAATGAAGGCATACACTGTCTACCTTATAAGGATCTCATGTAGAACATATATATAGCATATGTATAACTAAATATATACTACATGAGAAAACACCTGGCAAATAACAAGTGCTAATCTGTTGTTTGAATTAAAGACAGTTCATACATTATTTTTCTACAGTGGGTTATGTACCAGACTGGTTATTCCTTTAAATTGGTTCTGTGCCTTTTCTAATCAGCATTCTTCTATAAGAATGCTATAGATTACCAACTGTTACATTCTGTCTATTCTCAGTGTATCTGTGAATGCTTTTCTCCCATGTACTATCTTAATGGCTTTCTCCTCTTCCATTAGGTGTCTGTGTAATTTTACCTTAATAGTTAGGCCTTTGCTGACCCTCCTTATAAAAAACAGCATTCTCTATCTCTATCCCTTTACCTCCTTTATTTTCCCCAGTATAACTGTCCACAAATGAAATATATATTTACCTCTTTTTATTATTATATGCCCCACATATATACAATAGCATATAAACTTTTTATATTTAGAAACTTTGCTTTATGCCTAGAATAGTGTCTAGCATACTGTTATGAGGTGCTCAGTAAATATTTATTGAATAAATGTAGTAATGTAGCTAGGTGCCACTTATTCTCATTGGTGAAATCCTGGTGCTACAGGAGACAGGTACAATACAGCCACTCTGGGCATGGTAGCCAACATTCATCTTGATCTGGGATGAGATTACAAAACTTAACCATTTTGCTTTTCCTTAGAACAGACTGCCTAATGCATGATTTCATCCTGAAAACTAAAGAAATCACTTCCTCTCCTGGCAGGCACCTAAACCGAGTTCTAAACTGGCTGCACACAAAGCCCGTCTGTTCTCTCTTGGTTTAAAGACAGTGGCAGTTCCTGCCTGCATTTAGCAAGCTTTATCTTGATTTCTGTTTTCTTTCACTGCTTGACGACAATTTACATATCTTTCTTCCCATGTTATTCTTTTGATCTTGGGAAGAGATTTTAATTAGCACTATATGGGCACTTGTTTATAATGTCTATGGGAAATAAATTCTTATTTTTTCATGGCAACAAATATCTAAAGCTGTAATTAATTTATATGCTATGAGAGAGAGGGCCAGGAATGATAAATGACTTGCTGAAGGCCACATAACTAACTTTTGCAACACAGGTGGGTCTAACACCCACATCCTCCAATTCCCAGTCAAGGTCTTCATAGTCTTGTGTTTTCCTTTAATTAGTTCATTTATGTTTTCCTTACCACCTATGCATTAATCTAAAGCACCCCCCCATTCTTATTAGTGTGTGTCTGTGACACAAGATGTCTTACCTTCTAAATCTTCAACTATCCAACTGCTATATTGATTTTTGAGGTGCCATCAAGTTTCTCTCTCCAGACTTAGCATGACTGAAAAGAATGTGGCCTTTCAGATAAGCTGACATTCTAAGGTCAACTCTGTGGCCAGAGAAAATGCATGACCCAGGAAGTCTGACACAGCTACCCTCCACTTAAAAGCTTACCTCTGCCTCCTCTTTCTTGTTAGGGACATGCTGCTCTCATTTGTTGTTCACTACTAGTTATATTAGCAACATTCACTAGCCGTGGTAATGTGGTAGACAGTGAACACTTACCACTAAAGACACCTGGGGGCACCTTCTGCACTGAAGACTGATGACAGGGACTATCACTGAACTGGCAGTGCTTCATGGTGGCCAAGGCTTCAAAGGTTTCCAACTGAAAAGTAGTCAGCAGCCCAACCTGGCAACTCCTTCCCTCCCCATGCTTCTGAGTCTTGTCCCCACCTGTTTGCTGTTCATCCAGCTGGACATCATGCAGTGAGAATTCATCATCAGTCACCAGTCTTTTTGCTATTTTGCTGACTGAAATTCCCAAACATGATGATGAAAAAAAACTGGGAGGCAGGGGGTACGAAATATAAATATTAAGAAGACTCTAATGTCTCTAGAGCAGGTCATTTTGAAAAGTGCTTTGAAATGATGTGGTCACTGTACTTCCTTCCCATCAGTCCAGTGAGCTGTGACACCCTTCCTTTTGTAGAAGACTTCAGCTGTCCACAAGTATCAAATTATCCTCCTTAAGTCACTCCTATTAAGCTTCCTTGAGAATAATTCCAGAGAGACTTTGCTGGTTTTTCTGGAAGCTTGTATCCTAAAAAGAACCTGCATGATCCTAAAGATCATATTTTAAAGTGTATATGCTTCATAAAATGAAAGATAAATCCAGACTACAAACATAACCTTGAGATTGCCATCCTGAGGCTCTGGTTGGCACAGGATACACAAATGTAGATCTGTATCTGGAAAGGAAGCCTCTGGGAACTGTGGAGGAATCTTGATGATTCCCTTTCTCTGAGAGGGAGAAAGAAATCATATGCAACGGATAAGGCCAAGCTACAACAAATGAAGCAGGGACTCTTCTTTCTTCATTCCCTATGGTCCCCAAGGTATCCTCCGTCTTCATGCTGTATCTTGCCTCCTTAAAGGCCCCCCCCCCCCGCATCAGGACTTCCTTTCCCAGACAGTGCCCATTGCAGTCCTTTCTCCGTGCTGTTTCTACTTTTTCCTCATCAGAAACATACCTATCCCCTGTTCGTTCTCTCAGGGCTTTGGTGTATGATCTGATGAAATATTTCATGCTAAGATTTGGATAGTAGGTCACCATCATTGTTCTGTTCTTAACATTGCCGTTTGCGTTGTAACTGGGAAATTCTGAATCCCTGACTCACTGGACTTGGAAACCAGCTTGATCTCCCATATCCACACTGTCCACCTCCATCACCCTCAAAGAAGCTGCTGTTGAGGCAGAATGCCTTTTGCTTTCCTAAGTTCTGTTTGGATGTCCCACAACTGGAGTGTCACTGTAGGGACCAGTAACTTCATATGCCAGAGTCCAGGGGCTTAGATCTGATGCTTACAGGCACTGCATTCTGATACTTATTTATTCATTCCACCCACAAACAGAGCTGGAGAATAGGGGCAGTAGGAGAAATACACAAGCCCTCAGGGATGGAGCAGTAGGATTTCTTTACAGTGATTGTGGCATGCCAACAAAGTTTTTGGATAACCGTGGAATATTCCAAAAGAGACAGGGAGAAACTGGCAATTGTTTGAAGATGTCAAGCAATGAAAATAAAGTGTGGCCAGAATGAAAAGAACCTGGGGAAGAGTGAGCGATGGCGATAATTAAGGGACATTATGCTGAAAGCCTGCTATTTGTACTGCCATCGACTCTGTATTATCCAACAGGTTTCTTGGGTTTCTAAGAAATTTCTAGAATATGCACCCCGTCAGTCAGGAGCAGCCAGTCCTGTACTCTCTCGCTGCCCTGGACCCTTTTTTCCCTCTACTTACCCCAAACCTCCATACCCGGTCCGTGATTGTGCCCTCCCGGTCCGAACCGGCTTAACTGTCTCCAGGGCAGCACCCCCCGGGCGATCAAGCATACGTTCTTGCGTCTTAGCGGCGCCCGCATCCCCGTGCGCGCAGGCAGCTCCGGGGCCGCGCCGCACTGATTCGCTGCGGCGGAGACTGCGGCGCCCGCGACGCGCCCGCCCCTCGCCGCGCGCGGGCTGGTGCAGCCTCAGTCTGCCTGCAGCCGCGAGGCCACCGCGAGCCCAGCCGCTGCTGCCGGGGCGCCGACGCCTGAGTGCCCGCTCTGCAACCCGAGGACAGCAACGGCGAGCCTCCAAAGCCCGCACGATGCAGGCCACTGCCGATTCCACCAAGATGGACTGTGTGTGGAGCAACTGGAAAAGTCAGGGTATTCTCTTTATTTCAGTAATGCATGCCTGCGGCGCACGGGAACCCTGGGACCCGGACTCGGCCATTGTGCATCATTTCACCTGTGGGACTTATGCATGCTTTATCCCCAAGAGCTTTCTGTTGGGGGGAGTAAAGTTGTTGTGTCAAAAATCAAAATGGATGGTGTTTGATGTTTTTTTTCTTTTTCCTTTTTTTTTTTTTAACCTACCACCTCGACCCCTTTGTTTTCTTGTTGTAATGCTAGTATTTTAAATAATGCATCATTTGCCTCCTCCGGGAGCTCTTTTGGGATCCATTGATCATTTAGTACTTGTTTAATCTCTTATCCCCGGAGTTAAAATGCTTTCTTATTGTTCCATGCATCCCACTGTATTTCATTTCTGTCTAAAGGTCTAAATCTCCCGGTAGAACCATTAACTGAGAGGGCTCTAGTACAGCCTTTTAAGAGGGACACACCCATTTTAGGGTTGCTATTTGTGGTCACACAAAGGAGACTGGAAATGCAGACTAGCTCTCCCAATCCTGAAGATATGATGGCGTAGCCACATATTAGGATGGTTCACTTGGAAATATTTCAGGGTTTTTTGTTGTCTGTCATTGGGGTAACCTGTAACTACTATTTATTAATAATGGGTATCTGTGGAACAAGTGGAGGGAAATAAACAAGCACTACTGGTTGCCCTCTGGTGTAACAGATTTATTTTGAAACAGTCCATATTAGCACTGGGTGTGGCCACCCTCCAGCCTAGCATGGATTGCTTTTCAGCCATTTTTATTCAGCCTCATACTTCACACATCCATCTCTCCTTTGTTACATTAAGATTTTCTCCTTCTCCTAGACCAGTTAGAGATTATAAAGAGAAAGAGATAATTTGCGAGAATGAATTATGTGTAGTAAACTTGGGTGTTTGTAAGGTGAGATATCTTTTAATATTTAACAAATATGGTTCTGAAGAAGGCACATTTGACTTAACCTACAGGCTTACAGCATCACTCAGGGGACCAAGAATACGCTGGAGCAAAAGCTGTTTTTTTTTTTTTAACCTGACATCTTCTCCTTACAATTTTACATAACAGAATGGATAGGATGCCTTTTACAGAATGGATAGGATGCTTTTTCATCTTTAATGCTCCATGAAAATATTCTTTGGTACATTTTTAAGCAAAAAAAAAAAGTAAACATCAACCTTAGAGTTAAGAATACATTTTCTCTGCTGCTTATTTGTTGATGTCAATGACATAAAATACAATAGTCGAGTTCAAATTATGTGGATCTATTGGAAATGCAGCTGTCAAAAGTAAATAAATAGACCTAGTAGATTTAAAAGCCAGGACCTAAGAAATGTATGGCAATTCAGAAGTATAATTTTAGAGAATGATGACAATGACATGGAACAGCATATGTTTTATACAGAAGGCAGTGTGAAAATTCTTGGTAACATTTCATTTTCGTGATGTGTTTAGATTCATCTAGCTTGATATACACACTCAACAACCACCTACAGCTTGATCTAATATCAAATTTAGTGGGACACAAAGACATAACAAAGTTGTTTTTTAGATTGTGATTATGGGTATCTTCTTACCAAAAGTAGATACCAAAAGATGGCAGATTTTCTGTTTTATTTGTGTAAATATAAGACATTTTTTCAGCACAATCCTTTGCGTTTTGGCTCAGTTGACCTCACTCTGGGGCGGGGAGTAAAAAAAAGGCATGGACATTTATAATCACAAAATGACACAAAATGCCATTATTTGTCCATTGAAGACAATCATTTTCATTTTAATGTACAGCTACTCTTGAAGATTATTGCAAGAGAATTGAGGATCGTTTACACTCAATGACCTTTTGTAGCCTTCAGTACCATTGATTTCCTTTTGTCAAATAGAACAAAGCCATTATTTTGAAAATTGACTAATAAAGGTGGATCGGTTTATAGGCATGAAAGAGAAATGGTAAGAAGTAAATTATTCCTTTTTCTCCCCACTAGAACTTTTCATCTAAATTAAATCCACAATAAGATTTTTGGTTAGCATTTTTAATGTATCTTCTTTATTGTAGTTACCTTATTATCAGAAATAGTTGTTCTTAACCCTGGCTACACATTAGTATCATATAGGGAACTTTAAGAAAACACAAGATTCTTGGGCTCTACCCCTAGAGGTTCTGAATCAGTTGGATCAAACATCAGTATTTTTAAAAGAAGCTTCTCAGTTTAATACATAATCAGGGTTGAAGGCACTGGTGTGTAATAATTCTTAGTGAGCCCAACACCACAGACTAATAGAGCAAAGTCCGGTATGCAAATGATGAAATGAGTGTGAGCTAGGAGCAGTTTCAAAGGCTATTAAAAGAAGTTCATGTAACACTGTTGATAAAGTCCTCCACAAATATTATAAGGAAGAAAGTTTTACTTAGAAAAAGAAATGAAGTGAACTTCAGGTTTCCTCCATATTATTAAACATTGCATGGAGAAGGTATAGCCCATCGCATATTACATGAAGACTCTACTGAATCCAATACAATATATCATAAGAACTGTACTATACATACAAAAGAATCTTACATTTATTAATAAATATGATTTCAGCTACAGAGAAGAACATTTAGAGAGATTAAAGTCCACATTATACTACATGGACACAGATTCTGCTTACTTCAACACAGATTCTAGTTCCAATTAAAAAAAAATACTACTACCCAAATCCCAATAAACCAAAAGCCCACTCAACTCAGTTAAAATGAAAATGACTGTTAAACAATAACCTAATAAAACCTATATATACAGTAATCCTATAGACCACAACAATACTAGTATTTATTGGACACTTTTGCTGAATGCTTTACTTGCATCATTGCATATAATCCTCATGAATCGTATAATGTGTAAATTTTATTACTCCATTTTATAGATGATGAACTGCGGCTTCCACCAAGGCACACAGCTAGCAATGCCAGAGGCTTGATTCAAGCCTCGGCTGCCTGACCCCAGAGCCCCTCACTCACCACTGCTCTTACCATCTGTCTCAATGGTAGATGACTTTTCCTCAGTTTTTCCAAAACTGTGAATTATCTAGGTGATGATTTTTGTGGAGAATTAATAACCCCTCACATTTACATAGTTTTCATTTTTTAAACATCTTCCCATTGGAGGTTTTCAGCTTAATCTTGGACATCAAGAGGCTCAAAGAGGTTAAGTGACTTGCCCAAGGGTTCTAGATAAGTAGTAAATTGAATGGTGAAAAGATAACTCTTGGCTTCAAATCTAGAACCCTTGTCCTCTCAACAGTCACCGCCTTTTTTACTAATGCTGAGTTACAGAAAGTAAACTCTCATTTACCCCCTCTGAGGTATTTTTCCATAGGTTCTCTCTTTACAAACAGCAAACATTATCAGCATGGCAGTGATCTTGACCAATTTATGCCATTGTTGTCATCACCATCACATTCAAGTCATCCTAAAGTCCCCATCAATATTATCTATGTGCCAGTTACTGTCCTAAGCTCTTGTGACATATCTTACTTTGAAAAAGACAATTTTACAAAGATAAAGGTAGACCAATATCACTTTCTATTAAAAATAGCATTTTATTTGGATTCTAACATCATTAGAATGCCGTACAAATATTACAACATAATTACATAAAAACTCCCTCTCTGCAGATTCTAATGAGATTCAATAGGAAAACTAGCTTAGCAGGAGACCTGGGGATTTTTTAAAAATGAAACAAAACTTTCATTATACAGATAATATACCAAATGCAGGTAGTTATTACTCCATTGAAAAATAAAAGTATTCTTTTTCACAATGTACTATTATTTTCATGAGAGTCTTTATAAGGGAATACTTCAAAGTTTGGGGAGAGAATAATGGCTTTATTCTTCTAAAAATGATACATGCATATTATGAAATTTTCTATTTGTACAAAGAGGTTCAAGTAAGACTGTAAATCACCAAAACTCCTACCACGTTTAGTTAATTATGTTAATATTTTCTAAATATTGTCCAATATCTCTCTAACATAAAAAATGAAGCAAGAAGGCTAGATAGGCAACAAAACAGCTTTTGTAAAACAAGATTGTATATATCTCGAAAAGTATTTGAAATAATTTAATGGAAGAAAGCGACTTGAAACTGAAAGAATTGCTGAACTTCAAATAAATGACTGTTTCTTTGTTATATAAGCTATTCCTAAAATTAAAGAAAAGACTGTTATAAACATCAATAGGTTGGAATCATTTCTAAATTACATGTTTTGGTTTTAGACTGTACAGATGGACTCTCTGCAGTGTCCTTTTTTTCAAAAGGAAGATCCACGATGGGTGAGAAAGATTGACAAAAATGCTGATCTAAATCCCCATCTTCAAATCTGTGATTTTTCTCAGATTTCCATGAATTAATATTTCTTTAATTTAAAAATAATAATGTTCCCAATAATCTATAACTAAAGCATCATGATTACTATTACGAAAACATTATATATTGATAAGGATTGTAGATGAAATTTTTCGTCACAATCAGCAGGCCCCCCCTTCTGCATCATTTTTTAGTTTTTTCTCTCTTTCTCTTCCCTTCTCTATGCCTCCCTCACTCCCACTTTCTTCTTACATATGAATTACATTCTTTACTCAATTCTTTTTCATTTTTAGATAAGTTAATACATTCAGGGACAGAATCTGTGAACTAATTGATCTATATTTAAAAAGCTTATTAAAAAATTCTAAAATGATTGAATCCAGCAAACAAAAGCTAACATGGGTAGATAGCTTTCAGAATATTACCTTTCTTTTTGGAAATGATTAAATGTACATCACCACCACATTTCCCTTTTCAACCTGATCTCCCGTGCTATGTGCATATTTAACCATGTATTAATATTTACACATTGTCACCTTTCCAGTTGTTGTGAAAGTACACATAATCATTTAAATTAAGCTCACAATTTGAAAGCTAAGAATTTGACATTAATAATTCTTTAAAAGCCATCTTCGGCCTAAGTGACAATGATAATAAGTATATTAAAAAACTTGATAATTGTAATTATATTCCAATTATAGCATATCATTCAAATAAAATAAGAAAATTGTTAGGGGTTTTAAATCTGAGCTATACTTTTAAGTTAAATCTGAGCAAGGTTGTCTCATTGTTTCACACAATCAAATCCTTAAACTCTTTTTTATTTCCTTTACTGCCAAAGGGAGAAAGTAATTCAAGCATTACTTACAAGTTACTTTCCCAAACTGGTGTTAATTTTGAACAAATAAAAAGTAGAAATGTAACAGGTTTTAATATTAGAACTTATACCGCGGTTCCACCCACTTCACCGTGGGCATGCTTCAAAAGCGGTCATACTGTATGTCTTGCCTTCAGAAATATGTCATCAATTCTAGTGCTAATAAGACTCAGGAAGGACATAATATTTTATTGAATGGAACAGAGATACAAAGAGAGATCCTTTCTTTTCCTCGTTTTGCATATTTTTAGTTGAAGAAACATTTTTGCCATTATGGTCTTAGTCAAAAATTTTAAATGTATTAATTTTTCATAAAAAAACAACAGCTGTCTACCTCCATGATTCTTTTTTATTCCAATACAATGATAAATTTTAAGGTGTATCCCAGACTTAAGGTTTTGTGGCTAATTATAACTAATGACCACCAACCACATAAATAGTTTTGTATTTTGATCCAGCCAGAAAGCTTAAAGAAAGAAAAAGAGCATAACATTTATTATTCAATATCTGCAAATCTTACTTGGTGCCTCTCTCAACTACCATGTGCCCAAAGCCTGTCTTTTCTCCATATGGCAGTCTCTTCCTTTGATGCCAATTGCCCTGTGGAGACCCCTCAAATGAGCCCATTTGCAGGAGGTTTAGCAGGAGGAGCTGGCAGCAATGTCTTAAATACTGAGCCCTGCTGTTCCACGTCCTAGCCAGGCCCACTCCATTGCTGTGACTATGGGCCTAAGCATCATTGTATTCACTTCACAGCATGGAGACCAGAATGTAGTCTTAGTGCTTAGAATTAGCAAACAAATCACATTCAGCTGTTTCACAAAAGTCACAAAAACATAAAAGCAGTTTTTTGCGGTAGGTCCAATCTGAAGGGTAGTCATTACAAGAATGTGTTTGCTTTTGTCTCCCATGGGGAAAAAGGTACCAGAGATCATTGCTGGCTTTGGCTTTGGCAATCAAATCCTTCATTTCCTGTGGTTCCATCAAAGCTCATAGAGAGTAGACGATCATCCGTGTGGATTAAATGATGTGCTCCTCTATTTAATTTACACGGAGAACCAGGCTTAATGTATCTCCCCTTCCAAACGTCTACAGAATTATTTAAATGTCTAGCAATATTGCTGGCATTTTTGTCTTGACAGTCATGTTGGCTGCATTTAGGAGATGTGAAGGAAGGGACTGGAAAATGGAATCACTGCAGGTGTCTTAGCAAAAGTCCTTTAGAGCAGTTTCCTTTCTGGGCCCAAGGTGCCTGGGTTATCATTTAAAGTTTTAAATAATGTAAGACTTTTCAAGGCAAAGGAAACTTATGGATTCATTGACTAAAAGATGTCATCTTTGAAGGTCTCTATGTATAAAGTATTTTTGTACATCTGTTTCCATTATGTTTCTCCAGTTTGATGGCAAAATGAAGGAAAGTTTAAGTAGGGAAAATCATTGCTGTTCCTTCTTGTTAATTTTTTGTGATGATATTTTATCTGCTTCATGAAGACCAGAGAAACTGGTTTTTCCATTACTGCTTTGAACACTGAGTTATAAAGAACTGAGGTTTTCTTAGCCTTTTAATCGTTTTTAGAAGGTAGTTAATTATTATAGTCAATTATTGTAAACTTGCTAAAAAGCAAATAAAAATCACCAGCATGTCATTTTTCAACAATGCTTTTGTTAAAATGCTGATATTGTGAATAGGGATTTTTTCACATTTTCTCCCTTGGCCTTTTAAAAAGTAGCATTAACTTGTCACATAGTAAGTTAAGCAGTGTTACCCAAAATCTTGTCTGGGGCCAAGATGAAATAGAAATAAATACAGTTCAGAATATGGTACAATAATGCAGATACCTGTGCAAAATTTATTCCCATTTTATATTATCCACTTATAACACATTTGCTTTGTAAATAAAATATGAAAATCTACACCACTGTCTTTCTGGTTTATACATTTTTAATAAACCTTATGAATACCATAGCCACTATTGGATCATATAATCAAAGACATTTAAAATAGTTTCTCAAACTAAAAAGATTTGGACCGCAGCAAAAGGCTTTTTTTCTAGAAATTTGACATAGCATTTTATTTTCATTTAGCTCTTAATTCAACCTTTGGATCACTTTTATTTTTCTATTTTGTTCTTGCTTGGATTATAAAAAAGGGTAGCACTGACTTTAGCATTTCAAATCCGCCAGATCTACTAGTTCACCCTTGAATGAATTAATACTAAATTAGCCCCAGGCAGGCTGCAGTCTGTGCCCCCACTTGTGGTTTGGGGACGAAGATGAAATCACCAAGCCCAGTCCATTTATCAAATTGCTAGCACACACTGATCTCTCATTTCAAAGCCAGTGCATTGCTCCTTGGTTTTTAGCAGAGTAACATAATTTTTATAATTGGAAAACAATTTAGTAATTTACCTACCCTGGTGAGTATGTACTCAGCTATATAAACTCTTATCAGATCTTTCTACATAAGGAGGATGTTGAAGGAAGAGAAAAGCTATCTATACCTTGTTGTTATCTATACCCAAAGGCTACTGGGAGTAATTTGTTGCAGTTACAGAGTTACATACATATATGTATACATATACATATACATACATATATTTATATATACATATAAATACATATATATATATATTGTATGCAGTTACAGAGTTACATACATATATATGTATGTATATGTATATGTATGTATATGTATATGTATGTAGTTACAGAGTTACATACATATATGCAGTTAGAGTTACATACATATATATGTATGTATATTTATATGTATATATGTATGTATATGTATGTAGTTACAGAGTTACATACATATATATGTATGTATATGTATATGTATGCAGTTACAGAGTTACATACATATATTCAGTTAGAGTTATATATATATATATATGTATGTATATGTATATATATGTATGTATATGCAGTTACAGAGGTACATACATATATATATATGTATGTATATGTATATATTTTTTTCACTTGGATTCTAAGGGAACTTTATTCAAATATCCATTTTTCTGCATCAGATACCATAAACTTCCTACACAAGCTTACATCATTGTAAGCAAAATTAAAATGTAAAAAATTGGCATTTACACAGGAGATTGGGAACACAGAAATTCTCTTCTCTGATCACACTTTATCACTTCCTCCCCTTCCCACTGAATCATCAAAGCTGCAGTCAGTCCATTTGCTGGCACTCTGACTACACGTGGTCATGGCCATTCTCTTATGTGTTCAAATTCCTGTCATTCCCAGCCTGAGTCCATAATGTTCATTTCAGTTCTATCCTCTTAAATCTCCAACTTCTCTAGCCATGTCCCCTGTGTCAGTTCCTAGTCCTGGCTCAGCCCTACTGCCTATTGCTCAGAACACCCAGCTTCAAACTCTGTTGACTGGATCCATTAAAGACCCTTTACTGTAATGAAACCCTCTTTACTTTTGGCTGTCCTTTTATCCATTCCTTTTTGAATCATTACTGTGTTTTTCTACATGAGTGCTGTTCAATAGAAATATAACGAGATACATAAGTAATTAAAAATTTTCTAATAGCCACATTAAAAATAAAAAGAAACAGATACAATTAATTTGAATAATATATTTTATTTACTCCAACATACCTATTAGCCTAACAACAAAAAATCAGTATAAAAAGCTTTAATGAAATGTTCTATATCCTTTTTTGGTATGCCTGAAACCCAATATGTAGTTTATACTTGTAGCACATCTCAAACGGATCCAGCAACATTTCAAGTTCTCTCAATTGAACAACACAGGTCTCGACTTTTCCTAATTGCTTCAAGGCTTACCCTGTCCTCAGTCTCTGGAAAACCTCAGGACTCATTTTCCAGAGAAGGTTTGTGTGGATCTACCTCCAGCCACTTTATGGTGTTCCTTTTCAGCCTCAACACACATCTGTGGCTACAGCTATACTTTCTCAGAATGTCTCTCCCTCTTTACCCATCTTTTCATTCTCCCTTCTTTGAAAAGAAAGAGCTATGACTCATCCCAACCTTTCCCTATCTTCTCTGAGACTTTGCTCAAATATCTCCTTTCCAGAATCCTCACCCCTCCCTTTTCACTAACATTCCCAGGTTTTGTGCAACATAAAGGTTAACTAGTTGCTACTCCTTAAACTGCCATTCTATTTACCATCTTCTTTATTACTTTGAACTTCCCACCACCTACTCAACACTTTTCAATATGGCTTCTATCCTCACTGCTGCGAACAGTCTCTGGCAGTTTAGGAGTGACCTTCAGCTCTAAATCCAGTGGTCCTTTCTTAGTTAGCTTTTCCCTTGTTATGTCTTTAGCATTCTGCACCATAGCCAACTCTTTTCTTCTGGAAAGTTTCTTTCTCGTTCGTTGCCATAACTTATACTATGTGGTACCTTCTGACATCAGACAGGACATTTTTATAGCTCCACTTATTCCTTTGAATCTTAAACTGTGGTTTAATCCACAGTTGCAAACCTTTGTCTCTCCTCTCTTGAAAGTTTTCTCTACTCTCATGACTTCAGTCATCATTTTCACTCAGAATATACCCAAATGTAAATATTCAACCCTTTTTACTAGATTTCAGTCCTGCATTTCCAGTTGCCTACTATACATAATCATCTGAAAATCATTGGAATATGATATTACTGTCCATTCAACTCAAGGCTACTGTAACAAACCCTAGGGAAAAAGATTGAATTTCCAAGCTTTAAAAAAATTAGTATGTATTGTGTGTAATTGTCAGCCAGATCTCATCACATCAGAACCTGGAGGTTTAAAAACAGCTTTTTCTCAAACCAGTTCACTCTCGGATTTCCTATTTTTGTCAGTGATACTAATCACTCAGTCACCCAGCTTTGAAATGTTGTTTTTGCCCTTAATTTGCTCTCCTCCCTTTCTCCCATGCTAATTAGTCACCATTCTTGTCAACTAATCCTTCATATTTCCCTTTATCCACCCCATCTCCTTAAAAAATCGTTCACATTCACAAACCAGCTCACATCCTCTTTCAATGATTCCAGTGCTATCCCTTCCTTGAACTGAATGAACTTTTACCGCCTGATACAAGAAATACTGGCATTGATGCATCATTTTTAAAATGAATGTTGCTAGACCTGGTAGTGGTGGTAAGTGGGGAGTAGGTGGGGATGGATGACAGATGAGCTTAAAAATGAGTTCTCTTTCCAGCTTCAGATTACTAGGGTATCCTCAGCCTGTTATAAACAGCCTCCCCACCTTTAAATCCCTGGTTTACTCCCTAGCCAGCCTGAGGTAAGTCTGCTCTCATGGGTCATACTTTGCTCTGTAACATTTTCTAATGTCCCCTCTACAGCGTAAGGGTTGTCGTTAGGCTGTGGGACCTTTTCATACTGGTCTTTTTTTCCAGCTAGTTACATGCCTGTGTATGATGGAAGCAGCTCCCTCTCTTTTCAACCTGGTCACCTTCATTTTCCTGTGAGCAAAAACTGGTATCTAATTCTGTAAACCAGGTGCCCCACACATGAAGCTGGCAGTGTAAGCAACTGTCACTTTCATTTGGTTGTGAGATGGAAAATTTATGTCTTATTTTCTCTTTCTGGAAATAGACATAACATTCTATAAAAACATGGGTGGACCTTGGGGGCATTGTGTTAAGTGAGATAAGTCAGATGGAGAAAGACAAATACTGTATAATCTCACTGATGTGTGGAACTGAAAAAAACACAAACTCATAGAAACAGAGTAGAATGGTGATTACCAAGCATTAGAGGTTGGGGGAAATGGGGAGATGTTGGTCAGAGTGCACAAACTTGCAGTTAGTAGATGAATAAGTTCTAGCGAGCTAATGCACAGCATAGTGGTTATAGTCAACAATGCTGCATTATATACTTCAGAGTTGCTAAGAGACTAGCTCTTAAATGTTCTCAACACAAAAAAGAAACTATAATTATGTGATGTGATAGAGGTGTTAGCTAATGCTATGGTAGTAATCACATTATAATATACAAATATATCAAATCAGTACATTGTACACCTTATACGATGTTATATGTCAATTATATCCCAATTTAAAAAAACATTTATTACTTGCCTAATTAGAGAATAAATTTATGTACATTCATAAGCAAGGCTTCTATGCTTTTTTCATAATCTGGTGACTGGACTATTCAAAATACTTGCATTTTGTATCACATTTGAATACTATGTCTTTATTCTTTTGAATTTAATTTTTTTTCTACATTGAAAGAGGGGAGTAACTGAATGATAAATGTGATATAAATTTTAAAGCTTGTATTCCAGATTTTTAAGTCACAAGATTTAAGTGAACAAATCATGTACAAAGTGGTTTAATCTGAATGTCAGCTCCAGGGTTCCTGGAGGTTCTCTGCAGTTTTGGAGGCTGGCTGTATTTTCATTCAGATACCTTTGGCATTGGCTGGGACCTCCCGGTCCGCTGCCCTTCTTCAGAAGGCACAATTTCTCCAGAACCTCTCTTTTTCTCAGCAGCAGGAATATTTGTGTGACTGGTATAAACATCCACAGGCTACCACTGAGACATAAAATTATCAGCAGGGCATCAAGATGCACACAATCTAAAAGAGGAGAACAGGTTCTTCACAGAGTCCTCTGTGTTTTCACTTTTGTTTCAAAATCACATAATTTGGACCACTGTGCAGATGGCGAAGCCCTTGGAGATATGCACATGGAGAGATGGTCGCTGGAAATTCAGCAGCCTTTTCTTATCTCTGAATTTATGAACTGTTGTCAGGGATCAAAATGATTCTTCTAAAGCAAAATGGAGTGACAGTAAGTGCCCGGGGTGTAGCCTGTGTCCACTCACTTGCGTGAAGGCTAGTGACAGCCTGCAGCAGCCCTGGCTTTGTGAATGAGCCGTAGCAGCTCTCCCAGAGCCCAGCTGTTATTAAGTGGTGTGTGCATTGTGTCTTATCCCCACAGCTATTGACCTGCTGTACTGGCGGGACATCAAGCAGACTGGGATCGTGTTTGGGAGCTTCCTACTGCTGCTCTTTTCCCTGACCCAGTTCAGCGTTGTGAGCGTTGTGGCCTACTTGGCCCTGGCCGCGCTCTCGGCCACCATCAGTTTCCGCATCTACAAGTCTGTTTTGCAAGCTGTGCAGAAAACCGACGAGGGCCACCCTTTCAAGTGAGTTTCCCGGCCAGACCAGCCCTTGCCCAGCCTCTCATGGGACTCTTCCTCTGCCTCTGTTTCACTCCTGTGCAGTTGGGGTTATGTTTCTCTGAAAAATAACAGGCTTCTTATAGTCTCCTTTAGCACTTACCTTTTAACATCTGATATTTCTGGTGAGTTTGTAGAACAAACTCAATTATCTCTATTCTAACACTTACTGCTTTGAGTTTTTATATTTTAATTGCTACTAATTAAATACTTTATATTTAATATAAATTTAAATAATTTATATAATATAAATATAGTTATATTTAATATTAATATTTTATATTTAACTATTGCTAATAGTAATCATAATTCATGCTATATAAATAATGGTTTATAATTAAGGAGTGTTTCAACAATTAATCCTCCCAACTCTGTGAAGAAGGCAGAGCATTCTGATCCCTATTTATAGGTGGAAAAACTGAGGTTCTAAGAAATAAAATGACTCATCCAAGGTCACATGGCCAGTAAGTAGCACTAGCCAAAACTAGGGTATTTGGATTTTTATTTCTATGCTAATACCAACAGGCCAAATTTCTGAGGGGTGCAAGGTGTATGAACAATCTTATAATGCTCCTTTCTCTGCATTTTTATAATAGGGAAATCTGACTGGATGAACACTGAAGAGGAAGACTTTTTTTAAAAGGCAGTATACTTAGAGGATATATGAAATGTGGCAAAGGCGGGTATTAGCACTGCCAGCTGCATGCCACCCACCTCTACCCCAATTTATCTCCTGTTTCTAGATTGTGAACCCGGGTACTTTTGGCACTGGCTGCTCACCTGGTGCTGACCCCAGAGTGCAGGCCATTCCTGTAACTGAGGGACAGACATGCAGATGCTGCTGCATAATGGTTTCTCAGCCAGTCCCAGTAATTCCTTGGAGAAGCCTCAGACCTCCCTGGCTCACTCTCATCAGTTAGCTAGATCAAGGCATCAGGGCACCAAGTCTCTTAAAAGGGAAAAAGATGCCTGTGTTATGGGGACCTGCTGATAAAAGGGAAAAGGCTGCATATAGGAAGACCCTTCCCACCCTCTGGTTCCTGACTCAGTGTCAAACCCAGTTACAGTCTGATCATTTTTGCCCTTGAGATGTATTTGGCTTTCTTCTATTGTAGAGTTAAGGGATCTCGGGGCTATACCTTGGCTACACAAGTTCTCATCTCAAAGGTGAAAAGATGGGAGAAGTGGAGACTCATTTTATCAGGGCGGATACTACACCTACTTAGTGACCCCAACCTGTGACCAGAGACCACACATTTAGAGTCCTGCCCTAACCTAGCCTCTGCCCTCAACCATAGTAGCAAATTAGCTCAATTACTTTATCTTTCTTTAGGAGACTATTTTAAAATGTAGAACTTCCCTCCTGGTTGTTTTGTCACTAAAAGAAATACCTCAGACTATATATTGACTCAGAATATATATTGAATCAAAACATCTTATCTGGACAAATCAGTACTTTTCTATTTTTCTCTAAAGGGGAGAAAAGCCATAACATTTAAACATAAACTCCCTAAAACTCAAGCCAAGTGCTGCTTTCCTCTTTTTATCCCAATTCTCAGAGTTAGATAAACACTGTGAGAATTCTAGGGACATTCTCTGGGTCAGCAGACAACATAGGAGGATAGACCTCTGTAGGAGACATGACCAAATAGGAGGATGGACTGGTTTTTATACACTCAGGAGTCTCATTTATCTACTCAAGAATTAAATTTAACTATTGGAACACATGAAAAATGCAATTATTAAAAATACCACTCTTAATAGAACCAGTGAACATTTTAATATGGCCCAGCTCACTTGAATTTTAGAGCTCTCTAGATAAAATCTGGAAGAACTTTCCAGAATTTAATTTTGAAATCTTAAAAGTTTTAGATGATAAATAATAATTGGCAGCTGGGATTTTCAGATATATTTACTATTTAAAAAGATATTTTGTCCCCACTCAGCCAAGGAGAAATGAGTGCTTTCACAGTTACATCATGGGCCAGAGATTTATAGAGAATTCAGCAAATGAGCTGATTTTGGATTGACTTATCTCCATTCTCAGCCAGTTGTTCCAAATACCATCTCACGCTAGAATGCTGCCTTTGGGAGACAGAAGCAGTCACAGTGTCCCACTAGGCACCAGGATTCTTGTGTTGCCCAGGGCACGGGCTGTGGGCATGTATGGTGCTCTGCAGCCCACTGGCTAGCATAAACCCCACAGGATGACCCGGCTGTCATGCTCAGAATGAAAGAAGGAAAACTTAGCTCTTTGGTGCTTCTCTCTGATGGAGTTCTCTGTGGGGATGGTTTGTTGACAGGACTTACTTGGAGCTTGAGATCACCCTTTCTCAAGAGCAGATTCAGAAGTACACGGACTGCCTGCAGTTCTATGTGAACAACACACTTAAAGAATTGAGGAGGCTCTTCCTCGTCCAGGACCTGGTGGATTCCTTAAAAGTATGATTGCTTAAGCTGTTCACTTGACAGTCTTGAGTTTTGTTGTTTTTTTTTTTTTTGTAAAGATATAACAAACCACCACATAATGGAGAATAAAAAGCAAGTTTACATTTTAGAGTTAGAAAACTTCTAGCTGTATGGTACCATGGAGCTCATCCAGTCGAATCCCCTCATTTTACAGATGCTGGAACAGTGGCTTGGAGAGGTTAAGATAATTCCTGAGGTTGCCCAGTGAGTCATTGGCAGAAATGAGATCAAACTCAGGCCACATAGCTTCTAGTTCCATACTTTTTACAATACACCAGGTTGCTTCTCCTTATCATTTAAAATTATCAGCCAATTTCCTAAAATAATTTTAAAATAAAACCTAGTTTGGGGAATATGAAGCACATGTGTGCTTTTTCATTGAAAGACTCTGCTAACAGTAAAACGTCCAAGTATCCTTACACAGTGTGGCTGTGAGGCTGAGCCACTGAAAGGCAAAAGGCCTCAGCGCCTGAGTGTTATTCCTGATGCTTTCATTGAAATCATGGGGTTTCTTGGAACAAGCTGTTTTGACCACCCAAAGGTTTACATGTAAAATTGAAGTCAATCACTCATGATGCTTCAGGGCCCTGGCAAGGTCGTTGTGAGTTCCCAGTGCTAACAGAGCACTTGTACACCCCAGGTAGGGGCCTTGTACCAGGGGCTGCTGCATAACTGTTCAAGGAAGGGCAGAAGGAAAAGTGAATGCCGTGGCCTTGACCCTCAAGGTACCTTCCTGGAGTAACCTCTTGCCAAGTAATGACTAAAGAGAGATACCAGAGAGATTATATTTACTTACCATTAGGCTTAAGGTGACATTTCTATTTGTATTTATAATGTAAATACAGTAGGCTAGAGCAGAGGTCAGCACACCTTATCTGTAAAGAGCCATACAGTAAATATTTTAAGCCACATAATCTCTGTCGCAGCTCCTCAACTAAGTAATTGTTGCAGGAAAGCAGTGAAAGATAATATATAAGTGAATGGCTATGGCCATGTGCTAGTAAAACTTTATTTATTAATATTGAAAATTGAATTTCATATCCTTTTCCCACATCATGAAATGTTATTCTTGCTTTAATTTTATTTCACCATTTAAAAATGTAAAATCCATTAACTTGGGGGCCCACATGAAAAAGGCCAAGGGCCACAGTTTGCCAACCCCTGCCCTAGGTGATTATTTAATTGAGTCCCTCCAGTCTTAAAAACAAGGAGATCCAAAAGGTTCTGAGGAAAGCAAAGACTGGATCTTCTCTTAGTAATTCTGTGACCAGCTAAAAGTGCTCCTACATTTCCTATTAATGTCATGATAAATTTTGCTTCAAATTCTAATCTAAAAAATGTCAATGAAATGAGACCCTTACCCATCACAGATTTAGAAGGTGATAATCATTCCATTTTTCAGTTTGCAGTCTTGATGTGGCTCCTGACTTACGTTGGCGCTCTCTTCAATGGCCTGACCCTGCTGCTCATGGGTAAGCACAGGCGAGCGTGTTTTGTCTTCCTTCACATACTCTGTGAGCATGAAGCTTCCTAAGCTTCTGGTTGTCAGCTTGTATTGATATATTCCTGGGAACACAGGCCAGATATCCCTGAGTGCACATTTCTCTGACCTTAGTTCAGTAAAGAGTATTATAATGAATCACACATGAATAATGAATTTCTTAGTCTGAAGCTTTTTTTTCTTCAACCACAGCTGGTTTTACTTGACTTCTAATACATATATTTACCAGAGCAGTTATGGACAGAAATCCGTTTTCATCTTGGGAGGACACAGTCTGCCTTTATTCTAGGAATAATTACTTAATATCTGTAAATGGCTTAGCATTTCTTTATTTTCCTTATGAACTACCCTGTAATCTTTTATCTAGAATGTTAACTATGATAAATAATTCTATATTTAGAATTATATAAACTATAGAACTATATAAACATGTATCTATAAGCTTATTCTTAATGATAACTCTCAGAATTTTAATACTATATTTGTTTTTCATCCCAGCTGTGGTTTCAATGTTTACTCTACCTGTAGTGTATGTTAAACACCAGGTAAGTCCTACATGATGTCAAACATTCACATTACATTTTGACCTTGTGACCTTTGGATATGCTCATGACTTCTTCCTTGTCGTAGGCACAGATTGACCAATACCTGGGACTTGTGAGGACTCACATAAATGCTGTTGTGGCAAAGTAAGTTTCTTTGCAGGAGAGACTGTCTTAAGCAGGCATTTCAGTGGATTAGGTAGGGGTAATAAAAAGAAAAAAAAATAGGTTGATTTATGATCATTCATTTATTTGGGCCATATTCATGCCTTTCCCAATGATATTATTTCAGAAAATAAATATAAATTTCAAGACTCTCAAGTAAACAAAATTTTGACTGGTTTATTTCAGGTATCATGATGAATGAGTTTTAGAATGAATGATATTAAGTTCTATCTGGGGACTGGCTCATGTTCAAAACCAAGATGAGTTGGGTGGAAGAAAGAAGAAAACCTGATTCAGAAAAGTGAAATGAACTTACAACAGTTTGATTGAAATAAAAACAAGTTAACAAACATTTTTGATCTTTTAAACAACAAATATCACTGGTTTTAAACCCATTGAAATTATTTTGAAAACTTTAAAAATCTTTTTAATCTTTAAAACTTTTGCTAGCATTTTAAATTACACTATTTCAACTCAAGAAGTGTGTGTGTCTGTTTGCTTATTTAATTAACACTATGGCTTTTTAAATGTGAACCTTTCATAAACTCTACTTTATGGCTACTTTATACATTAGGAGATAAAAATTCCAGTTATAAGTATCCATAGAAAACATGGTCATTAAAGTTACCCTTCCCTAATTTTTAAATTAGTGTTTTTAGCTGTGTCTCAGCCTAAAATGATAGTTTTTATGTTGTCTTTATTATTCAATATTTTGTATTAATCAAAAGCTGACCTAGACTTCACCTACAAATAGATATTGGAAAAGGATTAGTCTTTGTCCATAGGAACACCCTCTAATAATCTTAGAATATTGTGCCTGGACCTAGGTGATGGTCAGAATTAAAGGGAAGTATTTTAGACAGCCAAAGATGTATAAAACAAAACAAACAAGAAAAAACAACTACTTTAAATTAAACTTCCTCTACTATTAGGTTTGCATATTGTCAATTACATTTCTCTCCTGAAGTATACAAAGATTTTGTGTTTTACTGTGTACTGTTTATATTCTTCTTAAGTTCATAGTGAATTTAGATCTTTATCTGATCAATATTTCAAAATGCCTGAAATGGTCAGTACCCAGTGCAACCAATACCTAATGAAAATCAACAAATTGAGGATATTTAGTCATTTGTATTTAAAAATGACAGCATAATATAGTATAAAACTTGGTAGTGCCAAAACTCTAGAGAATCTGTTAAAAATACTAACTTTCAAATTCTTACAATAGACCTATAGAATTAGAATTTCTAGGATTGGGGATGCAGAATCTATATTTTAATGAACTCTGCAGGTGACTTTTTGGCAGTGAAGACTGTATTCAGGGGCTATTGCCAAGAATACCCGAATAGGAGCCTGGAAACTGGAAGACAGAAGTTCTAGTCCTAAGTTGTCCAATGCTTAGTTTGGGGATCTTGAACAAATCACATCTATGATTTTTTTATTTGGCTAATTGGTTGGTTGATTCCAAAAAGAGACATCCTATTATGTCCCAGGTGCTACATATAACAGGCACAGAGGGTATATAGATGAGTGAGATGATCCCACCCCTAGCTGAGCTCTCAGCCTATGATTGCAAACAAAAATGAAGAAATAACTATAAGGCAATGTAAGATTACAATTCAGTTGTATGAAATATTAAGGTCAAAGACATAAGAGAACAACTGTTCTTTTATAAGACACTAATCCCATTCTTGAAGGCTCCACCCTCATGCCCTAATTACCGTCCAAAGCCCTCACCTCCTAAAACCAATTGGGGGTTACGTTTCAACATGTGACCTTTAGGGGGCACACAAACATTCAATCTATAGCAGCCTTGAAGGATGAGTAAACATTCATCAGGCGGATGACAAGGGGAAAGACGTTGCGAGAAGAATAAATAATATAAGCAGAGGCCGAAGCATGAAAATGGAGGTAATGCTTAGAAAACACTGAGTGAGTTTTTCTAACACTAAATGAATGGAAAGATCAACTAGAAAGCATCTAGAGAGGCTGAGGTCAAATACTGAATGCTCAAAGGAGTTATGACTCTGACCCAACAGGAAATGACACAGAATAGAATACAAATTTTTTACCACTGTCCACAAGTTCCAGCACCATCTGACCACTGCCTGCCTTTCAGACCTCCTCTCTCCACTCCTCAAGCACACTGCCCTCGACTCTCCTCAACCCCTAAGCCTGTCCTTCACTTTAGGGCCTCTGCACTCCTTGCTTCCTCTTCCAGAAACACTACATGCCCAGATCTTTGCCTGGTGGCTCCCTCTCATCCGTTGAGCATGTTTCTCAGATCAGTGGATTTAAAGTAGGCACAGCGCACCTTCACTGCTGCCCCCTCACTGCCTGGCACACCTCCTTGTTTTGTTTTCTTTTATAACACTTTTCACCATCTGAACTGCTCTTGATTGTCTACTTGTTTATTTCTGGCTCCTCAACACCTGTGAGAATGACAGCTCCCTGAGAGCAGGCACCTTCTTGCTTTTGTTCACTGAACTCTAGCATCTGGAAAGATGCCTGGCGCAGAGGAAGGTCTTAGTAAAAGTCTGCACGATGAGCTCATAAAGCTCTGATTTAATAAAACAAAATGCTATCTGTATATACTTCCCCTAAAATAATGCTGCCATAACTGTGAGAAACAGAATTTTAGGGGCCTTGGAGATATCTAATCCAGACCTACATTTTAAAGATGGATGCTCTGCGACCAGGGAAGCTCATTAGCTCATCTGATTCTGTCACATAGCTAACTAGTAAGTAGCACAGCGAGGACTAGGACTCGGGTTTCTTAATCCCAATTCCGGGTAGTTTGCCTATGCAGAGGCTAACCATAGGTTCCTTTACCTGGAACCATCCTGTTTGTGCCCCTTGTCCTAGAATAGTAATAGTACCATCTTTCTCTTTCAGAAGTGTCCTAGCTTGAGTGATAAATGGTCTAACTGTGTATCACATCAAAATCCTGCAATCCTGAAATAGATTGACATCTTCATTTTTACCTAAAAAGTTATAATTTAAAGAATGAGCCTTTCTTGGGTCATTTATTATCTAATTTGCATGTTCTTACTGAATGGACACTCATAAAAATTACGTATTTTGAAATATTAAGCTATTTGGTCACTTAGCTAATTAAAGCAACAACACATAATGAAGTCATAAAATAATTTTATTAATAACACTCGTGATTTACTACCTTTTAATATTGTCTTTTTAGGATTCAGGCTAAAATCCCAGGTGCTAAAAGGCATGCTGAGTAAATCGATATCTCACCGGGACTCGACACAAATAGGAATGTCTACAGTGGTAACAGCTCTGTTCTTACATGTCACAGCAAATCGATTGTTTCTCCGCCCACTACCATAATCTTAGAGACAAACTTTAAAGCAGCTGTTTTTACGCTGTTCCTGTACTCTTAGGATATTTGAGTCACTTGTGTCAAGCACTAAAGTATAGAGAAAAGTGTATTAGATGTGGTTTTTAATTTTGTGTTACTGAAAAAAGTGCATGATGGTGAGAGCCCAAGTTATCTTTCCTTCCTCAGTGTTTTTCTCTCTGCAATGCTTCTGTAGCTCTTAATGTTCCCTGTGGCTAGGCCTTTCCTGCTGAGTGCACTGACGCAATAGTGGAAATCGCTTTTATGTCCTTGGGTTGCTGGTTGGGTTACTCTTTCACAATATATAGAATCGTAGACCAATGTTTTCGTGTTTTTCCAACACATACAGCGTAAAAATAAAAAATAGTCGACCGTACTTATGGTAATCAGTTTTGTATAACTTAAAATAATTAAACAAATGAATAAATCCAAAACAAACATGCAGTACTTTTGTTGTGTGGGACTGACGGGCTGATTTACATGTATGGTAACTAAAAAGTGCCAGCATGTTAACTTTATTAAAATTTGTATTACTTTCTCTGTAGTTCCTAATGGACTTAATTATGGACTCTGGATATTTGCACTTATGTACTTGATACTGAATGCATAAATAAATGTTACTAAATGTAAAAACTTCTCCCTCTCTTTTCATAGTCTTACCAGAAATTGCAAAAGTTCTAAGAGTCAAACTCTCTCGAGGACATGCTGGAAAGGCTGAGACCAACTGCCCACTTTACTCCTGTCTCCATGACTACATGGTCCAACCCCAACCTGGCACATGGCTGCTTTGAGTTATTAACAGAAATCATTGAAAAGTAGTAAAACTGGAAAATGCTTTTCATATTATACTGTGTGGCTGATGCAGATATTTTGAATAGTTTAAAAAACCTGAAAGTGATATAAATTCTTCCGTAAACTCATCATAAAAATATGCAACACAACACTGGCATGAAACAGTTATAATTGTTATGAACTCACTCTTTTGGTAATTATTTATTGAGTACCTACTGTGTACCAAGCACTGTGAATAGGGATATAAATAGGAGAGATGACAATTCCTACTATCACAAAGATAAGTCTTCTAATGATTGCTCGCTGCTTTTTGTAAAAGTCCAGTTGCATATTTTATTTCACCATTTGAGTCAAAAGGCAGGGATGATGAGGTAGAAAGGCTGAAAGTAGTAGCATGGAAAAGAATAAAAGAATTAGGAGAAAAAGGAATAGTTATGTGACAAAAGCTGCCTTTCACCAGCTTTTTACATAGGTTTAAAAAGCACTTAAGGAAAGCATGGGGCAACTGGGGTCAATAGCCAAGATGGGAAGATGGGAGATGGCTCCGTGGAAATGCTAACTAAATAAAAGGCAGCATGAAATAAGAGCTGCGACACAAGACTAGAGCAACAGAGAGGTGAAATTTGGTGCTGGTCCTGATCTGGCTTTTCCCAAGTAGAGAAAGTTCATTCCAGTATGAAAAAAAGAACATAAACTAAGATGCTAAAACATGGAAGTGCATAGCATATGCAGTGAGTATTAAGCTGAACTGGGCTGTAAGGTGCTTGGGGTAGGAATGATCATGTCAGGCAAGTGTGAAGGCTGTGTCCAGACCACAGTAGGAATAAACTTGAACTCCAGGCAGTTTGGTTTATTCTTTAGATCTCAGAGAGTCACACGAACACAATGAAGGCACCTGATACTGGCAATTAGAATACAGGAGACAATTGTAACATGACTAACAGCAAATAGGTGACGAATGACTAGGCCTCTACCAAAGCAGCTGCAGTGAGAATAGAAAGGAAATATTCACCTTCCCCAATCTTTTGTATCAGCTTAACATGTCAAGTACCTACTGTGTGTAGAGGAGCTGCTAAGAGAGATGACATGGAGGGAGGTGGACTGAGGTTGGTGATTAACTGGATGTGGAGTTTTAAGACCAAGACCGACCCTTTAGGTTAGCACCTCCTTAAATATTGCACCCTAGGCAGCTCACTTGCCTCATTCTAGCCTTACCTCTGTTTAAGACTAACTGATCAGGAGAATGCAGTACCATTTTTGAGACTTAGAAAGCCCAGAAGAGCTGGTTTGGGGAAGGAAGATAAGCTTAGTTTGGTACCTGATGTTTTTTTAAAGTTACTACATACAAAAGAGGATTTCTTTTTTATGTTTGTTTTTCCATCTCCAAACATTGATAAAGTTCCTCCTAAATGGCTTTATTGTGTAGAATTACTGTTCTTCTACACCTGCTTTTGCAGCCTTTTCCTCCCTCCTGTTGGCCCAGAATTCTTTTCATAAGCAGCTGCTCATTAGGAGAATCTACTGAGGAATTCCATTTGCCAATGTGGTGAGAAAAGTTTCCTGAGGAAACTCCAGCCTTACAAAATGATAGGTATGGACATAGAATTTTACCAAATGGAATGTGGGGCCCATAATATCTGCTTCTACAGGTAGCACCAGTCAAGGTGATATTCGAGATGATAGATAGAATGTGAAGACACAGCCCTAACAAAGTGCCAAAATCTGGATGACTTAAAACAACAGAAATTAATTCTCTCATAGTTTTGGAGGCTAGAAGTCTGAAATCAAGGTGTCACCAGGGCCATGTTCTCTGATAGCTTTAAGGGAGAGTCCTTCATTACCTCTTCTGGCTTCTGGTGGTTGCCAGCAATCTGTGATATTCCTTGGCTTGTAGATGTATCACTCCAGACATATGGCTATTTTCTTCCTGTGTCTCTACACATCGTCTTCTATATGTGTCCAAATTTCCCATTTTTATAAGGATTATTGTATTAGAGCCCACCCTAATAACCTTATTTTAATTTGAATGCCTCTGTGAAAGATCTTATTTCCAAAACAGGTCACATTCTGAGGTATGTGGGACTTCAACATACCCTTTGGGGGGGGGGAAATAATTAAACCCATAAAGCCATCCTGTGCTTTACATTAGCCCTTACATCACTGTGAAGACTTTTCCTCTTGTCAGAGCCCTGACCTATTTCTCCACTTGTTTATCACTGTAAGGAATTACTGCTGAGAAGTGGTAGAATAGCTCCTCTCTTATCCAAAATGCACTTGTGGCCAAGCACTGGGCCCTACTTCACTACAATAGGGTTGCACCAATTGCTACATTGTCTTTAAATATGGCAGCTCTGAGCACCCAAATGTTAACACTCTTGTGAGAGTAGAGAAGCAGGCAGGGATGCACAAGAGCCACCACTGGTATTTTACTGGTAGCCAGTGTGGTAGTGGTTTAAGAGAGAATAAACAAGCTCTGCTGAGCCAAGCAAAAGGCCTTTTTTCATTCTCCAACCTGCTTCTCTGCTGTTTTATATTGGCACTATCCTCGTGCTCCTTAATGTGATATTTTCTTTTAAATTTTGTTTTTTAGTCTAGTACATTCAATATCATAGAATTAACTTGGCTGGCCATATTTTCTTTGAAGAGTAAACTGAGATTAATTCTTCTGTGTCTTGGGTCACAGTTGCCTTTAAAAGGAATTCGGCTGAAATTAGCTCTCTCTGGTTGCTCCCTACTACGCTATCAGGAGTTTTTCAAGTAGAGATGAAAGAACACTAAACAGCAGTACAAGAGCACAAAGTATGAAACTGCTTAGTAAAGTAGATTTTAAGTCAAAACTGTCTTTAGAGACAAAGGTCATTATGTAATGATAAAAGAGTTAATTCAACAGGACAATGCAATAATTGTAAATATATATACACCCAACATCAGAGCACCTAAACATATAAAACAGATCTTAATAAATCTGAAAGGGGAAATTGACAGCAATATAATAATTGTAGACCTCAACATCCACATTCAATAATGGCTAGACCATCCAAACAAAAATACTGATAAGGAAACAATAGACTTGAACAACACTATAGACTAAATAGATCAAATAGACATATAGATCTATGTCTATATGTCTATGTCTATATAGATCTACCAACAGTAGAAAAATACACATTCTTCTCAAGGGCACGTGAATATTTTCTATGATAGATTTTATACCAGATATCTTTTCTGAAATGAAATGAGAAATGAGAAAAAGCAAGAAATGGGAAAATTCAGTTATGTGGAAACTAAATAATATACTCTTAAATGACCACTGAGTCAAAGAAGAAATCAAAAGGGAATTTAAAATATATTTTGAGAAAAATCAAATGAAAACACAAATTACCAAAACTTATGGGTACAGCAAAAGCAGTACTCAAGGAAGTTTACAGAGGTAAATGCCTACATTAAAAAAGAAGAAAGATGTAAAATAAACAACTTAACTTTACATCTCAAGTAACTAGAAAAGAACAAACTAACACAAAGAAGGAAAGAAATAATAAAAATCAGAGCAAAAATGAATCAAATAGAGAATAGAAAAACAATAGAAGAAAAATCAACAAAACTAAAAGTTGGATCTTTGAAAAAAGTAAATTGAAAAACCCTTTGCTAGACTAAGGAAAAAAGAGAGAAGATTCAAATAAAATCAGAAATGAAAGATGAGACATTATAACAGATGCTTCAGAAATAAAAAGGATCATGTGACACTATTATGAACAATCATGTGCAAATTGGATAACCTATAAGAAATGCATAAATTTCTAAAAATGCAACCTACCAAAACTAAATCAAGAAGAAATAGAAAGCATGAACAGATCAATAACAAATAAGGAGATTGAAGTAGTAATTAAAAACTTCCCCAAAAAGAAAAGCCCAGCACCGGATGGCTACACAGATGAATTCTACCAAAACATTCAAAGAAGAATGAATACCAATTCTTCTTAAGGTCTTCCAAAAAATAGAATTAGAGAGAATATTTTCATACTCATTTTATGAGACCGGTATTATCCTGATACCAAAGCCAGATAAATACACCACAAGAAAAGAAAACTACAGGCCAATATATCTGATGAACATAGATACAAAAATCCTCAATAAAATCTAGCAAACTGAATTCAACAACATCATCAAAAAGGTTATACAGTATGACCAAATGAGATTCATCCCTAGGATACAAGTTTGGTTTAACATACACAAATCAACTAATGTGATACAACATGTTAAAATCATATGATCCTCTTAGATACGGAAAAAGCATTTGACAGAGATCAACACCCATTCATGATAAAAACTCTCTTTAAAATATGTATAAAAGGAGATTTCATCCACATAATAATGGCCAGTTATGAAAAGCCCACAGCTAACATCATAATCATCGAAGAAAAATTGAAAGCTTTTTCTGTAAGATCTGGTGCAAGGCAAGGACGCCCACTCTTGCCATTTTTATTCAACATAACACTAGAATTACTAGCAAGAGCAATCAGACAAGAAAATAAGTAAAAGGCATCCAAATCAGAAAAGAAGAAGAAAATTATCTTTGTTTGCAGATGACATTATCCTTTATGTAAAAAACCCTAAAGATCACACATACACATACACAATTGTAAAATATAGTAAAGTTGCAGGGTACAAAATCAACATACAAAAGGTACATTTCTTTACACCAACATTGATCTATCCAAAAAGGAAATCAGGAAAACAATCCCATTTACAATAGCATCAAAAAGAATAAAATACTTAGAATGAATTTAACAAAACAAATTCTGTACACTAAAAGCTATGATATTGATGAAAGAAATTGAAGACAAATAAACTGAAAGATAATTTATGTTTATGAATTAGGAGTTAATATTGTTAAAATGTTTATATTACCCAAAGTAAAATACAATTTTTATCAAAATTATAGTGGCATTTTTCACAGAAATAGAAAAAGCAATTCTAAAATTTGTATGGAACCACAAAAGACCCTGAATAGCCAAAGCAATCCAGAGAAAGAACAATAGAGTTGGAGGCATCACACTTTCTGATTTCAAATCCTATTATAGAGCTACAGTAATTAAAATATTATGGTACTGGCATGTAAACAGACACATAGACAAAATGAAACAATAGGAAACCCAGAAATAAACTCAAGCATGCATAGTCTTTTTGACCAGGGCACCAAGAATTCACAATGGGAAAAAGGATAGACACTTCAATAAATAGTGCTGGGAAAACTGGATATCCACATACAAAAGAATGAAATTGGACCCTTTATCTTGTACCATATACAAAAATCAACTCAAAATAGATTAAGGACTTAAACATAAGACCTCAAACTACAACTCCTAGGAGAAAACACAGGAAAAAGCTCCTTGACATCAGCCTTGGGAATAATTTTTTGGATATGACACCAAAAGCTTAGGTAACAAAATAAAAATAAACAAGTGTGACTACAGCAAATTAAAAACTTTTGCACAAAAGGAAAGGTAACCTATGAATTGGTAGAAAAAATTTATCCCAATTCTCCTAATGGCGATGCTTGCTTTATCCCTGCACTAGGCAGAGCTCACAACACAAGAGAGCACAGCAGGGGTGAGTCTGGAGACAGGCCAGGTTGACAAGGAGAGAGGAGCCTAGGCTAGCCCTTCTCAGTTCTCTCTCTAATATCAATGGAACCAGAGAAAGTAGCATTATGTGGAGTGGGCCTTCTGATAGAACTGGAGCTTTCAGAGGACAGAGGCAGCCAGCACTCCAAGACAGTCAGGGAGAAAGCCCAAGTAATAATCTTCTCACAGTTCTCTTAACTATCACAGAAAATTATTTCAGGTCTATATTCAAAAGGTTACTTCGAAAATTAAAAATTAAATGTTCCACTGAGTTTAGTGAGGTCCCCCCTTCCCAACCAGAGCATATAAGTCACAAACTTCTAGTTTATCTGTATTTTCTTTCTGATACTAACTTATTAATCGTTCAATACAAAATAGAATCTCAGTATGTAAATTCTTGTAAGGACAAATTACCCAATGAATATGATGCATCTAGTCTGAGATAACTATAAATCGAAATAGGCAATATTGTAATTTTTCACATCAGTCATCAAAATCCCCAGAAATTCTATAGCACTAGCTCTATTCAATAAATGTGCTTAAGCACTCTAAAATTAGAAGAGAGTCTACCACTCTATAATCTCTTGGTGGCAAATTAATCCAGCATTCCTTTTTGCTCGACAGAATATAGCTCATGTTTTTCTTTCCGTCCCTTAAGTAGGAGAGAATACCCAAATGCTTGCTACCACAAAATAAATTTCCAACAGAATAAATGGAGCTTTCTTCAGGGACTTTATTATACTCTGTTAACTTATTTTCATGAACTCATTCCAATGCCAGGTTTATAGTAGAATCTTTAGTGTAAAGATAAATCTTTACTGGGAAGAATAGTACTAAACCAAGAACATTCTTTCCTGGCCTTATAGAGTTTCTTCCTAGATAAAGTACATTTACTTTTTTTCCGTTTCACAAAAATTTACCTTGTTTTAAATTTTGTCCTTTAATTCCTAAAATGGTTATTATATTAAATGAATTTAGCCAAATGACTATTAAATTAGCTACTTGATTTCTTAGTTCATAAATTACATTAAGCCAATTACTTTAAGGCTATTAAAGTAATATTAGCAATAATATAGCATCTCTGAGCCAGACACTATGCTGGGCTCTTTACAAACATTTCTAATCCTTAGAATGTAAAAAAAAAAAAAAAAACAACAACCATAATTAATGTCTTTATTTTTATTGTCCAAGTGCAAAAGCTGAAACTAAAGATGTTTAAATAATGGGCACAAGTTTACACAACTAGTAAGTAAGGACTCGGAACCTTGTTTGTCTGATCTGAGGCCTGGGCTCTTTCCACTGAGCCATCCTGCCTTTCCTCTGTTTCTCTGACCTTACAAACTAGCTCAGAGCAATACTGCCTCAGCAAGGCTATTTGGTTGCTAGGAAAGAAACCCACTAATGAATATTAACCATAAATGGGCATTTACTGAATCTAAGGAGTCTAAGGATTTCACAGCAGAAAATTGAGTATTTTTCTGCTTTGACCTTTGTGGTTAAAGACGGAAGTGCTTAAATTCAGCCATTTCCTAACAACCCTGCCAGAGGCAGAAAAGACAGTGAGCAAATCTTGAAGAGCTCTAAACCCTGGCTTAATTTAATATATTCATACATCCTGAATCAAAACACACTTCTACATAGCAACAAGAAAAGAAACGGTTGGAGTCATGTGACATTCATCTGGCAAAGCTGAGAATTGATTAATTTTGAAATCACAGTTAAATAAGTTACCATTTTTTAAACAATAAGTAATAATTCTAATATAATAAAATTCACTTAGAACCAAACTTTAACTATACACAATTTAATCTGGAGTTTTAAAATGTCCTTCAGGGTCTTATAATAGTAATGATCAGTAAGGCCATTGTGAATGTCAGTTCTTGCCACACCAGCCTCCACGTAAGAGCAGTGTGAGTGCCTGAGAAAGTTGCCTTTTTCTTCTAGTATTTTTCTTTTTCTAATAAAGCCTGAATTGCAGACAATTTTGAGCTCTATATTTTTAAAAATTCCGAAAACATGAATCTTTGCTCTTATCCATTTCAACAATATCTTAGCTACCTATTGTGTACAAATTGCTGTACTGGGTGCTACAAGAGATTCAAGATAAGTAAAAAGCAGTCCTCTTTTTATAGAGTTTGTGGTGGTACAGAGATGATAACAGCTAAATTTATGGAGTGCCTCATTTTGCTCCAGGCATTGTTTTAAACACTTTATATTAATTTATTTAATTCTCATGACTACGCTACAATGAGGTCCCCATTTTATGGATGAGAAATTGAGGCATAAAGTTTACAAAGCTATTCAGTAATAAAACTATTACATAGAAATAATGATAAGATCACTCAGCCTAACATAATTACCATCTACAAGAAGTTTGAACGAAGTGCTTTGGAGGCTTTGAGGTTACTGGGATCAAGAAAATTTGTGGATGAGACAGTTTTTGAGATGGACTGACAATACAAGTGTGATTTCAATAAGCAGATAAACCACCTATAAATACAGACTTCGAACAGGTTGAATTTGATATCCTAGCAGCATAACCAGATGAGAATGTTTAGTCTACAAGATTAATACTTAGAAGAGAGGTCGGGCAGGAGATAAAACCCAAGAGTTATTTGTGTAGCTTTAACTCTGAGGGAAGAGGTTAGAGAGTATGAAAGAAGGTCAAGGACAGAACCCAGACAGAATGTCTGCTTTCAGCAAACAGGAGGAAAATGACAAGGAAGCCGGTGAAGGAAGTGAAGAAGGAACAGTTGAAACCAACTGACGAGGTGAGTTCCTAAAGAAGAGTTGGTGTCAGCTTCTGTAGGAAAGGGAATGATTTGGAATGGGGCTAGAGAAAAGGCCTTAGAAGATGAAGAGGAGGCAATTTAAAATTCAGTATGAAGGAATGCATTATAGCCAAGATATAGACCACAGTTTTAAGAATTTTGTTAATGAAGCAGAGAGGGTTGCAGAAGGGTTTAGGAAAGACATGGATTTAGTAAGAGAAAATGGCATGAGTTGTAAGGAACGTGTGGAAGACACAGTGAGGGAAGAGTTAACTGAGGAAGGTCCTTGAGGGGGTAGGAAGAAATGAATTGAAAGCAGCAATGACTTACTTGTATTATTATTTTCCAAATGAGCTCTGGAAATTCTTAATTGCATCCATGTATAAGGGAATGGTCAGTCAACCGAACCCCAGCCAGAGAGAGAGAGGACAAAGGTTTTTAAATCAGATTGGAGAGTTTACCTGCTCCAGTGTTTATTAATAAATCATCTTCAGATGAATCATCATATCTAAAACACTTTGTGAAAATCAGAATTAAATTAGTTAAAATAAAAAATAAGGAAAATAAGAATATTGCTACTTTAAGATCATGAGTGCTTAAATGTCTATGAAAATATTAAGTGACATTAACAATCACTGTTACATTTCTAAATTAAGATGCCAATGGAAACATCAGTGATATAATAAATAATAATAATAATAATAATAATAATAATAATATTTTCTTGGTAAATATGGCATTGATTGTCTCAGAATTTAATTTCTGATTATTCCGTGGATGCTTTCTTGAAAAAAATCATACTGGCTGTAATAGAAAAGGATATTCTACCTTACCATAAAATGTTATCTTAAGCAGAAGTAAACTGAATTACCAAGCAGCTGCCAGATGGGAGCAGTTTAACCTGTTCTCCATCACTGTATTCACAGCATCATTGCCTGCAACAATAAAATTCAAACTCCTGAGTCTGGAATTCAAGGCCCTTTACAGTGAAATCGCAACCCAAATTTTTGGCTGGGCTCTTGCTTTTCCTCTCTATACACCCCATGTTCTACAGCCACACTATCCTGGCTCTGCTTACATCCAGTTCAACCCAGAACACTCCCCACCCCAACCCAGCTTTCTTCCCTGGTCTCAATAGCCGCAGGCAGCTGGAGCAGAAATGCTGATGCCCCAGGCCTGAAGTCAAAAGACTGCTCTGCCATTGTTCAATTCTAAGGGTCAGAGTTTATCCCTAAGGTCACTGAGTTGCTCATCTCGGTATCTGAAAAATCGGATAATCATAAATATTGCCCTGAAGAGTTATGATAAAGACTAAATAAGCCATGGAAGCAGTTGCAAAAATGTACATTTTGTAAACACACAAAATGCCTCGCTGACCTGTGGCTACCTAGGCCAACCTAAAATCATTAGAAGTGTCTGTAAAAGTGAAGATAATAAAAGAACCTGCCTCATAAAACCATTGTGAAAATGAAGCTCTGCCTGACACAGAGAAATTTTCAAAGGTGATCATTATGATTCTAATGGACCGCCAGAAAGGTTTGAGACCTGAACTAAAGAAATTGGAAATGAAAGGAGGAAAGAACAGCTAAAGAGGGTCTCATATTTCCAGGATGGCTTAATTATTGAGATAAAGTTTGAAACCTGGGAAGCTACCCACCCCAAGTGAGGGCCACAAGGGCCACGAGCTGACGCTCGGGCCTTGACGTCCTTGTTGCCCGTGGCAACGGCAACGGCGGTCCTTGCCTCTGGCCTGGCTGGCGAAGCGCAGGTGCAGTAAGATGGCACTGAGCTCCTGGTCTCCAGAGCTGGGGCTCAGTGAGAAGGTGCTGAGCGCGGCCGCGGTTTCCACCGGCCCCTCCCTGGAATTATGCACCTTCCCTTCCACCCTGGGCTCCTCGGTCGCGGCCGCAGCGCTGGAGCAACTCTTTGTTGTGGGTGAGAGGCCGGGGAGAGCCTGGAGGGACGTCACCTCAAAAGTGGCGCCCAGGTGGCGCTCAGCGAGAAACCTCAGTAGGGCCCCTACTCCCGGAACCCAGGGCATCCCTGGCCCGGCCAGAGCCTTCTTGGCTCTTCGGCTCTTCGAGGAAGAGAGAGGTGACGGGGGTGAAATTCATGGCTCAGCTCTCACGCTGTGGTGTCACTGAAGTGACTCAGCCCAGTTCACACTAGTAGGTGGTGGCAAATCCTGGAAAATCCTCGACTCCCAGGCCACTGGCATTTACCAGCCACTGGAGTGCCCAACTACATTTAGATTTCGCATTCAATTTCAGCTTGGTCCCTCTTGCCTTTTCTTTGCAAGTTAATTTCTTCCAACATTATGTCATGGCAAACTGGAGAATTTAACAGGCAAACAAGAGAGTGTTTAAGAAGCTCTTATATTAGGCAAGGAAAATTAGATAGAGAAGGATGTTTATGAAATACAAATGGACAATAACCTTGGATGGAGCCCAGTTGAAATACTTCAATTAGAAAGCTGAACTTCTAATCAAGTCACTTAAGCTATAGTTCAGGAAAGGGTATTTCTTGTTCAGCTCACAAACCATTTATGCCAAACAACAAAGCATCTCCTTGTTTTACTCTGATCATCTCATTGTTTCAAGACAATCATATCGATATCTATCATAATGTTACTTAGTTTGAGATAGTTTCTTTTTTCCTTCTTAGATGAACTAATGTACCTTTACAATACTTCTGAAAAGTTTGGATGAGTATTTTCATTAAAAATGTTAATTACCAAAGAGACCTGAATGTGGCCAAGGTCATCTAGATCAGTGTGTCCATTCACCCTAGTACTTAGGCACAAATGGTTTTTCTATTAATAATTTCTGGACCCTCAGAGAGTTTTTCATAGGAAAAAACGTCATTAAGACTCTTTCCCTGAATACCAGTTATAAGATAGTAGCTCTCCAACCCATTTGTAAGTGGGAACAAACTTGTGCTTATTCATTCCATGACAGAAAGGAAAGGAAATAGCAGGCAATGTCTGTCCCTCCTTAACGTACACTTGCTTACAAACTCAGTAACTGATTTTCACTTGGTTTTTAGAACTTAGTTCATTAAGAGAATCCAAGTTCTCAAAAACTGAGGGCAGAAATTGCTATTTACTCTTCTGAGAGGCGAATATAGCAGCTATTAAGAGCATAGACCCTGGAGCCATGCTACTTACATTTGAATCCAGACTCTATCAGTGATGGGCTTTGTGACCTTGAACATATGACCTCAAAGTCTTTGATTTCTCACGTATGATATAGGAATCATTATAAGATTATAAGAATTGACTTGATAATACATGTAAAATACTAAGTACATCAGACGCTTCCCACACATGAGAATGCAGGCCTGGAATCCACTTAGTCTGTACAATGCAGTGGTGACAAAATCAAGGTATGTAGAGCTTCATCTGTTCTCTCTGCTCTTCCTTTTATGCTTTCTTTCTTTTTCTTTTTCCCCGTTCTATATCTGTCTTCATTACCTTTGCCAACATTTCCTAAGCCTCTCTTCTCATGTGCTTTCCACTTACAGTGTGTGGGTGAAAAGGAGACGTCTGAAAGTATATCAATGGATGAAAAGGGTTAGAAACTCTGTTTACCTCACACTGGCCAGTTTTACAAATATTTGATCTCATCCCATGATTAAAATTTTAGGATAGAAATAAAAGTGACATAATAATTTTTATATAGTTAATGAAATGTGTGGTTTTTGGCAAGATACTATATTTAGGACATTATATATATATATATATATAAACATTTTTCAACAAGCTTATGTTGTAGGCTTGTTATATTTATCCCTTTCATACATATTTGTTTAATTTTTTGTCCTAGTCTATACATATCCCTTGTTCTACCACGAGAGATGCAAAGATGGACTCTTAAGAGGTTTTCTCAAGAAGCATAAAATACATACCTAAACCAGAATACTATGAAATAGAACATAAGAAGTACAAAAGAGATTCATATAAAGTGCTATAGAAATTCAGAGATAGAAGATGTAATTTTCAGCTGACAAAGGCATTTGAGCTAGATCTTAAAGGATTAACTAGGATTAGGATAGATAAATAAGAGATCTTAATTTTCTAATTTTTTTTTTAGAAAAATCACTGCAAGGTGACTATTTTAAATGCAACGAAGAAGCTAGGACCTTTCTTAAAGACATTGCTGTAGCTGTCAAGAAATTGGTATTGTATCATCTGTAAGAGCTATTTTTTTCAATCTTTCACTTATTTCTTTATCAAACTTTAATTTAGCACCAACTCTGCTCAAGGTATTTCAGTAGATGAATAGGGAATTACCCTCAATAAAAGAAAAAAAATGTTTCTTCGATTTTCTAAGCACCAGAATTGCTCAACAGTGGACTGCCCAATTTTCCACACATAACACTGAATTGAGACCTCTTTTATAGATGAGGGCAAGCCAGGTAGGGAGGAGCAGTGCTGATGATAATAGAGCTTAGTGAAGGGATTGGCCAAATGGGCAAAAGCTTGAGACACGATAGGTAAGCATCACTTAAAACAAACCACCTCTGAAATAAATTGCATGTATGGTACCAACTTAGTTCTATATACAATTTCTTATATAACTGCAAAAAGATTTTAGCACTTATTTCACTGAAGTAGGCTGTGCTGTTCAGTGAAAACAAACAGAAATTTTTTCAGTTATACTAACTTGACCCCAAAAACAAACATTTAAAAAATTTTCTTTTGAAGTATCACAAACATTTCTCTGGTCCTGGATGACATTTACGATGCCTCAGGACAGTGAAGTCTCTTCGTTTGATTAAAAAATATTGAATAAGAATCTACTACATATCGAATATCTAAAAATATAGAAATATGGCTGTAAAGTAAATAAGTTTGGGTCTACAGACTGCTGATAAAAGTTAATCTCATTACTTTATATTTTTATGAAATTATGTATAGTTGTGTATGGATATGTAGAATTATACTTACTTAAATACATGTGATTAGTTTGTGTATATTACATTGCACTGTGGTCTTGTGAAAGCCTTTTCCTCTGCTTTGTTTTTAGTTAAATTTTTCTCCAGGAATTAAAGAGGTCAAAATATTTATTGTGGCTTATTAAAGTATCTAGCATGTTTCAATTTAATATCTGAGCTCTTTAATAAAGATAAATTTCTCCATTTTTTAAAGTAAAAAAATTATCACTATTATAAAAGCACTGCTTGTTTTTTCTGGAAAACTTAGAAAAAATAAACAAGCAAATTGAAGAAAGTAAAAACCACGATGACCCCATGACCATTAAATAATCACAACTGACTCTTCGACAAATGGCTTTCCTACATTCAGGGTATAGATGATGCCTCTTTTGAGTTTGATTTTTTATTGAAAAGTAATCATACTTTTTCACAATTTCATAATCTGCTTTTCATTATTCATAAAATATAATGGTACTTTTTCAGGCCATAAAGTAACTATAGACATTACAACCATTTATTTAAAAGATAATTTATCTACTTTTCCATTAACAGATTTTTTAATGTTTTTCATTATTCAAACAGACCGACCAAAAAAATAATAAATTAATAATAATAATAATAATAATAACAGTCTCACCTGACTCTTTGTTTGGATTTGTAAGTATGTATAAGACAACCATTATTGTCTTTATTCCTAAGCATATTTTTGTAGGCATTTTCTATTTTTTGATTAAGTTGCTTTCTTTCTCAATGTTACCCTTTTTGTTGGAGACATTGCTTTTAAATTGATTGAAACTGCAAATAAGAAACACATGCATACTGGGAAAGATGACTTCTGAGCAGAAGAAAATCATCAGAAATTAAAAGATAAGCTAACAATGATACTTTAAAAACTGATTTTAGAGGATAGTTACTTTTTCTCCTTTCTGTTCCAAATTAAAATAACAGCAGAAGGTGTGTAATGAATATCAAATTTTGGTCTTCGAAAACATTTATAGGCATTAATTAGGAGATAAATCTTATTGTTTTGGTGTTTTAACTTTTTAAAATATGTAATTTAAATTTTTAGGAAGAAATGAGAAAAGACACAATTGATCTTCTGGAAATTGAAAGCATGGAACTCAGCAGACTATATTTTCTATTAGAAACTCTTCCCTATAACATTAGAACAGAATTAGAAGGTACTTTCAGATTAATAACTATAGAAATTCAGTTTCTCTTATAAGAAAATAGAACCAAATACTTGTAAGAAGGTGAATTTATGATTAAATATATTAGTTAAGTTATTGCATGTCAAAATATAGCTAGAAAGAGTACACAACACACAGTGAGATCCATAATAATTTTTCCTGACATTTTAAGTGGAAACAGTGTGTATATAACTTAAATTTATATAATTTAGTTTCTAAATAGACTAATGGTATATAAGTCAGCCCATTCCAAATAAATATTTATCCTTTTAAATTAGGCAGTTTGACTGCCCAAACCACCATTCTACTTCCTATCTCTATGAGTTTGGCTACAATAGGTATCTCAAATGGAATTATACAATATTTGTCCTTTTGTGACTAGTTTATTTCATTTGGCATAATGTCTTCATGGTTCATTAAGTGGTAGCATGTGCCAGAATTTTCTTCCTTCTTAAGAATGATCGATATTTCATTTTGTGTGTGTGTGTGTGTATAGATAGATAGATAGATAGATAGCTAGATAGCTATAGATATAGATATATAGATATTATTTATCCATTTATCCACTGATGGATCCTTTGGCTATTATGAATAATACCGTTATAAACATGGCCTACAAATATCTATTTGAGTTGCTGCTTTCAATTCTTTTGGGTATATATGCAGAAGGGAATTTTCTGGATTGTAAGGTAATATGATAATTTTATATTTAATTTTTTGAGAAACTGCTAAAGTATTTTCCACAGTGATTACACCTTTTTACATTCCCACTCACAATGCACAAAGGTTCCAACTTCTCTGTACCATTGCCGACACTTGTTATTTTCTCTTTTTGTTTTTTAAATAATAGCCATCCTAATGGATGTGAAGTGATATCTCATGTGGTTTTCATTTGCATTTCCCTAATGATTGGTAATGTCGAGCATCTTTTCATGTGCTTATTGGTCATTACTATATCTGTCTTGGAGAACCGAAGGCAATGGCTTTTGCACAGTTAATTTTATTAGGGAGTATAAGGAGGTGGGGTGAAATAAGGAGACCAAAGCAGGGAGAAGGCAGAGCTAAAATGGGGTGCAATATGACTGCCGCCAAATGTAAATAATGAAGTTTGAGAACATGCCCCCATGACAGAGTTACCTCTTCTCAGGACCATCCAGACACCGGCTTCTGCATATCATTGGTTCAAGGGTTTCCCCACATCCCCCACTTTGGGTTATACATGCATGGATGTGGGTGTCTAAGGAATTCCCATGGTAGAAGAAACAGAGAAATCCTAGGCAGGAGGTGAGAAATGAATAGAAAAGGTAGGAATCAGGTGTTGTCACATTGTTCCAGTCTGAAGTTGCTCAGAGCCCATAAAAAGCTGGTCACCATAGCAGAAGCTCAAATAAAGGAAATAATTGATAGATAAGGTCACAAGGGTTTAAAGGGATAAGAGGTGTCTGATACAGGAATATAATTAAAAGAATTTTTCAAAGAAAAACAATTTGTTCATGATTTGAAAAGTCAATGTCTACGATTGTGCTGTTTCTCAAATAATTTAGTAACATTTCCACTTACTTTTAAGAATGTGTCAGAGATGCTCGCAGATTAAACATTTTTGAGATAAATCAATTACAAATGAAAATTACAAGCATAAATAATGAAATCGAGCTTCTGAAGAAGACAATACTTGATCTGAAAAAAATTAATGAATCTCTGGGGTAGGTACTCCGTTTTTATTCAGTACCTGAGGGAATTGGGGCTGGGGCGAGTGAGAAAATTGTCCTAAGGTGTTTGCTGTCTGGCCTAACTAGTGCAGGGCAAGTTAAGAGGTGAAGATCACTTGTAGAAGATGACCTGGGCTGATGAGGGGTATGTGATGGCTGTAGAGAGCTGAGAAGGATAGCAGAAAATCTTCAACCACTGCAGCCAGAAGACCTGTAAAATTCCTGAAGCAATCCAGCATGAGGAATTAGGTGGAGACATAAGAGTCCAGGGACGCCTTTCCTGAAGTAGGCTCTTGGAACACATTGTTCTGGGAGATGTCCATGAAAAAGAAAGTTCATCGTCATATACGTATGAGAAATATTGCATACTCTAACTCCTGTTAAGGATTCACAATGCAGATCTGTACATGGTGCATGCTAGCTGCAATCACCAGAGACTGCTATATAAATTAGACCGTCAATTTCTAAACAAATAAGATGTTCCAAGACTCATTTCAGATGGCCAGCATTATCACATCCTTACAGACCAGTGATTCTCAAACTTCATTGTGCATCAGAATCATCTGGAGTGATTGTGAAAACACAAATTATCAGGGACACCGTTGGTTAAATTATCTGATTTGGTAGGTCTAGAGGTGAGAATGAGAACTTGCATTTCTAACAAGTTCCCAGGTAATGCTGATGCTGCTGGTAGGTTCTGACCACACTTTGAGAATCACTGATCTAGAGAAATCTTTATGGAAAGGCAAGTCACAGACATAATACAGGTTGCTTGACAAGTTAGCTTCATCGAGCTATAATCACTTGTTTCATCCATTTTTTTAAAAAAAAGCTGCATGTCAAGGTGCCCACACTCTGACAGGTGGTCCTCTCTTGACTGTCCTCAAAAACTGAATGCAAGAAAGCTTATGAGTGTAATTTCCTTAGGTTCCACATTAAATTGCTATATGCTATCTTCTCAACACATCCCAGTATACATAATTTTGGTTTTTAATTTGACAAGTTTTGTTTTACTTTGCCTCCTTGAGGCTAACTTAGGTTGATTCATTCTTAGAAGGCTTCCTCTATTAGGCCCACAGATGACCCCCTCTAGCGTAAGCTTTTTTTAATTGCATTTCTGTGGTGGGTTTGACTTCTGGAAATTGAACTTACCAACAACCTGTTTCTATTTTCCTGAACCTTTGCACACAGTCTCCTGAACTAACATCTTTAGTACTGGGGACTAGGAAAAGGAAAAAGAAATTTATATTGCAGGAGCTTTTATAAAAGAAACTGGTACCAACTTTCCCTCCTCCAAATCTTTTATTGTTAGAGCAAGGTAGATGTTTCTTGCAGTCTTAAGGTCTTCCTCCAGTAGATGTAATTAATTGATGTGTGACATTAATGTCCCCTCTTAAACTCAGATTTGGCTGCAGCTGAGAGAACATAAGAAGGTTCAAATTAAGTTTCAAGAATCCTCTGAACAGCAAAGATGGACCCACCCCTCTCCACCCCTAACTCTTGTCCATCAGAGGAAGGCTAGCTTTCTCCTGGGCCCTCGGTGCTGAGTGATGGCATCAAAAGATGGCTGGAAGGGTGGTGGGATGTTTATCTTTCTTTGGCTTACCTCCATATTTCTGGATGATAAGATAGATATGGCAATGCTACATATCAAACCTTTGTCTGGCCTGATTTTATTTACTAGTTCAAAAGTGTTTTTGAATCATTATATTCTTCAAACCAAAATATCTCATAGTTACTTCCTGGTATATAGTGGGGAGAGGGGAGTGAGGCAGGACCACATGACATTTTTACAGTGGTAAACACTGACAAGGTTGACACTTGTCTTGTGTCCTCACCTCAATCAAGTTTAGGCAATCACTAATATAAATACAACTAAAATCAGTATCCTGTACGTTTTCCCTCTTTGTGGTAATTCATGTCAGCAAACTTTAAATTCCTTTCTTAAAAACCATACTTTTTATGCAATGAATAAAGTTTTTTCTCCTAGTGAAGAGCAAGAGATGCTGGTGAAGCAGCATGAAAAGGTTGTCCTATCACTCAACCACACAATGGAAGAAAAAGCCAATACCACTATTTACATCAATGAGACTTATACCAAAATAAATGTGGAGAGAGAAAAAATAAGGTTGCAGAAAAAGTGTGTTCAAGATATAGAGAAGCAAATAGAAAAAGAAAGAGAAGAATATTTGAAAAGAAAACAAAGGATGAGTGAAGAGGTAAGTGGCATGATTTATTTTTTATAATACAGAATTGTACAGAATCTTAGACAGGAAGTGGGAAATTGTTTACTTGTCCTCAAGGCCAGCCAGCACTCCCATGGTATCTTCTGTGAACACTGAGATGGGAATAAAGTAGAGACTCAAGGACACTGGAGTCTTTGGGAAGACATTTGATTGTACAGCAGCATCTCAGTTCATGAGAAAGAATATGAGTGACAAGATTTATAACATTAGGTGTCCCCTTGTTCATATGCAACCTTACAGGGACAAGGAATTTGCCTCCATGTTATCTGGTTACCTGCAACAGTTCTGAGGCCATATGTCTCTGGACAGGACCAGGGAAGTCAGCTATGCCTCAGCTTGCTGCTCCTGCTGAATGAATCTCAGAGAAGCAGCCAGGAGAGGGGCTGGGCAGAGCCAAAGGCCTTAAAAGAACAGAGTCTTTTGAGACCACTAATTTTGTGAGTGGGGTAGAGAGAATAATGACTACATCTTGCTGTCTGCTAGGCTATATTAATTAAAATTCACCATCAGAATAGTTTACCATTGGTTCTTTGTTCTGCTTCCAGTTGCCCCAGGAGAGGCAGGGCTGTCTCCATATAAGCGGTGCCCTGTATCAGTCTTCTTTCTCCCTCTGTAGTGCAGGCCTACCTCATGATGAAAATTGCTGTTGAGCTCCTGATGTCTTATCTGTGATGAAAGTTGCCATAACCTCAGTTTATAAATGCAGGAAATTGAACTCGAGCTCACAACGCTGCTATATTAAAAAAAAAAATTAAAAAGAACATTTATTCAATTGCTTTTCTTGAGTCTTCATTAAAAATTTAGAGGAATACAATCAGGCAGTGACCAACATTTGGTTCTTATGATGAATGGATTCCATGATAAGACTTGAGCTACTAAAAAATTCCAATCAGGTCTAAGCTACTTTATCCTTCGAAGCACCTACATCTTCTGGAATAGTTTTACACTAAAACTATTATTTTTCTTGAATATAGTTAGCTCAGCCTTAGTCAGCCTTGGAACAGGTGCTGTGTAAAGCAGCTGACCAATTGTTCCTTGGGCCATCTGTAGCCACTAAACTGAATTTGTAAAAGCCCAGCTCCCCAGAGGGGCTGGATGAAGGGGAGTTGAAGCCAGCTGCAGTGCTGGAATCAGCTGAAACGTATGTCTCAAAAATAGGAGTGCATATCACTGGGCAGGACTTCACTCAGTTTTACTGTTATCACAGAGAAATGGAAATTTCAGAACAACAAGAGCCAAAAGGCATTTGTTTTCATGCCCTTTTGACAACGAGGCTGAGCAGCACTCGGATCGCCCCACTATCTCTGGCCCTCTTCTGAATGTGCAGCTCCATGCTCTCTGCGCAGTCCAGACGCCCAAGCTGGAGCAGCTCACTTAAATTACGGGGCTCCAAAGTGGGGTATGTCTGTGTGGGCACAGCTGGGGGTGGGGCGAGAGGTGCGGAACCTATGTGGTCAGTCAGCAGTGGCACTGGATCTGCACTTTGCCCACCAGAAGGAAGGCTCCGCAGGCCAGGGATTCTGTCTTTGTCCTTCAAGGCTGTGTCCCAGCACCAGGACGGTGCCTGGCGTACTTCACACATGGTGGGCATTCTATAATATCAATTCATTGAATGAATGAGTTTCTAACTTCATTTTAAGTCCTATAGGGAAGTTTTTTTCCCCTTTCTATTTTTTTTAATATAAATTTAAAAAGCAAGAAAGAAAACTCAGAAGGGCTTAAAACAGGGAATTTGCAAACATAATAGGTTCCTCCATGTGTGAATAGTCTATCTCAGGGTCCACAGACTTTTTCTGAAAGGGGCCAGATAGTAAAGATTTAGGGCTTTGTGAGCCATACGGTCTCTGTCACAACTACTCAACTCTGACATTTTAGCATGACAGTAGCTATAAATAATACTTAAATGAATGAGAGCAGTTTTACAAAAACAAGTGGTGGCTGGATTTGGCCCACAGGTAGTAGTTTGTTTACCCCTGGTTTGCCTCCCTAGGAAAGTGCACCAGTAGGAATTCCCGATGTAGGGCAGTGTTCAGGACAAGTTAATTCAGTGGCTCATCCTTCCTCTCCTCTTTTATCTGAAGCCTGGTTTTCCTCATGGTCACAAGGTGGCTGCCAATAATGACAACTGGACTCTGTGCTTCCTTATTCAAGTAAAAAGAGGAAAACCTGTCTTAACCGAAGACCATAAGTCTTCTTGCTGTATCTGATCCAGCCAGGTTAAGACATCACCCATCCTGGGAACAGTAATGGATCCTAAAGGAATGTTGTGTGCCGGTGGGCTAGACCAACTGAAGTGGATATGAAGGAGTAAACCACCAATATTTGCTAAAGGCACGATAGGCTGTTAATTCTCTTTATTTCCTAAGAGAGAGGAAAAACTATTACAAGTATTAGAGAGTCTTCAAACCCTTGAGATCTCCCCTAATACAAAACAAAATGCTTTTTGCTAGTACTATTTCTATAGTTGCAAGACCTTGAGAGAAGGCTTAGGCCAAAGCATGAACACAGAATTCGAATTTTCAGCAAAATTATTAATCACAGTTTTATTCAATTATACTCTGGTGCAGAGATCATTATGATCACATTCATTTAGAGTAGCCACTTTGGGTGACTTGGCTAGTGGCTTTGATAGAAAGCCACTCAAACATATGTTTTTATAACTCTTTAATACACATTTGAATATGCTTTTCAGATTTTGATACTCTGTCAGTTACCTTTTCTTGATAATTCATTTTGCCAGGCAAATTCATTGATATATTTGATAAGCAAGTGACTTACTCCATTAGGGTCTGACAAGTGATCTGAATGTGTGTGAACTTGGTAAAATGGTAAGAAGTTGTCCAGGATTGTAAGCAGCCCTATTGTCAATATTTTGTTTACTCTGCCCTTGGTCTGTCTTATTTCCCATTAAATAATGTAGAATTAAGTTTCATTTTTTCCTTTGACTCTCCTAATCTGTGTAGCATACTGTAATTCTGGTAAATACTACTATGGTGCTTTACTAGTAAATTACTACAATGGCTACTGCTTTTATAATTTGCTATTAATGATCATTGTTTTGTTCTCTTATAAATTTGCTTTTTTAACATTTCATAATGTTCCTTGTGGTTTGCTAATTTTTCTGTGATTCTATAAAACAGGCAAACCCTGATTTATTTATTTATTTTTGATGTATTTAGATTAAATATAGTATGCTTAGATTGAATTTGAATTAGGTCGACAAAATATAAAAATATTTTTTAAACTTTGTCATCCTCATGTTTTTTGATTGGTTTGTTATGTTTGTCACTACAGATTAATGAATATAAAAATCTCTGTAAGCTTAAGAGACAGGACACTCATCAAAAGAAGAAAGAATTGGATAAATTAAGTCACAAAGTGACAAAAATTAAAGAAACAGTCACTACCAGCACAGTGGTAAGAAAGAATAAACTATATTTTTTAAGCCTGACCCAGGCACCTCAATATATACTACCTTAAACATAACTGGTAGTGGATTTTTTTTTTAAAAAAGGAATTGATTTTAATTCATCTTCATGCCATTCTGGAAGAATATTTTTGGCATGTTAACATTTTCTGATACATTATTGAAAGCATTATACTGCAATCACATTTTTTTTCTTTAGGAATATGGTAGAAAGAAGGAAGCTCTGCATGCCTCCGGTGCAAATTGCATTTGATGGGTCAAAATACTATAAAAGATGATTTTTAAAAGATGCACAGAGAACCAACCAATTCATACAGAACCATTTGTTGCACAGAACATTTCTTTGATATTGCTGTATTTTACATAACAAAATGAATAACCACAAGAAGATTCCTTAATTCTGAATGTGTGATAATAAAATAAAATTTAGGCTTTCCATTTATATTGGATAGAAGGAGATTAATATGAAAAGGGTACTATTTGTCCATTTGAATTAAAAAATATTTCAGAACTCCTTAAGAAAACCAAAACTTATGGAAGCGACTATAATCAAGGAGGTTACTGTTAATGGCACTTCTATGTTAGTTAAAATGGAAAGGCCTGTTAATCTTCTATCACAATTAGTTAAATTACTGAGTCTTGATTTCTTCTATCTATATTGAGAAATGCATGTAAAACTATATAGGGCAACAGTAATACTGAAGCATCACACTTATCAGAATACTCAGCCAATTTCACTATACTTTTTATAGGGTGGTTCTGATCATCTTAGACTATATCGGTTATGATATCCAATTACAAAACATTAATAAAATCAAAACTTTCCACCAAATATGTGCATTTAAAAAGATCATTCATTATCTGTTTTTTAAATCCTAACATAGTAAGGAAGCATGTGTCAAGCTGGGCTCAAAGGAGAACATAGAGGTTGTAAAACAGATTTTGTGTGCAGGTCCAAGTTCGTATCTCCAGTTTGGGCCTTATCAATCATAAACCAAGTGCCCTTTTCCAGCCTTAGCTTGGGAAAATAAAGTACATGCTCGTTAACCTGTACTCCAAAGATCTCTAAAGCCAAATTAGACAAGGCCGGAAGGTGTCATTTCCTGCTCCCTCAATCTAGACTGCAGCTCCCAGGCCTAGTTAATTCCCACCCCATCTTACCAGTGGCGACAGCATTTAAAGCAGAAGCTTGAGTGTCACAGAGACCTGGGTTCAAATATTATTGGCTCTACCAGCACGCAGTTTTCTCTCCTATAAAATGTGGTACCATTATTGCCTACTTCAAAGGGCTTTCGTGGAGGTCAAAGGAAGTCATGCCTGTAAGGCTTTTAGCTGAGTGCTTTGTAATTGGTGAAGTCTGTTGTTATTATTGCCTGAGATTAGAAACATTTTGGCTGTGGACTGAGACAATAGGGAATTTCAGATTAATCTTCGTATGGTACCTTTAGTTTAGAAAACTCTGTAGCTGTGTCAAGCTGATGTCATGCTGGCAGAAAAAGATAATATTGTGGTTCTACAGGTGGCCTACACGTCCAGGGCAGGCAGGACTGAAGGGTAGCCATAACTGACATCAGAACTGACAGCCTTCAGCCGTTAGTCACTAATCCTGATTACTGGCCAGAGTCCTTTAGACAGTCTGCTAATTTTTCATGGCAGTTCTAGGATTTCAGACCCCTGTTACTCTGTAGCTAGTTATGGCCGAGAAATTTAGTCACATGCGTGCTTTAGAGAAAGAAGTAGTTTGTGCGGAGCGATCACTCACCTATCTCACCTGGCATGATGGAGAGAACCTCTATACTCCCCGCAGGTGTTTCTCTGCCCCCATGTTGATGTACAGGGTTCAATGGCATTAAATAATCTGTCCATGGTAACTCTCTGCCAGAGAGAGGGGGAATTAGATTAGTTTCATTCTCCCTCACGAGCCAAAATGCAGACCCAAAGCTTTCATAAGTTTTCTTTCTGCATTGTAAAAATATCTATTTCACTATGAATTTTCTTCATCCATATTGATTTTTTTAAAATCATGCTAACATATTTTCACAGTATCCAATTGTTTCATCTCCAAACTTCTGATTAAGACTTAAGAAAGAAAAATTCTTTTCAGCATGAACATAGCTATCCATTAAAGTAAAAGACCCAATGTTTTGACATTTTTATAATGGTCATTTCTAGTATCCTGGAATAATATTTTGAAGGTGAGTATAAAAATATAGATTTGTTATTTTTTTAAATGATAGTCACAATGAATCCATGTCTTGAAAGCTGTTCATAGAGTTTTCACATCCTCACTGTTATATTTGATTGTTCTCCCTTCTCAACTTTTTTTCCTGATAATTTCAGAATTATTTCTATCCAAATTTGTATTTTGAAGAAACAGTTATAATGATGCTTTTATTTTGACTAAAGGACACCTCCAGTGTAAAAGTTAAGTGAGTGATGCATGAATATTTAGTGACTTAAACTGCTGTCATGAATCATTTGATAATGATTGAATGCCATAATTTTTTTAAATTTTCAATAGGTTCTTAGTGATCACAATTTAGAGATAGCACGACTACAGGCATCAATAAGACATTGGGAAAAACAGATTGAAGATACAAAAAACTCCTGTAGTGTCCTGGTGGACAAAATGTAAGTATGCTACTTTATTTTTACTGAAACGTGTCTAGATGTCATGTTCCTTTCATTTAAAAAAATTTTTTAGATGAAAATTATAATCTAGTTTACTAAAACATGTGTGATCATCAACTTTCTAGAAGCACTTCTTCATTTTGAAATTAACCTGTCTTTCAGATGATTAAGGGAAAATATTGGGGATAATGCAATCAGCTTAGGAAAAGGCAGGGACTCTTTGGAATGTATTATCCTCACTTGGGTTCCTGACCCCCTGCAAATGATTATGCCCCTGGGGAAGCTCTTTCCTCAGATCCTCATATATCTGGCTCCTTCTCATTGTTCAGGTCTTTCACAAGTCATTCCAAGAGTTCCTCCTTAACCACCATTGTCTAACATAGCATCTTTGCTCTCAGAATTTCTTTATCTTTTATCCTACTTTGTGTTCTTTGGAGCACTTGCCACTATCTGATATATATTACTTATTTATTTTTTGATAACTTGCTTAATTCTGACTACTCCACTAGGATGCAATTTTTATGAAAGTAGGGACTTTGGCTGTGATGATATCTAGTACCTGTAACACCTGTGAATTGTAGGTGTTCAATAATTGCTTCTTAAATAATTGAATAAAATAACAAAACATTAATTTATCGGTTCAAAACAGTAAAATCTTTTGTCTATTTTAATGAATATATACATGAATATGTTACATAGGGAGATGAGGCTTTGCTGGAAAATGTGTCTTAATATGTTTGGCTTCCTTTGTTTATAGGCATTTTTTTAGGAGTAACAGGGAAAAACTGGATGATACATCAAATTATGAAAAAGAAGAATTATTGCGTAAGATAAAAGAGGTATGAAAACATAAATGATGATTTTTAGATTGTAATTATATTTTATTTGTAGTTAATATTTTAAATATATGTGAGAAATGTGGATCTTTTCTAAAGTAGATTTTTCATTAACTAATAATGATCATGATCATTCACAGTAATTAATAAGATTTTATTCCCCGCCAAAGCACTTTCAATATATAAAAGAACAAAGTTGTCCATGTGGAGATGAATAATTTTTTTGGTAACTTTTCATGTGGGTATGGTTATTCACATTAAGAATATTCATGACTAATGGACATTTTTCAGGTCAGTTAATTATAAAAATTAGAAATTTATTGTGTGGCAGCTGTGAAGTATAGCAACCCATATCGCACTTAATAATGTTAGTGAAATATTTGAGTCAAATTTAGCCTGCAGGAGAATTATCTGGACATATTAGAACTTAATTTAAAAGGAATATGATATTTTAACCAATTTCCTATTTGCCCCAAGAATACTTGGCCACAGCACCTGTGGCTGCAAGTTTTACCCGAAGATAACTCGTAGATTACAGTCCTAACCTTACCCCCAAAGTTTTCCACAAACTATCTCACTTTTATTATTATTTTTGCATCACTCTAGTGTATCAATAGTCTTTGGGAACAAATAACATCATTCTGTTTATAACATTCTGTTATTATTATTATTATTATTTTTTTTTTTATTACTTATGCCTACAGCACCTGGTCTTCCTAGGTGTTCTCTCATCCAAGGACTAAATAAGTTTTCTCTTATCCAAATATTAACCAGGCCCAACTCTGCTTAGCTTCTAAGATCAGACATCAGGCTTGTTCAGGGTGGCATGGCCATAGATCATAGACTGTTGCTCCACCGGGGCACAAACACAGGACCACCTGAGTATAAAGCAGACATGCTAACTGCTACACTATGGAACCACGTCCTAACATTCTGTTTTCAGTAGTGGTATTTTAATTTACAAAATATAGTTATTATCTATATTTGATGCTGAAAATGTCAAATATTGGAAAACGCAGCATTTTTATGCGTGATGTTAACATCATTCTTGAACAGTTGTTAGCCAAAGGTTAATTTAATGAATCAATTTATGTATACATTTCGGTTACATTAGGATTAGAGACAAGTTCTATTTAGAAATAACTTCAAGAAAAGTTTTTATATTTTATTTTCACATTGAAAACCAGTCAATGTGAAAAACCAGTCAATGCTTCAGCCTCAAAGAGTGTGTTTATGTAAAATTAAATTAATGCTGGTAGTGAGCTGCACTTTTTTTTCTAAACAGGAAAGGGGTTATGTAAACAATCATGAGTGTAAACTAAGATTTAGTCACAAGATATTCCACAAAGCATTTATTATGATAGTTGAACAATTAGAGAGAAAATACAATTCAAGTTTAACGGAAAGGCCTTAATTAAATAGGTAATAGTTCATAATATATTATTAAGTAACAAATATAGAAATGTGCACATAATATGACCTTATTTCCACACACACACACACACACACACACACACACACACACACACACACACACACACGCACACCAGGTATCACTGAACTTCTTCTTTCCCCTTGCATTGAAGGTGAAATGTTCTTGGCATCTCCTCCTCCTCCCATCTGTATATACATATTTAATTACAATAGTCCAGGACGTGTAGTGTCAGGAATCCCCTGCCTACATTCTCTACTTCTGTTTTGTCCTTAGGTCCACCAGAGTGTAAAATTTATTTCTTTCACTAGTTTCTAAAAGAAACTTTGCTGGAAATTTGAGTTATCATAGGGAGGAATCTCATTGCAAAGCGTAAAGGCATCTTGTTTTCCTCCTGCAGTTCCATGTTCTCCCTTTTGCTCTAGGATGCGCCACCACCCCATAGCCAAATTCTTGTCCCTCTGTTACAAAGAGTTTTGTTCTCCCTCTTGAAGCCTGCACCCAGGCCCTGAGGCGGGGATATGGAAGGCAGTTCTGTCCCAGATGTATGATTTGTACCAGTTAAATTCTTTCCATTTTTGGTTGTGAGTTCTCAGCATTAAAGATGGCTTCCCTCTGGGCTAGACCTTCACTGATTCTTTTTATTAAATATTTTTTAAATTTTCAATTATAGTTGGCATACAATATTATATTAATTTCAGGTGTGCAACATAGTGATTAGACATTTATTTAACTTACAAAGTGATCACCCCCATAAATTTAGTACCCATCTGACACTGTACATAGTTATTACAATATCATTGACCATATTCCTTATGCTATACTTTACATCCCCAGGACTATTTTGGAACTACCAATTTGTACTTCTTAATCCCTTCCCCTTTTTCAGCCGTGCTCTCAACCCCACACCTATCTGGCAGTTCTCAGTGTTCTCTGCATCTATGAGTTTATTTCTGTTTTGTTTATTATGTCTTTAGCTTCCACATGTAAGTGAAATCATATGGCATTTGTCTTTGTCTGTCTGACTTACTCTACTCAGCACAATACTGTCTAGTTCTATCCATGTTGTTGAAGATGGCAAGATTTCATTTTATTTAGTTATTTATTTGTTTGTTTGTTTGTTTTTAATTGCTGAGTAATATTCCATTTTATATGTGTATCACCTCTTTATTTATTCATCCATTGATGGATACCAGATGGCCTCCATATCTTGGCTATTGTAAGTAATGCTGCAATGAACATATATCTATATGTTCTGCAATGAACATATATCTGCAATGAACATATATCTATATATATCTATAGGTTTCTTCAGATATCCAGAAATGTGATTACTGGATCCTTCTTGATCTCATGTTATAGTCTTTGTTTTAAAGTCTATTTTGTCTGATATAAATATTGCCACCCAGGTTTTTCTTGTTTGTTTCCACTTTCACGATATATCTTTTTCTATTCCTTTATTTTCAGTCTGTGTGTCTTTTGATCTGAAGTGAGTCTCTTTTAGGCAGCATATGTAAGAATCTTGCTTTTTTTTATTCATTCAGCCACCCTATCTTTTGAGTGGAACATTTAATTCTTTTTCATTTGATGTACTTGTTGATAGATACATAGTTATTGCCATTTTATTATTTATATTTATGGTACTTTTTTTTTATTCTTAAAGAAGTCCCTCCAACATTTCCTGCAATACTGGCTTGTTGGTGAGGAATTCCTTAAGCTTCTTCTTGTCTGGGAAGTTCTTTATCCATCCTTCAATTCTAAATGATAGCTTTGTTGTGTAAAGTAATCTTTGTTGTAGGTCTTGCTTTTCTTCACTTAGAATATTTTGTGCCAATCCCTTCTGACCTGCAAAGTTTCTGTAGAGAAACTGGCTGATAGTCTTGTGGGAGTTCTCTTGTAGGTAACTAATTGCTTTTCTTTTGCTGCTTTTAAGATTCTCTCTTTATCTTTAACCTTTATCATTTTAATTATGATGTGTCTTGGTGTAAGACTCTTTGGGTTCATCTTGTTTGGGACTGTGCTTCTGGGGGTTGTATGTCTAATTCCTTTACCAGGTTAGGGAAGTTTTCTGTCATTATTTATTCAACTAGGTTTTCAGTTCCTTGTTCTCTCTCTTCTCCTTCTGGAACTTCTATGATGTGAATGTTTTTTAAACTTGATGTTGTCCCAGAGGCTCCTTAAACTATTCTCATTTTCTTGGATTCTTTTTTCTTGTTGGTATTCTAATTGGGTATCTTCTGCCACCACATCCTCTAAATTGCCAATTCAAAACTCCTCTTCATCCACTGTGTTGATTCTCTCTAACTGACTCTTCATCTCAGATATTGTATTAATTTCTTACTGGTTCCCTTTTATGTTTTTCATCTCCATTTTAATGTTTTCTATCTCTCTCTCTTAGAGTTCTTATTGAGCTCATCTACTTTTCCCATAAGTTCGGTGAGCATCCTTTTAACTAGTGTTTCGAACTCTGCATCTGATGGACTGCTTGTCTTCATTTTATTTAGTTCTTTTTCTGGAGCTTCGATCTATCTTTCATGTGGGACATGTTTCTTTGTCTCCCCATTTTGGCTACTTCCCTGTGTTTGTTTCTGTGTATTAGGTAGGGCTAATAAGTTTCTCAGTCTTAGTAGAATAGGCATCTTGTGGGACACAGTGGCACAGTCTTCCCTGGTCACCTGAACCTCAAGGTGTATCCCTTGTGTGGGTTTTGAGTCCTCCCCTGTAGCTGAGCCGTGATTGCTGTTTACATGTTGATGGGAGGAGTTGACTTTTGGGTGATGGGTTATGAGAATTGGCTGGTGAGGGGCCTACCTCATGGAGCAGGATTCACTTTAGCAGGGCTCTGTGCCTGTCCAATCATCCTCATTACCATATTATTTCTTCAACACTTCAAATTTCTCTTTTCATCTAGATAGGTTGGTGATTCTCAGCCAGAAGTTTATTTTGAACTATTGAGCCCACCATGCATAGTAAGTCTATATTTTTTGCCTCATTTTAAGCAATTCAATAGAGACATCTAACTACCATGTTCTTGTCTCCTTCAGGACACTAATGGGCACTCTTTTTTTTGTTCTTGCATAGAACTATTTAATAAGAAGCAAGCATAATACCCAAAGAGTTTTTGAGGAAGAGCTACTGTTGATGTTATACTTTATTTTCACATTGTAGTTTATCTTCTTGGAAAAGACACACAGTTCTTGCTGAGTGATCTCAGTTTGCTAATCCCAATACTTATTTCAATAACAATGATTTCTCTGTGGTTTTGCATCAGTGTTTACTACCTTTCTACACTTTTGTCATAATTTATAGAAGAAGCCCCAAAGTGTAAAATTGCATATTTGATATAGAATTAGATCACTCAACATTTATGGTATTGTCATTGTGTGCTAAGCAATGTGCTCAGTGCCCTAGAGAGTTGCTATCTGACCCTGACTCCCCTTAAAGGAACTGTAAAGCAAGTCTTTTACATCAATTCCTTTTTTTTTCTAGATGGCTGAAAAACTACACAAAACTAACTTAGAGAACAAAGAACTACAAGATAAATTGAATACTCTTACCAGACAATATATGATTTTTGTACAAGAGGAGGATAAAGTTTTTTTGCAGAAAAGGAAAATTCATGATGAGTATGTTTCTTTTCATGATCTATACATGAACCAACATGTCAGTTAATGGGGTGTTTTCTTGCTATCAAAATGATGATTCTCCACTTAAGCTTATTCTACTTTTAAAATCTACTGACAATGACAAAATATTATTTACCCAATAATAATTAAACACAGTCTTAATCTGCCTCTATAATACTAAGTAATGCTTTCTTTATATGGATCAGATCAAATCTATAAATATCGAATGCATTGTTTTTACTTCTAAATCAGATTCTTGAAGGAATAATTGTTTTTACTCTATAAGATGATCTAGAGAAACTATGAGATCTACCTGCATCAGAAACTGACTCTGCACCTGTATTCCCTATCTCAGAGAAGGCTTTGGTCACTGACACAATCCTCCAACCTAGAGACTGGGAACTTAGTCAAGGAAATCCCTCTCTTTCACTACTCATTGGACTCCATTCAAGCACCACAGCTTGTCAATTGTACCTCCTAAATATTTTTCAAATATATCCTATCCTCTCCAACTTCATTCTTTTCACCTCTTTCAAGCCTTTTTGGTTTGGCTTGCCCTTAAAAATTATTCCCACTTTATGCTTTATCACCTCTATCTCATCTACCTTTCTTCTACCAGAATGATCCTTCTGAAACATCCTTCTGATATTATTCCTTTTCATCAGTCACTGCATTATAATCAACTGAGTACAAATCCCTTTGTCCTACCGATCTATGAACAGATCAAGACAGTTGCTGTCCTAGTGCTATATCCCCAAAATCTTGTACATTTCTCAACAGGTTGTGGGCATTTACCAGTGTTTTCTTAATAAATATTTCAGAATAACATCTTGCAAGCATAATTATGTAAGTAATAATCACTTGAAGTTAAATCACATGGAAGCATATTTACAGTGTCTGGGCCCGCTTATATAAAGCTGAGTTCATGCTCATTGTTGTTACAGTTAAGCTGTAGAGAGTTGTTGGAATCATTTTATTTCATTCAGTTGAACAGCCTATGGATAACAATACTGTTAATAGTCTTCAGACAAAAACTTTTCTCAGATCTATACTAAGTCAGTTATCAGTTTGAAACATAAAATGTGCTTATATATAATTGTAACACTAAAATGTTTACTACCTTTATTGGGTTTTGTCTTCTTCAGGTTGAGATGCCATAACAAAATACCATAAACTGGGTGGTTTAAACAACAGAAATATATTTCTCACAGTCCTCCAGGTAGCATATTTGAGATCAGGATGCCAGCATGGTCAGGTTCTGGTGAGGGCCCTCTTCCTGGCTTGAAGATGGCCATCTTCTCACTGCATCCTCTCGTGATAGAGAGAGAAAGCAGACACACTGGTGTCTCATTGAAACCTAGTCTCCTCCCAAGGGCCCTATCTTTAACACCACCACTATTGATGGTTAGGGCTTCAACGTATGAATTTGTGGAGGACACAGTTTATTCCATAACAATTTTAAAGAAGACAAAACACTCAGCATACTTTCTGTTGCAGGCATGTTCCTGTCAATGTCTGGAAATGTAAACAAAACCATAAATTTCCCACTAGTCTTTCCGCAAGTTAGAGAAATCATAACCACTTTTTGTCAAATGTCTCTTGGGTGCCATCCAATGGCTTGAGCACTTTACACCTTGTTTAATTCTTACACCTGGGGAGATGGGTGTTGCAATCCCCATTTTGTGGATGGGGAAACATAAGCTTATTCACAGGTAAAGTTTCTTTGCAAGGTCACATTCCTGGGAAGAGGTAGAACCAGTACTCAAAATTGATCTGATTGAACTCCTTTACCTTTCACAAAAGAATACGGCAGAATTGATCATTAGGAGAGGGATGGAGCTAGTCTTGTTGTTTCATGGTTACTATTGTAGTTAATGTTCTTTTTGTGGCTTGGGAATTTTCATAAATTTAGATTTACTTACCTCAAGCAAGAAGACTTTGCTTCTATTTTTACTAATTCATTGGTTAAATAGTTCATAAACTGAGTTTTTGCAACTATTGTTAAAATTTTTATTTGTGAAGGCATGTTTTCTTATACTGAAGAGTTAAAATGACTTCTTCAACTTTTAATGTATGACAACTGTTTTTTTCCTATGGTAGAAATCAGAAACAAATGACATTTATTGCTCAGAAAGAAAACTTTCTATCACAAAGAAAAGTAGACATCAAAAATATGGAAGAAGGACTTGTCACACTTAATGAACTTTATCGGTATGTTTATTGCCTTTGACCTTTTTAAACATCATTCTTCTCTAAATTTATTTTTTAATAAATGGTAACAATAAATCTATATCAATTTCTAATATACTGTAACAAAGGAGATTTATAATTAGCTCTCTTTGTTTTACAGTCCAGAAAAGTCATTATCATTGAATCTCTCATTGAAAGGATAAGCAAGTTCTGTGTGCTGTACAAGTTGCAAGACATGAGGAATGGACCAGTTAATGGTCTAGTGATAAAAAAGTGCCTGAACACTATTACAACACTTACCACCACTATGATGTTCATTTCTGCCATTCTAAATCATTTTAATTTTAATTTCTTATTTAAAAAGCAATGCCTATATCTGATTTTAAAATTCAAATATGGAAATGGATAACTTAGAGGGTAAAGTTACTCTCTAATCTCACCATCTCTCCACAGTGATAAATAACTACTGTTAACATGCTTTTTAATATATATAGTTGTATATATGTATGTGGTATGTATCCAAAACTTGGATTGTACTCTTCTATAACTGGATTTTTTTCCACTTACAATTATATATGGATAACTTACTCCATGTTATATGTCAGTTATATCTCAGTAAAGCTGAAAAAAATTATGCCTAGGACAATAATAAAACAAATACAGTAGGTAAAATAGTAACATTTGGAGAAATTAGTGGAAAGTATATGAGAATTTTTTGTACTAATTTTTATACTTACCTGTTGAGTTTTAAGCTATTTTAGGATTAAAAAAATTATATATATGAGAACTCTTTCCTCATTTTTTTCCTCTAACTGCATAGTATTCCTTTGCAGATTATACTATATTTTATTTAACCAATACTCTATTGATGGACATTTGTTTTTTTTTCTGTTTTCTTTATTACAAACATTTTTCAAAGGTAACTTCATTAAACACATCTCTGTCCACCTATGTGACTATCTCTTTACAATAAAGTCCATAAAGTTGAATTACTGGATCAAAGAGTGTTGCATATTTTTCTTTTTTATAATTATTATCAAATACCCTACATAAATATTCCACTGTTTTACACTCTCATTAACACAAGGCATAAAGCAACTCATACTTTAGTTGGGCAGATGAACAAGACTAAAACACATGCAATAACTAATGAACCTTGTATGACTAAAGAATAGAGTGTGAATTATTAAAAAAACAATCAAAGCTTCTAATATCTATATAAGAGTCTTGACATTTTCATTCATTTTAGTCACCTTAATTACTATTTCCCCTAGTTCAAGAACCTCTGTTGATTTTCTGTATTATACTATATATCAAATCATAACCCAATCTAGAATCCAGAGTTCCTCACCAATTTGTTGACAATGTGTCACAGCATTATTTCATTCATGTCCTTTGTATGCAACAAATCTGCCTTGATCACAAGAATCCCAACTTGCAGTTTCTTTCCCGTGTCTTTGCAAATGATGACATCCTTTCCTTGATAAAATTGCATCTCCATTCTGACCATCTGTATTCTTCCTTTTATTAAACATTAACCTCCAATAACCTTTCCTCACCTGCCTATCAGAATCTAGTCTTCTCTATCCTTGGATATACACCTCAATACTTGCAAAATCAGCTTGCACTTGCCCCAAATTGTAATTGCCTTCCTATTAATCTGTCACTAAAATCTTTAGTTGTTTCACAAGTTTTGTTTTGCCTCCCAATTAAGCAGTAGTTTTATTGTGCATACAAATTATACATAAAGTCTTTTATATATTCTAACAGCTCTCACAAATGCAAAATTTAATATATATATTTCTGTTTTTAGAGCAACAATGGAAGTCTATCGGAAACAAATTAGAATCCTGAATGATAACCTGGAAAGAGAACATCAGAGATGGTAAAGAAAAAAAGTTCCTTTGTATTATAAATGGTTTACGTTATCTGAATGAACAGTGCCCCAAAGTTGGGAGTTGGGGAGAAATCAGAGTACTTGTTAGTTGCTAAAGTCCAAGAAACTGATTTTCCTAAGTTAATTGTGTGAGTGCTCTCCAACGCAGATGTGTTAGTTTGACTTTTTTTGAGGGGAGGAGTGGGATGGGGTGGTTGGCAGGAATTGAATAGAACCAAAGTTTTCCATTTCAAATGAATGAAGTCACCAAAAAGCAAAGTTGCCAGGATTTGTGCTGTGCCCCTTGCTCCTGCAGGTTTCCGTGTGAATCAGTAGGGAAGGTGATGTACAGGGACAGTAAAGAGTTGTTAAGAGTACAAGTTTTAGAGATGGACTACTTTGTTCTGCCTCTTATTGGCTCTGTGACCAAGGCTCATTATTCAATCATCTTTGTTCCCATCCTTGTAGAGAGGGGAATAATAGTATCACCAACCTTGTAAGTTTGCTGTGAATGGTAAATGAGATGATCCATGTAAAGTGTTTTGATCAGCACTTTGCAACTAAGAGACACTTGGGAAAACTTAGCTCTATTTTATTGTTGTCGTCATTGTTATTAATATTATTTATAAAACTCCAATTACACATGCTCACTCTTCTCCAATTATGTAGCTTTTTAATGTTGTGGTTAAGAGAAAAATCTGAGAACCCAGAAGCTTGAAATCTCTTACTAGCACTTTGGTTAATTCCCTTTCTATTTCTCCCTGGGCCTCCTCTTCCTCCTGCCCCTGAACCTTTCCCTTTTCTATTCTTTACCTAAAGGAAGCAAACTGCCAAGTGTGGTTTGTCCACTGTCTTACTGAATGTGCCGACATAACTTCTTGCTTTGAAACAACTTGCAGAAATGACATTGAGGCAGTTAACATTTTGTGTTATTTTTTCAGCTAATGTGTATATAGTTTGCATCGCTAGTATAATTGTAGTAGAATTTGTTTTATTTTGAATTCCTTCATCTTTTCTGTAGACTATTATGTCAATTTAATGCTAATTCTTTTTGTTCTAATCTCTAGTGTAATAACTCAGTGGAAACTAACTTGTTTGAAAAAAAAACATGCACGTTGGACAGCCAAGATAAAAACTGAATTACAAGAATACATAGAAAAAATTAAGTCTGCAGAATTGAGACGCACTGAATTATTAGAAGAGGTAATAGAATTTACTAGACTTGCTATTTGTTCCCTATATTGCATATCAATAATTATTCTTTAATATTTAATTTAACCAAAAAGGTATTTTTCTGTCTGCTGACTTGATGTTAGGATGAATTATGTAACTTTCTTAAGAAATTTATCCATTTGCTGTATATTAAATATAGGAATTTAGCAAATGAAATAGCTGTTCTCTCCAGAATATGCTTTTAAAGCCTGTAACCAGAAACTTGATAGTTTTTTGAGAATCTATCTCTAAAAATAAAGAGGCCAAACATCATTTATTTAGCTCCTATATTTTCCCTCTGCCCACTCTCCATTTTCCACTACTCCCACTCTCCATTTCCTCACATCATTTACAAATGTTGTTTGGTGCATAAATTAATCTCTGGAGGGGGGAAAAAAAACTGTCTCAGTGGTTTCTGAGAAATAATGACCTGAAATGAGAGCCAAATTTTATACAAAGAGATATTAATTTACTAGGCTGTTTGAAGATATAAGGATGACTGCTACAAGACAAATAACAAATCCTCTTTTTTTTTCCTACTTAGACCAAATCAAGAGAAAAAGAGATCAATGAATACTTGGTAGAGATTGAAAAAATTGAAACAGAATTAAAACAAGAGGAGGTGAAATTTGTCATCAAAGAAAAAAAGTTAATTGAAAAATTGACCAAATATGAGGTAAATGTTATTTTACATCTAAGAATAATTTTAGATGGCCATATGTAAGGGAGGAGGTATATTTCATGCTATTTTAATCAGTTGTTTTTTTAGTTAAAAAATTATACACTCCAAGTTTCATAGAAGTATTGACAAAAATCCATAGAGACAGGTGGAGTGGTGCAGGATGCCACACCTAGCTGGCATGAGAGTGGCTGGGAAGACTAACAAAGGGTAAGGCAGAGCAATGAGGCAGGCCAGCTTCAAAAATCCTCCTTAGAAAGAGGACATTGTACTTACTTGGAAACTGCCAAGAGCTGACCTGGGATAGAGTAGGGCATGGATGCTGGGGGAGGTGGCAAAAAAGGGCACTGAAATTGCCCAGGAGACCCAGAGGTATCATGTCCCTGGAAATACAACAGAAAACACACGTTTTCAAGGTAATGGTATTATCTTTTTCAATAATGCTGGGCACATTGGAATCCCATTTTTTGCTTTTGGTTTAGTGGCACAAGGAGCCCAAAATAGAGTAGAAGCAATTTCAGATTTTGGTTTATGGAATCAATATTGTATTCTTGGTGGAATCATTCCTCTCATCAGTTGTAGGATCTGTAAACTGATAGAACCCACACTCATGAGGAGGGAAAACAAAAGCATTAGGTTTAATAGTGAGAAGTCCCACCACCACTTGGGCCCCTGACACATAGATACTCTCTAAGGAAAACAGTACTGGATATTAGTGACTGGCTTAAAATATAAACTTTCAGATCTTGATAGGTATGGTCTCCCATGTATTGCTGTGACTAAGTCCTCTACAGACTTGGCTCCATTACTGGGGGCTTCCACTTCGATTCCCAACCAGAGCTCACAGCAGGCATCTACATCATTATGATCTAGCACTGACATGTGGAGCATGATTGGATTGCTGAGTCCAACAGCCCTGTATCTGGCAGGGTTCAGTAGGAGAAACAGAGCCACCAGAAAAGGGCTTTTTTAGAGAATTTGAACTTCTGCAGTTGTGGGAGCTGATGACACAGTCTACTGAGGCTATCAGCTTTGCATGTGAAGCTGGGACCTAAAGGCAGCAAGGAGGCAATTGGGAAAGAAAGATGAACAGGAAGAAAGAGAAAGGCAAGGTCAAACTGCAAGTTGGAGGATGAGCTGGAACTCACGAGTACGGAGTAGTACCTGCATCCTGCATTGGTCTCTCTCTTCTCCAAGGCTTTGACTCCAAGGAGTTGCAGCAGAAGCTGCATCACTGAGTGGGTCATCACTGAGCTAAGTTTGCATGCAGCTCAGGAATCAGGAAAGCAGATGGAAAATCTGAAGGAACTCAAAAGGCTGCAGGCCTGACCAACTGCCTCACTCCAATAAGCTGGGCCAGAAGACAAACACTGGCTTGCCTGAGCTGCAGCAGTGCCTGGTGCCCAAACCCTCTCTCAAAGCATAAAACAAGAGCATGGTTTCTGTCAGGGAACTCTGGTGATCTAAGCCACATGCAGACAATGGGAATGAATTAAAGCACTGGCATACCTATTTATCTCCCCAGGCTATTCTTTTTTGAAGAATATAATATAGATAACTCACTATTGAGTTTTTTAACAATGCAGTCTGGAGAAATTTATTCCTGATTCTGCTTTGTGATATTTTTAAATTATGGTGTTTTGTGTGTGTTTTTCTTTGAATATTTATTTATAAGGATTCTAATGGCAATTTGGAAGGAGTCATACCTGGCCACTGTGTTAATTAGGGCGAGAGCAAGCTGCTCTATCAATGAGATGCCAAAATACAGTGAACACAAGCAAGATGTGTCTAAAGGGTTAGCAACCCTTTCTCCTTTATTGAGAAATTGACCTTGGCTTAATATTTTGGCTTCTTCCTCTATTAGGCAGATAAAAGTGTATTATCAGATAACATTGTTTGTATAGAATGACCCCTGACTGGCATGTTGCATCTTGACTGGGAGAATAATTGGTGGGAAACCAGAATATAGGAGTTTCCTGGGTTTGGAGCCTCCTTTAAGTGGGCACGTCCCTTGTGGGGTGCTAGAAGATATGCCCAAGAGATGTCGGTTCCTATTTAAACATGGGGCTTCTAAGCCAGGAAAGCTATCACACCCACCCCTGTGGGTCTCTTTCTCCTGCATATGAGTTAGCCCTTTGGTGGAGTCAAAGGGCATCAGCCTCTGGCCCACTGTGTTTTAGGACACATCCTGCTGGGGAAGCATGCCTAGTGTTGCCCTGCTAGCACTCAGGGATTTCTTCAAATTATATGCAGACAACTTGGATACAAATTAAAATTAAAAATTAATATTTTTAAAAGCAAACTGGGTCAAGCGTGGCCTATTCAAATCTTAAGATTCTGCATACATAGTTGAGAAGCCCCACTGATGTGGTGGTGACAGCAAGAGACATTTATCTTTCTTTCTCAGTATAGGCAATTCTGGGCTGGGAGGGCAGCTCTGCCATCCTCAGCATGAGGCTAACACCTGCGAGTGGAAGTGGTGGCTTCCATTTTCATCCTCTTCCAGACAAGGGCAGGAGGAAAGGGCCACAGGAACACATAATCCTTCTCATTGCAGGGGCAAGACCTAGAAGTAGCACATACAATTCTGCTCACAAATTGGTTGGTCTCACTCACCTGCAGGGGAAACAGAGACATCACTCTAGCTGGCAGCCATACGTTCAGCTGAAGCTCAGGAATCCTGATATTCAAGAATAGATAGTAAATGTTAGCTGGCTGTCTCTGCATTTGTCATTATTTTAAACCTATCTTGACTTTCTGCAAGAGATCCAATTATTATTCCCTTTGAAACGAAATAAAACCTTATTTTGAGTAATTAAGCAGGCATCTTCGTGTTTTGCTCTGGGCACTTCTTATTCATTTGTTATAGTATTATATCCAATTACTGTTACCCTTCTCCCCATTTCTTACTTACATGCACATTTCTTAGAACTTGTGTATATTCTGTTTTGCTATCTGGTGGTTGTTTTTTTTTTTCTTCAAAAAAATATAATCAAATGAGAAATTTCCTCAAATGATTTTGGGGTACATATATGGAAGCATTAATAGAATGATAGCAATAGAGCTATAGAACTGAGCAACTCTTTGGAAAGCTATTGAATGTAATCTTCTTACTTTATAGATTGCCAGAGAGTCAGCCAGCATATATTTTTTAAATATCTAGTATGTTCCTGGTACTTTTGCTATATGCCTCAAGATACCAAGACAGAACTCTCCCTCTTGAATAACTTATATTCTACTCTGGAGTATCATGTAAACTCTCTAAAATCATACCTCACTATTAGCTTTACTTTCTCTGAAGGAAAAATTTGTTAAGGAAACAGAAAGTACCAAAGGAAAGGAAGATGAACTATTTGAGTGTCTTCCACAACTTCAAATGGCAGAAGAAGAGTATAAGAGCAAAAACAAAAGGATCGAAGAGCTCAATGATATTATCGCAGGTAAATATGAAGCACTTACTAATTGACCTCAAGTCCAGGTCAAGATTTCACTGTTGTCTTTGAACATGAGACAGGTCAGCATTCAAAGCAATCGGCATTCCTCCAATTTTTCCCATCACCTTTAACTCTTTATTCTCTAATTTTTGTCTCATCTACTAATTTCCTCTCCTTCACATTATATAAACTTACTCTTGTTGCTGTCAAATTTTTCCTTTTCTATTTTAAAGACTGTTTAAAATGAAGAATTAGTAGCAACTATATTATGTGGTTTCTCTCTGTACCTGGTAAAGGTAGAATCAACTTCTTTATTTACCACCATGTGGAGATTTTTTTTTTCTGTGTCTTACCATGAATTTTTCAATTATATCTCATACCCAGCTATGACTTTGATCAAGTAGATTCCCTTCAAATTTTTTTTTTTCACTAACCTAACTGAAGCAGAGATAAATTAGAGCTTGTCTCAGATCTGGGGGCTTTGTAGAGAATGTGAAATGTGTCTGAAAGTATGTATGCTCTGCATCTTATTACATGGCATAACTATGTGTGTGTTTAATATAAAAATCATTATTTTCTCCACACACACAGAAGATTGAATTGGTCATCTAATGCAGCACCCCCAAATTTACAGATCTAGAATCATGCCTAGAGATATGAGTCTTGCCTCGCATTTGGGGAGTTGAGGATCATTATCCGAGGACTCCCTACAGGTTGTTTAGCAGGAGAGCTTCCAGAACATCTATCTTCTCAGTGACGGAGGAAGCGCCATGAGGATTGAAAGGCCAGGACCAAAATTCTGTATTCCCAATTTTCTATTTTTTTATCATTTCCTCTGATCCATCCTTGCACTAAGTAGAGGTTGTAAGAAACACTGTATGAAAGTAAGCAATATATTGTAACTACTGATTCTCTTAAAGTAAAGAAAAGAGAAAATACTGATGAAGTAGAGAAAAGAAGGCAGGAGAAAGGAAGGAAAGGGGCCATAAAAGCAATGTGCTTCAAAGAATAGGAAAATATATGTCACCAGCCAGCAGTGAGACAGACAGAGGATGGAACATCAGGACTCAAGACCATAAGAATCCATGTTGTAACTTTCGGTTAAATATGATGGATAAATCATGAGCATCTATATTTTCTCCCTGATGAAACTTCATAAAAATGTGTGTAAAAGATTTTTTTAAAAAAAAGATATAAACCCACAAGTACAAGAGACTGGCAGAGAAGACATCGGCAGATAATAAATATCAACAAAATTTTGGAAGGTGTAATTGGATAGAAGGATTAACTGAAAGAGAAATACAAATAGCAAGTGCTTGTAAAGAAGCACACCATGAAGGCAAGAAGTTCCCTCCACAGGACCTGGGAAGTCTTGGCCATTGGAAGACCCTGATATGAATCATAGGACTGAAGACTGGTTGAAAGTCTTTCTGATGAGCAGTTAGACTTTCAGGCCAAATGTCCTCTTCTGTGTAGCTAAGTGACTATTCCTCCCCAATGCTGCCAGAGAAATTGGACCAGAGGGTTCATATATACAGGATATCAGATATCACTGAGGGCAGAAAACAGATGTCATACCGAAACCCCTTTTACTCACTGCTCAGCTTGCTAAAGGCTCCCAGCCATTTGTGTTATACGACTCTTCTGTAATCCCTTCTCCACCACAAAGAAGGAGATGGTTAGATTCTTTGCTAAAGAAACAAGTTTCAGAGAAAAGCCCCACAGTGTCTAACATCTGAGGGTCTCCCAACAGAAATGGCTGGTCCCTCCTTGATCACTGTACAGAGAAGTTTATCCAGGAAACAGACCTTTCAGCGCCTCATTTTTAAATAGGATTAGACAGTCAAAAATTACCAGATATCTCAGGATAAACTCCAATGTGACCCTAACAGACAGAGGAACAGAACCTGGTGGTAACATAGATAACACAAAGAAGAAGTAAAAGGAGATAATGCATTTGTGAAAAAAAAAAAAACAAGATGCTTAAAATAAAGAATGGAGAATGAAAAGAGCTCTTGGAAATGAAAAGTATAACAACTAAAAATTTTAAACTCAATAAGAGGATTATAAGAAAAGTTACAGAAATCTCTCAGAAAATAAAGAGATGAGAAACAGGATAAAAGGGTTAAAAAATTTTTGACTATTCTGAGATGTCAAATATCTAATAGGAAATTCGGAAAAAGAGAAAGGAAATACATGGAAAGGATAAAGTTATTAAAGATAATGCAAAAACATTTCTCAGAACTGGAAAATATGTTTTCAATTTGAAAGGGCCCATCAAATCTCCAGTACAATACATGAAAGAAAGAACACTAAGCCACATCACTGTGGGATTTTAGGAGAAAAATGAGAAAGAGAAGATCCTAAAGGCTCCTGGAGAGAAAAAGGAGATCTTATACAAAAGATTAGAAATCAGATTGTTTCAGATTTCTTCATCGCAATATGATACCAGAAGTTAGAGGATGTTGCCTTTAAAATTCTGAGAGAAATTAATTTCCAGCCTTAAATACCTATCCAAATTATCAGTCAAGTATAAATATAGAATAGAGACATATTTATATATACAGGATCTGAAAATACCTCATTTACTCTGTCTCAGAAAACTACTACAAAATTTGCTTCAAGAAAAAGAAGATAAAAGATGTAGCAAATAGGAGGTCCAACATAAGAGAGATGCAAAGGGAAGTCCCAGAAGATCAGCTGTGCATTAGGCCTAAAGAAAAACAAGTACAGAAAGCAGTGGGGGAGGGAAGAGAAATGGAACTGATAGGTTATCTCAGGTGTTTGACCATGTGGGAAATAATATTCAGAAAGATTTTATAATTCTTTTATAAATTTTGATAGGAACTATAATATGTACATGGAAAACTAAGCAAATAAAAATAAAGTGAGGCAATTTTTAATTCCAGAAAACAAAAAAATTATACAAGAAAGGAAATATAATCATACTACACCATTTATCTCATGAGTAAATGGTATCAACATTGTCATAGTGACCTAACAGTTAAATTTCATTTAAATGACAACCTTAACTTTGCAGGGAGGTTACAGAGAGAAAATGTGGAGGTTGTGGGTGTGGGCTGAAGATCCAGGGATGGGAGTAAGCATGCTGTGCCCTCCTCTACTATTTTAGGAAGTAGAAATTGTCTAAAGATGACATATCAAGAAATAACCATATAAGCATTTTTAAAGAAAATGGAAGATGAAAAAGCTAAAATTAGTTTAAAATGGTTGATTCTAAATTGTCAAACACAGGGGTGGATGTGGCATTGGGGAGCACTTGACTGCTGGTTTTTGTTATAAATCTTATAGTAGTAGTATTTACTTTTAAAACCAAGTGAACATCTTATTTTGATTAATGTGTATTTTAAACTAAAGAACATTGTGTGTAGTTATTTCTCTCTCTTTCTCTTTTTTTATAGCACAAAAGCAGGATGTGAATTTACTGAACAGTCTCATTTTTCAAAAGACAAAAGACTTTTCAAGATACTTTAACAGTGTGGTAAAGAACTGATGCATTCATTCTCCTTTCTTTTATTAGAATGCTGGTATATAAGGATGGTAATACTTACCTGGCACCATTGGAGTTTTCAGAAAACCCACATTTATTAAACTTACCTCTTTATTACCAATGTTTTGAAATTTTAGTCACAACATACACACATGTATACATATACACATACATATATACATGTATATGTGTGTGTATATGTGTATGTATGTATATATATATGTATATATATATATATATATATATATATATATATATATATATACACACACACACATACATACATATATACATATAAACACTGAGAGAGAGAGGGACCCTAGGAACAACTAACATGTAACCATGGGAAAATTATTGGGGGGTGAGTGGCCTCAGTTTCCTTATTTATAAGGTAGAGATTGGATTATCTTTCTAAGGTTCTTTTTAGGTCTGTTATTCTGATATTTTCCTATGAAGACAAGGATAAGTCAGAGGTTGCAGGGTGGGGAGGGAGTGGATGAAATGGGAGCAGATAAAGAAATGTTTACTAGCTTTTTAAATATATAATTAATAGTTAATGATAAACATGTATATGTGGACTTGGTTAGTTAAAAATGGGAACATGCTATTCTTTGATATCACAAGTAACTTCTAACATGTGGGTATATAGAAATCTGAAGGGGAAAATTACAAGTAATATACTATATATACAATTCTATTTCTTAATAAGGTGCTGCTAGTGGTGATTATACAGTGAATAAAGATTATATGTTTTATAACAGTATAAAAACTAAGAAGTAAATAGAGATTCAGTAAACAGTAGAAAATCCTGAAAAATCCATAAAGTAATACTCCTTTACTTTGAAAAATATTAAATCCTCTCTGAAAAGCCTCAACAAATTTCACTCTTCTCTTCTCCATTTTTGCCAGACAATTGTTCATATATCAATGTATATTCTATTTTGCGAAGCTGTCTTAACAACTTAACTTGGGGTTCATGTACCTGTCCATGAATAAATTTCCGTGAATCAGGTTTTGACTTTAATATAAAGTTTTCCTAAGGGAAAGTATCTGTAGCCTCTGCTAATGGTTCAGGAATTAATTAGGACCCCTCTCTGAATGAGGGTCCTAATATATTGGTGCCCTGCTTATTGAACTCTGTGAGATAACTGTAAGTTTTATGTTTGAGCAGGATAAACTGAAACAGGAATTAAAAGGATTACGAGATCAAGAAAGCCATAAAATGAAAATTCATTTTGAAATTCTAAAGAACTTAGAAAATGAAATCTATGTACATGACCTAAAAGCAGAAGCTTTGCTTCTGGAAAATAAAAGGTTGAAACAAGTAAGTTCAAGAGCACTTCAATTTGCACATAATAGTTATGAGTAAAAAGGAGAGAATAGCTCTTAAAGTTTTTAAATGAAGCATAAAGTACATACAGAAAATCATATATGCCTAAACCCTAAGTGTACAGCTTAATGAACATACATGGGTAATGGGCACCCAGATCAAGAAACAAAGTGTTAATGATATTCAGATATTGCCTATGTGTCTTCTGTCACTAACCTCCCCACAAGGGCAACACTATACTACTAATGCCATAGACTAGTTTTGCCTACTTTCGAATATTATGTATCTGGACTGATACAATACACACTCTTTCACTCAACACTGTGTTTGTGAGGTTCATCCTTACTGTTGCATGCAATTATGGTTGGTTCATTCTCATAATTCTATATAGAATTCCATTGTATGACTATAGTACACTTTATTTATATACTCTATTGTTAATGGGAGTTTAGAGATTTTCTGATGGGCTATTTTATTACAAACAGTGTTGCTATGAGCATTCTAGGACATGCTTTTTAGTGAACATATGTATATATTTATGTTGGGTACACAGGTGGAATCACAGAGCCATAGAGATGCATAGGATCCATTTGAGTGCACAGTGCCCATCTCCCAAAAAAGTTGCAATAATGGCAACTACAGCAGTAGCATATGAGAGCACCAGTTGACTTAGACTTGGATTAAGGTGGCTTTCACTTTGATATACAATAAAGCCTGCCAATAAACCATGAAAAGCCTGACACAAGCTCAAGGATGCATGAGCAGACCCTGTACCATGTGCATGGAACATATCTACTCTTTTTATGGTACTGGCTGTCATTTCTTAGACTTTTATCAGTATTTTTGTGTATCTAACTATTTCTCCCTTAACACTGGGCCAGTGCAAATTTATATCCCCAAGACCATACTTTCAAAATTCCCAGGGACTTAGAGTTCCTGAGCATTGAGTGGTCAGAAAGCCATGACTGTAGTACCCAACCCACTATTACCCACTACTACCACCATCACCCAACTCAATGAAACATTCGACTTGAGTGAGCAGTTCTGTGGGGTCTCCTGACTTGATGAATCCTCCCTCGGAGATCTCATACCCAGCTCCTCCAGTCAGGCACAACTGCTGCCTTGTGACACTCCCTGAGTACACATTTTGTATAAGGAACATTTGTGTGTGTGTGGTGGACACAATGCATTAGGCAGAATATTTTTAAATTTCTTTTTGTGGAAAGTTATATTCAGAATGCCATATCTATTTGGATGCTTACTGGAAAGCAGCATCCTTTACCTTCCTCACCAGAATGTAAGCTTGACAAGGGTTCTGTTAACCACCGTTACCCTTGCACCTAGAGTAGTCGGTGGCACAGAGGAAGAATCAATAAATATTTGCTGAATGACTGCATGGATAACTCATCTACAGTAACTAAACTTCTTAAAGCAATTACATGCTTTTAATTTCCAGTACATTGCATATCTGAAGAAAAGGATAGAGCAATGCAAACAGGAAGAAGACAACTTCACACACATCTCAAGTAACCTGTCTTGGAATCTGATAGCTCAACATAGTAAGTAATGTGTCATGGGTGACCTTCACATACAAAAAATAAAGTTTTTGTTTTGTTTAAATTATTTTAAATTAAATATTACTGATTTGCATATAATAAAATGCACCTGTCTTAAATTCAGTGAGTTTTGGCAAGTGTGCATACCATGGTAACCACTACCACCACAAGCAAGATACAGAACATTTTCATCCCTGAAAAATTTATCTTGTGTTCCTTTGTGGTTGGGTCCCACTCCACCTCTAGTTTTTGGAAACTATTGATCTGCTTCCCATCACTAAGGATTGGATATAAATGGAATGATAGAGTATGCACACTTGTACCTGGCTTCGTTCACTCATCTGGCTGTTTTGTAAGATCCATAAATGTTGTTGCATGTATCATTGGCTAGTTCCTTTTTGTAGCTGTATAATAGTAGTTTACTATATGGATAATACCATTTTTTATTTATTCATTCACTAGCTGTAGGACATTTGAATTGTTTCCAGTTTGGGGTTGCTGTTATGTTTACATGTGTTTTCGTGAATGTTTGTTTTTATTTTTATATTTTTTGTAAATACTGAGGAGTTGGAATTGCTGGGTTCTAGGGTTAGTTTGCCAAAGTGGTTCTACAAATTTATCATTTCGCTAGCTATGGGATACTCTGCATTCTCCCCCATACTTAAAAATGTCAAAATACTTCAACTTGTTAATATATTAGTCATTTTAATAGGTATGTAATGATATTTCATTGTGGTTTTAATTTGTATTTCCCTGATGACTAAGGTTGGCAAGATTATTTTCATGTGCCTTTTGGCCACTCATATATCATGTTTTGTGATGTGTCTTTAACCAATTATTTATTGCAGCAGAACAAATATTACAAATCATTTACTTTGCTCACAAATTGTCAATTTGGTCAGAGCTTGGTGGAGACAACTCACATCTGCTCCACATGACATCAGCTGGGGCAACTTGATGTCTGAGGGGTAATTCAGTAGCTGGGGACTGGAATCATCTTAAGACTTACATGCGTGTCTGATGTCCTATTTTCTGCTTGTTTGCAGTGAGAGAGCAAGTCCAGCCAGTTCTGTCATTTTGAAAGTAGAAATTTTTAGATAAAAACAATTTTTGAAAAACAAATAGCATTACTTTTATCAAAATGTTCAAATTGTTTCAGTAAACTTTGCATTTTGAAAATCTTTATTTTAGCACAATATTTGCGTTTGTGGGCTGACTTTCAGATCACCATAAAGGTGAGTTTTTTGTGGTATCTCCCTATCATATTTCTAAAAATATTTACCTAATAAGTGTGTGCATGTGTGTGTGTGTGCACCCATAGAGGACAGGATTACTGGGGAATGACAAAGCTACTGTGACCATCACATACTAAAATGTATCCTTTGTGCCAAATATCACTATGAAATCTTAATTTTGGGAGAAACTTCCCACACTACCAACTACCACTTCAGTTAAAGTGGATGCTACTTTTCTTTTTACAAGCTCAAATTGAACACATTGTTTTAGGACAAAATTGTCAGTTCTGAACTCCATCTGTCCTCCACGTTTTACCAGCCATGCAGCATCTCCATTCCTTCCACCTGACAGGCAGGTAGGCTGGAGTTTAAATCTTGGCTCTGCCACTTTCTAAGTATTTAAAGTTTGATATGATCCTTGTTTAAATCTTAAAACACTGGTTAAGAAAAGTGTGAATAGTGTCTCTTTCAGATGAAGCTATTGAGATTCAGAGAATTCAAGTAATTTGCGCAAGACCAAACAGTTAATAAACTAGTGGGCATAGAGATCCAGCCTGGTTCCAAAATTCTTTCTCTTAAAACATTAAGCGAACTTGATCTCCTCAGCAGTTCTGTGCTGCTCTGAAAGTGAGCTGGCTTTTTATGCTACCACTACTGCTGTCTAATCCAGTTAAACACTTGAATTCACTCATAGATACAAGAGAACACTGGTGGTTGGTGTGTGTGGGGTGGTGGTGCGGGGGCTGGGGTGTGAAACAGGTGAAATTTGTCAAAAACTACAAACTTCATTATAAAATAAGTCATGGTGATGTAGGGCATGGCAATTATAGCTAATAATACTTTTTGTATATTTTAGAAAGTTGCTAAAAGAGTCGATCTCAAAAGTTCTCAACACAAGAAAAAATTTTGTAGCTGTGGTGATAATGTTAAACAAGACTTATTATGGTAGTCATTTTACAATATATACAAATATTGGATTATTATGTTCTACAACTGAAATTAATATATTGTCAATTATATTTCAATAAAAGAATATTAACCTTTGAAAAAAAATTTAGTTCAGTGAGATTTAATCTATTAAATCTTCTCATTTACCACTCTATTTTTCTGAGATCATTTATAGAACTTTGTGAATGTGCGATGCACACCCATTTATTTTGCATGCCTAATACCAATTTTGCATATATATTTTTGTCTTGGATATGATTCACTCAATCAAATGTGGATTTTACTTATTTTGTTGCAATTTATAATCACATGCCCAAAATGTTATTTTTTATTTTTAGAATTTGGTATGTGATGGTGAAGAGACCTTGAAAGAAATAAAAAATCTAACAGACAAACTATGTGAAAGAGATGAAAAAATTGAGCATATCAGCAACTGGCTACAAGGGAATCTGGCAGAGCTGCGTCTTCTTACGGAACATGGATTAACTGTGGACCTTCCTAGTAAGTAGAATCTCAGGAGATTTGAGTAACAAAGAACTTCCTGCTCTTTTATTGCAGCTGGTGACATCAAAAAAGCACCCACTCTCCGAAAAAAAAGAGTGCCTACTAAATAATTTAGTTATCCCCTATAATTCATCCCTAAATCATGTCACAGACATTTAGCTGAACACCGATTCATTTGTTGGATCAGTCTCCCTTCTACCTGAGTTTTATAAGTAACTAAATCTTAACTTATTTTTCTGATTTTTAAAAAACTCTTATTTTGAACATTTTAAGTGACACAAACACACACACACACACACACACACACACACACACACACACACCTATAAAAGACATAAAGAAGTCTTTTAAAACTGCTTTACATACTTCCTTGTCTTTTTACATCAGAAGATAGTGAGCATCATTTTATCTTTTCTTCCCAAAGTGAGTTTAGCATTAAAAACAAGCAACTATTACCTTCTCTGAAAATCTAATGATGCCTCTGAGGTTTCTGAGATGTTCATACAGCTTTTATAACAGGGCTGCCTTGTGAGTAAGCAGCCTGGTCTCTCCATGGGAATACCAACTTCATCCTTAGTCCCTACTCTGTCATGTTAGACAGGGCTGCAGAGCTCTGTTCAGATTAGTGCTGCAGTGAGAAATGGAGGCGAGCCCTTACACAGGTATTGCCCAGGGGTCCCAAGGTGGAATCCCTTGATAAGGTGGGATGGTGGAGATAGAGAAGGCTGGGGAGAAGGCAGGAGAAGAGCATGCAGGAGAAGGATGGAGTGGTGAAATGAAAACAATATTGTTGAGCAAGTATATATGCTTATTAGAGGTTATTAAGATTTTCTTTTAGAGAGCATATCATTACATCAGTAATTATAAAGGTGAGCTTTAGAAAGCAAAATAAGATACAATAAAAGTAAAATGTGGTAAGTGATAGAATTAATTGGTTAAAACAATATTCTGAGGATATTGCTGATAGGAGAAATGTTTTTTGCAGTCAATGAAGAATTTTGTGCGTAAGCCTTCTCATCAGCCGAAAAGCTATTTGGGTGGTCCCTCTGGTGCCAGGTGATACTTATTATGTATAATGCATAATAGGTCCCAGTGGGCCTTGCTTCACTTCGCATTTTCTTTGCTAGGCCAGGCCATCCCTGCAACTGTAGATGAGGCAGTATTTTCAGAGCAAAATCACCTTTAAATGTTAATTGCGTTATTTTTACATTAGCGAATCTTCCGTTTATTGTCTGAACCTTGATGTAATCTTTGCATTAGAGCAAATTTAAATAAACTATATTGAAATGCTAAGCCCACTGAATAACTAATATCATATTCCCCTTTTCACGTATTTTGAGGACTGTCTCATTGACTGACAACCTATGGAAAGTGTAGAATTGCAGTGTGGAGATAAAGGATGACCACCCAAATGGGAACAAGCAGAGTCACAGAGCTTGATATAGCAAGGGAGACAGGGTTACCATTACTTGCATTTGGCAGAGATTCAAAGGCGGGCTGGGTAGTGGAAAAGGTTTATTGTAAAAAAAAAAAAGAAAAGCCTTCAGGTGCACATTGATTGGAAGTTGTTGGCCTGAGGAAGCTGGCAGCAGGCTAACTAGAAGCAAGACATTCTATGTGATCCATTAGTGAGAGTATTTGGCTTTCTCTGGTTGGTCCTGAGTTAGAAGGGTCAAAAAAGTAGGGAAGATGTCAACCACTGACCAAGTTATGACTGTTCTGAGCCAGTTGTGGAGGTGGTGGGTCAGAGTTCTATCGTGTAGGGTCTGGCCACTGTCAGTTTGAATATTCAGTCTCTCAGCAGGGCTTTCAATTTTTACTCCTATTTTCAATTTAAAATATCATATCATATTCAGAATAGAGTAACAGTTGCTTTGAATAAAAATAAATCCCCCAAAATTAAATAATAGGAAAATATAGTGTGTGCCATTTATTTTATTCCATCTAAATGGTACAGTCATTTAATTAAAATATGAGTTCATTTGATAGGCAATCAATATAAGTAAATATTTGACTCTTAATTAGACTGCACTTGTTCCAGATAACTTGAACAAGTTCCAGTTAATATTTATTTGGAAAAGTTGCACGTGTGAAAAGTATAAACACACACACACACACACACACACACACACACACACACACCTATATATCTCTATATCCAGCATCAAGCATTGTTACATATTAACATTTTTCTATATTTACTTATGATATTTTCCCCCCAAGAACTAGAACATGATACAATGAAACTCCCTTACATTCTGCTCTCCAGCTCCATTTCCCTTCTTTTTTCATTCCCAGAGGGGTAAATAGGGTCTTTATGAAGGGTTGTCTGTCCCAGCTGCCTGCCTGGAAGGAACTCAAGGCCTTCTCTCTGGCATCCCCCTCCCCCGAGTTAGGAGGAAGCCCGCCCTCCCTAGTCTCCCTCCCCAGACTGCAGACAAAGCCAGTGCCCACTCTCACTGCTCAAAAGTTTACTCCTTCTTTTGGGGAGCCTTGGGGGTTTCCCTTGCCTGCTTGCAACTTCAACTCTGCAGTGCAAAGAAAATTAGTTCTCTCTCCTGTGTGTCTAGGTGTGTTATAATACAAAGAAGATTTTTAGATTATTTAGTCTACTCATTTTTTTCTAGAAACCAAAGCTAATAATTCAGATGAAATATTTATCATTTGTAACAATTGTGCTTTAAGCAGTGCCTCCTGCATTATAAACCCTATCACCTCCATAAGCCTGGAATACTCTTTCCTCTGAGGGGCAGGGTGTTTAGATCTAGACTGACAATGTCACCTCCTCAGAGTTACCTTACAAGAACCTCCAATCTAAATTATCCATAACATAGTATTTATTTCCTTATGAGATTTGTTACAACTAGCAGTTATTTTATTTCCATTTGCTTGTGTTTTGTCTGTCTCTCCTGCAACATCATAAGCTCCATGAAGGCCTGGGCCATTTTGTTTATACACCACTTATTTCCAGTATATAGCAAAAGTGCCTCCCACATAATAGGTACTTAATACATACTAGTAAAATTAGAGAATGAATGAACATTTACTTTTCAGACCTTCTCATCTGGACAGCAGGATATCTTCTTCCCCTTTAAGTAACAAGGTGCCTGGATCTAAAAATCCAGCCCCAGGCCCAGTCCCGGCTGATACCCCACATAGGGAGTAGTGCTCTCTTGTGACCACATCGGAGCCCTCTCCTACTCCTTCCACTGTAGTTGAAGGCCAGTGCATTGAGATTTGGCTATGATGCAGACTTTAGATCACAGAGTCCAGATTCTAGAACAATCAAGGATCTCCAAAGTGGGTTGTGAAAATCACTCTATGCACAGGAAGCAGATATTAAAAGTCCTGTTTATATTCAGTATTTTGTTATCTGTTAAAATATCTATTTTTGTCTATGCTTAATGTTGTACATATTATATGTGTATATATAAATTTAAAATGTATGATTAAACTGAGGTACGTGATGTAAGTTTATACACACACCATATATGTGTGTATAAATTTAAAATGAATAAATTGGGACACATGATATAAATGAAGGATCAGAAGAGTCTGGGGACCATTTATGTATATCTCTCATTATGACAATTTCTGGTCAAGTTGTCATTAACATAACCAAACAGCAGATCTTAAGGAAAATTTATAGACTGATGAAAACTATAGAAAAATTGAAACGTGGAGGCTCTTAGCTTTGAATTCCACCCCATATTCTCAGTTGCTGCCCATTTTCCCAGATATTAAGGATGGTATCAAGATCCCTGAGCAAGTCTATTATCTACAGCAGGGGTCAGTATACTCCAGGATGGAGGCCAACCCTGCTTCCTACTGTTTTTATAAGACCCAGAGCTAAGAATGATTTTTATATTTTTAAATCGTTGGAGAAAAAAAAATAAAAAGAATAATATTTCATGACATCAGAAAATTATATGGAATTTAAATTTCTGTGTCCATAAATGTTTTTATTGAAACATGGCCATGCTTATTCATTTATATATTACATATAGCTGGTTTTGTGCTACAATGGCAGAGTAGCTGTGACAGAGATTGTGTGCCTCTCAGAGCCTAAAATATTTCATCTCCAACCCTTTAGAGGAAAGGTTTGCCAACCTCTGAACTAGGGTGTTGATACTGACATCATATTCTCCCTTGGTCACTCATGGAATGGGTGAACTTTGTTGGCAGTATGGCAAAGTCTAAGAATCATATAGGCTGAACCAAATAAGAGAATAAGGGATGTCTTCTTTGTTCTAGGCCACATAATGATGAATGAGCTCTGTTACTCTGTAACTGTAACTTAGAAAAAATAAAAGTGTCCCCCTCCCGTCATTTAAAATGAAAAGAATGTCACTTAATGTTATGTATATATGTTCTTAATAAAAATGTATTTTCAGTCAATAAATTATTGGTTGGAAGAATTTCAATTAAAAATCAGTACCATTTTCAGCTACTGGAATATTTTCAATTGAACATACTGATAAATGGAAAGTCCTCCTGATTTTAGGTTCCACCCCTGTTTCACTATTAACTCTAAACTATAATCAACAGTTATTGATTTTGAATGCCTATTTTGTGCCAAATATTATATTAGGCTCTAGGATTACAATAGCGAATGAAAATAGATCTAGTCCCTTCTCAAATGGAAATCACAGGTACAGAGGTTGGCAAACGTTAAAGGGCCAGATATTTTTGGTTTTGCAAGCCACAAAAGGTGTTTGTAACAACCACTTAACCCTGCCATGGTAGCAGAATTGCCCACTCCTGGTATGGTGGGAGAATCAGGTATTATGTAAATGTATGTAAAATTTCAGGTGTCCTAAGTATACTGATGGTGGAGCATAAGAACTTAGGAACCTCAGAATGATACTTGACCTAGTTAAGGAATCGGGAGAGGTATCTGAAGAACTTGAAATGGAGCTGAGATCTGAAGTATGATTTTTGCTTCCCTAGCTCTACTTATGTCTGCTCCTGGAGCACTGGTACCACATGGGCTTTGGCAGACAGTGGACCTGGGCTCAACTCTCAGCTTCACTTCTTACCTTTATTTAACCTCCACTCCTCAGTTTCCCTGGTTGTAAAATACAGGTAACTGACAGAAGTAATAAAGCATTAGACCTAAATTAGGCACGCAGATCCCTAAAATCTACCACCCTCCTGAAGTGTTAAAGGTCAGCCTTGGCCCCTTGAATTACTTGGCCATCTCTGAGCCACCTGTAACCTCTTAGCTTTTGAATGTCCCTGTTAAATGGCTTCTCTCACAGGTGGACTTTCTAAAGAAGCCCTTGCTCTCTTCCAGCTCAACAGCCCTCTCCTGTCCTCTTCTGGACACACTATGTCATTGCAGCTATGCAGGTCCTGGCCCCCTCCTTCAGGATCACTGCACTAACTTCACTAACATGTTGAGCACCTTTTGAGTCTGGCACCAGAGCAAATGCTGCTGTTAGAAGCTGAATGAAATCCAGTCCCTGAACCTCAAAGTGCACATGATGAAAGAAAGAGACAAGTGAGATGATTAGAATCCAGTGGATTCCAGTGACTATGAGAGGGTAAAGAGGGACCTCTAAGTCTTTGGGGTGTTGGAAATACAGGGATGTCTGCCCAAAGGAGAGTAGACAATGGTCTGTCTGGTCAGAAACTGCAATAGGTGGCTGAGTGGAGATCTGCCAAGGGTACCAACAGACAAGAGTGGAGGACTGGCTTGTCACAACGTGAAATGCCAGACTTCATCCTGAAAACTCAGATTGTTACTTTTTGCCTTAATATTCTTTCTTGGACACAAAAGGTAAATGAGTTAATTCTTAGTGTATGCCTAAACCAAATAAGGAAGTATTAAAAAGAATCTAAGGAAGCACTAAGGAAGTATTAAAAAGAATCGTTTTAAAATTCCAAAAATTATATACCATATAATTTATATACTATACCAATTTATATACTATAACTTGTTACCGATAAACGATTCGTGTACTAACCAAATGTTTTAACTGGATAAATGCTCTACAAGAATTTTTTAGGACAAGAGATATTATGAAAGATCAAATAATTCATATAACTTTTACAGTTATTTTTGTTATTGTGATGGAAAAAGTCTTGATACAATTACCTGTATTTTGTTCATGTAATTCTGAGGAAAAAAGTAGCTATAATTCAAGCAGAAGCAAAATTTCAGTAAGAAATAATAATTTTAAAAATCATTTGCCCAGAAATTATTGAAAGGTCTCTTGGAAAAATTAAGATCTTGCCTAGGAAGAGAGTTTAGACCATGGTTCTCAAACATTAGAATCACCTGGAGAAGGTTTTAAATATTCTTCTGTTCAGCCTATACACCACGATGTCTGGGCATGGTTTTAGAAATCTGTCCAAGTTAGCTCCGATGTGCAGTCAAGTCATACAAACCAATGGTTTTAGACAAATAAATAACAATGCAACTTAAATTTATCAATTGACCCAAAATAATCAAGATATTTTGACTTTTAAGTTGACTATCCAGCACTGGTTAGCAAAATAACTAGAGCAGTGAGAGTTATAATGCACAAGGACCATGTCAAAAGTTAACAAAGTTAAGCTAAAACACGGGTAGTTTTTGTACATTTTTAATAACCACATTTTAACAAATTATTTAGTAACATTAGCAACCGCAGTTGCTATCAATTGTTCGTCTTGTTCTTAAGCAAAAAATGCAGATATGTATTAAATATTCCTGAAATTCTTTGCATTTGACTTGTAATCATAATTATTTGTACAATTTCTTCTTTTGCATGAACATTTTTTCTGCTAAAATAGGACATCAGAGGAAAAGATTACTGTTAAAATGGCTCTAAATATAGTAGGGCAAGAATAGTCCTGGTAATCGGTCACATGACCCCCCAGACTCCGCTTTCAACTGAGGATTCTTTGGACAACTTAGAATTTTAATAGACACTAAGAACCATTCAAAGCTGTGTGAAATACATATAGAACTTTTACATTTTATTTTTATTCCTACAGAAATGAACAAACACAAACGTATCAAAAGAACCCATTTCCCAATTGTTGGAGATACTATGAAAAACACAATAAAGAAAAACAAACAAAGTAAGTTCAAGGATACAACGGCTGTGAATTCAAAAGGCATAAACAAAACTACAGAAAAAGTGAGTACACTTTCATAATTTGCAACTGTCAATGAAGTCTTAAAGTTTGAGATTTAATAAACTCACACAACCCCTACCAAAAGCAGAAGCAATTCTAAACAACATAAATGGATAAACATGGTCAGATTACCACGTTAAGTGCTAAAAGTCTTATTTTGCTTCCATGGTTGCTACCATGTCTCTTGATGTCTTCGGAGAATAAAAATTGACAAGCAGCAACACCTATCAACAACAAACCACAGGAAAACTTTATATGCTGTGTATATTCATATTTTGTTAAATCTAAGAAGCCATCAATAATAAGATGCAGCATTATTCAGAGATGTTACAATGTGAAAAAAATGTGTCCCGGAATCAAAAAAAGGTGGTGTATATAAGTTTCCTTAAAAAATGAGGTGTAAGAGAAAGGGAACATGTGAGTACATGCATTTATTCATTTGAGAAAAAGACACTAATCTTACTATTTACTATTTTGAATTTCCATAACTAGTGTGGCAAAATACAAATGTCAGAACATTTGAGACTTTTTGAAGTTAGGCTTTTAATTAGTTTTTTTTTTTTTTTTTACAGGAACAGGAATAATCTGAAGATGTTGTTAAACCAAACTGCCTGTAAAGAGAAAATCTGTTAAATAAATTATGCTCTATTTTTGTAATAGATTAAAATACTGTATTGGTGAAAATAAATAGATAACAAAAAACAACACACTTTATTTCCATGTTTGTTAACAGACCCCACAAGTATGTATGTCTTTATAGTTCATTTGACTTGAAAAACAACAGGCATGAACAACTGTACCAATGCTAAGGATTTCAGATTATACTTATTAAAGATTTTCTTAACAAAATGTAAAACAACACATTGCTAAGTACACAGAAACATGATTTTTCTCTAAAGAATAACTAAACTTTTGCAAGAGGCAAGTGCTTCCTAATAGACTGAATAGTGTCTATAATAGCGTGCTCTAAGTGGATAGTGTATTATACTATGCAACAGAGTATAATAGTATTTTGTCTTTTCCAAGTCTAACCATCAAGTCTCTTAAGTCAAAAACAAAAATGAAGTCACCAAAAACATTAACATATATTGACAACATCATTTCCATATGTGACAGAAAAGTACTAAAGCTTTTTTTTATTTCTTTACTTTTTTATTAAGAATACTTCAAAAAAAAAAAAAGGAATACTTCTTAGGTTTGGATTTTTTTGTATGTTTGTTTGTTTTTTGGCATTTTAGTGTCCATTTGCTCCTTCTGAGAGTATCCGTGAAGGTTCAGTAAATTTCGCAGTGAACAAATAAAAAAGGGCTGGTGTGGGTACCAAAGCCAAAAGGGGTAAATCTTGCTCTAGTTTATCCACTCTGGAAATGGAGATTATTCCATAGGCATGAAGTAACCAGTGACTGAAGAGGACAATGAGTCTTTTCTTTCTGACCAGGAGATCATAGCAATTCTACATAATTTTATAAAAGAGAGAAAAGAGAAAAACAGATTATCTGGCTGAATCAGCGAAGTAGATTATTACATTTATTTAAAATGTGTTATTTGTTTTCATATAAAATCATACTCTCAGAATCGTGGAATGTTTGAGCTAAAGGGACCTAAGACATCACCCACTCTAGCCACTACATTTACAAATGAGGAAACTGAGGCTTCCTGCCATCATGTCATAAAAGCACTCAAAGGTAGCACCAGGTCAGGAGCCCATCTCTCTAAGTTTACACCACCATCTAAGCCTGGAAGCACTACAGCTTCTTCTGAAAGATATGACTAGGAGGGAAACTCCACATTCCTACTCTGATCACTGCAACTGAGTCTATAGTCTTAGGTGAGAAATAGGAGGTACATACACCCAAATTCTTTAACCTCTAGCATTCTCAGAGTCTACTGCCTGGATAAGTAGAACTGAGCAAAAATAATATGTGATTACTCTGATTTCCTTTTAATCTTTATTTTAATACAGCTTTATGATATATAGAAATTACAAGGGCCAAATTATTATAAAATATCTTAATGTGCTAATAAACACACTAAAATGTAATTTGCAATAGGTTAGTTACCAGTTTTCTCTTACTAAATGGCTTGTCAACTCACCTAAAGCTAGACTGTCTGTTTCTGATTCAGGTCCCTATTTCATGAACGTTTTATATAGAAGAGATTCCCAGCGGCAGAGAAACAAGTTTCAATCTAACATAACTACTATATATAGTAGTTATGGGTAATAAAAATTCAAAATTTTCATTTTATTCAAGGATTGAATCATTTTTCCCCTCAAATCTTTACCTAGGGTTGATAAACATGACCAAACTGATCTGCTTATCTTCTTTAATTAAACATACTACAATGTTGATTAAAGATTACAAAGGAGAATGGGGATAGTATGGAAACATCTGGAAACATCTGAATAATCACCATAAAAATATTGTCTAGTTCCTCTACTATTCTACCTAAAAGTCATTCCCCCTCACTCTTTCACTAATGTAATAGAAAAACAGAGCACCAATAACAAACACTCCAGCACTCCAAAGGAGTTAGCAACTCTCTTTCTCTGGGTTTAGCTTTATTTATGTTAAGATTCATGTGAAAGTACATCAATTGTAATGGGCAGTTGATGACAGTGCATAGGCACTAGATTAGCAAGTATAGGATGGAAGAGTACTAAGGCACTTTTAATTCTTTAGATTTTTAGCCTCAAAATAAAGAGATATTTCTAACAGTGGCCTTCCACTGAAATACTAAAAGTACCATATGATTTCACTTATATGTGGAAGCTCAAGAACAACAAAAACAAACAAACAAAACAGAAACAGACTCATAGATACAGAGAACAAACTGGTGATCTCTATTTGGGAAGAGGTTTGAGGGCTGGGTGAGAAACAGGAAGGGATTAAGAAGTACAAATTAGCAGTTATGAAATAGACACAGGATGTAAAGAACAGCATAGGGAATATAGTCAATAATATTGTAATAACTATGTATGGTGCCAGGTGGGTACTAGACTTATTGGGGGCATAATTTCATAAATTATATAAATGTCTAAACACTATGCTGTACACCTGAAACTAATATAAAATAATACTGTCAACTGTAATTGAAAAATAAATAGAGGAATGAAATGGATATCTCAAAACAAACAGTATCAGAACTAATGTTACTATAACATCATTTCCAAATCATCAAAATATTACAGATATTAGAGGGCAAAAATAAACATCCATAAGCAAGAAAATAAAACTGGGGACAAAATATAGAAGGATCTGGAATATATGATGTAATTGTTAATGACAGTGTTGCCACTGTAAAATAAAGTGTAACATTAGTTCTATATAAGATAAAGCATTTTTTTGCTTCCCTCAAAATAGTATTAAGTTTCAACCTTTCAATAATTCAATATTTTCTATGTGGGTAAATTACGGGAAATAATTTTATTCTCCAACATGCTACACAGTTAAGCCTGAGTAGTTCACTAATTTTGCAAGCAAATACAGTCCAGTATACAATCTTTTATAAACATAACCAAATGTTGAGTGACATCAATTAGCCAAGGATTACTAAAATGATCAGGTGTATAATGTCGTATCATATGTACTATTTTCCTAGTTAATTGTCAAATCTATAAAAAAAATTTTTAACAAAGGAAAAAAAGATTTCCTACCTCTATTTCAGAAGCTGACATGTACACAGCCAGAGTAACCAAAGATAATACTAATATAATGTATGGGAAGGCATAATCTGAAAAACAAACATTGGTATAATGTTAAAAATTAAATACATTTTCTGAATAAACTATCAAAAAAATCAAACAATATAATTTCCCCAACGTCAGAAACATTCTCCATCAGTCCTATGAGAGACTTAAGCCCTAATGACCTAAAAGCAGGGGTTGGCAAGCTTTTTATGTAAAAGGCTAAATAGTAAATATTCTTGCCTTTGCAGGCCATTCAGTCTTTGTCCCAGTCACACATCTCCACAGTTGTGGGAGCAAGGCAGTCAGACAATATATAAATGAATGGCATGGCCATGTTCCAATAAAACTTTATGAATAATAAAATCCGAATTTCAGGTAATTTTTACATGTCAGGAAATATTACTCTTTTTTCGTTCTCCCCAACTATTTAAAAATGTAAAACTATCCTTGTTCCAGCTTTGAAGACCCCTGCCTTAAAGCATCCACTGAATGTAAAGAATTAACTTCTCTCCTATGCACCTAGAATGATACTAGTTATGTACCAAATTTGGAAGAAATTAGAAAATAATTACTCAAATAACTTTCTGAGGTATGTTGAACTTCAGTTGGGAAAGGCTATAAGAGTAATTCAACTTTAATTATTCTTTAGAAAAGTTTATATATCAATAAACTTCAAAGGATAAATAGATCATTCAGTGCCTTTAATGTCTAAAATTCTATAAATTTCTACAATAGTCTCCCCTTATTCACATGGGATACATTCCAAGACCTCCAGTGGATGCCTGGAACTGTGGATAGCACCAAACTCTATACACACTTTTTTTTTCCCTTTACCTACAAACCTATGATAAAGTTTAATTTATAAATTAGGAAAAGTAAGAGATTAACAACAATAACTAATAAAATAAAACAATTATAATAATATACTGTAATAAAAGTTACATGAATAGCTTTGGGGCCATTATTAAAGTGAAACTGCGATATTGCCAACAGTTGATCTGATAATTGAGCTAAGTGACTAACAGTAGGGCAGTACATTCAGTAACAGTGTGGCTATGCTAGGCAAGGGGATGATGATTCATGTCCCGGGAGGGATGCAGCAGGGTGGCACGAGATCTCATCACAGTACTCAGAACAGCACTCAATTTAAATTGTATGAACTGTTTAATATTTTCAGACTGCGGTTGACCTCAGGTAACTGAAACCACAGAAAGTGACACTGTAGATAAGGGGGGACACTATTGTACTTCAAATACAGGACAATAATAATACTTTAAGCAAATTATTTTTCTTACAAAATACCACCTTTCTCTTAAACTTATAGCACGCTACAACAGATGGACAATTTAAGAAAAAAAAATCTTGAATTATTTTTCATACAATTATTTTAAAACAATTCAATTCAGGTTATGAAACCACTAATCATTCTATGTTGCAGTGATATCCATTTGGAACAATTTCAAATGTTTCAGGATGCAGAGGCCAGAAATTGAATTATCTATAAAGGCCTGATTCCAACTTACTGTATCTAAAAGATTTTCATAAAGGAACTAGAAATCTAGGACTTAACTTAATGGTAAATAGTATTCATTATCAAGAGTAATCTCCATATTTTATATGCAAAAACAAGATTTTTGTTTTTTAATTTATACAGGGTTTTAAAATCTTCTTATTTAGGTTATAAGCTTCAAATACAAAGTATTCTCTAAATAGAAATCAGTTTTGATTACTGCTACTGATTTCTTGAGAATTTCTAATCCATTCTAAGAAACCTTGATTTTTTTATAAGGCTTATTATATGTTTTAGCAAAAATATATACTATGGTTTATTTTCAAGGATTAAAAAAACCTATTTTTTAAAAAAGCTCCAAAATTATACTCAGGAAAAATACTGTTTATCACATATAATAATAAATGTACTCATCAAACTTACATAAAAGGCCTCCACCAACTGCCTGAAGCACGGTTAAAATTGGGAAGAAGTAAAGTGCAGCATAAATACTTTTAAATCGATCGGACTTCCCCAGCCCGCAGGCAATCTTCTTTACCAGGAGTGGCCGGAGCAGCATCATTAATACCAAGCAGAACGCGTAATAGATAAATACAATGGTGTAGCTATAAAATAAAATAATTGTATTAGCATAAATATGTTTTAAAATATTTTATCATTGATTGTTAATTTAAAGATCCTATAAAAGTTTTAAAAAGTATATTAAGTCTACACATTGAATATTCATATTGGTGGAAGGTTGGCCAAAAAGACTCATACACCCCTGGAAAGGGCATGTTGGTTTCTCTCCAGGAGGTGGTTTGGAAATGTGGATCCAAAATCCTAAAAATGGTTATATCCTTTGATCCAGCAATTTTACTTGCAGAATTTTATCAAAGGGAGATAATCGGGGATACGCAAAAAACTTTATGAACAAGATTTTATTGGATCACATAATAAAACTCAGGAAGAAAATAAATATTCAGCAACAGAAAACTGGTTAAATTTTATAGTACATTCAAGCTGGAATATTATACAGCCATAATTTCATTAATTGAGGCTGAGGGTATAATTCTATGAAATAAAAAACTTTATCAGTCTTTTACATATAAATGTTAATCATGTATACATAGAAATACAGAGAAAATAATATCTATACATGGAATAAGTAATTTGTAGGCCTTAAAGGTAGGAAGATGTAAAAGATTTTCATACCTTTATATCTGGGTCTTATTTTTTGAAAATTACCTTTTTTACATATGTGCATGTATATTTTTAATGCTTAGTGCTATTAAGAACTTGCTTAAAAAGGATGATTTCATTGGCATATTATGTAATGAAAACTTGCTATTAACTATGAGAACATAAATATCAGACTCTTCTATTAAACCTTTACCAAGAAAAACCCATCAAATGAACACCAACAATTAACAGAAATTCTAAAAATGAAGTAGTCTGGTATAATATTACACAGAATCTTATGAATTTGATATTTTTAAAACAAACATTCTGATGGAAATTACGAACATTTATTTGGGGGGAAAATAGAAAGAAAGAACATTTCCGAAGCACTTGAATAATTATTCCAGCTACTATTAGGTGTTTCCTATATATAAGGCATTGCACTGTATCTGATATGTGCATATTTATTTAATCCTCACAATCAACTTATAAAGGATCATCATTCCTATTTTATCATGGGAAAACTGAGTTACAAGAGGCTCTGAATATGTTCACATTAACACAACAACTGGCAGACCTGGGATTCAAACTCAAGCTGGTCTTTAGCTCCAAAGCCCATACTCTTTTCTGTATGTCAGATATTGCTTTTCTGCTGCATATCAAAAAGGTTTTCCTTATAACTCCCTTCTTAAGAAACATATATGGCTAATTTTATAAGTGTTTATACGCACTTTCTAAACGCCAACACAAAAATACTTTCACTTCTATTATACCAAGATGTATTTCTATTTCCTCCTATCAGACTATGTATCCCTTAAGAAAATCATTTCTATATATCTTCCCCAGTACCTAGAAGCCATTTTACAATGCGTGGTATGTTAAAATAAGTGAAATTCATAATTATCATTTTTGAAAAAATTATCTCAAGTCTAAATACTTACAGTGGGTAGACAGCTTCGTGAGTACAGTGCACTGTAGTAACATAGTCTGGACTTGGGTTGTAAAGCATTGTGTACCAATCAGAAAGCATCAATACTCGACATGAACGGATATAAAGAACACCAACTGGATCACTCACAAGTAAGGTAATGATAGCTGCCATACTGCATTCAAATAATGCAGTGATGTGTTGGAAAAGTGCACTGGAACTAGTAAAACACAAGAAGCACAATTACCAAAAAAAATGTTAGTGCTAAATGGCTTTAATAAAACCTAGATATGATTCAAAATATGGATTCTAAAAAAAAAATTTAACTGGTAAATCCTGAAAATAAAAATCTAAACAGCTAAGAAAAAACAAACCTGTATGAAAACAACTTAAGAAGAGTTTAACCCTTTTACAAAAAAGGGATACAAATCCCAGATAATGTCGTGCCAACAGTATCTAAATGCGTAGAAGAGCATAAATTAGATCCACATTTATCTTTAGTATCTTGCCAAACTGTTATCAAAACTTATTAAAGCAATTTATGCATCTATGATAGTAAAATTTAATGGCGGTAGGTGGAATTAGGGGGAAAAGTTATCTATAAAGGTTCCTTAAGGGGGTGACAGTAAAAAAAAAAGGTTGAGAAACATTGCTATACCCTCAAACAGCTAGGCCTCTGCTTCCTTGATTGTAAATGCAGTATCTCAGGAAAATGCAAGGGCTAGTCCTTGTGTTCTTTGCCACCAATTTCCTAGGTAAAGCATAGTTATGTGAACTCCTTTTAAAATCCACCTCCTTTCCTGCTTAAGCACTGATCACTGCTCTGCCCTCAAACCAAAGCTCTAACCTCTGCTCCAAGGTTCTCCTTCAAAACATACTTGATGTGTTAGTTCTGATGCATTTGGTGAAGTACCTCTTACCCCATCTTTTTTCTTTGAGCTGAGAGGTTTCAACAATTAACTGAGCATTTATTCTATTTAGCTTTAGTATCACATCTTTCTCACCCCCATCTCTCATCATTCTATAACAGAAATTAAAAAGATGAGACCTGCTTTTAAAAAAATCTATCTATATATTCTTCTGAAAAACAAAGAATGCTTTCCCAACATAATCACTGTGGATTTAGGAAGTAGGATCTAGGAAAGTGCTGATTCTATTTCCACCTAACCAGCTTTTTCACTTCCAGTCCCACTACTGTTTCTTGGATGACAGCCTTCTAGGATGTCTTACCTCTAATCTACCATAAGAGTTATCTTCAGAAAATATAATATCCAATGATGCAACTTCGCTAAACCCAAACCTTCACCAATAAATCATTCACTTGGCAAATAGTAGCCGAGTGAGCATCTTTCACTTGCCAGATGCTGTGCTGGTCTTGGGAGATTCCATGGAGAACAACAGAAATGGCCACTGCCCACCTGGAACTTAGTCAGGAATAGGCCAAACGTTAAATGAGAGAACGAATGTAACTATAAATTGTGTTGAGTGCTAAATACAAAACGAAAACAACAAAGTGAAGAGTGCTCTTAAGAAAGAAAAATAAGGGGGGCATATCTACTTTAGATTGGGCCAGGGAAAGCCTATATGAGTAGGTATAATTTAAACTGATATCTGAAGGGAAAAAAAGGCAGCTAGGTAAAAAGTCACAGTTAGAGAAAGAAGAGAATATTTCAGGCAGAGAAAACAGTGCGGAAAGGATCTAAAGCAGGAAAGATGCTGAGAAATTAGAAGAATGAAAAGCCAGTAGGGTTGAAATGTACTGGGGTAGCAAGTGGTATCTCATTCCCAGTAGAATAAAGTTCACATCCTCATCAAGAACATTAACATTCTGGTTTCAATCTACCTTTTCCACTCTCCTTTTTAACACCTTCTTTTCTTATGCAGTCCCCACTCTGACCAGCCAGACTTCCCTTCCTCCCACAACAGATTACACATTTCACGTCTCCATTCCATTGTTGATGCTGTTTCCTCTGCCTAAAATGTTCTTTTTTTGAAGCTTTTCAGATTCCACCAGGCAAAATTTATCTCTTCCATTCTTTATGATTTCAGAGCATTTTGTTTATAATCTTTTTTATATACTTTCTGTTTATACATTTTTAAGACTGATTTATATTACAATTAGTTGAATATACATTTGTCTTCTCTACAAGATTATAGTTCTAAACCATGTCAGTTATTTTTGTATCTCCTCCCATGATTTTCTAAACATAAAATAAAGTGCTGAATAAATGTTTGTTGCTGTAACGTGTTAGTATAAGTTTTCATAATTAGGTTCAGCTATTTCATTTTAATATTATAATAGATTAGCAGTATTAAATTACAAAATATTTGCTCTAGAACAATAGTTTGTAATCATAAGCAATTCTTTGTAGAAAATCAATAAAGATTATAATTGATAAAATTTAAAAATACATTCTTTCAAGATCATTTAGAGTAAAACAGATATAGTATACTTCACCTACTAATTACTGAGGCATGCCCTATCATTAAATTTTCTTGCCACTGTCAAAAGTAATCAGAATATAAAGCAAAAACAGGTGTACTATTTTTAAAACAGAAGTAGAATTACTTGATAACGTCTTCTAAATGATAATTATTCCAATACCATTCCATCCAGATATATTCATAGAAAGTGCTAACCTCTTTTTCCCTGAGTACCACTCAATGAAGAACCAATGTAAAACAAGAGGAAGCATAGCCATAAATCCAAGATAGAGCCAATCATAAAGTTCTGGAGACTCTGTGCAAGGCTGACAGTATTTCTGTGCATTTGTTCTCTGTCCTCTTGGGCACACCTACAATATGTAAATATAATATTTTATGTACAGATATTATTTTAGAATATTAACACCCTCCCCCAAAAAATCATTCTATAAGATATCCCATTTGAGTTTAAACATGTTTATATGTGTGTCTTTTAGAAATAAAAAAAACAAAAGCATAAGTAAAATAATCAAAAAATACATTGTTTTTGCCTATATCTGTAAAATGCTCTTAAAGGATTTCTTTTATAATTTACTGAAACAGTAACATTAAACAAAAAAACTAATTATTAATATCATGTAAAAATAACTGCAAAGTGTTCGACATTTATGATGTTAAGTCGAAGTCATTGTACTACATTAATAAATAATTAGAAATTACTATAAAATTATAAAATGTTTAAAAAATTGCTGTGACTGTCAAGAAAGATTATAAACAATCAATATGACAACAAAGATTTTATTAATGCTTCCATATTCTTTTATCCATTAATGAGCAGACTGAAGAAAAAAATTATTCTACATGTGAAAATACTTCAAAAGCCAAAAGATTTTACAAATGAAATAACACACATTAAGACTTACCCCACATTCTCCATATATTTCAGTTGAGCCATTTTTAAATAGTAGAGTCTTCCCACAGTAAAGTCCAAGGCATGCTGGTTGAATATCGACAGCTTTTTAAAAACAAATGCCAGTACAGTAACATCTTTTGTGATTTAAATAAATTATGCAATAATAGTTGAATACTTGAAACACCGTTTCAAGTAAAAGATGGTATGCATTGTAATGACAAGTCTTAATGCTTTTATTTTTAAAATTAAATTTCTCCTTTTACACTGTGACACTGCAGAAAGTTACACTGGAACCTCGTTGTTCACACTGTTCCTTATGATTAAGGTCCTCAACCAGCAGAGTAGGGTCTATCCCCAGAACTCAAAGCCTAATCTGGCATGACTCCGATGACTCCAGTCACTTCCCTTGATTAGATAGATGGTCTAGACCTCTGAAGTTTATTATTAATTTTAATAAGAGAATTCATAGAGAATCACTACTTTTCATTTTGCTCAGTCAGGATATTACGTGACACACACATAGGCACAATCTATTATCACCTTTCATAATATAACACCAGAAGGGCAGAAAGGACATAATTTCAGAATTAAGGGAAAACTTTTAAGTAAATAAATTCACCTGTATAAAAAGCTTATTACATTGTCCTAAATTCTGTCATTTTTGTCAAGGACAGGTGAAAATTTCATCAAAGCTGTCAGTGGGCCACTGACCAATATTTGGAAACCACTGCCTTAGATTGAACTCCTTTGATCTTAAGCCTCAAAGAAAACAAAAAGGAGCTCTTCTTTACAAGAAAAATTCAGGGTCTACAGATTGTCTTTGACCTCATCAACAGGTAGAAGTTATTGAAGGAGGATTTTTTCATCAGTGACATGTTACCCTTCATTCACTGATTCATTCATTCAGTAAACATGCATTAAAGTGTCAGATTCCACTAGTGAGGGACCACTAAAGAGCCACAGAGGAACATTACAGAGTCCTTGCTCTCAAGAAATCTACAGCCTAGTGTAGAATAAATCCAAAAGAACTGTGGTCAAATATAAATTGATTTAAAAATTATATATTTTATGATTATTCTTGAACAATCATTTCCCAAATTCTTCATGAATTAACAATCTAGAGACTGCCTGGTCCACAACACCCTTTCTCCTTTCAAATTCGAGTAGACTTTTGACTTCTTTCTCCTTGTGCTGCTTAGAAAAAACATAAATAGCACTGACTAAAATGCCTCATTTAATATGTTCTCTTTCATTAAATTTCTGAATTTTTAATAAACCCAGGGGTTTCTTTACCTTACTTGGCATTTAGTTTTAAACCAACTGTAATCACGATGTTCTAAATTAATAGATGGAATGAATTGTTCAGCTTTTTTGAGAAGGTATAAGTTAAAGAATTGGAAACTTTTTCTGTACAGGCTTTGTACCCATTAGATGCTTAATAAATACATCTGAATGTAAATAAGGTAAAGTTTCTTAAAACCCAAGGCCTGAAAACCAGTATGATAAACTGAAAGAAATAGTTTATCATCGACCAAAGAAAACCCTGACTCCCAGTATCCCTTCACTTTCCTCTTTCATTTCCTTTAGTAAACTAGGCCTAAAATTTTGTTTTTTGTTTTTTTGCAACCATCTTGCCCCTTTATGAAGGGCCCTATCAACTATATTAGATGCTGAAGCAGAAGACAATAGCTATGCGGCAATTAGCTTCTGCTTCCCTTACTGTATTTCTGCACTCAAAGATGTGAAGTCAATCCTCATGAATGTTAAACAAAGGTACTGAAACAAAGACAGAGGGACATTTCGAACAAAACAACAAAGGCCTGGCCTTTACCCCAGCACGTAGCTGGCCTCCCCTCTACAGCCTGTCAGGAACCAAAACTATCCAGATTCCGGGAAGAGTCTGGAGGAGGCCTGGCCAGAGGATGGATGGGAGGAAGGGGCGGGAATGAGCCTCTATTTAGAGGCCGCCCACCGGGCCGAGCCCAGAGCCAGCAGCAGAGGGAAGAAAAAGGGACTAAGGCAAACGCTTCCCTGGACCTTGGTGACCACTCACCCATTGGCCGTTCTTAAGTTCCCCTGGAGAAGATCCAGGACCAGCGGATCCAGCCGCAGAGCCCGGACATCCGGGCCACAGCCACCTCGGCGGCTCCGCCTCCTGGTAACCCGGGCGACCACGCCGAAGCCCCGCCCCTGACTCGCGCTTCCTTGTCTAGGCCCGAGACCGCGCCCCCTGAGTGAGGCAGAGCGTCCTGCTCTTCTCACGTCGAGTACAGACAGCTCCGGAGCTTGAAGCCGGCGTTGTGGGTGGGTGGTCGAGTTCCTGGATGCAGACAGTGGAGAACACGCAGCCGGTGCCCTTGCTGCCACCCCACGACCCAGGGACACCGGCCCTGTCAGTGGTGGACATGCACGCTGGTGGCGAGCCCCTGCGCATCGTTCTGGCAGGCTGTCCCGAGGTGGTCGGCCCCACGCTGCTGGCCAAGCGGTGCTTCATGCGCCAGCACCTTGACCACGTGCGGCGACGGCTTATGTTCGAGCCCCGGGGCCACCGGGACATGTACGGGGCCGTGCTGGTGCGGAGCGAGCTGCCTGATGCGCACCTGGGCGTCCTGTTCCTGCACAACGAGGGCTATAGCTCCATGTGCGGCCACGCGGTGCTGGCGCTGGGCCGCTTTGCGCTCGACTTCGGGCTGGTGCCCGCGCCCTCGGCCGGCGTCCGCGAGGCCCGCGTGAACATCCACTGCCCATGCGGGCTGGTGTCCGCCTTCGTGGAGTGCGAAGGCGGCCGCAGTCGCGGCCCGGTGCGCTTCCATAGCGTCCCGGCCTTCGCGCTGGCCACAGGTAACCAACCGGTGGGACCCTCCCAGCCGCGGGCGGGGCGGCAGCTGGAGACAAAACTAACTACACTAACTCTCGGGGCTGAAAGCCATGCTACGCAACTAACGCACCCCCACAGCCTTTGCAGTTAATAAAAAGATAATTCTAAATCACAGCGGATGTGTGCCAGCATCTTAGCCCTGAGGAGTTGTGCAGTGCATGCAAGTCTATTATGCTGCAGATCTATCCTCCTGTGGTCTTGAAAAAGCTCTTAGAAGTAAAGAATTCCGCGTTTCTTTTGTTCCGTGTCTCATTCCCCACTTGGCAAGCATTCCTAGGGATTTTACAGTTGAATAAAGCAAGGTCCACTAGGGTCAGGGAAAGAGTAAAGAACAGCCAGTGTACCGGAGTTACAGGCTGGCTCAGAATACATGTAAAATTGTCGGGAGGTAATCTCTCGAGAATGTACAAAACACAAGTTGCTAAAATTCATCTGTAAGAAGTGCTTCCCCACTTCTTGGGAGAAGAATTAAATAAGAATGAACTAAGTAGTTTATAAATTGTGAAGATAACAATGTTGCTGCTCTTATATTTTAAAACAGGGACAGACGTTGCGTGGACTCAAATCCTGACAACCCCGTAAAGCTGTGCAACCTTAGTCAATTACTTAACCTCTCTGTGCCTATGCTTCATTTGTCGACTCATTTTTTTGTGAAAATTAAATGAATATGTAAGGCACTACTTATATATACACGCATACATATGTATGTGTGAATGTGTGTATATATAATGTTCCTATGGACAGACTACAGAATATATAAGGTTGCTAGTTAGAATTATTTAAGTGTGCTGAGCCTTCAAAAGATTTTGGACGGTTCCTTAGAACAGAGCCTGTATGTCATGTAAAACATCTGTCCATAACTGTTATCCTTACATAGAGGGAGATCTCTCTAAAGAGCTGAATTCTAGTGAGATTGCTTTAGTAGTCATGACTGGAATTGAACTGGGAGCGAATTTAGTCCAGCCATGAATATGGTTATCACATTTTTTTTTTTTGTCTTCAATCCATGCAAATCATTTTGTTAGTTTGGTTTTGAGCCTCCTGAAGGATCTGAATTCCAGATTAGCCTGATTGTGAATGATGCCATAATGGCCCAGGCATATGTCAGTCTTAGAGCAACCCCAGGCAGCTGAAACACTCAAGCTGATAAAGAATGCCACTTGGGAAATTGGTGCTACTTTCTCATTAAGGAGAGAACGATGTCACATCCACAATTGGGAGGACACTAGGGGGAGACAAGCGTTTATGTTTAGGATTGCATCTCAAAAATCTCAACAGTTAAACTAGCTGGACTACCTAGGCCACCCCAGCAGCAAATGGGAAGCACTTTAGATTTTGTGGGAAATGACAGCTGGCAGCAGGATCACCAACTACCTCAGTTCAGGCTGATTAGGACAGGCGCACCAACCCAGCAAGCACAGTAGTTCCTGAAAGCATCACCGTATGACTATACAATAATCAGTGGGCATTAATGCTCACTTTGAGTAAGAAAATGAAATCCTAAATTCTCTACTTGGGAAAATGCAAAAAAGACAGACTGACAGTGTTCAACCAAGATCAATGCTCTGCCCCTCTCTGTCTTGGTCACCTTATGAATTCTATTTCTCACTGTCATGTCTGTAAAATGAAAATGACAACAGTACCCACCTCAGAGGATTGTTGAGTCCATTTGCATTCCACCTGCTAAAATGAAAACTCTTGAGTTTTGTTCATTGTATTCAAATGCTAGAACAGTAGTAGGTAGTCAATATTTGTTGAATGAGTAACAAATAACATTTGGAAAAGAATATGCTGATGGACAAATGTAAATATCTTGTCCTCTTAAGAGTCCTATTCTCACTGGAAATTAAACTTTTGGCCTTAATACTAACATTGCATTCTTAATCTATGCCAAGCACCCTTCCCCCCCCCCGCCCCCACACACACATTATTACATGGAATTCTCAAAAGAATGCTTTTGGGAGAGAATAGCCCATTTTACACATGAGAGCACCAAAGAAGCCTCACTTGGCTTAGCACTCCAGCAGTCCGTCATTTCCATATAATTCCTCATTTTCCTTTCATGAAACATACTTTTCATGTTGCATCAGCATCCAGATAAAGACTTTTTTTCATTCAGTTTTACTGTTAAGTTCCACAGGCATGATTTACTCTTGATGATAAATTTGCTGTGTTTTTACACATCACATGTAAAAAAAAAAACAAACTCTCTTTGGCGTTAGCCTGTAACTTTCTCGCTAAAATACTAAAACAGACTTATTTAACACATCTTTTTCAGAGCTCTCAGTGGATGTTCCTGGTCATGAAAAGTTGGTGTTGGACATTGCATATGGTGGTGCATTTTATGCATTTGTTAGTGCAGAAAAGTTAGGACTTGATATTTGTTCTGCAAAGACAAGGGACCTTGTGGATGCAGCGACTGCAGTGACGAAAGCAGTGACAGCTCAGGTCAGTACTGTTGCTGCCATTGTAACAAATGCCTTTTTATGTGGCATGGAGGGAATATAAATTACACATCTATACAGAAAATTAAATATCTTTATATTTAAATTATTAGTAATACTAGGAATAGGGTTTGAATCTTAGGCTCTAGAGCAAGACTACCAGTGAGTTCTAGCTTTGCTGCTTGTAAACGTTTGTAACTTTCAACAAATTACATAACCTCCATGTACCTGTTTTCCTTATCTATAAAATGGAAATTATGAAATACCTGCTTCACAGAGTGTTAGAAGAATGAAATAAGTCAATACAGATCAAGGTCTTAGAATAATGCCTAGCTCATAATAAATATTCAATAATGAAAACTATTACTAACTTTAATTTTATATATATATATATATATACACACACACACACACACTAATATAATTTGTGGTTATTTAAGCATATAGTAAATGTATCATATAGTATTCTGCTAATTCGAAATGCCATGTGTAATCATTTTACAAAACTTGAAAATAATGAATGTAAAATATAGCTTACAAAATGGATTTCATGAAATCTGATTAGACTTTCTCTTATTTCACAGAGAACAATAATTCCTAATTAGTGATTTTTTTCCTATATTGCTACAAAGTTAGTTAAATAACTACTCAAGTAATTCTAGTTTTGGCTTGAGAAAACTATTCTGATAAAATCAATTTAGATAATAAACAAGTCTAGAATGTTCTTACATTTCTAGCACCAGTCTGCCATTGAAATTGAGACCTATAAATAAAACTCATATACAGTATTTGAATGTTTTAGCATATTAAAATTTAATTATTCTAAGTAAAAAATTACTTGTGAAAATAGTGTCTAATATACTTTTACTAATAATTATTTATGGGTCTAATTAACAACTGATGTTTTAATTTAACATAATTTACAACTTAACAAAATAAAAAATATATTATATCTCTATTCTAAATTATCATTTTTCCAGTACTGTCAATACCAATATGTGGAGTTATTTTATCATAGTAACTTCTGAAGCTCTGAATTTACATCAGTTTTCTGTTTCATTAAGCAGATAGCTAATAGTTTGAGTGAACAATTTGGCATAAAATAATTTCACCTTACACTCAATGAAATCAAGAGGAAAAGGCTTAGTTTTCTTAATAGAAGGAGTAATTTTGAAGTTTTCATTGAAGCTTAAGCCTCTCACCAAGTTTACAAAGGGTGGTCTTTGCAGGAGAAGGGATTCTGAGAAAAATATGAGAAAAAGTTCTGTTAGGGATGAATCAGGCAGCGGATTGTGAATTCCTGACCATCCATACTGCGATGCAGATTTAGGGAAAGGCCATGGGGTGGGGAGTAAAGTTAATATAACATAAATTCATCTTCATTCATTCATTTTTAAACAAACATTTACTTACCAAGAACTTACAGTACATAAGACACTATGATAGATGCTGGTGACCCAAAGAGAGAACAAAACCCACCTTCAAAGAGCTTGGTCTAGTGGGGGAAGCACACCTGTGAATAGTGTGATGTTGGAATGGTGCTAGAGTGGAGGTGGGGCATAAGGGCTTTAAAAGGACAAAGAACAAAGTTCCAGTATGCAGGCCTCTTTAACTTGGTTATAGATAGACGCTGGATTTTAAGGATCCAAATCTATTTTGTTGCTTTAAATAACAGGTAAGTGGTAGTGGAATATACTAACTGTAAGGATACACATGGAAGTAAGATTATAGTAATCTCAGTCAAACTATCAGACATTATAGAAATCTAGGAAAAACTGAACAACCAGACCTCCGAGAACAGGAAACATTTCACATTTGGGCCTATGCTTTCCACTGATGTGATTTAGCCTCACTAACAGTGCCTGCTTTTCTCTGTGTCTGCTGCTTTTCATGATAATAATTACCTTTATTCTTTACATTTTGTTCATCCAATTGTTTCTCTTACCTAATCGTTTCTGTATTCTTATAACTTTTGCTTGCTCATGGCCTCTCAGTGTCCTTGTATCTATCAGTGGTATTAACTTCAGCTCTAGATACTGATTGATTTTTTCACATTATCCCCTTCAAGCTCCTGAGTGTGAAGATATAACGGCCTTAGCTCCTCCTGTTTGAGCAGCCATGTCCAACCTGTGGATTGACTGTCCTGGAGTCAGTGATTCAAAGAGTGTGTGGGTTTGAGTATATGTGTATAAAATAGGACTATTCTTTTAGTAGAGGCTATGTGCAGAGCAACCTCCTTAAAAAGTGCTCAAAGTATGGTAAGAATCATAGCTTCCAGTCAAACTATGTTTATTCATCTAGACAAAGACATAATTTCTAGTATTTAGTACCTTGATCCAAAAGGTATTTTAAAAATGATATAGATAGAAGTTATATCAAGTGCTCCATATATGTTATTTAAAAGATAAATTTTAATCAAAATATTTATTTTACATGTAGTTGATAATTTTTGTCATTTGTAGTTTAAAATTACTCATCCTGATAGTGAAGACCTTGGCTTTCTATATGGAACTATATTAACAGATGGAAAAGATGCTTATAGTGAAGAACCAACCATCAACATCTGTGTGTTTGCAGATGAACAGGTATTAAAACTGTAATTTTTAGATACAAAAGTCTGGTAATATGGAACTAGAAGACTGTGAACACTCTCATCTTCATTTATTCTGGAACAGGTTGACAGAAGTCCTACTGGCTCAGGAGTGACAGCCCGAATTGCCTTGCAGTATCACAAAGGACTTCTAGAACTGAACCAGACAAGAACCTTTAAAAGTAGTACAACTGGCTCAGTATTCACAGGGAAGGCTGTGAGGGTGAGTGACACCTTTAGCTTCTCATTTGTAAATGTGTTACTTTTGAGATGAAAGGTATGAGTTGGGTGTTAGGTAAGTTTCTTTACTCGGCTCTCAGAAGAGAATTTTATAACAGGCCTATAAAACTTCTGTTCAGCCAGGATATTAGTTCTCAGTGTGTTATTAATTATACTTGCCAGAACATTTTCATTTGCACCAGTTTCCTTCCCTCTTAATCAGGGCTCTTGCAGGCTCTCTGATAGTACCTTCTCCATCTCTTTCCCTGCCTCAGTTTCCTTTTCCTATCCTTCCATTTAGGGGTCTCCAGTATTTTATCCTTAACTTCTTTCTCATCTCATCTGCAAGTTGTTGCTAGTGGGCAATTTCATTCACTTTTGAAGCTTCAACTCTCAACCTTCCGCTGATGATGAATCTAACACTTGTAGCCCCAGTTGTCTACTTAAACTAATTGTTCCAGAGATATTTCTAACTCAACTCTCGTTAAAAAGTCCTCTCTCCCTCCTTCTCTCCCTTTCTTCCCAAATGTGTCTCTCCTGCCTCATTCCCCATCATGGTTAATGGTAGCACCAGCTTCACTTCCAAGCTAGAAGCTATGGTCGTATTAAATTTATTCCTATTCCTCACTTTCTGTATATATCAGTACCTAGGCCTGTCAATTCTACCTCTGAAGTATCTCTATATTCTTCTCCACTCTCACTAAAAACTATACTAGTGACTCTAGATTCAATCAATGGATTAAGTAAGGTTACCTCTTAACAGGGTTCCTAGTGTCTAGTCTCTCTCCTCTCAAATCTGTCCCCTACTTTACAACTAAACTTATCTAAAACACAAATCTGATCAGGTTGCTCTCCTTTCATTGCCTATTGGATTAACTCTTGGGTTTTCTTTAAAATGATAAATATCAAGAATATGACTTTTAGTCCAGATATAATGTGAATACAGTTGTATGATATTATACTCTTCTCATTATCTTTTTCAGGAAGCAAAATGTGGAGATTTTAATGCTGTTATAGTAGAAGTATCTGGACGAGCCCATTACATAGGTACAGCAAGTTTTACAGTAGAAGACGATGACCCACTGAGGGATGGATTTCTTCTCAAGTGACTAATGTGATTTTTAAGGGCTTTCTTTTAAAACAATAATTATCTTTAGGTAATTTTTCTAAATCCAAATTGTACATATAAGCTAACTCCTGTTCTTTCTAAAATGGTATGCTGTGGCTAAATATAAAGTCATTATACCTCATATTTGCACATACGTATATATACAGGTATAAATCTCACTTATGTCTAGTATATACAATGCCAAAAATTCAGAATATTTTTTCTAGTTACTAACATATCAGGTAAAATTAAAGCCTTAGTTCTTATTTTAAAATATGACTGTATGATAATTGCTATAATATTTTAAATGTTCTTTGAATAATAGCTTGAATTGTAACCCTCACAACAATGACTCTTACAAGTTTATTATTTTAGTCTCCTAGTTTTTGAGTAAAATAATGCCCTCTCTCTAAGCAAGTTGTAAGTAAGATGAATTACTAGAAGGTACTCAACATTTATCGTACATAGCCTGGGGCCAGCTTTTCTGGGTAGATGTTGTTACAGTTGCTCCCAGGATGTTGTCTGTGCTACAAAGCCCACCTACTACCACAGGTACCTGAAGACTCATAAACTGATATGAGAAGACCAATTTACAGGCAGACTTTTGATATATCTTTAAGACTCTTAAGAAAGGGATTGTGTATTGCATTATTGAAATATAGGTACACAATAGAAATCAATCAGTGAATCACTACAGTGGGATGACCCTTATACTCTACCAACTACATGCCAGGTAGATTTAAAACATGGGAGAAATGTAAGTATTGGCATTCTTGCTAGTTAATTGTGAACCTGTTAAAAATAAATTTGATCATTATCAGTCATTATAAAATGAAGTAGTAAAAAACTATTTGATGTGTGATGCTCATATTCAGTACTTTTGTGAGATAAGAAGTAATAACATTTGTTTTCTGTACATACAGAAACTGGACTAATTAATTCATTTTAACTGGCTTTGTCATCCAGCAGGTCTGCATAGACCCAGTTATTAGGTCTGTGACTGAATTCCCTGACCAAAATGAAGGCTATAAAATTAATATTCTGGATTTCCCTAGTAATTACAGAAACAGTAATGTTTTCCACTCATTCTCTATAAAGTCCTCTGGTAAACAAATCATTTTTCTCCAAAAATGACACTATCACTAACAATATGACCAAGAAAGTTTTTACAGATTAGGGAGACTTACAGTGCTTCTTTCAAAGATAAAAACAGAGCCACTATTTTCTCTCCAAATTTCAAGCCCATTCATTTGAAGATACATACTTTAAAAGTTATATTTTATAGCATTTTGTCACACACATATCTTCTACTTTAATGAAGTACACTACAGAATGTGTATTATCCCATGGCAACCAAGAATAAGAAGTATTTCATCACTGATTGTTTAGAATTGTCAGCACATGATGATAATAAAAAAGCAGACTGACTTTTAGTCAATTTTATTATTTTTTTAAAATTGTCTACAGACAGTGCACCCCTTATCAACTATTCCAGGGCAAACCTTTCCCTTTGCCCTGCCCATGGTATGCTACTATTTTTATCCCCTTTATATATATGAGAGAAATGCAAGTCAGACATATTAAATAACTCTCTTAAGGTCACATTAAAGGATGAAATTCTAGTAGTTTTGACTCCAAGTCCTGTATTTTCCTCCTTCCTCCACTTCTAAAATAGGACAGACAGAGCTTGTTCTAAGATACATATTCTAAGAAAAAGGTTACACTTCTTGAATGTTAAAAAAAAAAGGTATTGCCTAAATCTTCATGAATTCTAATCCAAACCAGAGACAAACTCTTGCAATAATGTTCATTCCTTCTGTACTCTGCCCCATCTCTCTTAGAGTCAAAAAGACTAAGGAAATTAACTCCTCCTCTGACCTCCACATGTTCAATCAGTCACAAGGCCTTGTTGATTCTATCTTCTAAAAATTGCTCACATTTATCCCTTCCCATCTTTGGTAAGTAAGGGTTTTGCTTCATCAATTAACCTCTTTCAAACAGCCTTCTTCTGCTTACTGGCTCTTTCCTCTAAGTATTGACATGATTTCATTATAAACAAAATGACGGAAACATCCTTCGTCTATCTTACCTCTCTAGCTTGCTGTTACCCCTATTTCCTTCGCATTGTAGTCAGGCTTCTGGATTCCTGACTCTCTGCTCATTGGGTACATTTTCTCGTCTTCCTTTTGCTATTAAACTATTGCAATCTGGTTGCTACCTCATTACTCATTGAAAACTATGCTTATCTGTCAAATCTAATGGTTGCCCAAGAGTTTATACAATCCATGGTGGATGCTGCCACTTGCTCCTGGCAGGCAAGTATGGTACATTTTAGAGGCAGAACCTCTATTCCCTTTGTGCTGAGCTCAGCCACAGAGCAACTCACTGAGGCTCTTAAAGCCAATTATATTAGTATCTAGCCACCAGGTGCTGCAGTTGTGTGGGCCCAAACGCATTTCCTCTTCTTCATCATGAACTTGCAATGCATTCTGCCACAAGTTCCCCAGACTCCATAAGAGTTGTGGCACCCTTCTGTTCATCCCTCAAAACCCACAAATTTCATAACATCCCTCTTTAGGGCAATGCTTCTCATACTTCAGTGTATGTATGAATTACCTGGGGATCTTAAAATGTGGATTCTCACTTATTAGGTATGGTTTGGGGCATTTCTAACAAGCTCCTAGATGATGTTGATGCTGCTGGTAGGACTACTGTTTGAGGAGATAAACTTTTTAACTAATCTATTTTAATTACCCATTTGGGCCCAGGTGTTATAGGTGAGTCTTCACTCCTTGGTAACTTCTTCTTTTATCTCTGAAATACATGAAAAGCCTGTTAGCTCCCCACCTGGAGGAAAAGGCTGGCTGTTAAACTATCCTTTGGTAATCTGAACTCTCTTGTCCCTCAGTAAATTCCTTTTTGCCTAAGTGAGACAGTGCTCTGTTTGTATTTCTTATATCCAAAATCCCTAATCCATATACTATCTTTTTACCATTTCTTCTCATCTTCTCTATAAATGCCTTATTTCAGATTCTTTCATTTTTCCCTAAGCTATTACAATGTCTTTTCTTAACTGGTCAGCTGGTCTCTCAGTTGCCAGATTCTCCTACAATCACTCAAAATTTTTTTGTGTGTATCTACCTATTTTCCAGAGTGTTAAGTACTAGGAATCTAAAAACAAAACAAAAACAGAAACGAACAAACAAAAAACACCAAAGTTCTTGGCTTCACAGAGTCTATGGTCTACAGTGGGAGGCAAGTAATGCTTAATCATCATAAAAAAAATAATAATTATGGACAGTGGTATGTTCTACAAGCCAAGGAAGCCTTCCCTGAAAAACTAACATTCATGTGAAGATGGTGATGCAAGGGAATTGGGGGGTGGGGGTGGAATTTTTTCAGGCAGAGGGGATAGCAAGTGCAAATGCCCTAAGATGGAAGGTTTAAGGAACTTGCAGAAGGCCATTGCAACTGGAATGGAGCACAAAAGAAAGAAAATGGACCCAAATGAGATTAAAGAGGAAGCAGATGTCAACTTATGTAGTGACTCATAGGAAACATTAAGGATTGGGGTCCTTATTCTAAATTAAATGGAGAAAGCCATTTGAAGGATTTAAATAAGTGAATGGCATGATTAAATTTATTTTATTTTAAAGAACATTCTACCTATCGTGTAGAGAAGGGGCTAAATGTGGGGAGACCCAATCAGGAGGTGACAGCAGTAGTCCAAAGAAGAGAGGATAAGAGCTAAGATTCAGGTGGAGGATAAAGTAATAGAGGAAGTAAATGGATACAAAGATATTTAACAAGTAAAATTTCCAGGTCTTGGCGATTGGACATGGGCTGGTTGTGAGGAAGAAGAATTTACCTAAAAAGAATCCTAAGTTTTTGGCTTGTAAACTAGATGGAAAGTGGTGCCATTTTCTGAGCTGCATATCTTGTATCAGAATCACCTATGGGGTTTAGATTCATGGGCCCATCCTCGGTGATACTGGGAGTCAGCCAGTGAATCTGCATTTTAACAAGCACACTACATCAGTGGTACTCTAAGGGTGGTCCTCCTTCCAGCAACATCATTACCACCTGGGAATTTGTTAGAAATGCAAATTCTAGGACAGGACCCCAGACCTACTGAATCTGGCACTCCGAGATTGGGCCCCTGTCACTTGTGTTTTAGCAAACCCTTTAGGTGACTGTTATACTCTCAAGTTTGAGAACACCTGGTTTAAATTCTGTCCCTCAAGTTTCAGAAGCTGGATTTGAATACTTTTTTAGGTCAGGTTCTTGATTTCTTCCCTACTTACATATGCCAGAAACACCCACAGGGAGCAAAGCATCTCCCACAAAGGCCTCCCTGTAGGGCATTTGTATCCAACAGGAGAGCTTGCCGAATTTTGTCTTTTATTTGAGGTCCCAGTCCCGCTTTGTCTGGCCAAGCAGTGGTCCCTGAGGAGGTCGACTTGGCCCTTTCTGGATCCCAGACCCCGCTGGCTGGATATCCTCGGGAGGGGGAGGGGAGAGGTGGTGATGTGTGCTGGCTTTTCGGAAGGTACTTGGCCGGCGTCCCGCCCCGCGCTCCTGCGTAAACACGCGGTTCCCCCGGCAACGCCTGGAACCCACGTCAAAGGTTCCGCCAGGTCCCGGGCGACAGCCACCCCTCCGGCCGTGCCCGACTCTCGGCAGCGGCCTCTCCGCAGCGGCCTCTTGCCCAGGCCCCGAGCCACCGTCCGGCTTGCGGCCGCCTCCCTGGTGCGGGATGAGCAGACCTGCGGGGCCCCATGGAGGAGCAGCCGCCGCCGGGCCGCCCGCCAGTGAGCATGGCCCTGTCGGGCACCCCGCACCCCGGCTCCCCCTCCACAGCCGCCACACCTGGCGGGACTTCCCCTGCGGTGACGGCGGCGGCGGTGCTCTCCTTCAGCACCGTGGCTCCCGCGGCGGCCGCGGCGCTGGGGAACCAGAGCGACGCGAGCGGAGGCGACAGCACTGGCGCCTGGGCTGGCGGCGGCCTCGGCCCGCACGGGGCTGCGGGGGCGGCGGAGAGGCCGCCGCTGGGCTCCGAGGCCGCTCCGCCGCTGTCGCACGGGGCGGCTGTGGCGGCCCAGGCGCTCGTCCTCCTGCTCATCTTCCTGCTGTCTAGCCTGGGCAACTGCGCGGTGATGGGGGTGATCGTGAAGCACCGGCAGCTCCGCACCGTCACCAACGCCTTCATCCTGTCCCTGTCCCTGTCGGATCTGCTCACGGCGCTGCTGTGCCTGCCCGTCGCCTTCCTGGACCTGTTCACGCCGCGCGGGGACCCGCCGCCCGCCGCCGCCGCCGCCGCCGCCGCGGGGCCCTGGCGCGGGTTTTGTGCGGCCAGCCGCTTCTTCAGCTCGTGCTTCGGCATCGTGTCCACGCTGAGCGTGGCCCTCATCTCGCTGGACCGTTACTGCGCCATCGTGCGGCCGCCCCGGGAGAAGATCGGTCGCCGCCGTGCGCTGCAGCTGCTGGCGGGCGCCTGGCTGGTGGCGCTGGGCTTCTCCTTGCCCTGGGACCTGCTCCGCGCGCCCCGGGAGCCCCCAGCGGCACAGAGTTTCCACGGCTGCCTGTACCGGACGTCCCCCGACCCTGAGCAGCTGGGCGCGGCCTACAGCGTGGGGCTGGTGGTGGCCTGCTACCTGTTGCCCTTCCTGCTCATGTGCTTCTGCCACTACCACATCTGCAGGGCGGTGCGCCTGTCGGACGTGCGCGTGCGGCCCATGACCACCTACGTGCGCGTGCTGCGCTTCTTCAGCGAGGTGCGCACGGCCACCACCGTACTCATTATGATTGTCTTCGTCATCTGCTGCTGGGGGCCCTACTGTTTCCTGGTGCTGCTGGCCGCCGCCCGGCAGGCCCAGGCCACGCAGGCCCCCTCGCTTCTCAACGTGGCGGCTCTCTGGCTGACCTGGGCCAATGGGGCCATTAACCCTGTCATCTATGCCATTCGTAATCCCAACATTTCGATGCTCCTAGGGCGCAGCCGGGAAGAGGGTTACCGGACTAGGAATGTGGACGCTTTCCTGCCCAACCAGGGCCCGGGCCTGGAGGCCAGAACGCGCAGTCGTCTTCGAAACCGCTATGCCAACCGGCTGGGGACCTGCGGCAGGTTGCCTTCTTCCAATCCGACCAGCGGGTTGGGAGGGGACATAGCTTTATGGGCTCACAAAAATCCAGTTGTACTTTTCTGCCGGGAAGGGCCGCCAGAGCTGGTGACAGGAGTGGCCAAACAGCCTAAATCCGAAGCCAGGGATACCAGCCTCTAAGAGGGGTTGGAATGCACAGCTTGTGGAGGCAAATTTTTACCCCCTTCCTTTAATGATACAGGGTTCCGGGGAGAATCGTGTATTTCGTAAAGCCAAACATTTAAAAAAGGAGACGGGGGAAGGCTTACTACGTTCCCCAAACAACATACGAGGCAATGTCCCCTTCTTCAAAAGTGCCAAAATGAATGTAAAATGCAAAAATTAAAACAATCTTAAATCACACAACCAAGCATTGTGCCAAAAATGACTAAAATAAAATTCACCATTACCGAAAAGCTCAGATTACAGGAATGACACTGTGAAATAAAGAAACAAAACCATTCAATGCAATCAGTATTTGTTCAAATACAGAGAGTTTCAGGAAAGAATCTCGGAGACCCTCAGAATTGCTTGAAGTTCCCTCTAAATCACCAGCATTCAACAAAACTTCACATTTCTAGAACTTGCACCTCTGACACATGCTTTGGGTGCTTAGGTTGGGAGCGAAAAATTCTTATCTTTACACTTTGGTGCACTTCCTCCACACTCTAACCTAAAAATAGTTGCGGGAATTTTAAAATTCATATCCCATTTAAAACCATTTTAGGATTTTGAAAATGTGTTTTATTACCATAGAATCCAACCATCTGAAATATGAAAATAAAGAAATATGGCTGTTTAAAAAAGCATTCCGAGGTTATGCTTAAAAACTAATGTTTTTCATCCCAACCCCCAAATTATCTGCCGTGGCAAGCTTTAAGGCTTAACCCTTAATCAGTCTTTTATTTCTAATAATTTTGAGGATGCCACTCTCAGAATGCTTTCACGTTTTTAAAAAATAACTTTCATGGTAGAAAAATCTTTGTCTTTTGAGGTAAAAGGATTTTTGGATGCAGCCAAAAATGTAGTTTGAAGTCCAGTTGCTTGAATCAGGAGAGTAATGGTACTTTTTAAAGTATATATTAAAATGAGAGCCTTACCAAGTAACAAGATTTTACTTTACTATGTGGTTTTTAACTAACTAAAGATGGTTCCTAAGAGAAATTCTAAAAATATTTTGAGGAGTGGCCTTATTCTTGGAATAGCATGGAGTTTTCCAAAAGGATTCTACTCTCCTATATTTGACAGTTTGGTTACATTTGCGTTTTAAAAAGGATTACTGCTTTGTAGAACTGATTTATCTAAAAAAAAAAAATGTAGTCTTTAGTAGAAAGGGAGAAGAAATATGGAATTATTATATGTAAATGAGTATTAGTAGGGCAAGTCAGAAAGGTACTTCAATCAAGCTAAAAATATCCTCAGAGATGTGTAAAACAAAGATGCTTTCAAAAAAATTCAAAAGCACAAGTCAGGATTCGTGTATGTATAATTTCTCATTAAAGGCCACTGTACACAGAATCATTTACTCAGAATTTTATTAGTGTTTTTCTGTTTCTCCTTTCTTTCCTTCATCTTGCCCCTCTTGTCTTCAATATTTCACAGCCTTAATTAAGTACTTTAAACTAGATATGAAACAACATCAGCTATCATATAAAAATTTCAGTATGAAATCCCACCTCTTTTTCTAAAGTATTTACGATATTTATGGTATTCAAATTTTTGTATGATAGGTGGATGTATGTCATTTTGTGATCAAAGATAGAAATATATGATTTGTGTCAGAACTAAAGATGTTTTCATTTTTCTTCTCAAGGCATCATCACAATCAGAAGTTTATAAATTATCTGTGTATACCTTGCTACACTCAATGTAGTACAAAGTAGATAAGGTAATCCTTCCTCTTCAGTATTTGTTATAAAACATACAGACTTAATGGAGCCAAACAAATGTTTAACCCACTTTCCTTTCGCACTGAGAATAGTCGCCGTTGGCGCTAGCAGTGGCAGCTTTCACCTGGAGATAACTCACGGATTATAGTCCTAACCTTACCCCCAAAGTTTGCCATGAAATATCTCACTTTTATTATTATGTTGTCATCGCTTTAGTATATTGATAGTCTTTGGAAACAAATGACGCCATTCTATTTATAGCATTCTGTTTTCAGTAGTGGTATTTCCATTTACAAAATACAATAATTTTCGATTGCTAAAAATGTCAGTTCCTAGAAAGTATAACATTCCTACGTGTGATATTAATCTAACAGTTGTTGGTTGAAGATTCATTTGGTGAATCTGATTTATGTATACATTTCTGTTACTTTAGGATTAGAGACAAATTCTATTTAGAAATAATTCCAAGAAAAGTTTTTATGTTTTATTTTCACATTGAAAAATAGTCAGATTTGCTTCAGCCTCAAAGAGCGTGTTTACGTAAAATTAAATTAATGCTGGCAGCAAGTTGCACTTTTTTTTCTAAACAGGAAATGAATGAACAGATACCGACAATATTTGCCCGTTAAAGGCAAAATAGTTGATTATTTTTTGGCATTGTGATAGAAAGGAAGTCATTTCTAGGGGTAGGAATACATGATGAAGCTTTCCAATTATGAAAGGTATCACAGAATAGTAATTCAGCAACTGTGAATAAAGGGCAAAAAGAGTTAGAGATCTTTGGGGAAGGAAGCAAGCATGCTACAAAATAAGTGTTGCCTGGGATAACAAATTGAAGGAAGGTATTTCATAAACATGTTTAATAAATAAACATGACATGGAATAAACCTGCCTGGTGAGCAAAAGGAACATTTGAGAGATTCAAAGTGACGTGAAGGACTTTAAGGCAGAAAAGAAATTTCTACCCTAACTCTTGTAGGAAGTAGTAGAAAGTTTTAGAAAAGATCTGGTTTGGGGAAGAGGCCACTCTGATGATGGCTCTGAGTGTTATGGTAGGAAAGAATAGGAGGAGAAAAAGAGAAAGTTGTTAATGAACAATTCTGAGTGTTGTGTCTATTTGTTTAATTAAAAGCTATACAACCAATCAATGATAGAACTAGGATTCGAACCACAGTCTTTCTGGCTTCAGAGCCCTATTTTCCCTTATCTATCCTATGTTGTCCCCACAAAGGTCAATGGGGAAGCTAAGGCTGAGAAATTGTGGTACTGTCATCATCATCATCATCATCATTATCATCTACTGGTTTCGTTTCCTACTTTGTATAGGGCAACTTTCTGGGTACTAAGGCTACTAAAAAGTAGAAATCACAGTACCTTGCTTTGAGAACCTTGTACTTTATAAAAATTGCCCATAATCAGGACTGTGGGGGAAGAAAAGGTACAACATTTTCAGAAGTGGTTATCAAAGGAGATGGATTTGGAAATAAAAGATATGCAGATAAAGGCCATTTATCAATCTGGTTCAGCTGTAAATACTTAGAGGCAAAAATTAATGCCTTAAATAAAAGAAATAATGACTCTACAATAAATACGGGGCTTAGGTCTTTCCTCATGCTGAGTACATAATTTTAGAGACTTTGTGGGAAAAGGAGAAAGAAGCTATGAAATATTGAGATGTATTGAATATGGCATAATACCTAAAGGCCAGAATGTAATCCTTCATATCTCATTCTGCTCCAACTTGAGTTCTTCATTTGTATTACAATAACAGTAACAAGTCATACTCAGCATGGTATATACATTAGAAGATTTAATCCTTAACTCTCTGAGGGGGATATTATTGTTATCACTACTTCCATTTTATAGATGAGAAAACTGAGGCATAGAGGTACTATGTGATTTGCCTAAGGTCACAGAGGAAGTAGGTGCTAGATGTAAGATTTGAACCTAGCAGATTGGTGCTAGAAGTCCTGTCTTAACCACTGCATTGTACTGCCTCTCTTAATTTGTAAAAGGCAGTGGGAAATCTGGAAAAGAGCCAGAGAAGATAAAAACAATAATCAAAGGAATGGGAAAATACATATCATAAAATTTAAAAGAAAGGATTTGTTTAATTTGGAGAGCAGCTATATAAGATATGTATTTAAAAAATATACGAAGAGATTCTTATCAATTTTTATAGATATAATCTCAGCCCTGGATGACCTCAATTATCTATCTTCTCTATTCATGCTCTAGGGTAGCCGAATAGAGTTGGAGAAAAATTACAGAGTCAGATCAATTAGTATCCTCCACACCTAGAATTCATAGCCTCACCTGGGCCCTCCACCTTGCCAAACAATCTTAACCCCTTTACTTGTTAGCTCACCTTTTCTGCCCCTTTTAGTAACCCTTCAAACTTTCTGCACTCAAACTTTTAACTGACACTCCCCTTTTGGGAGATAACCTTCACTCCTACTTCACCAAGAAAATAGAAGACATCAGATATAATATATATATATATATATATATATATATATATATATATATATATATATATATATATATATATTCTAAACTAAACTAGATTTATTCTAGTTCTCAGCTTTACCTTTCCAATAGTATAGAAAGCAGTCTCCCAGCCTAAGGAATCTCGTGCTGTCAATTATTTCCTTTTCCCAATATCTTTAGCCTTTCCAGCTGAACCAAATCCCTCACATGAGCACTTAAGCAGGCTCCAAGTTCTCACAAGGGGAAAAAAAAGCCTCTCCTATTCCTCCATCCCTTTTCTTTCCCTCAGCTTCCTCCTTTCAGCTAACCTTGTCAAAAGATTTGCTTACATGTTTACAGCTGATATCAAGCCCAGTCCACAATTTTTGTAGTGCAAGAAAGTCATTTTTATGCATCTCAATTTTTACCCACTTCTCTATTCTGCCAAATGGCAGAAACATAAGACAGCAGCATCCAGATTCTAGGGGCTTATTTAGCATCTAGACATTGGTGAGCATCCCTCTGTACGGGCATCCGCTGTGGCATCCATCAATCTGTCTTTAGTCAGCTTGCTGTGTGATTATCCCCATTAAGTTAGTCCAAGAGGATCCAGCTCTAGCATTAGACCACTTTAAATTACACTTATGGAATGGCATTGAGGAGCTCTGTGGATCTTCTCCCTAGTGAAACAAGTATAACTGGTGAAAATTATTTAAAAAGCAACTATTGTCCTAAAAGCATACAGCAAATGAAGACACATTTACTTGAGAAAATCTATTACTACTTGGTGAGAACAGCAAGAATCTGTGGAATTTTATAACCCATTTTTTCTCCCTGCTCCTAGCCCAGTGTGACAGAAACTCCACTTCAGGCAAGTACAACCAAGATTATAGGGCTCCCTCTTTCTCCCGTTCCCAGCTAAGGACTGTGGGATCTTCCTGGGAGGAGCAAGTCATGAGAACATCTCATTTTTATAAATGCAAGTGGCAGAGGCTAAATCCCAGGTGTTTGCAGCCAAGAGGTTGGGAATTCTCTACTTCTAGCTAACCTGCATTCATAGGACAGATGCTTAACCTCCGGTATAGCATGCTGAGAATATACTAAATATATACTTTACTTTTGTCCTTAGTCCTAGGTCGTGGCTCTTCTTTTAGGGCATAATGTTTATTTCTAAGGTAAAGTCTTTCTGTTGTATTAAAGGAAGGCCTGAGATGTTCAATGAAATCTCTCCATCCTGGCTGGCTTGTAAACCGAACATCATCCAGTCCAGTGTAATTTTAACTATCTTTGTTCATCTCCCTGTACTATAGAAGCCCTTCTCTCCTAGGCTTTATGGCAATTGGTTCTATACATGTACAGCTTAGCTCTGTTCCAAAGATCTATGGGAGAACCCCCATGTAGACTTCTGTCTCTATCACATAACTCCTTTTTATCTGGTACCCTGGTCCACAAATTTCAATCACTTCAGCTGCCTTGAAGTCTGATCTCTACATTCTCAGTTTGGCAAGACCAAGCACCATTCTTGACTTGGGCTCCACCTCCTAATGTCTAAGTTTAAACACTAGCTCTAGGCTGAATGATGAGTAATTTATATAATGCATATTCATATAAAGCACTTAGTATGATGTCTGCACTGAGTAATGTGAGCAATAAATGCTGATTTTTATTATAAAATTTTTACTTATCAATATGAAATATATCAATAAATATATGTATAATATCTTATTAAAGAAAAAAGTCCATTAAAAATAGTATATTTAGAGTAATCTCATTTTTGGAGAACAAACTTGCACTGAAATAAATCTGAAAGGATATCTACCAAATATTATTACTACTGAATAATATTTTCACCAAACTGTATAATTATAGGTGCTTTTCAGTTATTAATAATTTATTCCATTATATTTTTTATAATAAGCAGATATTACTTTTAAAAAACAAATGATAAAGATAAACCACAAAAGAGCATCTTCAAGGCTCTGTGTGGGGGGAGCGATGGGCAAATTTCTTCACTTGGCTGTGGATGGAGTGAAGTCACCTATATATTTATTGCAATGGGCCTTCTGCTTTTATAGATTGTCGGCTGGAGGTACTGCCTTTTCTGCCTGATAGCCTCTGAGTGAGGCCTCAATTATTGGCCTAGGCCCCTGAAAATATACCACCACAGGAACGCTTCTGAGTTGTGTGTCTACATAGTTAAAAAAAAAAGAAAAAAAAAGAAAGAAAAATCTCGTAAAAATTTAGTTAAGCTATAAGCCAGACTTATAGTTCACTTTGAATCATATTGTTATATTATGACCAATGTAATATGCCAAAGATTCAAATATTTGTACATCCAATACCTTGTTATATCCTCTGTACGTGTGAATAGAGGAATAGAAGATAATCTTATATTACTATTCCCTTGGTCCTGGCTGTTCCTCCTTCAGCTGGATTTCTCTGTATCACTGGTTAAGAAAGCACAAGGCACCAATTCTAACCACTGTTATCGTGTTCATCGACAAGGTTGAGCTGGCTGATCTGGATAGCTAGCATCTCTCTCTCAAAGCATTGGGCTTTGTTGAGTAAGGCTATCTTCCCTATCAGAGGAATATATGCTCTCTGGTTAAAAGTAAAGAAACATCTCCACTAGATTAAGGCAAAACATGTATTTGCCTAATTTAATGTGTTCTCATTAAACGGGCCAGTTCAAAAGTAAATACTTTTCAGTCTTCATGTTCTCCCTCCAAAGAAACTAACAATTGAATTGGAAAAAAAATTTAACCCCGTTTTACCTTCATCTACAAAGACTACACACAAATTAAAGAGAGATGGCGCAGAGTTCACCACTACTTATGTGCCTGCTGACTTCTGGATGTCGGAGTCCACAGGCAAGTCCATATTTTCTTGATAGCACTACTACCTATGTTCCCATTGTGATGGGCGGGGGCGAGGGGACTCAAATAACATTTTACCTGTGATTTGAAAGCCTGATATACCGTTAATTCCCCACAAGGAGGCTCCATTATCAAGTACAAAAATTTTCAAAAAGGAAAAAGTATTAACCATTTTAAAAGCAACACATCATGCTGCATTAAACTTTCATAATTTTTAAATGCTTTGACATTCTTGATTACAATTTGGTTCTCATTATCATATAAAAAGTAATGTATCATCTTAGTGCTTTGCAAAGCTAAGGCAAATGTATCATATATTAAATTCATAATTTAAATAAAGCTGAGTATACAGAACAAGACAGAGGTTCTTTTTTGGAGAGAAAGAAGGTGGGATGTTTAAAAAAAATTTTAAAGAAATTTTCTTATGCTTCAGTTATTAAATTTGATCCAAGAGTTGTCACATTAGAGTCAACTTGGGTTTTATAAGTCAAATAAGAAAGAAGATTAACTTTTGTCTTAAATTCTTTCCCTTTATAAGACAAATCATTATTACCTATTTAGTAGTTCTTTGCCTAATTAATAACACATATGGTCATGCCTATTTCAACATCATTCTTTAAAATGAAAGCAGTGAATACTTCTTATTGGATGATGTAAGAATTTAAAATATTGGTAATGATATTTCTAAGTAGCTATAAGTTTGTTTGAAGTATTTAAACAAGAAATATAGACTAAATGCATAGTAAATAACTTACATAATTAAAATCTTTAACATATGATGATAAAACTAGATGTATGATATAACACTGTATGATGTTAAAACTTTTTCTTTTGCCTCCTCAATCCTCTGAAAAAATAACTTAGATAAATATAACCAGTGCTATAAGTGTTCAGTTAACTTTGTGTTTAAATCATTTATTTCATACTATATGAAGTACATATAAAATATATCAGGGTAACTGAGAAATAAGGCAAATTTCTTTATGTGGAAAATATAATTAGGTTTGTAATTTGGGAGTTTTAGTCTTCTAAGACTTTACTCCAAAACAGGCATTCTAATCAATTCTTTAGAGAGTAGAATTTTAGATAGAGCTACTCATTTATTGAGTGCCTTCATTAGGTCCTTTGCTTATATTATTTCATTTATTTCATATCTGTGGGCTGGATATTACTATTTGCAATTTGTAGATGAATGGACTGAGACTCAAAGAAATAACTTGTTCAAGATCACATAGCCAGCTAAACCACAACCGGTTTATGTAAGTACTGGAGCCCCAGCAGGGGTGGATGGGGAGAGAGCTGGGAGTCTGAGAATAAGGAGGAGGCGGGGTGAAATGAAATGAGGGTAGTGTCTTGTCTGGGATCTCATGAAAGGAGTGCCTTTCTTGTCTTCATTAGCCCCTCTGCAGCCAGATAGGTCTCTTTTTTTTCCAGTCAGTTGATTTTAAGCATCAGTGTTATGTTTGAAATGTAAGAGTGAAATTGGGTTCCTATGATAACCTTTTAAATGATTATTGAGTACCTGGGCAACCAGCTCCTAAATGTCCAGTCACTTGTCCTAAAGGTCAGGACTGTGCCTCACTGGCCCTGCTAGTAGAGTAGACCTGGTGGCTGTGTGTTGGGGCAGCCTGAGACAAGTGATCAGGATCTCAGACTCACTGATGCCGTCAGTATACCTGGAGGAACAGGTTGCCTTGGGGATGCTTGGCTGCCTGAATATCTTTACAAAAGAGTCAAGAGTGGATTTTGTTTTAAATCAGTAAGTAGGACAGATACAGGACAAAAAAAAAAATCTGAAATCAAATACAGAATGTTGGATTTAGCATGAGGTGGATAACCATCCTACCAAAAAAAAAAAAAAAAATCAAATACTCTTGCGTACCAAAGCATTTAAATTAATAACAGAGGTGAACTTGAGGTCAATGCTGTCAAGTAAGTTCTATTCCAGATTGGTTCTTTGTCTTTGGTGCTAAAAATACTAATTAACTTTGTTTATCTACAACTTAGCTTTAAATTATCAAACTGCAGGTGTGATAAACAAAATAATTATCAACCAGTATGGCATGGACACAGATGTCCTCTATACACCTTTAAAAGATTTTTTTTAAAATGCATCTTGGCTAAAAAATATATACTCCAATTATGGGGAAACTAGTAGATAGTTAGCATGGACTGAAACTCTCCCTTTGACCCACTAAAAATTAAGCTACTCCTTTGGAAGAAAAATTAGTATGGAAAAAGGGGAGAGGACATTCCTTTTGAACAGAACCTCCACTTTTGAAGAACTCCTCAACATTTCTAAAATACCGTGTTGGCATTCTAGTTGTTGGAAAGATGTAAAGGATGCAATTAGAAAACAAATGTCAATTTGCTTAGTATACACTGAAATATCAGTCGTCATACTGTGAGGCACACAGAGAAAGAGGTCAAAGGGTGGAGACTCTTTAAGTACTGGCTTCCCCAGATGGGAAAACTTTATTATGCTTTTGGGGAAAGAAAGAATAGGTTTGGTTCCATGTGATCTACTGGGCATTTTTTCAGTATTCTTCGGCCTTAATTTGAAGGTAAAGAAACAAGTGTAGCACCTGGCCTGAGGCAGGCATAGTGAACAGGGTTTTAGTTCGAATAGTAATGAGGGCCTGGGTCACCTGACCAGAGAAGCTTTTTAGTCTAGCAAAAATTTTAGCCAAAGGTGAGGAGAATTTAGGATGGATACTAGGGAAGGGAGATGTTGCATATTAGTGACAGTCCTGAGATCAACTGCAGTCATGGCGATTATACGTCACCCCACTAACTTCTGTGAATTTCCTGAGGAAGAGAGCAACCGTAATCCTGAGGAAGTTGTATGCAGATGGAGTAAATGATTTATACAAAGCAAGTGAATCAAGGCAGTGCAAAGGGCGATTTGTAGTGGATACTGTGATATATTATTCAGCTGGCAGAAGTATTACTTATTCATGGCTTATAGCTAATCCCTCCCCAAGAATTGCCCTCAGATAAAAGGAATTGCTTTACTGAAGGTTATGCCCACTCCCCAGGAGCTGGCCTTATCCAATGACTGGTCAAGGTGGGAAGACAAAAATGCAGTCCTCTTACCTTAATTTGGCTCTGAAGGGCCTTCCCAGCCCCCAAGCTCTTTTGAGATCTGCTGAGGCCTTTCTTGCAATTTCATCACAGTTCACCTTCTTTTGCCCAATCCTGCTTCCTTAACTCCTTGTAATTTTTATTCTTGAGACTACTCTACAATAAACTTCTAGTATAAAAATTTCTTTCTTGGAAACATAAGAGCATTTCTTATTAACTATTCTAAACATACATGGAAAAGTGTATGTTTGTGATACATTTTATCAGAAATATGCCAGAAATTTGCTATGCTTGAGTTTATGTTAACTAATTTAGCAAACCTCAGTAAAACAAATCTAAAGACTTAGCAACAGAGGAATATTTAGTAATTAGTTATAAATCACTGGACAGGCATTCTAAATAAGCTATTTTAAGACTATGCTTTATTTTTAAGTAATTAATATATGTTCACCCAAATTAAATAAACCACTTAAGTTCTTTTCATAACATTCGATATTAATAAAATAAACAGTGATGATAAGCTTTCACTTCTTCATGTTTTTAGTTTATCAAAAAAAATTTTAACTAAATTTTGTAGTCATGAAACACATCTGTAAGCCTAAGGTTTATTATTTTTCAACCTTATGCTTTCAATAGTTTGGTTTCAGAATTTATTAAAAATTATTTTGTTGAAATTTTATGTCTCTAAATGAGAGATTCTACATTAGATGTCTTGAAAAGTTCATTCCACAACATCACTGATGTGAATGAAGCCCGAAGGATAGTATGATTACAACTTTTAAAATTTTTTCATCATCCTAAAAAGAATCCCCATATCCACTAGTAGAGTAGGTAGCTCCCCATTTCCTTCTACTCCCAGCCCCTAGCAACCACTGGTTGCCAGCCCTTGGCAACCTCTACTTTCTGTGTCTAAGACTTGGTCTATTATAGACACTATACACAAATGGAAACATATAATATGTGCTTTTTTGTGACTGGTTTCTTCCACTTAGCACATTAACAAATCTTGTTTTCAAGATTTATCCATATTATAGCATGTATCAGTACTCATTCTTTTTACTGCTTTATTTCTTTTTTTTTTGATGAATAGTATTTCATTGTATGGATATGTCATTTATGAATATGTTGTTTATTCATTTATCAGTTAATGAATAGGTTGTTTTGTGTTGTTTCCACTTTTTTGGCTACTATGAGTGGTACTGCTATGAACATATGGTTTCATTTCTCTTGGGTATATACCTTGTAGTAAAATGTTGGGTCACATGGTAACTATGTTTAACATTTTGAGGAACTGCCAAACTTTTACAAAGTTGGCTGCACCATTTTATATTTCCATGAACAGCACATGTGGGTTCCAATTTCTCCACATTCTCACCAACAGTTGTTATGGATTATTGTTTTGTTTTGTTTTTAAGATTAGCCACTCTAATAGGCGTGAAATTGTATCTCATACTAGTTTTGATTTGCATTTCCCTAACAACTAATAAATGTCCTGTGGAAAATAGTGAAGAAAAAAAAATGGATGTTTAACTTGGGGAGAAAGTAGGGTTTTGGCAGGAGGGCCTGATAGATGTCTTTAAGCTGTCTGTTAGAACAGAGGCACAATGAAAAAAGAGTTGATGTTAAGTAGAGACAGAGTTTAGCTCTAATTAAATACAGATAGAATTTAGCTCGATGTAAATGAAATGTGTAATGCATAGGTTGAACATGGAGAGAGTAGGTTCCCATTCTCTAGGGATGTTCAAGTAGATGCTGTAGCAAGATTTTCTAGGGCTACTCTGATGTGCTATGGTTTATAAACTTGTGAGATGAATTAATAAAGTATACCATGACTATTTTTTAAGCCATACATATATAAACGTGGCAAGAACATTGTTTCTAATCAAGTCATTCACATATTAATAGTACTCTGGAAAACAGAGTCTGACACCAGTTGGAGCCTTTGGGTTGCAGAGTATATTGGAACAACAGAACTCTTCAGAAGCCTCTGTATTAGGTGATTGCTACTTCACCTAGATTAGCCACCAGAAAACCTCTTTGCTTACTCCTGAGGATAACAATGTCTTTTCTACATACTCTCAAATCATTGTTTGATAATGTCCTAAAGAATCTTTCTAGAGCTTGATGTCATGATCTGAGATTCACTTTTTTGAAAATCAGAATCTTCATTGTTCTGACACATCTACTATAAATAAAGGGAATAATTTAATTCCTATTATAGATATATGTAGAGTATGTATATATGTATGTTTGTATATATGTGTATACATACATATCTGAATAATTATCCATTGAACAAAAAAACTGTGATGATTTAATGGTGAAGGGAGTGATGCCACAGAATATAAAGCTGCCTCCAAAATATGAAGCAGAGAAAGAATAGAGAAATGCATGGACAGCTCTAAATTATTTTGCTGTAATTTATTTGACTCCTGCTTTTCCAGAATGGAAATCAGAAAGGGAACATACTGAGCTCAACTCTTACTGAGGTGAAGACAAATGATAGAAATCTTTACAAATTTTTTAAAAGAATTCCTAATATGGACTTGTTTACTAGCAGAGTTCAAAAAAGTTAATTATTACAGATGATCTAATGTCTTGCAATGGGAATTGACTGCTTTTTTGGTAAGCTTTCAAGTATACAGTCTATATATAGTTCATAAGAACAAAATCTTGCCTTTAAAAATAATATTTCAATAAAATTAAAAGGAAGAGAGCGTAAGCTCTTGCTTTCTCTTATTTCTTTCTCTGTAGTTTCTCCTCTTTTACTTTAACAGTTGTATGATATATATATATATATAAATTTCCTTTTGCTACTGTAACAAACTTAGTGGCTTAAGACAACACACATTTATTCTTTTATATTTGGGAGTTCAGAAGTCCAAAATGAGTCTTACAGGGTTAAAATCTAAGTGTTGGCGGGGCTGATTCCTTCTAGAGTCTTCAGAAAAGAATCCATTCCTTGTCTCTTCCGGCTTCTAGAGACTTCCTGCGTTCCTTGACTCAGGGCCACACCATTCCAATCTCTGCTTCCATCATGACATTGCCTTCTCTTCCTGACCTCTTTCCTCCCTTTTGTAAAGACCCTTGTGATCAGACCCACCCAGGTAATTCAGAATTGTCTCTTCATTTCAAAATCCTTAAAGTTAACACATCTGCAAAGTCTCTTTTGCCATGAAAGATAACATATTCATAGGTTCCAGAGATTAGGACATATATCTCTTTGGAGGACCACAAGTCAGCCTACCACAAAATATAATAAGTATTTTTAAAATAACACAACCTAAATCATTATTTTTTTTAAGTTAGGTAGGTATCTACCACCAATCAACCAGTCAACCAATCATCTTGTTTTGATATTATCTCTTGCTTACTTTCATTGCCTCATCACCTAAATTCCTACCCAGTTAAGAGAAGAAATTAACTTAAAACCCCAGCAGGTTCATTTCCAGCACTGAATCCTATGTTGATTCATGGTATCTACTCAAAGTAAGTGCTTTTGACGCCATTGGAAAGGAGGAAATTTGAGCTTAAACTGGTGCCTAGCATCTGTCTGAGAGGGCATCATGACCACCTCCAGAGTGATATATGGTTCAGTTCTGAACAGGATAAAACCACAGGCATGTGACATCCAAGTCATAGCTGTATGGGGTTACTCAAAATCATAGACATAGTATTTAGAGAAATCAACTTTTTTAGTAATTAAAAAAAAATATTACTAAGCTTTTTATTGTAAGAAAAGTATAGATTCCCATGCAGTTGTATGACATAATAGAGAAACCCCATGTACCTTTTACCCAGTTTTCCCCAACATCAACATCTTGCAAAACTATAGAACAATATAATCAGACTTAGGATGCTGATACAAACAAGATACAGGACATTTTCATCGCCATCAGAATCCCTTATTCTGTCCTTTTGTAGCCACATCCATTCCCTTCCCACAGACTTAACTCCTGGAAACCACTAATCTGTAATCGATTTCTATAATTTTGTCATTTTAAGAATATTATATAAATAGAATCAAACAGTATGTAACCTTTTAGAATTGGCTTTCTTCAGACAGCATAATTCTTTAGAGATTGATCCAGGTTGCATATGTTAATAACTGGTTCATTTTTATTGCTGAGTACTATTCTGCAGTGTGGATGAATCACAGTTTGGTTAACCATTTATCTGTTGAAAGACATCTTGGTTGTTTCATTTGAAGACTTTTATAAATAGTGTTGATACGAACATTCATGTACAGGCTTTTGCATGAACATAAGTTGTCATTTCTCTGGGATAAATACCCAGGAGTGCAATTGTTGGGTTGTAGAGTAATTGCATGTTTAGTTTTTTAAGAAACTGCCATTATTTTAGAGTTGCTACACCATTTTATATTTCCATCATGAATGTATGAGTGATTCTTGTTTCTTCCTATCCTGGCCAGTATTTAGTATTGTCACACTTTTAAAATTTTATTTATTCTGATAGGTATGCAGTGATATCTCATTGTGGTTTTAATTTGAATTCCCCTATTGGTTAATGAGGGTGAACATCTTTGCGTATGCTTATTTGCTTATTTAAAATGCTATTTCTAGAGTGTCACTATGAGGTGGACATGACAATCAAGAGAGCCTCTGCTTCTGCCAAAACTGCTCTATCATTATTTTCTTTTACTTATTTTACATATTGGGCTTCTAAGTAAGATTTCATTTAAACAAGGCTTTTTTTTTGCCAAAGGAAAAAAAAAGTGTGAAATCAACTTACTTTATCTATTTTACAGATTATTTTGTAGGAAATGACTTCTCATAATCCTAGACCAAAACTAAATTTGTAATTAGAAATAAATACATTAAAATATATTTATATAAAAATATATTCAAAAGCAATTACTTAAACCAATATGTGCTCCTTTTTAAATTTGTTATTTCTTTACAGCAAATGACTTCAGGATGACTTTAATTTTTAAAAATTAAAATTACATCTCTCACAATTTAAAAATGGCGAAAACATCTCTCATCAATAGTCTGTAACAGTTTCCTTTCATGCAGGACCAGCATATCAATCATCCTTCTATAGGTCTGGCAGGAGGGGAACTAGTGTGGAAAAATAAAAAGTAAGTAAAGGCTCTCATTAATTTGGTTGTAATACCTTAGATATGAATATAGAATACTGGTAACATCTAACGATGATGATGAATCCATGCAAAATGCTTGCATACAGTCTGATTTTGTGATGCTATAGGTTAGTTATTAGAAAATAAACCATTATTGGGGAACATAGTCACACTGTAATCTTATATTCTTTGGGAGGAAAGTTCCCCTAGAGACACCAGTGTTTTTAGCCTCTTGTTCCCATACTTAGGCCCTCTTGCTTTTTTATTAAGGAGAGACGTTTTTTGAGCAAGGCCAAAAATCTTGTCACATTAAAAAACAAAACAAAACACGATATTCCTACTACACTTTTCCTAATAATTTCCACAGCCCAGTGGTGGGAGTATCAGGTCAGTGCTCCTGGAGGAGAGACACAAGAGGGCATTATGTAGCCAGGCTGATGCTAACTTGCCAGTAACTCAGTTTGCCTCAATGAGGCCATCTGAGGTGACAGCCCGTAGCCGGACATGAGCCAGTGTGAGCTACATCCTCCCAGAGGACAGAAAGACAGAGGTCACTCTATCCCAGCTCCCAGGGAGCAGCATGACCTCCCCACCCACTGTGTGAGCCAACTGGGGCCCTGGGTTGACCATCCATGTGCATGCAAACAGCCCTCTGGAGGAACACAAACCAGGGTAGAACATTTTTCTCCCATGTTATCATCCATCCCAGTTCTTCCGTTGGGAAATCTGTGAAAAGTGAAGGATCAGTCTGGTGAAAAAAAAATTCAAAACAAAATACATTCTTGTGTCTTCATTTTACACATGTATCTTCCTCAAATACTGTGATCCCCACAGCCATATGTGAGGGCTTCAGACATGGTGGTCAGAAGCTCTCTGGAGAAGTTCCATGCTGTTGGCTTGCGTGTGGTTTTCTTTTTCTCTGTGTGTGGTAGAATGAATTAGTGGGGGACAGGGAGGTAATGTCTTTTGGAATAATATATTTTATGATCCCATTGGACCTCAAGTTCGAAAGCACAAGTAAATATTTAGAAGGAGTGTTTGCATCAAGGTAGAACAGAGGCCTGCTGGCTGACTGGACCCTGGGGAAGAACTGGTGCCACCACAGCTCATGCTTCACTGGATTCCCTTCTCCAGGTCCAGTCAGGAAGGCAGAAACAGGGTGCCGGCCAATTTCATTCTTCCCATAAAAAGTTAATGACATTCCCATCAAACTCACTCTAACACCAGCCAAAAGATCCAGGGCTAGCAAAGCATTCACTCCTTTTTCCTAGAATAAGAAGAAGGCTCAAGTGCCTAAGAAAATCTGAGACTTGAACCTATCCTCAAATAATTATAGAATTAAGACAATTATAGTATCCATCTGGTCCTGGCCCTTCCAAAATAAATGTGGTTTTGAGTTTTAGCAGAAGAGCACTGCTGTTCTAAAGCAGTATACTATCAAGTTGTATCCTGGACTCAAAAAATAATCTATAGGTGCCAACAACAGCCAGAGGAGAAAGACACTTTGAAAGAGTGATTAAAAACTGGGATTGGGCTTTTACAAATATCTCATTTAATCTTCATAACTGCTTATCAGGAAGATACTATTATAAGCCCCAGTTTATATATGGGAGCTGAGGGGCGATAAGGTTAAATAACTTTCCCAAAGTCACACAGACTGAGAGATGAAGTGCTGGGAATTAAACACAGAGTTTAGCTCCAGTGCTCTTATGCTTAACCACTCAGCAATACCACCTAGAAGACCCATCACAAAGTGTTATAGAGACTCATGGGGGAGAGAGACACTTATAGACTGGGGACTGAGAGAATTCTCCTGGGAGCCAAAACCCGTGCTCAGTCCTGAAGACAAGGAAGGGGTTAGATAGGGGAAGAAGGGTAAGGGGTGGAAAATGTGAAGGTTAATCCAGAAAGGGAAATGAGATGTACAAATACACAGAGGCAAGGGGAAACAGGGCAAGGTTAAGGATCTTTGAATTTTGGTTGAACTGAGCAAGGGGTTCGCAAGCAGAAATAGACCTAAGAATTAATACTGGAGAGCTTTCTGAGTCATGAGAAAGAGAATTTCATTTTGAAGGTTAAGGGAAGCCAGTAAAGAATTTTAAGCAGAGATCAGGTGACAAATTTTGTGTTTTAGAAATATCACTCTGTATAGGAAATCCCTGGCAAAATATTAGGGCCCTGGGTGTGGCAGCAGAGTCAAATGTGAGACTGGAAGGCTAGTTAAGAGATAGTGACTTGGTCCAGTAAAAAATGACAAGAATATAGACTAAGAGAGTGGCAATGGGGATGGAGAGGAGAGAACTTACTTGAAAGATGTTAAAGGAAGTGATAAGAGGCTGATGACTGAATGTGAAGAGTAAGGGACAGGGAGTGTCAATGATAAAATAATATTTATGCATTTCATCTGTACATGATGGTGGTATTCATTCAGCTAGAGAAAGCAGAGTGGAAAAATGGGACAGGACTGGGAAGGACAAGAAAGATAATGAGAGCAATTTAGAACACACTGAGTTTGAAGTAACTATGGGGCATCCATATAATCTGGCAGGGGCGTGGTTAAATGAGTCTAGAGCTCAAAAGAGAAGCTTGTGTTGGGGGAAAAGTGCTATTGAATCCTTCCGTGGTATTCGAGGTTATGGGGTTGGGCCAATTTTTATCTCTTGATCCAAATCCACTCTTTAATACTCACTTTCAGATGCTGGAGCTGGGACTCTGCAAACCACATTTCTGCTTTGCCAGTTGCCTCCTTCTTAGGCTCTGCCCATAGAGGGAGGCTGCAGAGCTGGAAAGGGAAATGGGGTGTGAGCCCCCTGCAGCTTTGCTTCTTCACTCCCGCTGCTGCAGCCGACTCCAGTAGCAACTGTTGGGTCCAGTGTGCAGTTTTCCTAACACTTGCTGAAACAACTTCCTCTTACCTCCACTGAGAGACACCAGCAGTGCCCAGTTACACCCCCTCCCTGAGGCCTGGGTCGCACCCTTTTGGAACGCTTCTTTCTCTAAATTCTAGTTTCAAGAATTCGAACCTCTTCCTTTGTTCCTTTAACCCTAGAGGTGGAGTTACTTTCTGAGGGTGCTACCTCTGCTACCCTTTTAGTAACCTAGTTAACAACTTTATGTCTAGTTAAATTATATTAATTTCTCATGGTTAAAGTAGTTACTTTAACTATTGTAGGGTGAATATGGGCGCCCATGGAAAGTATAGAGGGTAATGAAAGAAGAGCATTTTGAAAAGGACAGCCTACATTTAAAGGCTATCAGTTCAAGGAGTGGACCAGGGAGCCACTGGGGAATCCAGAAGAGTCTGCATCTGCTAACGGAAAGAATCAACTGAGAAGAACAGAAAGAACAGTCAGACCAGAGGCGACAATTATTAGTGGAGAAAGATTCCTAAGAAGTGGTAGGAGTAACCTTGTTCCTTGAAATGAAAGGAAATGAGTGAAGGTGAGTGAGGAGTAGATAAGCCTTCGAGTGAGAGGTCATCTACTGAGAGTCTGGGACATGGGGGTATGATGTGCTCTGAGGGAGGAGGAGGTTTGCAATAGCCTCTGAGGAGGATGGAATCGAAGGATGGCCAAGGGCATCTGGGACAGTGCTGAAGGTCAAGGGAGGAGAACAGTTAGAGAACTTGAATTTGAGGTGGCATCAGTTCACAGAACTGAGTGTGTTCTTTGCCTGTTTTGTGCTATCAGGGCATAATAGCATAAGTCAGACAATGGGATTAATCCAGGGAAAGAGTTTGCTAGTGCTCAAAATAAATGTGGATATCAGCAAGAGAAGGATTAACGATGGAGGACCTCAGGCCTATGTTGGTTAGAAAGTGAAGTGAAGCTTATGGGGGGTGATGTACAGAAACACACAACTCTGTGTCAGCTCATGAGGGTATGCATAGGGTTTAAATCTCTTCTTTAATTAAAGACATAAAAAGAAAATGTTTTCAGATGTGCTCTGGTCAGAGAGAAAAAAATTCTCATAGTGACTAGACACTAGTTTTAATCTTAATAAAATGTGGTGGCTCATACTTAGGTCCAACTAATGTACAAATTACCCTTGTCAAATGGCTTATAAAACTACATATATAAATTCCTCATTTATTCTAGGTGAAGAATCATTTTTGAGAAGGCAGTGGATAAAAAGCTTAGAAAACTTTAGAAATCTTCAAATATGAAGAATCAGGGATATTATTGTAATGAGGCAAGTCTGCTTGAATCCTGTTTTACTTTAAATTTTCTTAGGTCTGAGATAAAGTCTGATAAACACTAAGTTAGGCTAATAATGATGGTAATAAAATATTATGCCACTGCAAAATACACTAAGTGCCCAGGCTTCCTAACTTTTCCAATTATTTTCTTGTAAATGCATTTCTATGGGGGTAATTTCCCCTTAGGACAGAACATAATTTTAAAAACGTGTTCACTGCAGCCCTATAAATTACTGTTTCCCCTTAATGTTGGCAAGTCGTGATTTATTTTAGTAAAATCTCAGACATCACTAGGCATGCTTTACTGTGTATATACTTCCCTGGGGCTCACAAGACTTTTTTACGTATCATTTGTGGGAAGCATAGAAGCCATTAAATTCATACATTAATTTACACATGAATTCTTAGTTTACTATGATTTGTCATATATTTTGTACAAAATGGCTGTAATATTTGCATTATCCATAGGAACTGAAATATACAACTATTAGTATTTTTAGAATAAAGCTTTATTATTGCTAAATATCTTCAAATTTCTTTTTCATTTTTGCAATCCTGATTATAAAAAGGCATTTATTAATGTTATATCTGAGACTTACCTTTTCATTGATGTGGAATTTATTTTAACCCTTATCTCATCACAGATTTATCTAAGAAAGGCATAAGAAAAATGGTTAAATTGAAATAAGAGCAGTTTAATTAATCACAGAGAAATTTGAAAATAAAATGTATCTAGAAAAATGTATGGAATAGTAAATGTAGCAAAAAATGGAGAAATGTTAAATGATTTAAGGGGGTGGGGAAGGTTTACCATCCTGAATTATAGCTACTCTATCACCTGAAGTGTCAGAATTGTAGCATTGGGGGCAGTGGTGGCGAACATGGTAGGAATCTTCATAAACCAACAAAAAAGAAGTTACTTAGTAGAGAAAGCACTCGAGTCAGACAAATATTGGTTTAAAGTCTAGCTCAGCCACTTACCAGATTTTGTCTGAAAAATGGAGATTAAGTAATTCCTTGTCAAGGTCCTTGTGAGAAACTGTTGTAATTACAGGTGTTAAGTGCTGGCACCTGGGGAAGTTGAAGCACAGTGGCCTCCTGCTTTGATGGTCCCTGACTTCCCCTAGCTTCAGGTTCTGACCTACCAAATGACCATCTGGGGAGACATCAAGTAAGATTTTGCTAGGATGTAAAGTGCAGGTGCCACCAATAAGCCATCATCCTTTGACTGATTATAAACTTTAAAACGTGGAACTGTTTATACTTTGAACACCTGGTGTAAAATGTGTGATAGAGAAAACAAGTTTGTTCCAGAAGTTGTCTTCATTAAAGAAGAAAAAGACAGTAATGGCACCATAATTCCTATATCAATGCCTTGTTATAAAAATCCCCAGGCATCATTACTTAATTTGGAAACATGACTGAAAGTGCAGTCTCAAAAAGCAGTTGGAATAATCAATAAAATTGGAATGATTAACACAGTTATTTGAAGCACGCAAGAGCAAATTCTCTTGTCGAAAAGCCTGGCTTAATAATTCCTTTGCTATTAAATCTGATTATTCCGGGACTAGTAGTATGATTATTTCATTTGACTGTTCATCAGGTCAATCAAAAAAAAAATCACAGTTGTGCACCACTGGTTCAGGAAAGGATGCCCTACAACCTTCTCCACAGCAGCTGTTTGTTTCTCTGTTTTTCATCAACTTGAGTCTGAAGTACATGACAGTTTGTGAAGGATCTTCTTATGAGTAAACTTGGTGGGCACACTGTGCTGGTTTCATCAACCTCTCCTCAGTTCTTGTTTCTCTTCTTTATGTCAATCTTGACTCCCCTGTGAAGATCTGTACACCCACACCCTCGCTTCCACCAATAGCTGTTGGCAAGTAGCTTCAGAATATCTAGCCTGGACTTTTTATCTGTGCTCCAGTCTCCATTTCTCCTTGTCTGCTAGACATCTTCACACTAGTGTCTCACAGGTACCTTAAACTCTTCAGAGCCAAAGCTGATCTCATTATCTTTCCTCTTAACTCAATTTTCCTATTTCATGACATTCCTATATTTCCTCAGAGATACAGTCTCAAAGATTTGGATTCTCTTTTAAAGTTTCCCAAATTTAAGCAGTAGCTGTGTTCTATATAGTCTACCTTTATAAAGCCTTTCAAATTGACTCTTCACTTAAATATCTATACTTTCTGCTTATCTCAGGTTCTCATTACCTTTCCTTAGGACTATTGCAAAAGCCTTCCAAAGAATAGCCCAGTTTTCTCTCATTCTATATGCTCATGGCCAAGCACAGCTCTAATGATGCTCCAAAATCTTTGCAATTCCTTCTTGCTTGAGGAATATAAGTTCTAATTTTTCATCCCACATCAAAGCTCTCTGCATTATGGGTCCAACCTACTTTCTGCTCCTTTATATTTGCCTATATGCCAACCAAACTACTTGAACATTTAAAATATATTGTATCATATATTTAATCCTTACAACATATAATAGTATTATTTTACAAATGAAGAAACTGAGTCTTTGGAAAATTTAGGTAAGTCATTCAAAGTCTTATGGTTAGTAAGTAGCATCGAGAAAATTTAAATCTGAAGTCCCCAAATAAACCCTATGCTTTCTCGCTTACCTGCCTTCATTCCTGTGTTTTCCTTAGAAAGAGTAAGCCAATTCTGCAGTGTCTTCTCCACATATATTTGCACATCAAAATCTTACTCATCCTCAAAAATACACGTCAAATGCCACTTCTTCCTTGAGGTTTTTCCTGATTTCCTCAACTGATAGTGTTTTGTCCTTCATCTTGACGGCCACACACTAATACACGCTTGGCATTAGTGTTTGGTGAGCTTGTTTAGTCTCATCCTCATCACTGGGGCTGTGGGTTTTTAAGGGCAGCAGCCATAGCTTAGTCATATTTTTACCCTCTGCACTGAGTGCAAATCTGGGCATGTTCTAGATGTTCAATGAATTGTCCAATAAATAATGAGGAAAAATGCAACACGAGCATTGGCAAAATAATGGCAGAAATTCCCTATAGTGTAGTCCCTGTGTCCCTCCTGGAAATCATGGTCTTCTTTCCAGCAGCTAAGTCATTACATATGACACAAAGGAGGAGACCATGTCTTACTGAAAGGCTGACTTCTGACGTTAATTGCCTGATTTCTGTGGTTTATACATTTGAATAACATAGACATTTTCTTAGATGACCAGTACACGTAGTTGCTGACCAACTGATTCTTTTTCTACAAGTCAGAGGTGAGTTATCGCCAGTTATGTTGTCTGCTTGACATCTTCAAAATAATGTCTCACAGGTACCTTGAACTGTGTTTATTAGTAATAAAACCTGGGGTTTCATAACATAAAAAGCAGTCAAAATGATATAATCCAGTCACTCCACTCCATATGAAATATATAAAAGCACATGACCATACCAACACTTATGCAGCATTATTCATAATAGCCAAAAAGTGGAAACAACTCAATATCCATTAACTGATAAATGGATAAACAAAAGTAGTATATCTTTATAATTGAGTACTACTCAGCAATAAAAAGGAATGAAATAATGATACATACTACAACATGGATAAACTGTGAAATATTATGCTAGGTAAAAGAAGCCAGTCACAAAAGACCATATATTATATAATACATTTATATAAATTGTCTAGAATTAGGCAAATCTAAAGACACAGAAAATAGATTAGTGGTTTCCAAGGGCTGGAGAGGAAAAAAATAGGGGAAAATGGGGAGTGACTGTTAATGGGTATGCAGATTCTTTTTGGAGTGATGAAGTTCTAAAATTGTGGTGATGATTGCATAATTTGTAAATATACTAAAATCTATTGAATTGTAGACTTCAAGTGAATGAATTTATGGTATGTGAATTATATCTCAACATAATTATTTTATATTGTTATTTTAGTGCCTTTTTTTTTTTAAGGTGAGGCAACGCTTGATTGACCTCACAGATTGCAAGGACCTTGTCAGTTTACAATCCCATATTTCTTTACTTTTTAAATTTTTTTACACCTACAGAACCTGGACTTCCTAAGTGGTCTCTCATCCAAGTACTAACCAGGCCCTACCTTGCTTAGCTTCCAAGATCAGACGTGATCGGGCTTGTTCAGGGTGGCATGGTCATAGACTAAAGCTGTTATTTTAAAAAGCAGTCAAATGATATCAAGGATTCTTACAAGATGAAAAAATAAGCTAGTCAATTGTTACATATGCCAATAAAAATTCTTTTTGAAAGAGGAAATTCAACATTTGAATAGGTATCTATCAAACTTTCTCTTTCTTAAAACATATTTTAAGAAAGCAGAAAAGAGTAAAAGAAAAAGATATTTGGTTCTTTGCTCAGTCCCCTGTACATTTTACTTTAATTGAGGATTATACTTTGGTTAGGTCAGTCAGGAAATACTTTTTCAAAAATAGTTTTACTCTTCCATATCTTCCATATCTCCAAAAGGCAAAAATAAATATTTTGTAATTTGGATAACAGGGAACTTTTATTTTTAGGTTTGCTATTATTTTTAGAAGGCATTTAACAAAAATGAGCATTTTTACCCAGCTAGATATATGTGTTTTAACACAAATGGGTTTAAACTTATCTAAGCCCGTTTAACAACATGGAGATTATTTTTTAAAAAGCAGCTGTAGTGTTAATGACTGTTATGCACTCCTGGCCAGCTGGGACTTGACAGAACACTGGACCACAGAAACCCTATAAGTGAATAACATGGGAAACAGCATATCAATAGGAAAAATATCAGTTATCTGCCAAAACACACAGATTTTGGTTTGACCACACAGAGAGGAGTAGGAACACCATCAGGGTTTCAGACAAGCTGAATGAACATTAGACACAGAGACAGTAATAAAGATATTATATTCTCCGGGGCAGATATGAGGGGCTAGCTTAAACCACATTTCTTACTCTGGTTACTTTCCAGCTCTGCAGAAGTGGAAAGTGGGGGCCTGGGAATATTGATTCCATGAGAGTGAGATGGACTTTGGCTCTCGTGCTAGGCTCCCTGTGCTCTTAAAAGCCAAAGTATAGGAAAGGGAGTGGCTGGTTTTGGCAGAGACCATTCATTTGCTTTAGAGATATTATGAGTCTGGGGAGCCTGGAGAACCCTGCTGACCAATGTGCACTAAGCAGCATGGCTTGGACCTGCTCTGTCATCCTGAGGATGGTGCATGTGGCCACCTGAGTTTCTCCTAACAATCTTATTTATACTCTAGTCCCACTGAAGTTCTAATCATTTTCAAACATGCTTCATTTGATACGCCTGTGTTTTGGTACATACTAATCCTTTGAGTCAGAATTTGTCTCTTCTTCATCTAGAAACCTCCTACTTATCTTTTCAAACTCACCTTTTCTCTGTAAGCCTCCCAAGCTCCCTCAGGCAAATTAGTCATATCCACCCCTGTCCTCCTAAAGCTGTCTCCATCGCAGTCCTTAAATGGTGCAGGATTCTCTCTCTCCAGATAGTGTCTCCAATATAAAGATTACATCTATATGTTAAAATCTCTATTACTGTGTCTGGCATATAGTAAGTACTTAAAAAATGTTTGTGGAATTCCACTAGATGGAGATCCTGATATGTGGCCTGAGAATGCAGAGATAAGTAAGCCAGCTGCCTGGCCTAGAAGGAGCAGTAAGAGTGTGTGTGTGTGTGTGTGTGTGTGTGTGTGTGTGTGTGTGTGTGTGTGTGTGTTATTAACATTAACTAAGAGCTTATTAAGCTGCATAGCCAAGTCAAAAGACTGACTGTCTCTAATGGAAGTATTCCAGGCACTGAGAGAAGAGAGATTTGTTCCAATCATTCTATAATAGGCGTGTTAGTTTGCTAGTGTTGCTACAACAAGGTACTACAGACTGGGTGGCTTAAACAACAGAAATTTATTTTCTCATGATGCTGGAAGCTAGAAGTCTGAGATCCAGGTGTAGGCAGGGTTAGTTTTACTATGAGACCTCTCCTTGGCTTCTAGGAAACTGTCTTCTCTCTCTGTCTTCACGTGTGTCTGTGTGTCTGTGTCCCAATATCCTCTTCATATAAGGACACTAATCATATTGGATTGGGGCCCACCCTAGTGTCCTCCTTTAACCTTAATGACCTCTTTTAAGACCTTATGTAGAAATACAGTGAAATTCTGAGATATTGGGAGTTAAGACTTCAACATATGAATTTTGAAAGGACTCAGTTCAGTCGGTAACAGTGGGTAACTACCAACTTTGCCTGAAGTTAAGGCTTGCCTTGTACATCAGTTCTGCAGATTCTTTACCTTCCTTGAACTTGATCTTCAGACCTAAGCAATGTTGACAGAACTCCTTTAAGCTCATATTGGGATGATAATTGGAACTGGCAAATGTGGAGCCTGGATGCTAACGTGGATAATCTAGTTTGTCTCAGTACTGACAGAGACGCCTAGCCTGGGGACCCTTTCACAGGATGTCAAAAGGTCCGTGGTCCCTGACTGCACACTGTAGCCTTTATTTCACGGATTGCTTTTATACCACAAACAAATGTGCCATCAAAAGTTTAATAGTTATCCAAGAGAGGCCCTAGGCCACCAATGTTGGACTCACATGGGGTTCTTAATAAAAATGTAAATTCCTGTGCCTACCTAATGCTGACTGATTCAGGATCTTTGGGTAGATCTAGAAATCTGAGTTTTGATTTCTGCTTTATGTAATTCTTATCCAAACTAATATGTGCAGACCACTGATTTAGTAACTCTGCCTGGAAATGTAGAAGACACTCTGTCAGGTGAGTGGTTCTGCCTAGACTGGGGCCTCCTTATCCACTCAGCCTTCTCATGGGTGTGGTTCACTGAGATCCAGAGAGACTAAGATAGTCATGAAATCCAGCTATCCTGGATCCAGCTCCTGATTCTCATTCCAGGGCTCTGCCCACACTCTGATTTTTCTTCCTTATCCCTTTGTTCTTTGAAGTCATAGTGTAATCCCTAATTTTAAAAAAGTGCCTACAAATTTTCTAATCCTGATATTACTCAATGTTGATGATGGTGTGGTTAGTAGAAGGAAACTCTCACACCCAGTGCTGGAAGTCGTAAACTGGTGCCATCCTTTCCAGAGGGCATTTTGGCAATCTAAAGTGAGAAATTATAAATTCTGTTTCCGGAAACGAAACCCAAGGGAAACATGGTTCTGTCAAAGACTTATATCCAAAATCATTATCAGAGCCTCATTTATAATAAGTGACAAATATTCAACAAATAGGGAACTTGTCAAATTCATAAAATTCAAATATTAAGTAGTCATTAAAAATTCTGTTGTCACAAAATACCTAACAGAATGTATTTAATTAAGTTTTTAAAAAAGTAATGTGAGAATCTCTATGTAACAATTTCACCACCCTATCCCCCAACACACACAATTTTTTAAATCTCTATCTGAAGAGAAATTTATCTAGGTGTTAAAAATGATTATCTTTAGATCAGGGATTTCCACTGAGAGAGAAAAGAGCAGGAACCCTGAGGACGCCATCCCCTAAACCTTCAGTAAACTCTCATCGATTTGTTGCCTTCCTCTTTACTTGAGCTGAAATCAGGCGGCTTGAGCAAATAGAAACTTGGATTTGGTGTGGAGGTGAAAATTAGCAATTAGAAACCAAAACATTTTGATTCTCAAAGCTCAGTTTATAAAATAATCCCCTGGGGACCTGGTTAAAATACAGATTCCTTGGCCCCACTTCTAGAAATTTTTTCTCCGTGTAAGACATGAGGTTTAGTAAACTTCATTTAATTAGCCCCTGAGGTAGTTATGCTTTAGGTGACCTGAGAATAGCAGCCCCTGGGGGAAGTGCAAGCTGGAAAGTGAACCCCAGAGAAGACGCAGGGAAGAAGAGGGCCTTGGGAAGCTCTATTGAGAAGCTAAAAAAGACCTGTCAAATTTAACATTGTTTCAGACTTTTCCACAGAAACTAGAACCATTTTCTAGAATACTAGGACTATTTAATAGAATACTATCACTGTCAGAACAGTCTGAAAGCCCTATGTAGGCTAACCTTGAGGGTGTAGCTATCTTCTTTAATGCAATTTCCAGTGGAACATATGTTTCAAGTTAAAAACTAATTCCCATCTGAACATTTGGAATTCAGTTGGTTCCTATCCTGACTGTTACTATTCTCTGCCATTGGGAAAACCACCTCAACCCTGATGTAAATATTCAGATGTCCTTCATTTTTTTTTCACGTTGATTTTAGTTCAATTAACAAAATAGAAAGAAAGAAGATTAACCCATTTTTGAAGAAAAAAGGACAGATATCCACTGTGAAATATAAGATTACATTCAATCTCTAACCAAATAGCTACAGTCAGATTTGAGACTCCTTCCATTTTTTTTTTTTTCTCAAAGATCTTTAGATTCTTGCCTTTTTGGAAAGGGATAATATGAGGAATAGGGAACAAAACTTAAAAGTTTTGGTCAGGTTCTTTAGATTTAGGTTTGAATTCAGAATGGTCCCTTAACATTTTATAAATTCCAAGTTCAATAATTCTAAAGAATAAATTATTGAACAATTTTTTTGACAGGCAAAGAGTAGAAAATAATAAAAACTTCCACACTGAATATGTTCACAAGCAAATGTGCCATTGTACATTTACAATTTGGTGACAACAGTACATTGTTTAAAGGAAAGTTCAGATGTGGTTTGGAACCAGTTTTCAAAAGTTGTCAGCAGGAGGTGAGTTGGGATGGCAGTTATTTCCACATCTGCCTTGACTGGGTACAAATAATGGTGAGATTAAAGGGGGTCCTAATGTGCCACCCTCTCCTCACATTTGAGTTTATTTGCAAAATAAATTAATATAACAGCCAAAATTAAAAGCCCCAAGAGCTGCACTAGATGGTCAGTTTGAGCTACCAAGGACTGAGGATGCTTGGACTAGATTGGTGATGTTTCAACCTGTAATAACAAAATTCTTATTTATAACAAACAAAGCCCAATGGCTTAAGCAGAAGAGGATACCTGGTACTTTGCTTGCCTGGCCTCTCAGTCCCTTCAAGACCCTAGATTGGACATTTGCAACAATTAGCATTCTTCAGATCCAAGCAATAGAATCTGACTTTGGCCAGTTTTTAGAATCTCTGGGAAAGCTGAAGAACTAAGCTTCAGAAAGGACAGGAACCAAGGAAGCTACTGAGTTCTGGGTAGCAAGAACAATGAGCTGTCACTTCAGGGATTGTCACTGGAACTGTCACCATTGGGGCCACTGGAGTTTATTATGGCTCCATGATCAATGGGTAGGGAGAGTGATAAAGTTGGGGCAGAACTGTAATTAGCATTTTCCCTTGTTAGCATTTTCCCTCGTTCTTCCTCAAAAGACAGCAGTGAAGAATCACAGTTCATTGAGATTTAACAGTTTTTTTAAGAGTATATTTTTAGAAAGACAAAGAATGCCCCAAGAAGGCACCTGATCCCAGCTGAGAGCTGTAACAGAATGCTGAGATAACAAATATAACAAGAGGGCAAAAAGAAGGGCCCAGAAGTGGGAATGTCTGCCTTATATTTGGGCCATGATGGTGTGGTTCCAAAGACATTCCTAGGTGATTGGCAAGTGAGATCATTTTGATTGACACCTGGCTGCTATATAACTTTGCCTAGTGTGCATGTGCTTACCCAGAATACAGTCTGTTATAATTAGATTCATGGACTTCCAGGCATAAACATAGTATTATAATGACCTTCTACTCAGGCATCTGTAGCCAGATTAGGTCAACTAAAACCATGACCCTCCCTTCCTTTGTCTCTGGAAATGCAAGAGGGATTAACTAACAATAGGATGTTCTTTGGGCAGTCTCTAGGCTGAGCCCCTATTCCCTTGTTCTCCCTGTTGCTCATTTCTGACTAGCTACCTAACAGAACCCTACTTAATATTCCTTAGCTCTGACTGCCTTGCTTGGTCACATGTACATCACTTGATCTGGTGGAGTGGGGAAGGGAACATCCTGATTGACCATCTGGTGGGAGAATATGTTTAGCTGAAGAAGGTAGTGGGTAGGAAACTGAAACATGTGTTTATTAGAGTTCTGTCCAATCTCCTTCAATCCTCTCATTCTGCTACTACTGTTATATTATGAGAAAATACCCAGTTGCAAGCTCGAACCAAAATGGCCCAAGAGAGCTAGCCACAGGCTCTGTCCTAACTTCAAGTTTAAATCTCAGAATAGCAGTGTCAATATAGAAGTAAAAATAAATAAAATAAAATAAAATAAAATAAAATAAAATAGGGGGATAATGGCAGTGTCTTTTGCATGTCTTTTTTATTGAATTTTTGTTAAGGGCCCAGACTTTTTTGTCAGATTATGGTTGAATTTTGTCTAATCCTTAATAAATTTAAAAATTTTCCTGAACCTCAGTCTCCTCATCTGAAAAGTGTAAGTCATTGGGTTTTTATTGGGCTCTTTTATGGAAAATGCTTATTACAGTGCCTGAGTTTAATAAATGATAGTTGTTATTCTACTGGGAATTTCCTCTCCAATATTAATTATGGAAATTTACATGGCCATATTTTAATGAATTCATTTTCATAAATATATTAAAGCTATGCTTGAAAAAAGGTCACATACTAATCTGACAAGCTCAGGGGAAGCTCAGGGGAAGCCAGCAAACTTAGAGACTGAAAATATCCACATAGGATGGTTTGAACATAAAATTTCTAACCAAAAGCAGGTCATGGCGGGCGGTCACATCCTGGGCCTGTAGCTTTCTTAAGTGAGTCTATCTGTTGTCTTTTTGTATCTAAGATAACATACCTTTGGATTCTAGACACCTCAGGGCACAACCTGCTGCACCTGAGCATGAGACCACAGAACCCCTCATGGTAACCCCTCATGGTTACCTTGTCCCTGTATACCACCTCTGTGTGCTGTAAATGTTCATTATTAACCCTCTTGTGCCCACCAATGTAAAAGAAGTATTATGTGTCCCTCTGTTTTACTTTTTATCCTTGCTTTGCTTTCTCCTGCTCCCTTAATCTACCACCAATGAACCCTCCTTACATGTCTCCTTCTTTGATTCTAATATATAAAATAAGCTGCAAAACTGCCATTCTCTGGAACATTTCTTAATCCGTTGAGATTTTGCTTTCTGGTGATTGTTGTCAGTTTGGCTCAAATAAGTTCATTAAAATCCTCTACAGGTTTGCAAGTTTCTTATGTTGACAAAGCTGAGACATGGCGAACAGATAGATGTTCTTGGATTCTCAACAATCAAAACCAGCGACTAACAGAATGAATGTTGGCAGTTCATCAAAGCTGCAGGTTTGTGTTCCATGAACACAAAACACATATTATGAGGAAGCAACTGGAGTAACAAATGCTCACTATGAAGATTTACCCTGGCTTTTCCTGAAAAGGTTTTCTTTGTAGTGACTTCCACATAATGTCATAGATACCATATTTCTGTAGAATTTTGGTACAATCAAAATCTGTGCATCCTCTGTCCTTTGGCAAACTGGAACTGTTGCTATGACCCTTTGGTACATCATCATGATGACGAAAGTACAAATGAGTTTCAGGCCAAAAGTGTGTACTGGGAATTATGAAACCAAATGCTTCCAGAAGCAATGCACTAAAGTAGGATTTTAAAACAAAGAGGGACTGAAGTCTGGGGAGAAAATTTCACTCACGTAGTTCATCAAAGGCACTTTATTATGAATGGGAAATGGAGAAAGGAACTGTTTCTAATGCAGATTTACAAATTATCCTGGTGTGACCAGAATTATGTCTGAGAGGGAAAGATTCCTTGCCCCTTTGCTGAACATACTTCCTTCCTCTGGAGATTGTGGAATGGGAAGTTTAGCCTTTCTTCCCTGAAACAAATGCCAGTGTTAAAAAATTCAGCGTCAATCCTCTAGGATTCCCCGATCTTTTTATTTCTAAAACTAATGAACCAAATGCCTTTGTTGGCCACCTAACTTCCTCTTTAATAATCACCATGCTGCCCACTTGAGTTGTCAAAAGAAAAGAGTGAGTCACACTTCTAAATTTTACTTTGGAGAGATATATAAACACAGGAAATACTAAGACCAAGAATCAGTATAGAAAGAAACTTCATTTCTGTGGCTTATAGTCTTGGTGGGGATAGGGAGCTTTGTGAACTTTACGGCACACTTGGCAAACTCCTTGTTCAGCTGGAGGAGATTTCAATCAGCAAACTTATCTGTGTCTAATAAAACAGTGTCCAAATTTGTCACTAGGCCATGTTTGAAGGCAGTTTGTTGAAATCATTTCGGATGCAGGAAATCCTGTGTTTACTACTACCTAGGAAATACTACATAAAGATTTGGATATTTTCCCCCTTATAATGCTCTTTTGAATTGAAATTTGGCAACAGAACCACTGCTGATAAGAAGAATGTTGTTCAGGAAATGACAACACAGTGATAGCCCATCATTCACAATAGGCCTTATTTCTTTGTTCCCATCCTGGTTTTCAAAGTTAGTTGATAGAATCCCTTCCTTTAGGGAATCCAGTCACTCACAGGTTCACATCTCGTGTACCTGATGCCTTCAGAGAGGTATTGCCATCTCCCTGAAAATGTCTAAAAGGACGTATGAGAGAAATGCCTTGAAAATATTGGACTCATCTGTAGATGCTGGCAAATAATATATAAGAGAGACAGTGAGATTCTTGAGGTTTTAGCTAATCTAAATCATAAAGTAGGCCCTTTCTAAAGTCACCACCTTAAGCAATAATGTCTATACTTGTAACTTAAAAGGTCAGGGGCTGCAAACAAAATATGAAGGACATTACACAGCATGACAAAGATGCGTGTAATCTATTTAAAGGGAAAAGACATCAATAGCTGATATTGATGATCACCTAGAAGAGTGAGCAGATGTAGAGTGTAATTAGAATGTATCCAGCTCTGTCCAAGAATAAAAGCACATGGAGTATGTATTATCATCTCATTGGAAAGGCTGTAACTAGAGTAGAAAAGTGTTCCTCCTTTAACTTAGCTGTGAGATATTTCTTTAGATTACTTGTTTTTTTTTTTTTACTTTTTTTTCGGTTGTTTTCTCACTCTTAGGTTAAACATTTAGTTTATTTTTAAACATTTCTCTTTTTAAGAAATGAAGGTATTAACAAACATACCTGAGCACAGTTTGGCTGTATTCTATGTGTAGTGGCTGTCTTTTTCTATGTAATGATTTTACATTTATTATTTTGTAAATGAGAGTTGCTAGATTTGGCAAATTAGAATATGATATTCCCAATTAAATTTTAATTTCAGATAAACAAGAGATAAATTTTTGGTGGAAGTTATGTCCCAAATATTGCATGGGACATACTTATACTAAAAAATGATTTATTATCTGAAATTATAATTTAACTGGGTGTCATATATTTTATCTGGCAATTCTATTAGTTTGAGTTAACTTTTGACCCAATATTTCTTGGCATATTTTCCCCTAAGAGATTGTAATATTTTGCATTTAAACTTTTACCATTAATTCTGTTCTTTTTATGTATGTAAGGTTCAATTTGGGGACTGTAACCTTAGGTGAATGGGTCTTACCTTGGGGCAATTTTACTTCTCAGGGAACATTAAGCAAAGCCTGGAGATATTTCTGGTTGTTACAACTTTGGCAGGTATGCTAACAAGTAGAGGTTAGGGATGCTGCTAAATATCTTATAACGTACAGGACAGCCCTCACAACAAAGAACTATTTGGCACAAAAATGTAATAGTTGCCGTTGAGAAAAGCTGTCGTAAACATTTGAAAAGAGAGATTTATTGTTTCAAACATATCTTTTTAAAGTATATCTATTAAATCAGCCTCATCAATTGCATTATTCATGTCTCTATTTTTTATTTTGCATATTTGATCTATCAAAGAAGAGAGTGTTGTATTGAAGTCGTTCATTCAATTTAACATTTATTGCAATCCCCTGGTATATCAGAACTTGTTCTAGGTGCTGGACGTATTCAGTGAGCAAAACAAACATCTCTAACTTAATGGAAGTTTTATTCTAATGGGTAGAGTAAGATTAGAAGACATGATAAACAAATGATATGCAAAATATGTGGTGATAAGTGTTATGAAGAAAAATAGGGCAGAGTATAGGGATGGGTGCTGGGATGGCTGTGGGTTGTAATTATAAACTGAGTGGCAAGGAAGTCTTTAACTGAGAAGTTTACAGTAGAAGAATAATCTGGAGGAGATGGCGGAGAAAGTGAAGTGATGTCTAAGGGAAGAGCATTTTAGGCAAAGGAAACAAAAGTACAAAGACTGATGGAGGTTGGTGGTTGGTATGATCATGAAAGAAGAGAAAGCAGCTGGAGCAAAGGAAGGAAGAAGGAAAGTAGTGAGGATGTGGTCAGGAGGGTGATGGTGCTGGGCTGGTGTCCAGATCATTTAGGGTCTAGAGAGCCATTGTGAGAACTGTCACATTTACTTCTAAGTGAGAAAGGAAGGCTCTGAAGAGTTTACACAGTGGAGTGACATGATTTTAAATACATTTGAAAGCATCACTTTAGCTGCTGTGATGAGAATAGATTACGGTGGAAAAGGCTGAAGCAAAGGGACCAGTTAGGAGGCCATTGCCACAGTCCATAAGAGAGATGATGGTGCTTAGTCTAGGTTGATAACAGTGGCGATAGTGAAAGCTGACTGAATTCATTAGGCACGCTCACACATTACTGGTGCGAATGCAAAATGGTACAGTCCCTGTCAGGGTAATTTAGCAATATTTAACAAAATGACCTATATGTCTACACTTGAACACAGCAATCCCACTTCTAGAAATTTATATTGGAAATATACCTCTAACAATAATAAATAGAGATACACAAGGTTATTCATTGCAATGTTATATGTAATTAGAAAATTTTGGAGATTGGTTGAATAAACTATGTTATCTACACACAGTGGAGTACTATAAGGATACAAAAAAGAATGAGGTTGAAGATCTATATGAATTAATAGGGAATGATTTCCCACAAATATTAAGTATAAAAGGCTCACTGCAAAAGAACATATATAATATGCTACCTTTTGTGCAAAAAAAGAAGAAAAAATAAGTAACTATACATATATCTATTTAACATTACAAGAGAAACAAAGGAAAGATAAAGTAGAAAACGTTAAAGTTGGATACCTACAAGATAAGGTGGAGTAAAAGAGACATATAAGAAAGGGTGACACCTCTATGAATATAACTTTTTAAATAGTTTTGACTTTGAAAGTATGTTAGTAGTCTACATATGCAAAAAATAAATCAATAAGTGGGAAGGGGACAAAATTAAAACTGAAAGAAAAGGGAAACAAATAAATCTAAGTGTATTTCAAATGATTATTATAACCATAACAAAAGAGGATAACAAAAAGAAGAAAGGCCCAATCCAAGTAATTTATGAACAGTTTTTGATTATATACTTCAGTCTGGAATAGAGTGAGATGAGAGGGGAAGTAGAGAGGGAAGAAGTACAAATTCTATACTTTCTAGTAGGGTAGTTTTTTGTTGTTATTGTTGTTGTTGTTGTTATTTTAGCGTTCTGTAAGAAACAATCTGAAACTCTTTTAGATTCAATATAGGATTGAGCAAAAGCATAAATGTGTTATGTGCTTGGGAATTAGAGATCTTACTATGGAAGAAGGGATACACAAATATGGAATAGGAAAAGGCAAGGGAGGACTCTGTGGGGATGGATTAGAATTTAAGGTATTGATGTGAAATTTTCATTTCTAAAATGTGAGCATGTGTATAAGCATGTGTGTTACATGTATACACAAATGTATATAGCTCTTCACTGTCTGGGAAATGGGTCAAAAAGCAAATATAATCTCAGGTCTCTTATATCATTACTTACAAAAAATATCAGAGTTCCTTGGAAAAATGGCTCATTCCAAGACTGACAGTGTAGGTACAAGATAAACTTAGAACTATTTGTTATGCCAGAAAGTTAGGAAATACTTTTTTTTTTTTTAAAGGACATATTACAAGGTCACAGGAGCAAGTCTGAGGGGGCTTTCTCTGCTCAAATCTAGAATAATTTGAGCATAAAAGAATTAAGTTAAATAATGGATTATAAGCCATTGAAAAAAATAGGAATTCATGAGCCCATACTGATCAGAGGTAAATAACAAGAGAGCTTTTGCTTAGAACAGAATGCTGAGGCCAACTGGTAAATTTAGAGGGAATGTTGTAACTGAACTATATTATCATTTTGCAACCATTATCATAAAGATTGGTTCAGCCAAGAATCATTGATGGATGCTAAATCTAGGGGGAAATTTTGATGAGGAGCAGACAGCTTTTTCATTGTAAGAGAGAAAAAAACCCTGAAACTATACAGAGAAGAAACTGAGTGACACCTTAGCTGAGTGATGAAAATTTATGTTACCGATGATTGACAGACAATCATTGTGTGATTCCTGATACTACCTATGTTGTCTTCTAGCCAAGAATGTATAGCCTCAATCTAACAAAAAGAAACATCAGACAAGAACAAAACAAAGAAAATTATAGTTAAAGAAAAAAAGGTGTGTCAGAGAGGCTTGTATTCTTTGGCTTATGGCACCCTTCTTTCTTCAAAGCCAGCAATCGCATTCTTCCAACCTCTGCTTCCTTTCTCACATCACTGACTCCAGCCCTCCTGCTTCACTCTTATAAGGACCCTTGTGATTACATTGGACTCACTTGGATAATCTGGGAAAAGCTCCCTGTCTCAAGATCCTTAACTTAATTGAAGTCTTCTTTGCCATGTACGGTAACATATTTATAAATTCTCAGGATTAGAGCATGAACATCTTTGGTGGGCCATTATTCCACCTATTACAGGAACTATTCTTTAAAAATGTCAATGTCATAAAAGACAAAGACGGGCTGAAGAGTATAAGAGGCTAAAGAGATATGACAACTAAGTACAACACCTGATCTTGGACTAGATGCATTTCTGAAAGAAGGAAATGCTAAAAAAAACATTTATTTTTATCTCAACTGACAAATTAGAACATGTATAGTTTATTAGATAGAAATATCAATATAAATTTATAAAGTTTATAAATGTACCAAATTTATATTAGTAAAGCCCTATTCTTAGGAAATGCGTATTAGGAATTAATGACCATGATGTATACAACTTAACTCTAATGGTTGAGAAAAAAAGATTATGTGTAAACATACACACAGACAAAGAGAGAACAAGAGAATACATGATTAAGCAAGTGGGACAAAATGTTAACAATAAGTGACTTGGGGAAAAGGGAATATAGGATATTCCCTATGCTATTTTTATTTTTACAAATTTTCATAAGTTTGAAATTATTTCCAAGTAAAAAGTTTTTAAAAATCAGCTATCAGACCTGTCACTTAGTCCCGAACTTCTGACAACATTCCTGATGTGATGGATGGTCATCAGCCCCTGGGCATCCAGTCGAGAGGTTTGACTGTCCCTGAGGATGAGTGTGCTTATGTGGCACCTGTCCAGCTGCTGGTTGTCAAAGGAGTTTGAAAGTTCTCCGCAGGTTAAGAAACATGAATTCAGCTGGCTGGTGACTTTCACCCACTGGTTATAGTCTTGCCTTCTGGTAAAATAGAGAATAAGCCTTCTCCCTCTTCAAATATTTGAGATTGGCTATCATATCTCCTTTATAATTTGTTTTGCAGCTTAAAGTTTCTTATCAGTAAATGCTTTTGAGTCAGTTTTTAAACCTCCTTGCCAGGGTGCATTTTTGTGTGTCGGTGTTGCTCTTAAAATGTAGTGTCCCTGAGAACATAGCACACCAGGGAAGAGAACAGTGAGCCTATCCATTTAGTTTGATTTGTTCCTGCCTTGGCTTCCAACGACACTCTTCCTGGGTCACCACGACCTCTACAGGGAAAAGCCATATTAATGATATACATTGATCTTATGACTAAATCAATGCTTGTGGTTTTGGTGCAGCCCTGATGGGGCTCTGAGGATCCGTGTTAACACCTGGTAAAAGGAAGTACTGAAATGAGCCCCTTTTCTGCTGAAACGGAGTCTGCTCTCAGCAAGGGTCCTTCTACTTTTTCTCTTCTCAGCCAGGGTGGAGGCTTGGGCTTCTCTTGATAGTGCAATCAAGAGAGTTTGTTTAATTGTAGTTAGTAAGTTGGCTGCAGTGACTCCCTGGCATCTAGGTCCTGGGAGTCTCAGAGGCGGGACTGCTACATTCTGCAATGGTAAGTTTTACAACTGTTCTGCCCAGCTTGCAAAAAGGGACATAAGGGTGTTTAGGAGACTCACCCGAGGTCACAGCTCATGTCCATTGGTAATAGACAACTCTGGAACTTAGCGATATTAGGTTCTACTGTGTTGCTTACAAGTTGGCACAAAGGAACTTGGGAGTAGTCTTCTGTGGGGAGTACTGTTTAATAAGTATACTTGGTTTTATTTTAGGATTCATCAGGGTCACCTTTGCCACCTTCTAGTGGGAGTCAATGCCAACTGAGCTTGAAGCATCATTTCACCAGATTGTGTGGTAGAGGCTCCTTTTTCCACTGCATTAATCCTTTAGTAGTGACTCCAGTGAGACAGGGCCCACTGACCCGGTGCCCAGCAGTGCCGCTGCAGACAGTGGAAGCTAAACTTTTAGTGTGAACTTAGCAGCCATAAAAATGTCAGGCCACTGAACAGCTGCTGCCTTTCAGGGTCAGGTATCTCATATTTGAGGCAGCAGGAGAGGACTGTTTTCTGCAAGTCTTTTTAAGAGAATTCCTAATAAGCCTTAATAGTGGTGGAATGAAGCTGGTTTGAGGAAAGAAAGACAGGAAGGGAGTGAGAAAGGACAGTTTCTTCTTGCGAGTCTTTTAATGACAGTTTGCAGAAACGAGCTTCAACTGGAAACCGTGAAAGTTTATAATCTGAATTTATAATCACTAGTGACCAACCCTTCCTTTATTTCTGCCTCTCTTCTCGGCTTTTAAAGTAGAGTTAAGGAATGGACAGCATGGTCCTGTTGGTCTGAGTTAATCAGGAGGTTTTAGAGTCTGGGCTGAAGTCTCAAAGGATGGGGGTCTGAATAGAAGTCTAAGGAAGTGTAATGAGAAGCTACCCTGTGGGGCTGTTTCTTGAAGATATACTTAGATCTGAATAAACTGGGGAAGTCAAGGGGCACAATAAGGTATCAAAGGGAATTTGGCTGGGGGCAGGGCAAGTGAGAGGGAGTAGGACAGCTTAACCTGATTTAGTAGGGAGGTGTCTTGGCCAAGGAGCTGGCAGCTCTTTTTCTCTCCTGTGCCTGCTTTCCTTAGTCATTGCTCAGCAGCACAATCACTTTCTCTCCAGGCACCCCTTTTCATCTCAGAAGAGTCAGATGGTCCCCAAATCTTAGTAGACAATGTTTCTCTGCACTGGAGGCCGGGGATGGGGGTAAGGACACTAACAAGAAATGCTCACCATCACATGGGGGGCTGCAGATTCCTTTGCTACAGAACTGTCTCCATATGACCATAATGGGTATAAATCAAATAGAAGATGGTGCTGAAGACCAGTATTGAACTGTTTCCTTTCTCCCTTTTCTCAGTGAAGTACACTACAGGCAGAGAAGCAGAGAGCACAAATATTTTATTTAAATGATGTAGTAAAATTGATACCCCTCTCCCATGAGAAACAAACACATCGAGGTTTGATCAATATAAGGATCTCCTTTGTCAGAAATTTCTAGTGTTCAATCTAGTGTTCATGTTGTTAGTTTGATACCATGAAAACATACTTGATTATAGTAGATAAAAGCATGTTAGGGGAGGGACCAAAGAATAGATTTGATGTTTTCCCCACATGATCTATGAAAAATAATTTTGATTTGTCTTTGCTATGGAAAATGCAAAATTCCTTAAAGAAACTCCTTTCTCTAGGGGTTCCAAACTTTCTCTAAGAATTTATAGATTTTAATCCATTTGTTAATTATGAACTCAACAAGTTTTTAAACTTCAGTAGAGTTCATATTAACAGGGGAAATGGGGATATAGAGACTTAAACTGATATATAGACCATTTAGAGAAAATGGGCACCTAACGTACTGGTGCTCTATAAATGACCCCAAAGCTAGAAGTCCTACCACCTTGACTTTAAATTTCTCTGCACAGTCCAATGTAGAGAAACTTAACTTCTCAAGGCTAATGTTTATGGAACTGAATGGTACCAAGTAACTCTTAAACCTTGGGAGTTCTTTATTTAAGTTTTCCACTTGATAGAAAACAGCCGATGTTATTTTTTTTTTAAAAAATCTGAAAAAATTCCTCCTTTCAGAACTCAGTCTTTTGAATAATTGTGTCCAAACTAGTTTAATAAAGATTATCTTTATTTTGCCTCACAAAAATCCATGTTACTTTACAGAAAAGGGGCCAAGTTTTTGAGAATCGACTATATTTACCACTTGACAAAAGCATATTTTTCCCAGTGATGATTTCTGGGGGGAAACCAAAGACATAAAAATAAGTGTAATGATATGAAAGTTTCATATTTCCCCCTATTTCTATCAATACATCAAGAGTAACTGATGTATCTAGTTGGTTCTGGACAAAGCTCCATACTCAGATGTACATATAGGCAATAGTACATTCCCTTTGTGAGATGGAGTATAAAATTTGTCCAACATATAGAAGGCTTTCTCTCTTCTGATTGAGAACAAAGCAACCCTTGGATACCATGCAGTATTGAGTGACTTGATAAAAAACAATATGGTTGGCAAGAACATCATGATTCCATTCTAAAAATCAGAAGTGCTTCAGCCCTCTATCTACCACTGGGACAATTTGTTTTCAGCTTGACTTCAAATTGAGTGGCGGAAAGCCAGGCAACCAAAATTATGTAGGGCTGAACAAAGTCCTAATTTTCAGAGGATAAAATACACCTTTTCTCTGTACAGGTGACACTTCCCCATATTGACCTACTAATTAATTTTTAAAAAGGAAATGCTTCAAAATGAAAAAGATTTTGATTCCAGAGACTTGGGTCTTTTCATTACTCTCAGTTGAATAATTTCATCAATAGCCCTCTGTGAAACTGTATAACCCACAGAGTTACATAAAGGGGTTATAGAAAGAGTTGTAGAAAGAGGGATGATGTAGTAGTCTGGGGACATAGTGAATAAGCCATAGCAGAAGACTATACCCTTCTAGGTCGAGTATGTACAACTTAAAAAATATGTATATATTTCTGACTTAGTAAACAACTTGCAATATTTAAATTTCATGGTGGACAGCACAGAGAAACTTGATAATGCTATTTTAATAACTTATAGAAAGCGTATACATACACTCAATGAATTCATCTCTTTATTGCATATTACTATTTAAAAAAATGTACAATCTCATAGCACATACAACATTTTTTTCTTGGTACTATAACAACAGTCTTGCACCTAAAGACTAAGTGGTTCCAACTACTAAGCTAATAATATACAAGACATATAATTAAGTTTACAAATTATAATGCTTTTTCTTTTTGGCATTAATTTAAAAAAACAAACAAAATTTAAAACACGCACCCAAGAGAGAAAAGTGGCTACTTATACCAGCACCAATCTAAAAAGTAGATTTTTTTCAACAATGGCACATGGAATTACCTGCACACAGCTTTTGGGAAAGAAACCAAAAATGGAAATGGCAAACATGGCCATATCAAAATTAAGATGATTAAAAAGGGGCAAGAGGGACATGATACACAAACTTGCTCCTTTATGTGACTCTCCATCCACTTGTCCATTCCTTAAACTGAAAAATAAAGCCATTTTCAAAATAGTTCCAAAATTGAGCCAGACCAAATTTCTCCAGCTATAAATAGAAAAGAATATACATAGAGGCACTTTAGTTAAGGAATAGACAAATTCATCAGCATAGCCCACTCCTCTTCATCTCTAAGCCTTGTTTGAGCAAAGTCTTCATCTGTATCTTTAACATGGTGTATTTGCAGACCGTGGTAACTAAGGGTTGGGGGAGCGCAACCTCTGCTGTGTATTTATGACTATTTAATCTGCTAGTCATTTACTTCCATATAATGTGTAGAAAGTCACTAAGTTTTGCAATGAGGGGGAAAATGTAAAACCACAGCTCTTGACAACTCTTAGAGCACTATTTCACAGCTTTCACATAGCACAGAGACCTTGCCATCTGCACTAAGCATTATAGTTTATACAAATTATTTTTAAATAGCACGATTCCTGTACAGCACACACATTGGTATTCTATTCACCCCTTAATGTCCCCATTAGAACATGAGCTCCTTGGGGGCAGGGGTTCTGTCTTGCTTACCATTGTAGCCCTACTATGCCTGATACATAGTAGGTCTTTAATAAATATTTGTTAATTGACTGAAAAACTCAATTTAATGAGTAAATAATGTTCTAGTGCAACAGGACAAACTACTCTCTCTCCACAGGAAACCTAACCACAACAGGATCAATGGAAATAAAAGAGAGAACCTTAGTCCTCCTCCCCCACTACAAATAAATAAAGCGAAGCAAAAAAAAAAAAAAAAAAAAAAAAAAAAAAAAAAAAAAAAAAAAAAAAAAAAAAAAAAAAAAAAAAAAAAAAAAAAAAAAAAGAAAAGAAAAGAAAAAGTAACAGTCCTCTTTACATATAATTTAAGGATATTAAGAGTTGGTAGGTTAATGGTAAGCATTTATATTTTATTTTCTAATGTTCATTGTTTTTATTCATTTCTCCCTGAGAGCTTTATCTTTTGGACTGAAAATTTACAGGTAGTTTTACTGACACACAATTTAAAATGACAACATATAAACAGGAAACCACTTCAAACATACTTGGAGATAAATAGACCTTGGCATCTCTGTTGGTATTGTTGACATTTTGTGCATTTACTAAGTGTCCTTTAGCCCAGACCTATATTTACAGAAGACGCAGCTTGTCCTATAAAACAGAAAATACCAAAAAAAAAAAAAAAAGGCACCCCATAAAAATTTTTTTAAAATAATTTTATCCCATCACAGAATTCTTCCTTTTAGGTCTTGAGTGAAAAATTTTATTTTTAAAGTTTATATATCTGTATTGTAAGAACAAGCACATTCTGGCGATCTTTTTTAACAAGAGCATAGATTGTATTTAGATAAATAGTGTTTTTCCCAAAAGCAATGTAAAGAAATCATCAAGAGCGCTTGGCAGAAAACTTGATGAAATTAGGGGGAAAAAAATTGATGTCCAAGTTTTAAATACATAAAAAAATTCTGATTGAGAGTCTACATAATTTAGATTGTGTGCAAGATGTTCTAAATAAACATTAACAGAATGAATCCCCATATCAATGTCAGAAATTCTAAGCTGGTCCTATCAGTTACTGATGCACCAGCATCACATTGTCGACTATCAAAAACCGCTTTAAATCTATATTTTTCCAACACTAGTTACATCAATGAAAATAATTTCAAAGTATGCCAAGCTTGGAAACAACAAAATATTTCTCAAGCTTTTTTTTTTCTTTTGTTTTTTGTTTTCACTCTAGAGAATATCATCTCTTTCAGGAGATAGTATTGTGCTTTTGAACAGTCATGGTGTTCAGGGGAAGAAAATGAGCCACACTCAATATGAATGCATACACAAAGGGTTTCTGAGCACATACATTAACAAAGGTTTTTTTTTTTTTAACCCATACAGATATGTCTCCAGACAATACTCAGACTTCTATGTACATTTTTTTTAGTATACATATACACATACATTTACATACACACACATTCACACATTCACTCACGGATGAAAGAAGAAATTGCCACTGTTTGGATTGCAAGGCAGTGTAATGAAAAGTTCTAGTCACTTCAAAGGGCTTCTAGTGAGCTTTCTAAAAAAGTATTCAAGGAAACTTAGAAATTAAGTTTTGTGACTGGTCTCTCTCGGCTGTTGTCTGTCATTTGGTTGGTAATGCGTTTACGATTCCGTTTCAATTTAGAAAGGTCTTTGTCAAATACTTCTCCTGAGCGTAAAGCTGAAACCAGATCATCAAACTCTCCACCTTCTTCACTATTCTCTTTTGCTTTCCTCAGTTTACGCTCCCTTTCACGTTGTTCTTTGAGCTACAAATAGAAAGCGACATATTAGAGAGGTGTCAAAGTGTTGTATTTTGTTTTCAGTGGCGATGAATTCTGTGAAACATTACAAGATTTCAGTCATACCAAACCATGTTTGTCTATAGCTGCTAACCTCCTTGATGACACAAGAAAAGGGTAACTGGGATAAGAGGTCTCATTGTAGAAGCAATGAATAATGAAATAAAGTCACCGCTACTTTGTGATTAGGCTCTCACCATGCAGGAGCTAGGTCAACCTCATGATAGTCTAGTTAAAAAAGAGCAACTTCTGGTCAAGATGGCATAGAAGGTAGACACTGAGCTTGCCTCCTCTCACGACCACATCAAAATTACAATGAAACTACAGTAGAAGCACCATTGGGAGTTGCCCGAGGTCTGATGGAACAGAAGTCCTACAACATTAAGAAACAACCTTGAGACTGGCAGGAGTGGCGGAGAGGCCAAATGGGCTGGTCCCATAACTGCCTGTGGCAGTTCAGAATCAGGAGGTGTATCTTGGCTATGGAGGTCCCCTGGAGGAGCGAGGGGTCCTGGCCTCACACTGGGCTCCCCATCCCAGGGTTCTAGTGCTGAGAAGTCCCCACGACTTCCGGCTGTGAAAACCAGTGGAGATTGTGGCTGAGTGAGATGGAGAGCTGTGAGAATTGCAGATGTTCCTCTTAAAGGGCCTATGCACAAAATTACTCACTGACCTGACAGACTCACTCACTCTGAGCTCCAGCGCTGGGGCAGCTGCTTGAAAAGTGCCAGGGACATGAAAGGAGGAAGTGAATTGTCTGGCCTCTGGGTGAGGGCTGGAGGGGCAGCTGTATCCCAGACAGAAGTGCTGATAGAATCCATTGTTCCTTTATTGAGCCCTTCCCATTTCCCAGTGTGCAGATGTAGGCACTGTCATATCTGAATCTCTATCAACTTAGCTAACACAGGTCGCCACGTACAGGTGATTTCCTGAGCCACTGGAGGTGGCTTGAGTAACCCTTCCCAACTTGTAGGGTTACTCAAGCCACCTCCAGTAGCTTTTCCATACAAATGGCATGTCTTGGCTCATTCTGTAGACTTTCCTGAAATTTCTTAAAGGTTCATAAAACCCAAACAAGCAGTACCAGTACCACTTTCTGAGAAGCCCCAAGCACGGCACTAGCAGCAGCTGGCCTCGGTTCCCAGCACAAGTTGCAGCCATCTGTAGATTGCTTGGTGACTCTTGCCAGGTGGCCCTGGGCAGTGCACAGACTACTGCAGAGTTCCTTCCAGGGCTGGAGCACCACATAAGGCTGCATTCAAGGATGACACACTCAAAGGGCAGACTGGGCAGGCACCTAGCCCTGCTGAAGTGAATCCTGCTTCATAAGGTAGGCCCCTCACCAGCTAGTTCTCACAACCAATCAGTACAAGGGTCAATCCCTCCCATCAACATGCAAATAGCAACCATGGTTCAACTACAACAGGAGGAAATACATAATCCATATGAGGGACATACCTGGAGCACCGGCTCAAGTAACTAGGGAAAAACGTGCCACTGGGCCCCACAGGATGCCTATTATAGAAGGCCACTCTACTAAGGCTGGGAGGCTTAGTAGCCCTACCTAATATATAGAAACAAACACAGGGAGGCAGCCAAAATGGGGAGACAAAGACACATGTCTCACATAAAAGAACAGAACAAAGCTCCAGAAAAAGAACTAAACAAAATGGAGACAATCTACTAGATGCAGAGTTCAAAACACTAGTTAGAAGGATGCTCACTGAACTTATGGGAAGAGTAGATGAACTCAGTGAGAACTTTAACAAAGAGACAGAAAACATAAAAATGAAGATGAAAAACATAAAAGGGAACCAGTCAGAAATGAAGAATACAATATCTGAGATGAAGAGTCCATTAGAGGGAATCAACAATAGATTACATGAAGCAGAGGACTGAATCAGAAATTTAGAAAATAAGGTAGCAGAAAACATCCAATCAGAACAGCAACAAGAAAAAAGAGTTTAAAAAAATGAAGATAGTTTAAGGGGCCTCTGAGACATTAAATGTATAGTATTTGCATTCTAGGGGTATCAGATCTTTCAAATGGAAAGATCCATTTGAAGAAATAATGATGAAAAATTTCCCTAACCTGGCAAAGGAAACAGATATACAAGCCCAGGAAGCACAGAGAGTCCCAAACAAGATAAACTCAAAGAAGCCCATACCAAGACTCATCATAATTAAAATGCCAAAGGATAAATACAAAGAGACAATCTTAAAAGCAGCAAGAGGAAAGCAATTAGTTGCCTACAAGAGAATTCCAATAAGACTGTCAGCTGATTTCTCAACAGAAACTTTGTAGGCCAGAAGGAATTGGCACAAAATATTCAAAGTGATGAAAGCAAGGACCTACAACCAAGATTACTCTACCAGCAAAGCTATCATTTAGAATCGAAAGAGTGATAAAGAACTTTGCAGACAAGAAAAAGGTAAAGGAGTTCAACACCACCAAGCCAGTATTATGTGAAATGTTGGAGAGACTTCTTTAAGAAGAAGAAAAAAATATGTATCAAAAATATGAATAATGAAATGGCAGTAACTATATATCTATCAACAATTACATCAAATGTAAATGGATTAAATGCTCCAATGAAAAGATAGGGTGGCTGAATGGATAAGAAAACAAGATGCTTACATATGCTGTCTACAAGAGACTCGCTTCAGATCAAAAGACAAACACAGACTGAAAAAAGATATTTCATGAAAATGGAAATAAAACTAAAAAACAAAACCTTGTGTAGCAATACTTATATCAGACAAAATAGACTTTAAACAAAGGCTATAACAGGAGACAAAGAAGGACCCAATAATTCCACTTCTGGGTATTGACCCAAAGAAACCTAAAATTCTACCTTGAAGTGATATGTGCATCTATATGCTCATTGCAGCATTACTTAGAATAGCCAAAATATGGAGGCAACCAGGGTGTCCATCAATGGATGAACGAATAAAGAGGAGGTGTTACATATATACAATGGAATATTAGTCATAAAATACTAATGATAATAAAAAAATGAAATCTTGCCATCTGCAATAACATGGATGGACCTAGAGGGTGTTGTGTTGAGTGGAGTAGGTCAGACAGAGAAAGACAAATGCCATATGATTTTACTTACTTGTGGAATCTAAAGAACAAAATAAACAAATAGAAACAAACTCATAGATACAGAGAACATTTTGAAGCTTCCCAGATGGGAGGAGGATAAGGGAGTGGGTAAAAAGGGGAGGGGATTAAGAAGTACAAATTGGTAGTTAAAAACAGTCATGCAAATATAAAGTATAGCATAAGGAATGTAGGTATTAATACTGTAATAACTCTGTATAGTGTCAGATGGGTACTAGACTTGTTGGGGTGATCACATCATAAGTTATTTAAATGTCTAATCACTATGTTCTATACCTGATACTAATATAATATTGAATGCCAACTATAATTAAAAAATTTTTAAACATTACTTAAAAAAAGAGTGACTGAAGCAATTTGTATTTCTATAATGAACAAAAAGTTATCACTATTAAACAGACCCAAACACTAGTTTCTTTGATGGTATATAAAGAGCAAAGCAAATACTCATCAGCCTACTCCTCTTATTAAAGCCTATACCTATTGTGGATGCCTAGAACCTGCCATATATGAGTTATATAATTAAAAGCTACATAATACACATACATTACAGAAAATTTAGATAATTCAGAGAAACAAAAAGTGAAAAAAATCATCTTTAATTCTACTATCAAAAGATAACCATTGTGAACTTTTTTGGTAAATATCCTACCACCATTATTATATATATTAATAATTATTTTACCAAAAAAAAAAGATTTCATGTAGAAATCATTTTTAAGCTTTCTTGCATTATTAAATAATTTTTGAAGGCATGACTTTTAAGGATTTCATAAATATTCCATTATTTAGCTATTACATCATTTAGAACCAACCAATGCCTAGCTGGTAAACATTTAGACCAAGTTGAGGAAAGATCGTTGCTCTCTTCTGCAAATTTATGATGATTTCTTTGGAATAATTTCTAAGAAATGGGGTTTCAAATCAAAGAATGTGGAGATAGTTTTTTGGGCTTTGGATATGCCAAATTGCCTACGGGAAACTTTATACCAATTTAAACTCCCAGCAGCACTAGAGAGAGTACTTTGATGCCTTCCTTCTTGTCAGCATACCAAAGTGCTGTTTAAAAACCCACAGTTGCAGCAACAGAACTTCAGGAGGTGGAATCGCTGGTTGATCATCCTCTTACCTGAGCTTCCATGCGAGCTCGGCGCTCTTCCTCCTCTTTTTTCTTTCTCATGTTTTCATTTTCTTGTTTGGCTTCTGACACAGCTTGAAGAAACTGATCAAAAATGCCAAAGAACTCATCTGGCTGTATTTTGCCTGCTTCTTCCCCAAAGTGTTTCACTGCTTTGGTAAACTGGAAAGAAAAAGAGGTTTTAAGAAGTTCAGTGTTCTATGAGGACTCGAACTCAAGTTGAGTCAAATATAACATGCTGAATTTTAGTGAGCCTATAGTAATCTTTAGCTGCCAGACATGTCTACTGGTCATTTCTAAAGTAAAAAATTTAATACTCCTCAACTTTTGAAACCATTTATTCTCGTCTGCCTCATTTGAGCTTAACATCTATGATTACCTCCTATGACATTTTATTAACTAAACAGCAGTAAAAACAAAAAAGCAAAATATTGTAGGGCAGAACATTCAAGACATAAAACTAATAGCAAACTCAGCAGGGGTAGGGAAACTTGTACTTTTAACTTTTCTTTGAAGTAGTTTAATATCATTTATTGGTGCCATATGGTTAATATCAAAAGCAAATGGGATTCAGTGCTTCTTAGATGCTCTTTCTGATCATAAACAATGCTGGTACTGTTATATCTCCTGGGTCTCAATTAGGAAATAATAACTGATTAAGGAAGCATTAATGCAACCCACAATTTATGACTGAGAACATATTTTTATTCCAAATTCTTTGTTTTAGAACTCCTTTAAATGCAAATCTTTTAAAAATGGCTAAAACTCAAAATATTAAGGAGGAATTTTTAAAAAGTCAATAAAAATATTATTACGTAACAAAATAGTATTTTCAGTCTTTTTAGTTTTAACTGTTTCTAATTTTAATCCTTCTGGTAGTTATCTTCATAACTTGAGATTACATGCCTTCAGGAGTCTTAGCATTATTATGACTATCCAAATAATGTTCAATGCTGGTCAAACTGTTAGAATGTTTCTTCCCTCTATAGGATCTAAGGCTGTTCCTCCTAAGCTACTAAGGATGGTGTTTCTAGCTTCAAAGTCCCATAACTTCACATTCCCTCTGCCTAATCAACTACTTAATCATTTCCGGATCTTTAATAATTTTCTTCATATTTAGACCATGAAATGTCTATGCAGTATCCCCCCAACCTAAGAGTTTCTAACTGATTTTACTTTTCTTGAATTACTTGCTATTATATTAAGGTGTCCTAATATTTCAGTGATACTATCTACTCGAAGGAAATGTTTTCAATATTTAGTGTCTTGTATTTTTTGTCCCCATCTCCCATTTTACTGAGATATAATTACATTCAGCACTTAAGATACACAGAATAATGACCTGATTTATGTATATCATGAAATGATCATCACAAGTTTAGTTAATATCCATGTCTTGTAGATTTAAAAAATAAAAAAAATTTGTTTTCCCTTGAATGAGAATTTTTAGGCCTAATCTCTTAATACCTTTTTCAAGTACAGCATATGGTGGTGTTAACTCTAGTCATCATTTGTACATTACCTCCTGGCACTTATTTATAACTGGAAAGTTGTACTTTTTGATTCTCTTCTTTCAATTCCCCCTCAATATTTATTCTTAAATAAAAATTTTTGATTGTTATATATAGATATATATGCATGTGTATATATGACATTTTATAAATACTATTTTGCATCTTTAAATTTATAATAAAAATGTCCTTTTTACCATTTTTTCCCTTCACTGAGTTGTTGTTCTCAATGTTTTATTTATTTGGAAATATTCTATTAGAAACTAGAGCTCTTTAAAAAAGAATACAACATTCTTCACATGCCACATACAGTGCTCTAGCTTATTCCATGGTTTTAAAAGCTAATTTTTAAAAGTTCTGGAATGAACAAAACAGCAATAGATAGCCCACAACTGAGTTTCTAAAACATTCAAGTTCATGCACTTCCAGCCATCCTGAATGATCTTTTTATCTAGGAATTCTAGTTGCCGATGAAGTCATGTATATTTTAGTCTTAGAAATCTGAAGAAAACTAGTTCCAGATTAAAATTCCCACGCCAAAATAAAGAGAAAAAGAGTAGGTTTTGTGTGTGTGTGTTTCAATAAAATATTAACTACCCGGTTGATAATTGCAAAAACATTAGAGTCCTTGATGGAGTAGCTACTATAATGCACGGATTGGGGTGAGGGTCCCTTCTTTCATAAAGTGTCTACTCCAAAGCAGTGAGGTATACATAAGACATGGCCGGAAGCGATGCCAGTGGAGGATGCTGACATAGCTGACTGATTGCAATCATGGGATAGCAGAGACTGGACCTCTGACAGGAGTCGTATATTGTCTTTCCATTTATTTAGTGGTGTTGGAAGTAGGGTTTAAGGTTGAGACTAGCTAATGTACCTTAACACAGTCTACTTCTGAACTTTAACCAGTATGTGTGTACACTTACATAAACAATTCATATCTATCACCAAACATGACCACAGAGAAAGGGCATCCATTACTCAAAGGAAAGGTTGAATTTACAGTAAAAGTTGTGGCAAATGAGATGGGACGTATGGAAGTAATAAGTAGGGCAGGGCGAGAGCTTAATATTGAGAGGGGGTGAGGAAGAATGAGAGAATGTGTTCATATATATGTAATGAATGTGTATATATTTTGGAAGTAGAAATAACAAGAGCAACGGTGGGGCCGGGGAGAGAGGGAAAAGGGGCAGGAGAATTTCAAAATCTTGGTTATTAGTCAACAAAAACCATTCCTTTATAGGAAAACAAAATTTTGAAATAGCAAAAATTATAAAAAGAAATGTCTTCTATTCCTATTGTGATGAAGCTGTGAATTAAAGTGCATCACGTTTAATATGAGATTTTAAGAGAGAGTATCCTGTCCTCCCGACTTTCTATCTCAGGAGAGCATACTCCTTACAGGTACTGAGGTACATTGCCTTGGTCACATCTGCTCTCACCTCTGCTTTTAACAATCTACTCTTTTCTGGTTTTCTGAGATAAGTATTTTGATCCACTACCAACCATGAGAAAATTGTCAGAGCATTTACTGGTTATATACCATTCAGATACTTCATGGTCTTGCTAACCTAAAGGCAACATAGGCCTTCTAGACAAAAAGTGTGTTTCAATAGAACACAGTCCTAGAAATGAAAATATAGTACAATATCTGAAAGTACCTGTCAGACAATACTCAGTGTGCAAGGGGAAACTTACCAGGTCTTTCGCTTCTGCTAGAAGATCTTCAACATCAGAAAAGCTGAAGCTGGCTACTGTGATGAACTGGCTGACAACAGACACAAACTTATCTCCGGGCTGCGGGGGCTGAGATTTCTGATATTCCAGCTCCTTAAACATAGGAACTAAATAATGTCAGCAAAGGCTTCAAGTGCTGGCAGAGCTCGCCTCATTTTCATACTAAAATTTAATTAGTCAGAGTGGCAAACACATAGAAACCTGCTCTGAAACATTTTGTGATGCTCTAGCTCCACCAGTCTTTCTTCCCACCATATTAGAGCCATGTCCATGTGCAAAAACATATTTGTAAACAGCAATTTAACCAATCATCTGAGTACTTTATCAGTGTGTTTTCTTATGCTGGTTTTAACAAAAGCATGTTAGTATTTGGATAAAATGAATAGAAATTAAACAAATAATGGAAAGCAAATTGGATTTTGTGACTGAAAGCAAGAAAATTTCATTGTTGATATTCTGTGCTTAGAATTCTGGTTCCTTGATTTTTCCTTCTTGCCCTCTCAGCCAAGTCTGTTTACTTCCTAAACCATGATATCTGGGTCAACAGAATCACAATTGTAGAGTTTGGCACCATAATCAACTACCATTTTTCTTCTTGTCCATACCATTTAGTTCTTGTTAACAGGCAGGTAGGAGTATTAGTATCTTGTTAACTATCCATATTCTCCATACACGCAGGTTATTAAAATCTAATTTTAATATTAATTTCAACCATTGCCAGATGCACTTTATTTAATCTCACAACACTTCCATGAGTGAGGCATTATCCCCACTGTACAGGCACATAAATTGAGGTTTAGAGGGTTTAAAGTATAATTTACTTGAAGTCAAGTAACTGATACATGACAGAACCAGAATGTGAACTCAGGTCTGCCTGACTCCAGAGTCCCAGTAACAACTATGCTGTGTTCAACTGTCTCAATCTGGATCTCTCTCTTTTCTTTCGTACCCACTTTGGCAGAGGTACCGACAAGCAGGAATGCAGAGGTCACAGGCTCTGGATATTATATCAGCTTCACCACTGATTTAGTTTTTACCCATACCAAGTCACTTGGGCCTCAGTTTCTTCATTTGTAAAAGAAGGGCAATATCCACATCACTAAGAGAATCAAATAAAATGACAGAGTGGAAACTTATAAATGATGGAGTTTGCTTTGACTAAAAGAAATTGCCACGATTCTAGTACTTTGGCCTGGAAAGTGGGCATGGTGTATGTGTGAGATGCAAAGACATGAAAGCAATTTTAAAGTGCTTCATTAATGTATAATTTCATAAGAAGTCTATCTTTGATCTCTTCAAACAATCTAATAAATTTGTGCAAATCACAATCAGTCTGCCTTTTGATATTTCCTTCCCGTGCTATATCTTGACATTTAAGCTGCCAGGGGAGGAGGTGGCTTCTGTAGCCCCTTCCCTATGAAGAATGTGTTATAGCATACGTGACCCAGGGGCTGGAGAGATTTCAGCAAAACTACCTTTAATAAACCCAACACACAAAACTTCCTTGGGCTCCCTTCTTACGCTTTGCTGTGAACTAGCTCAGATGCAAGGATCAGAACACTCATTATTAGGCGTTAGGGCTGTCATAACTGCCATGCTGTCCTCCAGAAAGTCTTCTACAGGGAGGAAATAAAACAAGCCTCATCCCAAACTGCCCTTCTTCAGTTTGGCCTCTGAGAGCTGAGGACCTGTGCTCACTCAGTCTCTTGGCTCACTGGGGCTGGGAGAAAAAGATTCTCTCAATTAGCTCATCTTCTTTTCTTTTTAAACAGCACCACCACCCCACTCCCCTCACCCCTTCGGGAAACAAGAAAACCTTACATGCTCCTTAATTTATTAAAAACAGACAGAAAAGATTAGACATTATAACATTAATTTTTACTAGAGGTATGTGTTTAATGAAGTTGACTACTTTGTATGGCATAGTTTTGTGATTTTAAAAAAGGTCCTCATGGCATTACTGATAAATGATTTGAAAAATACTTAAGAAAGGGGCACATTTCCAAGCTGCTGGTGAATCAGTCTCCTTTACCAACTGCCACACCAGAGCAATGTCCACTCTCCTGAGCTAGGTTTTTCATACCCTGACCCATCTCCTCACTGGTGGCAGTTTTGGGGCAGTACCCACGTGGCACTGTGCCATCCCAGTCATGTTTAATTCCACCGACTCCTTTGCCTCCAGCAGTCTGATCTGCTTTCCTTAAGCAGAGGCCTGGGCCCCAGTTTTCTGTATACCTGGGACAACCTCTCTCCTACGCACCTAAGTTTACTCAGCTTCTTTCTCAGCCACAGATCATAGTTCATCTCCAGAAGAGGAGCTTCCTCTAACACATGCCAGTCATTCCACAAGCCTCAGACTAAACTAAATCCACCCTTCTTCTTCAGATAGGCAACTTTGTTTATCTGGGTGTGGCGGGGCTAAGCGAATATTTGTTAGACTGATTGCTTATGGCCATTGCAACACCTGTAAGGCAAGGCTTCTGAATCATAATAACCCCTTGCCTTGAGAACAGACTACACTCAAGTGTCTGCACAATAAATACTCCCCTTTGGGCCGACTCAAAGACAACGGAGAAGTTCCACTGCTCTATGATGCCTAGAGAGCAGACATCATTTATTAATACAATGTGAACACCAAAAGGATCCGTGAAGATTATCTAACCCAATGCATTTTAATGAGTCCTGCCTCACAAGCAGGAAATTGGTGGAACTCTAGGTCCAGTTTCCCACCTCCTGTGACAGTGACACCTCCATGACATCTTACTGTTGACAGTTGAGTCGCCTGGCTAAATACCACCTGCCTTTGTTTCTTTGTTGTTTGCTTTTTAAAATCAACAAATGTTTACCCAGGAATACTACATGCCTAGGCAGACAGCAACTCACTGCTGGACATCACCAGCACTAGAGATAGTGATGGGACTGGGAATTAGAACAAGAAACAAATACTCACCATCTCTACTGCTTTCAGGCCACTTCTTAAGGTACTTATTTCTTTGTCCAGTTCAGTCATGCTGTTGTAAACAGCAACATTTTAGTAACCAACATGTAACTTATGGTATTAAATATACGATGAGTTTAATATTTCACGCTTGGAAGTCCAACTGGTTTGTTTTAAATGTTTAAAATTCCCTTCAATGTTCTGATCTCATAGAAAGACAACAACATTTTAAACTTATGGAATTTAGATATGGAATTATGTTTTTTATTTTCTATTGACAGCAGGTATATTTTATAGTTTAAAATCAGAATATCTTTCCATTTGTACAAATATATTTCATATTTCAATCTCACAAAAATCTCACTTTAGTAAACTACTACATGTGGAAATAAATATCTTGCCATGTGTAGCTCCCTTTGAATAAGTAAAAGAAAAGGCTTATCATAATCATATTCAAATTGTGTTTTTCATAATTATTGTATTGCCTTTCATGAAAGCTCTGGTAATATGAAAATTACAAGGCAATCACTTAAATTTCAATTAACTATGGATTTTCTTAAAGTTGTACTAACTAGTTTTTATTTTAATTTTTTTTTTTAAACAGAAAATTTCCTGGGCTTCTTCTATGATGCTTTCTATTTGATGACTTTTAAATATTAGAGATTACAACTTCATTCTTGCAGATAATTCGCATGTAAACAAATTCACAATTGCTTCATTTACTTTAACATTTTATGCCTCACATGGTATATTTCTACCAAACTCTAAAAACAGAAAGAAAAAGTTAGCTTACTTATCATACTTTTCAAATTAACTTCAAAAGATGCAGTTAATAATTTATATATAACATATAAATATATATATTTATAAAAATATATAATAAAATTATATATTTATAAAAATATATAATATATATATATTTTTAAAGGTCAAAAGAAGGAGGAGAGAACAGCAAGGAAAATTGCCTACTCCTGTCTCTGAAAACTGGTGTGAAGTTTGTGGTGACAGTTTGGCAGCTTTCCATTTTTTATTTTTAGTTTCTTCATTTGCATAGAGACTGCTTTCTGTTAAAAGACTGCCTTGGTTTCTGGGAGTGTGTGCACATGTGAAAATTACTAGCTACTTCCTGACATGAGGTCTTCTATTTGCTTAATCTATCTTCATTTAACTAAGGGTCCTCCTACCTGTATTTTAACAGAACTGCCTTTGAAAAGTGCTAGTGAAACCACTGTCCTTAATTCATAATATGTGCTCTGAATAAACTCACAGTAAGTTTTCTGTAGAAGTTAGACATTACATGCAGAAGGAGCTAGAACAAATACTTATATTCAAAACCATGTAACATATTTGGATAAGATTTGGATAAAATTCAAATTTTATTTCATATACTAGTATTCAGAGGAAAGCAAAGAGAAGGACCCTTTTCATGCAAAGCTAACTATGTCAATGGCTAAAGCACAGTCCAAATGATTTTAAAAAATGAAAGCAATTCACTGTAGGTACTTACTTTACTTTTGCTGCTTGAGGAATGTCTTGCAGTTCTTCATTTAGGTTGAGAACCTTGGGGTATTTATTTTCCACAATAGTTATGAGATAGTGCAAAAGTGTAATGTTCCTACAGTTAAAGAAGGAAAGAGTATTAACCATCGTTAATATCTGCATAGGATTTGTATATTCAAGTGGTTGAACCCACTAGAGTGCTACATTCTTGCATTAATTTCAAAATTTGGAGGTTCCTATAAGGCAAGGATTCTCAAGAGAAGGGGAAAGTCTACATGAAATCTACATAAACATATGTCAAAAAGGAAGCATATGTCTTCTAAAAGGGGAGGGCAGGGAATAATATTACTTCTTTGGCCCTTAATGAGCATCCTTCAAAATTTGGGTAATGCGATGGTTGATGGAAATAAACCTGGACCATTGCCGATGCGGATATACTGTCACAGTGCATCCATCCAGAAAAGAGGTGTGCCCTGACAGTGCATGACAAGCAGGGTGGGGTGGGGTGGGGACTGAGGGATATTTAATCCACTAACGAGGACAGCTATTTTCAATTCTAAAAATAACAGAGCAGCAATTCACTGATGACAATTATTGATAATTCTCATTTAAGGTTTCTTTCAACTCTATAAATTTTTTCCTCTCTAATTCATCTGTTTTGTTAACTCTTTTCCCTTCTGACTCATTTGTTTTGCTTTTGCAGCACAGGGTGCTTGGAAAGTTAGAAAGCCCCCTATTTCAGGGCTTGGCCTGGAAGTGAGCCAGGTCTGTGCCATCACGAATATGATATCCTTGCTGCCAAGAATCCACTTCCTAATTTTAGCAACACTTCATCTCCTAACTGCATAACCCCTCTCCCTCTTTGGTGGTGACAGGGCTGAACCCTGACTGACCTGGGTTGAAAAGGCAGGTGTTTGATAACACTATCTGTTAGGCAAAGCTGTGGTAGTTTGGTCCTGTTGTCCCCTGAGTTTACTGCACATTATAATCACCTGGACCCCGGATGCCTGGGCCAAACTGAGATTCATTTAATTGCAAAGAGGGGCCAGGTGTAGATATTTTTTAAAAACTCCCCAGTGATTCACACTGCCAGGATCAAGAACCACTAGTTTATTGAAAGACACAGTGTGTTCTTTAAAAACATTTCAGTAATTTTTATGCAGTTTGCTAAGTCACAATGCTAAGTCATAACACAGTCCCACCCACCTCCAGCTAAAATAAAGCAGGGTTGTCAAACAATTTTCTTTTCCATAACAATGAAAACCATTTCTGGTCACCCTAGCAGCTTAAGTGAGTCAGTGCAATCCTATTCCTGAGTCAACTGGCCCACATGTAAAAAAAAAAAATTTAAATCTCTTATTTTTCTTATTCTCAATAATTAGAAAACAATTGCTCAGCCAAGTAAAATAGTGGCTAAAATTTCTGGCCACTTATATTGCAGATGTTCAGATGTATTGCCTTCAATCTTGCCGTTCACAAAATCTATGTGCCTGCCCATGTGCCTGCTGCATGAGGGGCAGTGTGAGGGGACAAAGTCCCAAGTACCATCAAAGAAAGAGCAATGCTATTTTCTTTCATTATTTCAAGGAAACGCCTTGTTATTTAGAGGAATTAAATGTAGTTAACCCATATGTCTTTCTTATGAAGAAAGATGTAAAACCAGATCAGAGCTTGCACATGTTTGCTATTCATATAATTCCTCATTTGACTGAATATAAGTTCTTGAAGAATGAAAAACAACTATGGCACTCATTTGATTATTCTCTTGGCATTACCAGAAATAAGCCTTTAATGCAGAGTGAATACACACTTCATACTGACTGTTCCACCCTTATGCAGCTTGGTTTGATTCTGTAAAAATGTAGCTGTTCTTATATGCAAGTAAGATGCTGTAATTTATTACAACCTCCAAATAAGATCCATTTTTTTGGTAGGTGTAAAACATCGGTATGACCAAATACCCTGCTTGTTATGACATTAGGCAAGTTAAATGAGCCACTTGACCCTGCCTCAGGGTCTTCATCTGACAACAGGTGATACAACACCTGGCCTGTGTACTTTACAGGCATTTTTGACAATCAAATGTGAAAGTACCCTAAAAAGGACCAAGTGCTTACATTAAAACTAAGGTGGCAGTGACAGAACATAATAGCTGCTGTTTGTTCATCTATCTCTACGTGATACACAAATAAAGTTTAGCTCTATAATTTAACGCATTGCTTATTTCTTACAGGATGGCTTCAGGGTGGCCAATTACACTGTGCCTCAGTAACCCCATAGAAAATATAGAGTAAAAAGCCTTACTATAGTTAGGAATAATTAGGGTGAACAACCTATATTTAAAAAAAGAATTCATGTACAGAAAAGTTTATCCTAGAAACAATTGTGCATAGTCCTTTGAAGTCAGTGAGAGCTTTATAGAAACTCGGTTCTCAGGGAAACTAGAGTTAATATGCCTAATGACCCTACCTGCTAATGACACCAGAGCATTTTCACATCTCGGTGTCTCTAACAAGAATTTGTTCACCTAATACACACTTTCTAGGAAGCATTTTAATGAGTCTTGGGAGGAGGAGCTGAATACCAACAGCCAAAACACATTTACACATCATTTTTTTTCCACATAGCTGCTAGCTTCAATGTATAAAGGAAAACATAACCTAAAAACGCAGCAAGCTCCAGATTCTATCATCAGCTGCCAGGTGTTTTTCCTTTCAGTGTAACGCAGTTGGTTCTCTGTGGTGGGTTGTGACTGGAGGAGGTCTTGAGCAGGCTACCATAGTGCTGGTAGGGTTCTGTTTCTTGATGCAGGGACCAGTGATACTGATGTGTTCAATTTGTGAAAATACATCAAAATATACACTTATAATTTGTGAACTTGTCTTTAGTTCTAAAGACTAAAATAAAAAATTTATCCAAGAAAACCCCCAAAACAAAAGGCTTGGACTAGATGATATTCCTGTGGCCTGAAAATGGATGAAGGATAACTGGCCCAATGGGAACCTGGGGATAAGCATGGTGAGAGAGAGGTGAGAGAGGAGTGAGAAAGGTAAGGGCGGAGCAGACACTGCAGTGTCATGGAGGCCGAGGAGAACCAGAGGAGGACAAATTTAAGCCCTGACTTGAGGTCCTGGATTCTCCAAGTGTTGGAAGATCCCAAACTTACTTGTCAATACTGGATTTTGTGTCAGCAATCTTGTTTAGGCTGGATATCTTGAATCCATAGGCATTGCCTCTTTGGCCTTTATTCATATAATTTCCAAATGCCAAAACCACTTCCAACAACTGCTTTAGGGCACCACTCCTAAATACTTCTTCTGAGCCAGAACGAATTGCTTCAAACAAAACATACAAAAACAACTATTACCACCAAGACTTTTCAGTGGTAAGTTCACACACCCGATAGCATCCACTGAAGGTGGAATACTGGACTGAATGACCAGGAGCACTTTCCAAACACCTGAACTAGAAGCAAGAGGACAGGGAGAGCCAGCTAAAGTTGTTCAGGAGACCTACTGGCAGCCATACAATCCCATTCTTTCAGCTCGTTTCTTGGCTGATTTATCAGTTGAATGTACTTAGGAATACACAGAACAGCAAGTACATTTCCCACATTCCTTTGCAAATTCTTTCTTGTCTGCTATGAGTCAGATTAACAGAATTACTGATCAATTCCATTGATTAAAAAACTGGTCAAATGTGTTACAGGTTACAGCTGCAGGCATCATCAGGGATCAGGGTTCAAGCAGGATCCCAATTCCAGACTGCAATCTGGGGCTTATTGCCTTGACTTCATTTCAAACACCTATAAATGTAATAGCCTCAACTCAAACCATGTAACAGCCTCAAATCTTCCCTTAGAAAAATCTAGTTAGTCCCTGTTGCAAGAAAGCTAAGTACAGGTTTAATGTTAGTAGCAGTCAAATAAACTCCTCCCCAATACTCATGTGGTCAAAAGCCCAATCCTGTGGGAGAACCCAAAAGGTGTGCTGTGATGACCAGAACCCAGGCCAGGCCAGAGAGCCAAGTGCCCACTTAAAGTAATTATCCATCAGAATTCCAAAACACTTCGAGAAAAAAAAAAAAAATCACCAAAGGAATTCCGTTTACTATATGCACTTGGATTGCACTTGTATATGGGCATTTAAGATGAACATCATTTCCAATCTGGGTGTCTTGATTTTACCTTCTACTTTAGGTTTAACTTCTGCCACGCGCTCTGCAAACTTCTTTTTGAAGTATAGCGACTGTAATCTTTGCTGATAATGATTAATTCTGTAAGAGCAAACATAAGCTAATGAGCATTGACTTAACAGTCTATGTTCACTCACCGGATATAAAGGTGGAGGTACCTCAGAATGCTTCCCCACCCCCAAACACACACACACACACACACACACACACACACACACACACACGCAAGCACGCACATGCACGCACATACTTCCTCTCCTGGACAGCAGCACAGGGCACAGGCCATCTTCACCTGGAGGGCCCATTTTCCTCTGACCTACAGAGAATATTTGGGCAATTGCGGCAGGGTCTTTAGCTACAATCAGATTAGGCAACTGCTAAAAGAAAGTGAGAGCTGGCTGCTGTTGATTAAAGCCCTCTTCCCTTCCTCAGAGTCCCAGCAGCTCTTGTGAACAGGGAAGGGATAAAAAAAAGAATGTAAATGAAAAGACTCCCCATTCTGCTGCAAATAAAGGGCTCTTCCCTATACTTTACCCTGGGCTTTTTAACTTTTCACAAAGTGTGCCTTTGGCAAAACTGTATAAGAAAATTATCTCCAGCATTCTCTCCTCATATCCTCCTCTCCTCACATCCCTAAACCTTCCTCCTTCTTTCACAATCAGCTCCCTCGGGGCTGGCAAGCTCTGCCTTCCAAGACAGCAACTAACTGCTAGAGATAACAAACTGGCCTCTCCGGTAACCACCATGATTAGCTGCTCTGCATTGCTGAGGGGGTGAGGGTGGGTGTTCTTGCCCTGGCCTTCTGGAATCATTGCCTAACCTGCTCTCTGGTGAAGAATTTAGTCCAGTAAAACCAGGGATCAGCCACTCCTCCAAAACTGTACCATATAATCAGACAGGACTGGGTTTGCAGCCCAGGTTCTCCTGTTTTAGGTGACCTTGAACAGGTACCTTAACTTTTCCATTAGATGGAAGAGAATAGTTCCCTACCTCACATCCCTTTTGGCAGGACTGACTGGAGGATTAAGTGAGAGGATGCATGTAAGGATCTGGACAATTACTAAGTGGCAGCTATTGCAAGTGGCCATCTGGTTTGTCTACATAAAGGTTGCTGGGCACACCTGTCAGAATTTCAAAATCATCCTTTGTCTTATTGTAGTAGGCAAGATGAGATAGAAGTACAACAAAAATAAGTTTGGGGAAGGCAGAAAAGAGTGAGAGGCATGTTTCACCTTGGCTACATCTGTTAGCCTTTGAGACTTGAGAGGTACTCTGCCCTGAGGTTGACTGAGAGTTTCAGGACCACTGGTCCTTCTCTAATGAAGAATCAAGTCGCTAAGCCTGGGATGGCAAAGAGACTCAGCTCATACGCCAAACTTAATTAAGGAGGAGTGGCTGTCTCAGGGACCTACGGAGAAAGTTTGCCAAGTTCTGTGGGAAGAATGCCGTGATCGATTAGTGATGTCTGCATGTGTCATGATTTGACATCCAGACCCTGGCTGCTCAGTTATGTGGGCTCCAGGTTGCCATCGCAGCCTGTTCATTTTTTTTTTTTTCTGTTTTATAACAACCTTGGGATACTAAGGTCCTAGGAGGAGTGAGATATAATCAATCCCAAGAAATCAAAGTGGTGAGAAAAATGATACTGACTAGAACCAGGAAAAGTTATGACTTGATTAGGTCAAAGCATTTGGGCCAAAAGGCCCAGAAATAGAGATAATTGTGAAGAAATTCTCACCCAGTTTAAAAAACAAATTCCACACAACTCAGACTTGAGAAGATTTTGTCGTTCAAAAAGGCTTCAAGGTAAACCAGGTTAATTGATCCAAACATTTTAACATGACTCAAAAGTTTAATTTCCTTAGAAAGGTAAATGCATCTTTAGTTTTTAAGCATTTTTAAACTTACCGGCTCATCTCAAAAAGGAATCTATCAGCTTTGGCCATCCGATCCAGCTCATGTTTATGTTCCTCCAATAGGTCAATGTCACCTTTTTCAGGAACGAATTTCAAGAGCTAAAAAGTACACACATATATTAAAATCGAGGTTATAATGTATATTTCTGCAATAGTTTTTCACTCTTTCTGTTAATTTGTTCCAAGATGAGATTTTTAACTTCTATTTAAGTTATAAGCGCTACTCATAGGTGATTGTTCAGACACAATAGAAATGATTATATTTGTTCATTTTCACTTGAAAGTAGTTACCTTGGTATAAGATATATTCCTGGAACCTTTCTATTCTATGCTGCCTCTCATATCAGAATTGTGGCCGTTCTTTATTAGGACCCACTTTGCATAGATCATTAGAGGGACCTTGGGGGTTCAACCCTCTCATTAGGAGATAGTACAGCTGAGGCCCAGAGAGATTAACAGTTCGCCCAGGGTTACAAAGCCAGTGTTGGTCATCATCAGAAATAGAACCTATGTCTCTTGATTCCCAACACTCTGCTTTTTTTTCTATTACATCATGCTGGAATGAGTTATTCTATGTGTATTTTCCACTTGGTTTACTTTTTCCTCTGGCTTATCTAATTCCATTTCTTTTTTCTTTTTCTTTTTTCTTTTATTTTGCTCCATGTAGGGTTTGATGAGAGGAATGCAATGCAATTTGAAGTTTTTAAAGCCACATTTTATTTTGGAGGAAGAAATGAGCATGGAATGTGGAAAAAGTAGCAATCATATTTAAAGTACTTCTGTGTCTTAATTTCCTGTAAAGGTACAAATATGTGTATGTATATGCACAGGCCTGTATGCTATTTTCTAGATCAAATGCCCATGAACATTTTAAACAAATTATACTTGCTCTCTGGACCCCAAGATCCTCCCTATAACTTGATGCTGGCATTGTGTGGTCCATTTAGCAGATTTTCAAATGTTTGCTGGATTTAGCTAAGGGATCTCAGAAAAGGCAGTCAGTCTGGGTGCCACCAGAATGAAAAAGAACTGGAACTACAGAGAAGGAAGTGAATGGTGTGAGGTTGAAAATATATTCCAGGCAGAGTACACATTATGTGCCGGGGTCTGGAAAGGGCAGCACAGCATTGATGCAGGTAGAAGAGCAGCTGTAATGGCAGTGGGAGAAGGAAGCGCTGGTCAAGGTCAAGGCAAAGGCTTATTATAAGTTCTGTCTTTATTTTGAGGGCATTGGGATATAACTTAAAACTGTAAATAGAGGAATGGGTTTGCATTCTAAAAAGATAACTGTGCCTGCAAAATGAAGAAAGAATTAGAAGAGAATGAAAGTATTAGGAGGTTGTTATTAGATGGTGGATGCAGTAATCTACATGGAAATGACAGTGGCCTAGATTGGGTAGTAGAGAGATTCTAGAGCTATTTAGAGGGTTTAAATAAAACCGGCTTGGTTTGTTGATGGATGAATTATGGTAGATGCGGGTCTACCAAAAGGATGAGGCCCTGGCTTTTGGCTTGGGCGACAATATACATGGAGTATAACAAGGAACCCAGGAAGAGAAAGTTGGTGGAGGGTAGGTAGGAAGAAGGTGAGTTTAGTGTTTGAAATACTGGCAAGAGAATTAAGTAGTGATTTCTAGTAGGTATTTAGATAAATGGGTCTGAAATCCTAAAGGGATCTTTTTGGAAGACAAAGCATTGGTGTTAGTTATAACATGCATGGATGTGACTGGGATAACCTGGAGCCACCAAGAGAAAAAAAAAAAAAAAGCAGGGCTTAAGAGAAGCCAGCATTTAAGGGATGAGGACAAGAAGAAGAGGAACCGTCAAAGGAGGGGTCTATGTGGAATCACAAGGCCAGGGGAAGAAGACATTTCATCAGGGAGCAAGTGGCCATTAGTGTCACACACCACCAAGAAATCAAGGAAGATGAAGACTACAATGTGCCCCCTGACTCTGGCAACAAGGAATTTGTGTGCCCTTAGTGAGAACAGCTTTAGGGAAGTGAAGAAGACAGACTGCAGTGAATTGAAGAAGAATGAATAGGAGGCAAGTGGGGACTAGCTTCCAAGAACTTTAGCTGTCAAAAAAAAAAAAAGAGAGAGAGAGGATAGCAGTTAGATGGGGTTGTGAGGTTTTAAGAGGGATGTGTGTGAAAAGCTGAGACTTAAGTTACATGTTAAGAGAGAGAGGTGAAAGATCTGGAGGAGAGGAGAGAGATCTGGCTGGGTATCTGAACATAAGGAAGGGATGGACCAGGGACAGCTCTTTCCAAAAGAGGTGGAAGACGGGGAGGGATAGAAGTGGATGCCAGGGAGTTCAAGGGTCCGGTGCCCTGGTTGCTTCTAGTCATCTATGTTCCTGTGTTCAAATAGTGATACTGGACAAGAATCTTCTTGTTCCTTCTCAGTACAAGGAGGGAAGGTAGTAGGCAAGGGGAAGGGAAGAGGAAGAGAGAGAAGGCTTGTTTTTTTTTTCCCCCCTTAGTTTGGATTTTTACCTACCGGACAAGAAAATTCAGTTCTAGCCTCAGGTATCACTTCCAACAAGTTGTGATGAGCCCACAGGCCCCTGTTCAGGATAACACTATCACTAAGCTCTCTTTCATAACATGCAAGAGCACAGCAAGAGGCACATGCTAATGGCTTAGTCCTTCTCAAAGCAGAGTCGAGTAACAGACTGTGTGAAGAAGAAAGACACCTGGGAATAGGAGAAAGATATACATCGCAAGAAAGAATGTATTGATCTCAACTGAGTTCTGAGCCCAGCAGCTAAAAGCAGCGGGAAAGCGGGAATGAATGTGGCTCAAGTGCAAACCATAGACAGGAGTTAAGGAGAGGCTGGCTTCTTCAAGTGCTTGTCTGGGAAGAGTGCTCTATGAAGGAAAAGGCAACAAGAGGAGCGGTAGAATTCAGAGGAAAAGAGCATAAGAGATGAGCAGAGCATGAGACACACAGAATTATCAGGAGAGACCAGGTCAATAGTATCCTCGTTGGCCAGATTCTTCTTCAGTAGGCTGATTTTCTTACTTTATTTATTTGAAGTACATTCTATTTGCACAGCAAGCCCTTTTGGCAGGATTTTGAAATCCTTTCCCTCAAGGAGGAATTTTACTGGATGCAGTTTCACAGTAAACAGATCTTGTGGAATTTTAAACATATGACCTTGTCAATAGGGGCTGAAGGCCTAAGGACTAAAGCAGCTTTCTGCACACCTCTTCACTCTGGATGAGCAACTTCTGATGTAGACAGCTGCAGTAAAGGGTCACCTGGGGGCCAGGGAGGGACAGAGAATAACTGGGCTGCACAGTCTTGGGGCAGAGACTGCTTTGACCGATATACAGTGAGCGGGAAGACTGTGTGGAGAAGCTGTAAATGCTCTAAGAAATGAACTTTAGGTTTAGGAATTACTTTTAAACTATTCGTACACAGAGCATCCTAAGAAACTTAGAAATACAGTCATCAACTATTTTTATAACTACCTCAAACCTTCAAAGAATAGCATGAAAAGATTTTCCACTACTAGGTGTGAGGATTTTCACCTAGAACAATTGTAGCTGCCGTGGCTCCAGGGAGGGCAGGACCATTTGGGTGTGGTGACATTGCACACATTACTCCTCCCTGCTTTGTGTTTGAGGCCTTTTAGGAAACCAGTGAGAACCATGGAAAATGTACATGCATACAAACAGGCATGCCACCTGGAGCAGCTTTGCTACCCAGAATTTAGCAATGCAAAATATCCTCTTCCTCTGCTCTTGAGAGCTGAGCATGCCTACAGATGTGACAGCAAGTTCAGCTTGGAATCATGATTACTTGTGTCCATGGTCAACCATAAATGGACCTGGCCCTCACAAACATGGACCACTTGACTAAAACCACTCAAAATATGATTCTGTCCCAAAGATTGAACAAAGCTGCTGAACAACATACAACATAGTTAGAGTGGCTACACAGAGCATGTTATAGAAATACTGCATGAAGAGAGAGAGGCTAGGATACCACATTCAACTTGTTGCCTGTCATAGATGACACAAATTATTTCCAGATATCACAGACAAGAATGTGCTGACTGCATGTAAATCTATCTCATATTTGCTAGCCCCAGCATTTTGAATGAACTGCCATTTATGACACAAGATGAGGAAATCATCCTCCGGCAACAATTGGATTTTCTCAATATCTCACTCCCTGCTGACTGTCAGTTGTCACTTGTGCTCTAAGATATGTCTGGCAGCTCACCTGTTCCAACATGTCCTTGGGCAGATCTTCTTGCTCGTCCATTGTTAGAATTGCCCGTTTGATTTCATCATTGGATAATTTCAACCTGGAGAAAAAATATTTTATTTTGTTGTTAACAATATTGGCTTGGGTATTAAAATTGAATGTATAATCATTCATTCTGCTATTCTAGCTGCTGATTTTCAATTACTGTTTTGCTCAAAATCTCTCAGTGAAAGCTTATTTCTTGACAGTATTACACCTAAAAGTAGGATTTTGAAACTGCTTTAACATTCTTTCAGGGCTTTGTAATGCTCTACTGACACAGGGAGCAAAGCTGTTATGTTCTTTCATTTAGTTTCCTTACGCAAGAGATTAGAAGATGAAAAATGGGGACAACACCCATACTAATATATCCATGAATTGCAGGTGACAGAGAACTAAATTCTTATTTTTTTTTTATATATCAGAAGTGTTTAAAGTTTGCTGACATATTAAAAAATGAATTTTAAGAAGGTTAGAATCTATGTTAATACACACACTAAAATGTATAAGCACTTCATAGTTAAAGAGTTCCCACATATGTTATTTTATCTGAACTTCAAAATAACTATGATGATCATTTTTTTTTTAAATAGAGGAAGAAACTGAGGCTCAGAATGGCTAAGTGATTTGCTCAAGGTCAAACATATAGAAAGTGGCAGTATCTAACACAAACCCAAGATTCTTGAGTGCTAATCTTAAATTCTTTATCTAAATATTGCTTATATAATTAATATCTCATAGGAAAGGATTTAAGCAAAAACACAAATCTGTTTCCTGTCTACCATAAATTTATATGATTTACTAATTTAAAGATTTTTGGCTTGATCATGTCAGGAATGAAATTAAAACATACCTGTAAAAATGTATTTTTCGTAAATACAACAAATAGTCTAAATCAAGGCAAAAAAAAGATTTAATCAGATGATTATCAGCTGTAACAATAGAGTCATTATTTTGTTCTCTCTGTAAGCATTAGACCCAGACTTTAAAAATCTTACTTCCTTACAAGCTACACTTATGTGTCACATTAACATTATTTGATCTGTTCTTCTAGTCTGTGATCTTCAAGAAGAATCACATTTAGGACTGTAGATAAAGACATAAACACACAAACATAGAGCAAGACGTTCAGCTCTCACACGTAATGTTTGAGAGAAGGCACTTTGGCACCAGACAGGCTCGGCTCTAGTCCTGGCTCTGACACTTCTGGTCAGTGTGACCTTGAAAAAAGTTTCTCTTAAGCCTCAGTTTCCTCATCTATGAAATAGGGATAATAATAAATTAAAAAAGAATTTGTGTGTGTGTATGTGTGTGTGTGAAGTGAAATAATGCATATAAAGTGTTTAGCATAGTGCCTGGCTATAGAAAGGGCTCAAACTGTATGATTACTCCACAAGGCAGACTTTTCTATACCAGAAAAAAAGCAGTAGTATTCATATAACCTTAATATTCACATGCAGTTATTTGATTATTAAAGAGCACTTACTGAGGTTATTATGAACACTTCTCAAATCACTCATATCTATTATTTCACCAGTTCCCTCTCTGCATACAACACCTATTAGGCCTGGAAGTATTAAAAAAGAATTAGAAAACGTGGTGTTTATTTTAAAGGTGGTTACAATGTTTGGGAGAATCAAATGATAAGCTGAAACACTTAAGACACACTGGCATGTACAGCACACAGGGCTGCTTGTGCTCTCACAGATACACAAGGGCTGGATGAGGGCAGGGGCGGGCATGAAGGTCACAGAAGGAGCAAAGAATGCCAGAGGTGGACTTGGACAAGACACAGCCCACTCTGGACACCTCTGGCTTGTCCTTGTCTCTGGATTTTGACATGACCTTGTTAAAACCATCCATCCTGCCATTTACATCACATATTGTTTTGTGTGCTAATAAGTAGGACAGGAAAAGAACTAATTTGGGAATCTTATTGTATTAATATCATCTAGGCAATAGGCCCAATTGCCCGTGTTCTAAAATAAGGCCCATTTTATCGCCCTGTCCGAGATGCAGTGTCATCATCTCCTGCACTGTGGACAGTAACCCTGGACCTGGGCAGACTTCTTAAGATTGTTGTAGTCATTTTGGCAATAATCACTGTCTCAGGAATATGTTCACCAAACATCAGATGGAAAAGCTCAAACATAAATGGAACGATTTAGCCAAGCTGGCATGAGTAAAACGTATGACGGGGAAACTGTATTCTAGCATCAAGGTCTCCACTGTCCAGGCCCTGGGCCCTAGATTCTAGGACACCGAAGGCTCTTGAGTCAATGAAAGGCAAACACCACAGCACAGCCATGGAAGGCAAACGAAGAGGAATATTAGGGAAGGTTGAAACTGCCGCTAATGAAAACCAACTGACTGCTGAATAATCTATAGTCATCATGAGAAAAGCTCCACTTATAAGAAAAAAAATAAATTAGGTCTGTGTCCTTTTCACACTGAGTTGAAGAAACTACTTTATGGTGTAGTTCTGCTGAGTCCTTCTGTTTTGCATTTAAAAGAAAAGGAGTTGAAAATCAGAGCAAGAACAATACTTCAAGTATCAGATTTGCATTTCATTAGCTCCCCATATGGAGTGCAGAACTTCTTGCTTTGAAACTGTATATCTTTATGCTCCTCAAAGTCCCTCAGAGGCTGTCTGGACTAAACACTAGCTCTAATTCATAACAATTTTGGTTTCTCTTAATGTGACTCACAAAGAGACTTGAGACTTTAATGGACAGTACTTAAGAAAATCTACCTGTCAACATACTGCCTTGCACATGGCCTGTTAGAGTAGACAATGAAACTACCTTTGGGGAAAGAGGAGACTGGTATGCTGCCCAGCGGGATGGATGGTTCCATAGGCTATAGAGTTCTTAGTATCATCTGTCGCCCACAGAATGAGCTGCTAATCTCTGTAACTTAAGGACCCTACCAGTTCTAACCTTTTAATTGCTTTTAAAGCTTGGCAGTGTCTGGTGTACTGGAGGGTGGCACCTTTTGAGACGTTCACTTCAAATTTCTTTACAAGGAAGGAAACAAACTGGCCATTTAAAAACAGTATTTAACTCTACCTTGCTCTACAAAAGTATTTCAAAAATTTGCCAAGAGAATTGGAGTAATTACAATAAGTTAGGGATGGATGGCTAGATTGGTCTTAGCTCTGCTTCAGTGGATTTAAGCCAAATCCTCCTACTTTAAAGTAGCTTTTTGTGGTTTACTGTACCCTGGCTGCCACGTTAAATAAGCATCTGGAAAAAAGAATAGCAGAACACTTCGTAAAAGTATATTTTAGGTGGGTTCATTTTGTAATATTAACCCACTTCCAAGTTTCTTTTTGTATTTTTTTTTCTTTTTCTTTTTAAGAGAGAGGTTTGTGTTTCAGGGAATAAAGCAGAGTGAATTTTAAATTGCCACATGTCGCCTTTAGACATGCAGTAGAGATGTTGTTCAACACCTAGGGCCTCTGCCACTCTGCTCAAGTCATGAAAGACAGAGTCCCCGGAGGCCTGGAGCTTCTGATTCACCTTCAGCCACTCTCTTTCTGGGAGCTGCAAGTGAACCTGGCCACTCACACTGTGAGCACACGAAAAGGGTCTGTATCTCCTCCCCGGCTTGGCCCCTGAGAAAAGAAGGGCTTTCTTTCTAGTTGCCTGCTCAGCTCCAGGTGAGGCTATGGCAGGTGCCTCTGACCAAAGGGTCCACTAACTTTTGCAGTATGTGGGTAAGAAAGAGCTTTTAAGTAACCAAGCATGGCAGACATATGTGCTTATCAAATGCCCCCCATGGAATATGCCATAAGCTTTCTCTGTTGTGAAATCTGGTGTAATGACTGCCTTGCTGGGAATTAAGTTCCTGGTCAGCAAGATAAGAAACAGATAGGGTTGCCATTTTTCATTTAGGAATGAAAAAAAAAAGCAGAAAAGAAGAACACAGTAAGTGTGGAAAGGTAAGAAATCTTGACATCAATTTGGAAATGTTTCTATTTTTGTCCCCACACACAAAATCAGTCTCCAAGTCCTACTGAGGGTTTCTTTATCTCCCTCAACTCTGTCCCTCATCAGGTCTCACCTGGAGAACAGAAAAAGCCTCCTACCTGATAGTTGCCTTGGCTCCCAGTTCTTGACTCCTCAAACCTATGGTAAACCCTTGAGAGAATAAACTTGGAAACTTAGAAACACACAGTGTTCTCCAGAACAAACTGCACCAGTTTCTGTTCTCATGAGCACATAAGCAGGCATTCTGCAGGTGTAATTCTCACAAACCTACTGCAAGGCTACCACTTTCGTTATCTCCATTTTATAGATGAGGAGAATATGGCCCAATCCTGGGCTGACTCATGCCCTTCCAAAGGTACCAGGCATGGATAACAAACTCCCCTTCCTGGTCTCCAATTCATGTGATAACTGATACCTGCAATTACAGGGCTCTCTTTATTAACTATGCTTATACCCCTCCAGTGACTTCCTTTCTGCCACACATCTCCTTGGAACTGCCTCTGTCCCCCTTGCCCATGGAACTGTTATCATCCTTTGAGGCCCACTTTCCTGGTCAACTCTGAGGTGTCACTCTCACTTGGCTGAGCTCCCATCTCCTTCCAGTGAGACCAGTCTAAGCCCTGAATTATTGTTCACAAGTCATCTCACCTGTGTCATCTTTCTTCTCCAATCAGCCATGAACTTCCAAAAGCAGCAGCGCTATCTTAAGTCTGCATACATCCTGTGGCACCTGGCATACTGCCAGGCAAATAAATGCTCCAAAGTGGAACTCTTTAAGAAAAAAGTATCAAACACACTCTCAAAGATCTCTTCCCTCCTTTAAGCCCTAGCTCTTTAATGGGTATTACCAACGAAATTGGGAAAATGAAAGCAAGGTAAACTTCTGACTGGTTAAAAAATGATATAAAACACAAATTTAAATTAAACCTCCTAAATTTCTTTTACTTTTATCATAGTATATGTAACAAGCCCTGTGCTTTCTTTAATGAGAGAGAACTATTGATCACTGAGCAGAAAAACATGTGCTAATGAATCCTCTGTGGGAGAGAGCATTTTGAAATGTGATCAGTTAATGCCCAATTACTGGAGGTGAACTGAGACTCAAAATTACTTTGCTATGCATATACCCTTTTGAACTATGCACATTGTAATAACACTTATTCATTAAAGTGGATTTTAATAGATAATCTAACAGATAGTAAGTAGGTAAAACCTTGAAACTGTCTTCTAGAGAGAGTTTAGACACATTCAAGTTCTAAGCCACTTCAGGCTCTGACACTTCTGAGGTAACAAGGGATTCACATACCATGAATATGAACTGATTTATTCAATTAAGGGATAGAGAATTTGCCAGAAAGAGATGTAATCTTATCTACAGATGGAACTGGTGTACTTCCCTATTTGGCACCTAGTACTGAGAATAATCTGTCCGTGAGCAACTGGGTCATGGTTTTTACTCCTATGAGCATTTAAATTCTATGGAAATTCAGAGTGAGAGCACCTTTTGTTAAGTTGTTTTAAAGCGTTCTTCTAGAGTGCGAAAGCACAAAATATAGGGAGAAATTCTGGGATTGAAAAAAAAAAAACTTTCTCCAAATTTTCATTTAATTTCACTATTAAAAAAATGTTATTTGTGAAAAGAAATGGTAACACAACAGATTGTATACACTATAGAAGAAATATAAGTGGACCTTCAAATTCCTTTCAACTGTGTCTTCCTGAGCATGTGTTCAGGGAGCAACAATGGGGACAAATACAGGGATCAGCCATTTACATAGCTTCCATTCTTCCAGAGGCAGAAATGAAATGCTAATAGGATGGTTCATGTTACCTTACTAGTATTAAAATTCAGGGATCTCACTAAACCTCAATTTCTTTTTACCAAAAGAAACACTTACTCCCTAAAGTAATATATCTGGCTAACAATCAAGCTCCCAGGCTGAAAACCAAGCAGAAGCTCTTTGTGTTAAAAGAAACTCATTTTAAGACTATCTAAAAAAACTAAGAGCTACTACCTTCCCTCTTTACTCTCCCTGAAAGAGAAGTCACCTTACACCAGCCTCAATGCACATACCACATTCTTTCCAGAATATAACCAATGTGACTTAACGATGAAAGCCTCAAAGTTCAGGATTCTTTACATCTTCATTCACCTCACAAGCATCAAGCAGCTTTTCCCAATGTTGAAGTCCCTTTTGAAGACACAAAGATCCAGAAAAGCTACTTGAAATGCCCGAGATGACCTGACACACTGCCTGAAGCTACCATCAGATTCCAGGCCCCCATGTTTCCTTTCTTCTTTTTAAGTTCCAAGGCTGTGATGCTTCACTAATTATGAGAAAGATTTCTGAACAGTGCTGAAATGGATTAATTAGCATTTCATTGAGGTTTGAGATTTACATATCCTTTTTAGTCATAAAAAGGTTCAGAAAATGCATGAAATAATATAAGCTCGAAGTATAAAAAGGTGACTTAAGAAGGCAAAATTTAAAAAGAGAGGCTTCATTGTTGGTTCTGACAGTGTTAATCAACAGCCAAAATATTTCTGAAGTCAAAACCTGTAAGAGTAAAGTCCATTTTACAGGAGCTTAGGTTGTGGGTGAGGGGTGGGGGAGATGCAGAAACACACACAAACATTGATTTGGAGTATTCTGCTTTCTAAATTTAGGAGTCTGTATAAATTAAACTCTAAGAAAGCAGGCAACCAGCTAATATATTTCTCTAGGGAAAGTAAGCACCAACAGTTGTCCTCAACTTAGACAGAAGAGAGTCCAAAACATTGTACCTCAATGGAGTCCAATTAAAAGAATGAAAATAAACATGTGATTTGAAACCATATGCTAGAGAAGTTGGTCCTATCAAAAATGTTTATTTAGCATCAACAATACCTTGAGAGAAGGATGTTGCAATTCTGAGCTCTCCGACCGTCAATCACCGAAAGCTCTTTGACTTTAAGTTTGGAACTCAGTGTGTCATCAATGGCATCTGCTTCTTTCTATAGAGAGTATGAAAGAAATCCATCACAGTCAAGCGAGAAACATTCCAACTTCGAACACATACTTTTTCTTTTCTGTTCACACACACACACACACTGCTGTAATGGTTGTTGGGGGGAGTGTTGGGAGGAGGTGGGTTGAAACAAAGACTTAAATCTAGTTGACAAAGGGAAATAATAAGAAAAGCTGACCACCCACATTTGAAAACACATTATTTGTAAGAACAAAGTGCTTCTAAGTTGAAGATGCTAAGCGTGCATAAATTATCGGTGAGTGGTGCCCTCCTTTTGTCCCCCAAATCCCTATGGACAGCAGACAGAAGAACTGTCAGTATGAATCAAGCTCAGCTGAGGCCTGCCATTGCTGGTCCAGCCATTTGCAGGGCACATTTACCCCAGAACTATTTGCATCCTGAGTACTCAAAAAGCAGAACAATAAAGACTCCCAAACGTCTTCATGTGCAACAGGAAGCTCCCAAGCCCAGACAGTACTTTTTATTACCCTGGAGCCTGATGGACAACTTGGAGGAGGTAGTTCAAAATATTAGTTCAATTACTTGAGTTAACAATGAAACACTACTAGCATACTTTGCTGCTGTACAGAAAGCTGTAAGCAATGATAGCCAGTCATAATTTGTAGTGGGAAAGGCATAAAACAACGATAGATATAAGACTGTATGAGGAAAATAGGCATTAGGTGAAAACAGACTAACTTGATAAATAGCAAGTTTGATTTCAGTAGAAGTCAGAATCATTTTAAAAAATGGATTACAGCTTTAAAACATAAGGACACCAAAGAGCTCTGGAACTGTGTAATAGTTTAGGAAACAAATACAATATGGAGTTTATCATAAGAAGCATCACGTGATCAAACTTTAACCGTCTCTTGAGCTGAGATTTCAGGCATACCTCTAAATATTCAGTTAGGGGTTGAAACCCATTGTGGAATTACCTAAGCATTACATTACACTATCTAAAACAACAACAAACAAACAAACAAACAAAAACAAGATAATAAAGACATCTGAGCTTAGAGTGAGCCAAGGAGTTTACACTAAGCAAGGTTTAGGTAGTAGCTCACTTACCTGCTTGGAGTTACTGTTCACAAAGAAATCCTACAGCCATGGCAGAGGCATGGAAAAGGCAAATCAAATACATGCAGTTCAGAAAACACAGCAAATGAGGGAAAGTCAAGGAAATCAGAGACATAGGGTAAGATATAACATATGCCTGTAGGAGCGGCAATGAGGGTTAATGGAGATGAGAGAGCCTGGCTGAAAATACAGGTAGCAGTGTGGTACCGAGCATCCAGGGTAGAGAAAGAAGATGGCATGTGCTGTACCTAATTTTCACTGTTGGCAAATCAAATTTAGAAGAGGACTTAAAACACCACAGAAAGACTCAGGCTGGGAAAGGAACAAATCTTCTTTGAAGGATCTCTGTGCTCCATTTGTTCAACATGACAATTTTCACTTGAAGCAGAAAAATGTCAATCAATTCCATCAACTTGAGGAGGTAACTCTCATTGTCATGTACTACCAGTAATATGCATATTCACCTGTCTTCTTGTGTCATAAGGAAGGATTATAAAAAGACAAAAGACTAGTTCAACAACATAGGTCAGTAATATTCACACTCAGTACCCCTCCAGACAATGCCCATTGGTGCTATAGGTAGATATTAGGAAAAACCAGAGGGTGGAATTAAAGAGACAACAGGAGATGCATGTGGTATGCAGCCACTGGCAGCCTTGTCCCAGATGCCTCCGGGCTGTTTCAAGCATATAAAAGTCAAAAGCCTCTTCTTGAAATAGTCTAAAAGACTTGGAGTAAAGGAGGAAAAGAGAAAGAAGTAAATGATACGTTATAAGAAAGCTACAGCTTTCTTTATATATTTTTGCCATAATGGAATGAATACAGCTTTGGTGTGCAAAACACACCCCAGCTTTCAGGCAAAAAGCTTGCACACCATTATTTGCTCAGCAAATTCCTGAAGGCCTCCTTGGTCCTAGCAGCACTGCCAAGGCCAGCTTTCCACAGATGAGCTGTTTCATATCATTCTTCTGGTGGGAAACAAAATGCATCTTCCCCTGGCTCCACCCACACAAGGCAGAACTGTTTTTCTAGAATAGCGTTTAAAAACCATATGGCGTTGATAACCATAAGAAACCTTTCTTCTCCTCTGATGTCACAGTTCTCTTTTGTCCTTGTAATTGTCAAATTTTCTACTCAGAAACTCCACAGGACTCTTTCTCGGTAAAAGCAGTTTCTCTTTCAAGGGCGGAAAAAACTATGATGAAGTGAACTCCATGAGGTCTTACCCTACTTTTCTCTCTTAAAGAGACAAGTTGCTGGTTGAATTTAGAGCTGGTTCTCACTGTCTGGCCTTTAAAAAAGAAATTTCTATGAAGTTCTCTGGCATCTCATTTTCCATAAGTTCTCATCATCAGGAAATGGAGATTTCTGACCTCTATGTAGTGGGCTATGCAGGCTGACAACTATCAATAACCAGGTATGTAGCTTAGCACTCAGTCTATCTATAAAATGGGGTGGACAATTGGGTTATCATTGTGACGATTAAATGTGATAATGTATGCAAAGCATTTTGTCCAGTACCAGACATATGGTTATGAGCTCAATACGTGGAAGCTACCATACAACACAATCATCTTTCAAGCTGATGATCAAGACTTTTTTGCTCCTACTGTCAAGCTTACCTCTGAGATGAAGAACAATGGGTCAATACCTTCCATTTGTAACCAGTGGCAGCAATAAGTGTAACAGTTAATAACTAAGTGATATATCTTATCTTTCTAGAGGTGAGGATAAAGGATGCCATAGGAGAACTTGGTTATTAGTTTTCCATTCCCCTTCTTTAAGAGTCCTTTAATCATAACATTTTAAGTAAAATCACAAAGTTTATTAGACAGGGCATGATAAATATAATAATGCTTCCAGGACTATTTCAAATAAGTTAACATTCTTTTTGAAACCTACATTCTTTACTAATCAACTTAGGCGAAACATGATAGAACCGTCTATATTTGGCTCCACCTAACAGGAGGTCTGATTTTTCCAAATGATATTTCATTTAGGGCTTTGGGTTTGGAATATAAATAGGAAATTGGGACTTGAACTTTCAAGAACTGGTGCTGGTAGATTCCTATAGATAGAGTTCCACAATAAAATAATGACTCAACACTTCATAGATAATAACCCTTACATAAATGGTATTTAATCTTTTTGAGGTTGAGATCCCTCTGTAAATCTGATAAAAGCTGGAGATCCCTCTCCAGAAAAATGCTTACACTAATATTTATATAAAACCCTGTGTTTGATTAACTCTCACCATGGAGTCCAGTTATAGAACCTCTATCTTATACTTTAGTCCTAAAAAAACCCAGCATTTACAATTTCCTCTTTGGCTTTCATGTGCCAAAGGACCACGCTAAGGACCAAGATTACTGAAATAAATACTCTAAATCAAGTAAGTTTCAATGTGGAAACTAGATACACAGAATAATGAAAAATCTACAGGAATTCAAAAAGAATAATTCTCTGATTGTTTATAAAAATTAGATGATACCACAGAATGCTCCAAAAGGGATCCCAAGAATGGCTTGTGTATTACATATTAGCAGGAAAGATCAGATTGTGGAGTCGGTGATAGCAGTCATTCCTAAATCAGAGCAGAGAGGCTTTGATATGACATTCTGTGTGCTGATCATAGGACCTGTAAAGAAGGAGTGTCCTCAGGAAAAAATGTGGGGGGGGGGATGGAGATAGTGAGCTGTTAATTTATTACTATATAGATATGACACTCTTTAGGTAAATGTCAAGTTAATTTCCCTCTGACCAACTGCCTGGATAGGGAGAATTAATTTATAAATCTCAAGATAAAAATTTTCCATAAAACCAAGAAAATATTGTTTAATTGTATCTGAAATACTATTACTATGTAATGAACTATATTCAGTAATAAAGTTAGTCTTTCATGGCTGGTCTGGAAATTATGTATAATATAGTTTTAATGCTAAAAAGAGGTTTTGAGATTCAAGAAATTGACTTTCAAATGAACTTTTGGAATGCGAACAAGGGAATGACCGCACGTTATTAAATTCCATTTCATGTGGCACATAAGCGTACATAATCGGCTCTGTATACCTTTGATTTCCACACTGAAAAAAAAAACCTGAATAAGAATGGTCTTGTTCTTAAACTAAAGTTAAAAAAAATCCTTTACTAAGCCTGACCTTCAAAATGAATAAAACCATGGCATAAGAACAAAGTGAGCCCGAGGATGATATATCCCCTGTACACCTGAATATGCCACCTGTTCGGGCACTGAATACACAGTAAGACATGTTTTTATTATCTGTGAAATAGGAAAAATACTTACTTCGTAGAACTGGTGCGAGGATTAAATTTAAAAATATATAAGAGCTCCTTGAGAACTAAATTTTAAGGTTGATGGGACTGAGAACTGTGTATATTGTAATCAGTACCGAAACTGATTACCAATTTTGATTAACATCTTTTAGCCCATATTATGGTTATTTACACATTTTCCTCATCTCTACTTTTATACTATAAGTTGCATTGTAGGCCTGTGCAACAGTTTAATACATTTGCATCATTTGAAGTACTTCATATACAAAGCTGACAGTATAAATACTTGTTTTTAATCATACAACATTTCTCAAATTAACTGAGCTTATCTTGTGTATGTACATATATTTACATAAAATCTCTTCCACATGTCATTAATCCCTGGCTTCACCTAAACTTTACTAATCTGATATTTGAGATTAAAAGAAAATCTTACTCTGTATAGTATTCCTGTTGCATGCACACAGATAATGGCATGCATGTGTTCCTTTGCCTCTCAGAAATTTACTTGGCCAAACAACTGGCTGAAGTTCAGAGTTTGACCATGGTTTTATAACTCTGGAGGGAAGAAGGGGAGAAACTATAGAAAAAATAGGTTCCTAGTATTCATTTGGGAGTGGAAGAGAACAGTTTAAGTATAATGATAATTACACAGTGCATTGCCAAAATTAAATGAAAATGTACATGTTTTTGACCTTGTCGTCAGTTATGAGATTAAGAGACATTCAATGATAGGCACCCCGTTTCCTTTGTTCTATCCTACATATTCCCACTAAATGTCCGTATCTTTCAGTTTTCTGTCTCTCAGCATTCAGTAAATTCAATTAAATGGCTCAAATTTCCTTCAATTGGGAAATATATTTATAGTTTAAAAGTTGTCATCTCAAATTCTTGCACCAAGAGGAGAAGAAACATACTTGAATCAAGTTGAGCAGGTGTGTTGAAATTTTTCTCCAGGACATGCTATTGAAAATGTCACAAATGATTCCACTTACCAGTTGACTTAGTGTTAAGTACAACTGAAATATTCTGGTCTATCCTGACTGAAATGACTACTGATTATTTAAATAGTGATTGGTTGCTAGGAGACAATTACCCAATTGCCAGGCTTTCTGCAACTCTGTCTCCCAGAGCTTTTGAGAACTGTCCACATATTTGTCCCAGAGCATTTTGGCAGAATCCTTTTTGCACCTTCTGCTGAAAGCCAGTTAATTATGAGTCTTGTAAACTTGGGTCTTTCAACCACCTGCCTTCAATAATAAATGCTACCCACATGCTCAGACATGAAGAGCATCATTTGGAATAACTGCTGTTTCTCTTTCTTTAATTTACTTCATCTTCGGCAACCCAAATGGACAAGTATTAGTGGCTGAAACTGAGGTAGGAGATCAATGAGACATGTAGCAAGGTCAGAAGATTATTTGAATTTACCAGGAAATTTGCTAAAATGTCCTAAGACTTCATGTCAAGGCCCAGAGGACACCATCCTGGGACAGCAGAGAGAGAGAGAGGAGGTCAATTGCAGCAAATCAGAAATAAAATCTGGTCTGAGCACCTGTTGTGTGAGGGCTCTAAACACACCCTTTCTTTGTTCTTTAAACAATAAAGTGTCTTGCTTCCATCTTGTTCTTCATGTTCCTTTAATAGTATGTACAACATTGCACAAGTTTACCTTCACACTTATAGGTGGTGGCTCCAGCCGAGGGCTCCTGTTTTAGGGTCATTCTGCCATGGTAGGCAACCATTTTCACTTTTGTGCTTTTCTAAAATGGAATAAAATGCCCTGCAGAGAAGCTTTCCCTCTAAGTGAAAATCTTCTGGCTAAAGGAATACTTTTTTTCAATTTCAGATGTATCAAAGGCCATTTTGAAAACAAAACCCTTCATCTTTTATTTCTCTCCCCGCCTCAGTCCATCTTCTTCTTCAGTGCCTGGCAGTTCTGTTCTGAGACGCTTTCTTAGGAACCAGGCCAAGCAGAATAGGAAGTCTGCTGCTTGTCTGAGGATGCCCCACACTGGGCATGACTCATGCTGGAGTTAAGGGCCTGTCAAAGAAGCCCAAGCAAAGTCCCTGTGCAGATGCCCCACATCCATGTGCTTCTAAGACACGCTCTGCTCTCCTTATTCCTCTCCCACAGTCATCCTTAATGATCTTTCTTCTCACATTCTGGGACTCAATTGTTCCCTTTCCAGGTCTCTGGTTGACTATTTGGGACCCCACTCCACCTTTTCCTTGTTCTTCTAAAACTCCGAACCTAGCCACACTGCTGTGACCTCTTCTGGTCCACCCTTAAGTGGCTCTACTAAGATGCCCCTTGCGGAGCAAGAGGTCCCATACAGGTGTGACCAAGGCTCATGATGTGACACTGACTGCTTGGCTACGTCAGCAAGCACCAAATGGCATTTTTTAGCTATTATGAAAGCTTTGTTCACTTTCAGAAGCTTCTCTGGTTCTATTTGTATCACTGCCTTCTGTGCACTTGCTCAGTTTTACCTTTGAGTCGATCACGTTCATGACACACAGTAAAAACTTCTCTCTAGGTTCTGGCTAACTGACAAATTATATATACATATTTAAATATGTATATTATATATGTGTGTATGTATATATGTATATATATGTGTGTATGTGTGTGTATATATATATCTATACACACACACACACACACACATACATATATACACACATACACACATATATATAAAAGTCAGATAAACTATAATGACTTCAGAAATAAATACTATGAGGTGAGGTTACAAGTTAGGTAACTCTCCTACTAACATTTTCTCCTGGTGACCCATTTTGACCAAGCACAAGTGATAATCATATACAGAACTTCCACCAATGGAGACAAAGTCTTGAACATACATGAGGGTATGAAGCTTCCTAACAAGGAGCTTATTATAGATCTTCGACATGTTTACATACACACACAAGCATCTGAACACATGCGTGGACAAATACATCATGATGCTTTGCAGGAGCATGCCAAGGTAGACCAAACAGTCTAGAACTAAGATGGTTATGGCAGATGGCCCAGGGATCATGCATAAGGACATGTTTTTCTTTTTATAGCATCTTGAGGGCATGTGTTGTTACCTGCTGTCTTTGGTAGGCAGAGAAAGTTCGTTCCAGGTCTTCGAGATCTAGAATTTTGAAGACTTTTGTATCATCAATTTCGGTCCATACTGTTCCTTCCAGTTTGTTCTGCAAACACCAAGTTAATATTGCTAGAATTTATAGTTATACACAAAAAGAACAGATGTAATTTTTTAAAAAAAATGCTGCTATCTCCAATTTTTCATTCTACCAGATACTCAAAGTGAGCTGGCTTCAAACAATGTGTCATTGTTTTCAGAAGGTTTATCAGAGCTAATGAGAACCCCGAGTCCATACTAGAAAATAAAATCACTTAACAGCCAGGGCTGCTCCCCCTTCCTGTGACAGTGCAGTGAGCTGCTAATGCCATCCATTGGAGGGGAAATTGGAAAAAATGACTTACCTCGGGCAGCTTAGACCAGTTGAAGGATTTCAGGGCATTGGTGGGCTGAGGAATGTTTTTCTTCTTGAGTGCCAGGCCCAGTGGAGCACCAGGAGTTGGCATAATTCCCCCTAAAGGTGGAGGCCCTGGGGGAGGAGGCGGACCACCCGGAGGGAGGGGAGGCGGCGGAGGAGGAAGTATTCCTCCTGGTATAAGTGGGGGTGGTGGGGGAGGAAGGAGAGACCCTGGCACTGAGGAAGGAGAGGGCCCCCCTGGGGCTCCAGGCGAGGGTCCACCTGGGACGGAAGCACAGACAGTCCTCTGAAAAGATAAACATAAGAAAAGAGAAGATCAATGGAAGGAATAAATTCACTGGATGATTTTGAGAGTCTGAAACTTTGCCTAAAATGTACATTACAGAAAAATTCACACTTCTGAGAATGTACGTTTAAAGGGGCAGTAAGTCAAACATACCTTCTAGGCCTTCAGGGACTCTGCTGGGTCTGTTTTTTGTATTTGGATTATTTGCAAAGTGTGCACATGCCCCTCACTTCTTGTACCATCATACAGTTGGTTTTCATGGAATTAATTTTCATTTTAAGATGCTAATGTGATTTCCCTTGATCTTATTAGAGGATCTGCATTAAAAAACACACACCCCCTAACTGCGTCTTCGGCCTAACCTACATGATCACAGAGTGGGCAAGCCTTGTGACCAATGTCATAAATCATGGGATGCCTCAGGCTTTATTCCTCAAGTCAGGAGCTGTCCACTTAAGAATGAGGGGCTCCAGGGAGAAAGTGGGGACAAAGACAAGGCAGTTGCTTGCTGGGTCCTCACCCTGCTGAGCTCGTGGAGCTGGGCAGTGAGATCCGCCACCTGCTGCTTGACTTGCTTATGCTCCGTGGTCTCCTTTTCAAGTTTCTCTTTCATTTTATTCAGGGTCTGCATCATCTCCTCCTTCTCTTGGGTTTTGGCGTCACATTCTCTCTCTTTCTTTTCCAATTTCTGTTGTAGCTCATTGTGCTCTGTGCCATGAAAACAACCAGACATGAAAACTGGGGACTCTTCAAAGCTGAAGCATTTCCTCTGATAAAAAAAAAAAAAACTGAGGCTTGTGAGCCTCTTTATTGGTAAATATTCTTCTCCACCAAAGGGAGTGACTGTCAGGCTCCCTGGTGTTTGTACTTGGAGGGGGCTTCAGATGAACAACATTATTAACTACAACATTTTGTAAAAGATGGAAGAAGAGATCTTAGAGTCACAGTTTCTAAAGATGGAACATAAATGTGAGCAACTACTTGTAGAGGAGAATGGTGCCTATTTGGAACTGAATTCAGAATCCTGTCATAGAAATAGCCCTTTAGCTACATTAGGAAAAATGAACATGAAATGGGCTCCCCCACCACACACACAAAATAGAAATGAGAAGGAGAGAAGTCCAATGTTTATTAGCTAGGTTTGCTGGCTTGTGCTCAACTAGCAGAGAAGCTGAAAGGGAGGATCTTGTGCTGTGAGGAAATGCTGCTGCCAGATCCAGCGTTTGTCCCAATGCAGAGCTATTTTTCCCATTTCTTCCTTAGAAGGATACTTGTACTTGAAGAATTTTATGCTTCTGGCAAAAAATTCTTAAAACTTGTGAAAGCAAATGCTATCTTAGCATTAAATATCTCCAGGGCAGGAGTACAGGCTGAGCATGAGACTCAAGATCATATGGGGAGAAAAATATTAGCTCTCAACTTCCTTAATCCTGCTATAATGCAACAAGGCATCCAATTTAGTATAATGCTTATTTACATTGCTAATATGCCTGTTGACCCTAGCACTGATGAGTGTGATGAGCTTTGGAAAAAAGGAATAATGAAGTTTAGGCTACAGATCTGTATTTCAAATACTTGGCCCCAATTCCTATTCTTTTTATATCAACAAACCCACTGGAGATATAACCCACTGGGGCAGAGCTATACAGAGTCAGTCTGTATGCCTGAATTTAATAACACATTTAAAGTTCTGCTTTCTCTTTCTCTTACTTTCTCTCTTTGGAGTCCTCCAAAATCAGAGTTTGCAGAGAAGGGTGGATTCAAGAAACTAAAATCCTGGATTTTTCCAGCCTTGGTGTTAGGGTAACCATTAACCCACTTTTACCACTAATACCATTCTGTGTAGTCAGAGACACATCTAAAAATCACTTCACTGTATCCCATTTTCCTTCTTTTAGCTCCATTTCATACCTCTTTGACAGCTGTAAGACCTGACTTCCTAGCACCAGTACTCAGCTCTTGACAAATCTGGCCTTGCCTCAGAACCTCCAGAGAGAGTTTAACATTCAGGACTCCCAGATCCCATTCCAGGAAGTCTCTTCTGTAGGCGGGGCAGGGCTTAGGGACCTGTAGTTATCAAAGGTTCTATTGATGATTCTGATGTAATGTTAGGTTTAGGAAGCTCTTCATAAATGTCAGCCATTTATCATCTCATTTGCTCAGCTTTTATTCTGCCCTTATTGGCTCTGTTGCACTAAAGAGAATTCTCAGATATTCTCTAGCTTTCAGGTCCATAGAACTTCCTGTCTCCTCACAGCCTCCACCCTCTGACTAATTCATCTGTTCTCTTTAATACAACTTTTCTTCTGAGAAAAATTAATTTTAACTATTACATCTCCTTTTTTTTTGTTCTTTACCCTTGACCTCACTTTAAAGCATCCTGTTCTTCCTATTGACCTTGGCCATTTTGTCTTGTACCACCTCAGGTATCTCAATCTCACATAGCCCCTATCATTTATTGTACAATTAGCATGTGTCAGAAGTTATGCTAAAAGTCTTATTTTTTTTTGTCATTTAATCTTTACCTGTGATGGGTTTACCCTTCATTTTACAGAGAAGGAGACTGGAGAAGTGAACACAACTTAGCCAACCCACTCAGTGAGAGTCAGAGCTGGGACTCAAACTTGGAGCCCAGCAGGGTGCTGGACAGTGCAGGCACTCGGTAATTATGGCTGAATGAATGACTGAATGACTCTAAAGCTTATGTCCTAAGTTCTCCTCTCAACTCGCACACATAAATCTCTATCCTCTAAGGGGATATCCCTAAAATACTACTACTCATTGATCATTTCTTTTTGCTATAATCTCTCTTTACCCTAGTTTTTAGTCAGTGTTTCAATTCTTCCTATAGCAGTTTCTGGAATTTACTTATAAAAATGTATGTGCAACCTAACATTTTTTGAGAGCAATCTGAATTCATATGAAGAACTTGAAATATTATAGTACTTCACCTTTGGCATTTTCTGGTATCATGGTGGCCTGCTTTTCTGCTCAATGAAAAAGGACAAATGTGACAAGAGGAAAGGAAATGCTTCAGCATCTTTTGGCCCTTCTTTCAACACAATAAATATTGGGGTGAATATTTTTGTATTTTACTGGCTGTGACTGAATAACTTGGACAAGGAACAGGAAGTCAGTTAACCAGCATTATAAAAAGGTATGAGTTGCTGGGGTATGACTGTTTTCTCAAAAGTGTCTATTTTAATTTGCTAATATTTTGACGGAGGGGAAAAAGTTATATATATTCTATGAGTGGCTGGCACAGTGATGGGCACAAATTACCCTCCTGTCATTTGGTGCTGATGGTAATATCAAAGATACATCCAAATGCTCACCAAAAGCTGGCCTATTAATGTTTCATAACACATATATCTACAACTGTTAGTGAGTTCTGCATGATTTCTCTTTTTATGACTGGTGTCAAATTAAGGTCATGTGAAGAAGTTGGGCTGCTGAAATCAAGTGGCCTGTGTTTCTCTTTTAAAATTCTGGGTAATCCCTGGTGTTCCTTATTACATTTCTTAAAAACCAGTGTGCTTTAAAGAGCAGTTATAGAGTGAGGGGTGGGTTGAGAAGATTGGTTGTTAAGAAAATTTGAATTAATGAATACTGAACAGCAAAAGTTACAAGTTTTTCTCAAAAAATTACATAAAATATTTTTATAAAATATTTGAGAATCGGTATGACAACCAAAATAGCTTGATTCAAGAAAAACCAGTGTAAAATGCCCTTAAGACATGAAAATAGAAAGATTATTTGATGCACTAAATTCAATAAGATGCATTAATGTAAATTTCTAAAATATACAGATAACAGAGATAGTTGCCCAATAACCAATAATGTGGCCTCTTCTTTTGTCAAAGCCTCACCACTTACCTTTTCTCATTTTTTCTGCTTGTTCTTTCCACTGCTTAACTTCATTTTCATTTACCAACCTGTATAACAGTTAAAGGAGCATTCATTAAAAAAATATCAAAGGCCCACTGCTAAATGCATGCTTTCTAGGTACAGAAATCATCTACTGCAGAGAAAACTCTCAGCATGCTTGAAACCAGTTGAAACCCAGATGTTACTCAGGCATATTAACATGAGTATCTATAGAAAATCATATTTAACCTCTGGAACATTTCAGTTCTTCCAGCTACTATATTGAAGTAGGATAAAATAAATGTCTTACATTGTTACTATTATCTTACAGGTAACAAAATAAGAAACTTACATTCGTACGACATTCTTAATATTAAAGTTTTCCAAAGGTGTGGAGTCAGGGTCCTGTCCTTTGTCATTCTGGATAACTATTTGCTGTATAATTCTATCTAGCAGTAGCCAGTACTGAACAGTATTGCCACTTCTCTTGTCTAAAAAAGAAGAAGATGGTGGAAAAATATTTCAAATTATTTCTAAACTAGGATGAAATCTTTCAACAGCGGCAACTAAAGAACTAGCCACAGAACCAGAGATATGTTTATAATATCTGCACCAACGTTTCCCAAAGTGTCTGGAATTCTAACATGCAATGATCATTTATTTGACTGAGATGCAATTTCTACACTTTTCTAAATGTGTTGTAAAGCATATATTTATTTTTAAAATCAAAGTAAGTTATAATTCATTTATTTGTGAGAACTTAACAATACTTCTTAGGCTGTGTTCAGACACACTGGGCTGTCACAAAATCAAGGTTTGGAGTCCCAAACTAGTGTACACCCAACCTAATCAGCACTGTTCAAATGATGCTGTCCCAACGTTCAGAAATAAGCATCATGAACATACTCACAAGGCATTTGGAGGCAGTGGTGTAGGATGGACATGAAGTGAGGGTAAGCTTCACTATGGGTCAGCCTCTTCCTAGTCAGCTCAAACATCTGAGTTGCACTTTTTGTGTCTATGTGAACCTATTTCATATGAAAAAGAAATCTAAGTCAAACACCCAAGTTCCCTAATTGCCACAATGTGAGGTAAGCAAATCAAAGGCAAACAGAAGCTCAACCTGCCACACAGGTAGTAAAACAGAACTTCGATTTTGCTCTTAGGTTACACTGGTCCATGTTGACTCTGTGACACACATTATAACAGGTTAATTCTATGAGCTGATGAGTCAAGTCAGAATAATTGTAAGCATACGTACCAGTTCAAATCTTTTGGCAAATTCTAATTCATCTTCATTTCGGAGCATTTCAAAAAAATCTAAATGCCTAAAAGACAGTTAAAGAGAAGCTATTAAAAGCAGAACATCCTACACACACAGTCACATAAGAATTAGGACATTAACATGAAAGCCTCGGATACGGATTCAAGTCTAATGCCAAAGCCCACACCCAGTTCTCTGTGCAACATTGCTGCTTCTTTCATCGAGAAAATTTTAATATAAAAAACATCATGAGCTGAATTAAGATTCTGCTGCAAGCTCCACATGTTACAGACAGATCACAAGTAGTTCACAGACTGGCATGACACATATAGAAGTATGAACTGTCTCAGATCGTAACAGTCTGATTTACCTGTCTAATGTTGAATTTTCATGTTCCCTTAGTTTGTCTATTACAGGTTGAATTCCTAACATCAGAAATTCATAGCGAAGATGAAGTCTAAAGTCCAAACTTTCCTGAAAGTAAAAGGATGATAAAAGTAGATAGTTATGTGTTTAGACTATATTGTCAGTAATCTTTTTTTAAAAAAAATTTTTTTTTACAATTTATGTTTTAAATTGTGGTACAGAAGGTTCTTACCACTCCTGCGCCTTGGCTTAGCACTGCATTGATGAAGGACATGATGGCAGTCTTGAGACTAACTTCATCTCGATACCGCCCTGTGCTTTTATCCAAGTCGTTAATTAACGTCTGCCAAGGATACAAATTTAAAAACAAAGGACTGAATCATTACTAACCTTATACTCATTTTATTCATTATTTTATACTCAGAAGTTAATTTTTAAAATCTTGTGTTTAGTCAGAATTATATTGATCCATAAAAAGCCACTTTTTTTTAAGGTTAGGCCTAAAAGCTCTACTTTCAAAATTCTTAATGTCAAATATATTCATATATGCATGTATACAAAATATAAAAGATTGTGCTTCATTAACTCTGCATACTTTTTATATTTGAGTATAAATATGGTGACATAATCTTACTGTTTATATTGATCCAAAATCAAGAATGGCCACCTATAAAATTTTTAGGGAACACCCCATTTAGCAGATTCAAAAGATGTGCGCCATATGTAGGAAGCAGGGCCACATTGCCAACTGAGTTCATTAAATCCAAATCCCAGATTGATCAATTACAGAAAATATACTCTACTCTGTGGTACTAAAACCTAAGAGGAAGGAAGTGCTTGAAGTCACACTGTGAGTAATCACTCCGGGGGAAATCTCAAGTTCTGTTGCCCACTCAGGGCCAGGAAAGGCACCTGTCAGAGGGGTGAATGAAGCAGTGGTGAGGGAGCACACCCACCTGAAAGCGGGTTCTTTCGCTGGCATACTTCTGGTAGTGCAGCATGGCCTGCAGAACCTTCTTATGGCCCCCGGGAACCAGGCACACGGCGCCCAAGATTTCCAGAACAGCCACCTTCGTTTTAATATTCTCTGTGCTCAGACTCTGAGCAATTACATTAATACTCTCAGAATGAGCCAGGACGTGAGCCCGACCTTGAGAGTTGTTCATTAGTGCTTTTATACATCCTATGAGAGAGGTATGTATTCGAGACTCTGAGGTCTCATAGTCCATGGTCTTTAGGAAGTTGAGAATACATGACAGGCCGTCCAAGTCAATGAATCTGGTTACAAACCTGTCAGGAGGAGAAGGTTAGAATATATCAGACTAAAGTCTCTCTGGAATTTTGTACTAGCCCTAAATGGAAAAGTCTGTAGGGGCAGGAGAAAGGAAGAAGATGTAGTTCCTAAAGCACCCAAAGGCTTACACTGACAAAGTCTTCCCGATTCCTGGTCTCTTTCTTGGCACAGATCCAATAGTCAGGTCTAACCAGAAGCGTGAAAAAAAGTCTCTATTTGCGGTAAACAGATCTCAACTGACACAAAGAACCAATTAACAGATCATATAACACAGAACAGCAGGAATAGGAAGGCACTTGGCATATCTGTCTTAGGGTAAGTCATTTGCTGATCTGTGTAACTGTAGCATCTGCTCCATGCACCTGTATGGGCTGACTGCTGACCAGGTGGGCCCCACATCAATGAAACCAAAGAGTAACTGAAACTCCAGGATGTCTGCTTATCCAATAGACGATAACCTGTATCCCTAAGGTGTTGTAGCAAAGTCCTTCTTATGTATGACATGCTACATGGAATTCCTACATAAAACAAATAAAAGCCATACTTTATCATCATGTTAATTTTACTGATATTTAGAGCACTTATTTATTATAAAGTCAGTCAATGAGAATAATTCACAATGTGCATCTGCATGTTAAGTCTCTGAAAAGTTCAGAGACAACATAACCTGTTTATCTGACTACTCCAGAATTTCCCTAACTTATTTAGTGAGTATGCAGAACACACATCTAGTTAGGATAGATAAGAAAACCTCTGTCATACAACTGCATAGGATTTCTGGTGAATCAATAGGGTTTTCTTAGTTAGCATTTTATAGTCAAATAAAGGGAGAAAATTTTTATTTTCTAGGCTTTTCACCCAACCACATGACCCAGATATAGCCAAGCTGGTTAAACCAGTTGGTTTCATTCATAGCACTTGTGCTAATAAAAAAGTACTTGTAAGACCAACATTCCGTTAAACCTTAGAGGTATTAATAGAAAATGAAGATGTGGGAGGCACAAAGTGGAAGCTGATTGTCCATCCTCTTTTAAACAAGTTTTATTCAGATATAACTCACATACCATAAAATTCACACTTTTAAATGACAATTAGGTAATTTTTAATCTATCTGCAGAACTGTGCAACCATTGCCATATGTGATTTTCGAACACTTTATCAATTTAATCACCCCCAAAAGACTATTTCTTCTTCTCTTCAAACCCAGGCAACCATAATCTCTCTGTCTGTATGGATTGGCCTTTTCTGGATATTTCATATGATTTCACTTATATGGTCCTTTGTGTCTGGCTTCTTTCATTTCACATGAATATTTTCAAGGCTTATCCATGTTAGAGAGTGTATCAGTACTCCATTCTTTATAACGGACAAATGACACTCTGCTATATGGATATATTGCATTTTATTTATCCATTCATCAGTTGATAGAATTTGGATTGTTTCCACATTTTTGGCTATTATGCCTAATGCTGATATGAACGTCTGCATACAAGTTTTTTGGAAAAACGTGCTTTCATTTCCCTTGGCTGTATGTCAAGGAGAAGAACTATTGGGTCAGATGGCAATACCGTGTTTAGCATTCTGAGTAACTGCCCAACTGGTTCCCAATGAGGCTACAACATTTTATATTCCCACCAGTGATGAATGAGGGTTGCAATTTCTCCACACCAACACTTGTTAGTTTCTGTCTTTTTTGTTTGTTTATTTTAGTCATCTTAATGGCTGCCTGCATATCTTTTACTTGAAGAAATTTATTGAATGTTTAATGATTAATGTATTTCATCCATGGTTCAATTGCATGCTTTTAAGAGTTCCTCAAAAATGGGAGAAAAAAGGATAGGAGAGAGAAAGAAAAGGAAAAAAAGAAAAGAAAGAAAGGAAGAAAGGAAGGAAGGAAGGAAGGAAGGAAGGAAGGAAGGAAGGAAGGAAG